>OX465389.1:13901305-15128037 GCA_950005105.1 Lycophotia porphyrea
CTCTGACCCAGTCGGTAGGTAACATCTCTTTCCCGTTGGAAGACTGGTTATCAGATTTTCTCCGAATAATCCTTATGATTTTTACTCGCAAAGAAAAGGTGTAAAAAGACTCTTAGCGGAGATGAACAGCACTTGTTCTCCCCGTCGCGTCATTGCGATTTTTTTTTTGTTCTAGACCATATCTGAAAATTTTCTAGTTACGGAGATATTGGGGGTCAAAGTTCCAACTTTTTCACAAGTTTTTTAACATGTTTTTTATGTATTTTTTTTTTACTTTTATTCAATCCATCCATTACTACAATGTTTTGAATGCGTTACATTGAGTCCTACCATAAAACGTGATTTTTCACCCAAAAAAAAGTCGTTTCCCAGTAATAATTTTTATTTATATATATTAATAATGCTTGGTTGACGGCTTTGTGAAAAGTTTGTTTACTCCCTTTATTATTTGTAAAAATTAAAACGGCGTATCTTCAAATATTTATTATCATCTCTACATTTGTAGAGACACAAGCATACTCTACATAGTATCACCTTCAAGAGCTTACAGAGTGACCTCAACACTATTTACATCATATCCGTAGCTGATAGAGCCGCTACGCTCTACCATTGGTTGCAATTATCAGTAGAGCCCATGTCTTGAATAATGTTGAAGTTAAGCAACCTTCGGTTTGGTCTGATAGTGGATTGATGTAGTCAAAATACGTGCTGGCACCGACTGCTCATTGTGAAGTGATGTTACTTTTGACAGTCGTTACAGGTAGTCTGAGTAGTGGCCCGAAAGTTTTACCAATAGGTATCATACTAACCAGGGCTGCGAGACTGTTCGAAAGAGATACCGCGGCCCTGGAACACAAAGGGCAAGGAAGGAACATGGATGGGTTTTATTCAGTACAAGTCTGACACTGCCCTCCGCTCTGCCCAGAGCAGGAGAAGTTTTTTTTGATGATTTGATGATTTCCCATCCAAAAAAAAATAAAAAAGGGGACCTTAACCGTACTACATTTAATATGTTTCAACTGTGTCAAAAAAGCGTCACGAAAACTCTTTCGTTATCAAAGTTTTCAAACCCTCTGACCCTGACACTCCCTGCCGCTCCGCCCAGAGCGGGAGGAGTCATTTGATGATTTCCCAACCGAAAAAAAAGGGGGTATCGTACTTTCCAGTACTCACTTGGAGGTCAGATAGGCAGTCGCTCCATGTAAAATACTGTAAAATACTGGTATTCAGTTGCATCTAGTTAGACTGGAAACCGACCCCAACATAGTTGGGAAAAGGCTAGGCAGATGATGACCTTTTTCAAACTACCCGAACCCAGGACTTCACTCTCAAAAGTCAAACTTATGACCACTAAACCAACAAGGCTGTTAAAGCAGTTTTTTCACGAAGTCTGACCCATAAACGATCTATACCTACCACAGACAATATCACGGTCATCAACTAGTTAACAACAAAAAGATTCGTGACTAAACTACAACAAATGTAACAAATGGTTACCAAACATTTTTTCAGTTAGCAAGGGTCAAGAAAAACAGCTGAATTTTAGATTTGTTTTAACCCAGTTTTCGTGTTTATAGTAGTTTAATTCGTGTATTCCCGTGGTCCCTGTAATTAATCGTCACAATGTATGTCAATAGTTGATGTTACAGACAATTTATTGATTATATTATCTTGTTTGTGGGGATGGATGGATATTTGTTACCAGTGGCGTAGCGTGCCTTGGCGGGGCCCCGTATAAAAATTTGTTTGGGGGGCCTTATGAAAGGTAAAGATTTCTCACAAAAAAAAAAAGATTGCATAAAATTAAAAGAAATATTTATTCATCATAAATATCTATCTGCCGCTTTTTCCAATTTTTTTACAAACAATTCAAATTCATACACTATCTTTGCCTTTTTTTGACATTTGTCATTTCTGAAATAAAAAAAAAATTGGAAAGTTTTTATTAATTTTTGTTTGCGCACGTCGGGGGCCCCGTATAATTGATACGGCAGATACGGCGGTAGCTACGCCCCTGTTTGTTACTCTTTCCGCGAAAATATCTGAACGGATTTGGATTAAATTAGGCACATATACAGGGTGTAAACAGACTCTTCACGAAGCCGTCAACCAAGCATTATGTACATTAAACTAAGTAAATTTACGCAAAAATTTGTGCTGGAAAACGACTTTTTTTTGGGCTAAAAACACGTTTTACGGTAGTACTCAATGTAACGCACTAAAAACATCGTGCTGATGGGTGGATTGAATTGAGGTGTTTAAAGTAAAAATCTTACATTCATACATTTATTTAAAAAAAAACTTGTAACAAAGTTGGAACTTTGACCCCCAATGTCTCCGTAACTAGAAATTTCCCAGGTATAGTCTAGAACAAAAAAATGATCGCAATGATGGGGAGAACAAGTGCCTTTTCTTTTTTTTTTTACGGATCATCAAATGACTTCTCCCGCTCTGGGCAGAGCGGAAGGGAGTGTCAGACTTGTACTGACTAAAACCCATCCATGTTCCTTCCTTGCCATAGCGATTGACCGATGCGCTGCGTGTCGCGGGTTCGATCCCCGCACGGAACAAATATTTGTATGACCTACAGATAGTTGTTCCGGGTCTGGCTGTTTGTGTATGTGGGTTTAAATGTTTGTAAACGCACCCACGATACAGGAGAAATTCCTAGTGTAGAGCAACGTTATCTTAAAAAAAATAACAAAAATAAAAATAGCATTGAAAACTCTGTTCTAATGTCTTTTTTTCTTTATTGTTTCAGGTATGTCCAGTTACAGTATTGATTATGTCATTAATAAGCATCGGGTAAGTAGACCTACAGTCGGTTTTTGAATTGAGTATTTGAAGTTGAGAAGCTGTCAATTTCTAATTTACCAGTGAATTCCTTCCCGGTGATTCCTGTGAAATTAAAAAAAATGTATTGCTGTAGCGTTTTACAAGTTCTCTACTACAAATACTGGTTAAAGGCCATCCTTCTTTCTAATTTATTAGTTGATTTTATTCAATTAAGTTTTTTACATTATTTACAAACTAAAATTAATCTATATTATTTAAAAAAAAAATATGTACAAAAACAAATTACAAAAAAAAAAAAATAAGTTTAGAGGGCGTCAAAATTTTTTTCCACATTGCCGTCAACAGGAAAAGTGCCCAGAAGGCTGGCAGCATTGCCACGCATTTATTAGTTGAAATACTTGGTGGTGTCAGACGGCTACTTAATCGTCAGGTCTGCCACCACTGGTGGAGGATTCCATTAATTTAAGTGTCATCTGCCACCAGTGGGGACAGAGGTGGGGGCAAATACGACTATACAGAAGCAACCACCACCAGTGTTCGTAGATGCAACAAGTAGTTCCAACTGCCACCAGTGAGGACAGACCGATGGGGGCAGACGAGAATAAAGGTTCTTAAGGTAGCCATATACGCTAGGGTGTACTTGACAGGTTTACCTGCATTGTTAATTGGACTGTACAGGTAAACCGGTGCGTGTGAGTTGCAAAACTGTGCACGTTTCCTCAAGAGGCAGCTCAAGCTTACCTGATTGGTGTACCTCTACAGGTAAACCTGTCAGGTACACCCTTTATGGTTACCTTTAGACGGACTTGTCAGTTTTAAAACGTGTTGATCTTATCATTAGTTTTTGACTAGTGTTAATTTTTGGTGCCAGCACACAATGATACCGCGTGGTCCTTGGTCAGCGCGCGAAAGCAGGACAAACCGACTGACTTTCAAATTTCTAATATTAGCGAGGATAATAAGGACATTATGAGTAGTACTTAGGTAGCGTACCTGTCAGTGCAGCTTATTTACTACCTATCACAACATTTCCTTGCAGTGCCTTCCGCTAAGCTCTTCCAAATAAGGTTTGAAGAATCTATACAGGTAGTGTAATGTTTGATTTGCATCATACAATGTTTACTTCTTGTAGCTAAAGGATGATGCTTCTTTATAAGTATGTATTTAATACAGTATGGGGTACAATACAACCTTTTTAGTGCTGGATAATTTATTATAATTAATTAATGTTATAATTATCATTTTGACCTTTGCGTCTATTTGTATTAACTTCCAATTATGATATACTTAGACTAACGAACGAAATCTTCCAGTAAGTAGTCCTGAAAGTATCTTTTTGAAAAATAATTAATAAATTTTTCATAACATAACATCACGCCTGTAATACTCGAAGGGTTTGGCAGAAATGTACCTACCTACCCACATTTCGTCAGTTATGTTTTCCAATGCGATAGGGGGCGAACCTATTGCCATCGACCGGGTACGAGACTCCGTAGCTGCTATCGACAAATTCCTGATGGAAAAACCCGAAACTTTGCCCGACCCGGGAATCGAACCCAGGACTCATGCATATATTTTATGTAATATTATTAGCTTTTTCCCGAGGCTTCGGTTACGTTGAAATTATTTTAGTACCCTATTGTGTATATTATTCCAGTTCATAGTCTATCTGTGTCCTAAACATCCAAATCTGTTTCGGAGTGAAGAAGTTACAAACATGCACACACACGCATACATTCACAAACTTAAGCATTTTTAATAGTGCGTGGTGCGTGTACAATGTTTCTCATAAGTTCTAGTTCTTCAACTTTTGCCCACCTCTTATCTCTTCACTTCTAGTGGTTTTGTGTCATGGCTATCCAGTTTCTTCCGGCCACTTAAATGACAGTTCCTCTCAAAAGTTGTCCAAATAAATCCATCCTGCCATAATCCTTCTAAAAGATTCTACAATAGAAAATTATAAAGGCGAGCACACATTGCGCCACACAACACAACGGACGTTGCACATTGTGTGCACCGCCCATAAATAGCTACCTCTACGTTGACCAATAGGTTGCTATACACAAACAGAACACAAGCTACCTTAAAAACAACCGCCACTTTTAACACAAGCCGTTAGAGTTCAAATTCGTTAAATAAAGTTGAGTCAGATTGCATTTAAATTGGGAAAATTTTAATTTTGCCACCGTATTAGTTTTTATTACGTAGGCGTTAAGTGTTGTTTTAGTGATAATGACTGCAAATGTTATTTTGTTTCACGACACAATGGTGGGTGATTATCTAATAGGTCTAAATGTTAGTCAAATAACGTAATGATAATATGTAATGTTATGAATAATTAAGGTATCATTGCCAATGTGGCGAAAGGGCTGAACCACTGTTCAGCCCTTTCGCCACATTGGCAATGATTTTAATTTTGAAAGTATGAACATAATATAACATCACGCCTGTTATCCTCCATGGATTAGGCAGAGGCAGTCCCGGATCTACGATTTTTTCCAACCGGGGCAGAAACTTCAGAGGGGCGCCTCTCTCCAGCGTTTGAGATAAATTACTTTAAAAAACTCATATATACACACATATAACATAATGATTTGCATTTTTAGAATTAATTTATTATTAAAATAGAGACATTAACTAAATTAGTTCAAATAAAACGTTCGAAAATATTTATTTAATAGTTAAATTTTCAATTTCAGTGAAAAATTGTCTTTTATTATCATGTAAAATCTCAAATCGGCATCACACGTTTCACTTGTGGTGTGGGCCTGTGTGGCACCGTTTCTTAGAAGTCGACGGTGAGTCTACCAGGCCACCGTATGCTAGGTGCTTTGTGGAGCAAGTTTTATATTTGTAATCATATTATATTATGATTTTGGCGCCCCCTGTAACTGCCGCCCGAGGCGGGTGCCCCGGGCTGTGGGACTGTTCGAAAGAGATACCGCGGCCCTGGAACACAAAGGGCAAGGAAGGAACATGGATGGGTTTTAGTCAGTACAAGTCTGACACTCCCTTCCGCTCTGCCCAGAGCGGGAGAAGACATTTGATAATTTACCATCCGGAAAAAAAAGGGCGGGTGCCCCAGTTGTGCCAACCCTAGATCCGGGGCCGGGTCAACCGGAATTTTATCAGTTACGTTTCAGTCCCTAATAGGACGTTGCACTTGCAACCGAGGATAAATCTAGACTGCATGGCTGATAATGATATTTTTTTTTATAGAAATACCCAATATCACGTTTTCCGACCTGGGAATCAAAATCAATCAAAATCAAAGCATTTCTTTCAAGTAGGCTAGTTACAGCCTAGGCACTTATGAATTGTCGACAAAGATAACAATATAATGAAGCTACAGTCTCAGTCACAAGGCATATTAAAAACTGTGAAAGTACTATAGTTGCCCATTCCCTAGCGTAGATCTCTATGGAAATGCACGGGCAAGACTCCCAATGGACACTCTTTTCAATCAGTATATTTTTACAAAACCTTGGTTACATCAACCATGTTCAGATGGTACATTCATGAATCGAGCTTATGCTCAGCAGTCAATTATGCATTTCTTATTTATTATTCATTCAAGCTTTTAGCATAGCCTTACGAAAAGCCTGTTATCTAAATATATAAAAGCGAAAGGTCACTCACTCATCACTAAATATCGAAAGCAGGTTGCCATATAAAGATGAAAATAGTTAGTAGACGTGCGCTAAGAACGGATTTTGCGACAGGGCCGGATTAAGGAGGTCTATAAGTGCTCTCGCAAGTTTGTATGAAAGTCCTTAATTTTTTGTGCTACAAACTTGAAATTTGGCAGGGAGGTACCCACGTGGACGAAGTCGCGGGCAACAGCTAGTAAAATATATTAGTGACTAGCGACCCACTCTGGCTTCGTACGGTGCACCCGTACGAAGCCAGGGTGGGTTGTGTTATGTTATACATATATAAAGCTTTCTCTTCAATTGCCCTATCTATTGCTGAAAACTGCATAACAATCCGTTGGGTAGTTTGAAAGATCTAAGCCTAAAACAGCGGGAGCAACTTTGTTTTATACTATGTAAAGATATCGCATATATTATAGGCTTGTCGTATATATTATATTATTTATTAAGCTAGCAGATAATTAACACAATGGTAAGAAAAAAACAATTTCTGAGCTTTATCTATTAGGTACATTTTGCAGCTAAACGAACACTTACTCAACGTTCTCGTATCCTCAAAAATCCTGATGTTAAAGTTAAAACTCAACTTATCATTGCAACACTCGCAACGTTTTACGATTTTTTACTCATTGCCAATCCTTTTTCTCACGTTCTGCTTACCCCAAAAGCAGCAAAAACATAGGTCATAAAGCACATTCACTTATTTTGAAAGTGTTACACCCGTAAATCGCAGCAGTACATACAATTATTCAAACTTTTCGTCACGGCTCTACTTTGAGTGGACTGTCCCACATTTTCTTCAAATCCCATTACAATCTGACCTCTTGCATTTTAAATACAGAAAAACAAGCAATTTATGCATAATTATACAAACTTATAAAAATGTAATTAAGGTTAATTTTACGAAAACAAAGATATCAAACTGTGACCTGGTTCAGAAATGCTTTCTCTAGTGTGAACAATGAGGGTTTGGTTTCGACTTTCTCAAAAGTTTTTGTGCTACTTGTGAAGATGAGTCATTTCACTTTGGTTTTGCAGATTTATATTTACTTTTTAAGTAAATAGAACCATATGTTATTTTATTTATTTATTTATTCCAAGACTTTGGAAGACTTACAGCTAAATACAATAGTGATAAATAAAAGTGAGATAATCTGACTGCCAATTACAAGTCTTCACGTCTAGAGCATGTCTGATATAAATATACTATTGAACAAAATATACACACTGCCAAGTAATGCCAAAAAAATAAATAAATATCATCACCTAAAATATTTAAAAATTAATATAATTATAATGAAACCAAAGTCTGAAGAAATTTAGGTTTTAAAGAAATTCATTGATTAACAGTTTTTTGCTGAAGTCACACTGGTTTTAAAAAGATCAAAGTTGAATTGTTTGCACACCTTATTAAAATACCTACTCACACGCACAAAGTACGAATTTTGTCTGTAGTTAGTATTTATTCTGTAATATCTCCTTACTTACAAAAGGAAAGTTCTAAACATTATTTTTTAATTCATTATCAATGGTTTCAGAGAAAAAATAAGAAAATTCTGATAACAGGACGTTACAGCTCTTAATTTTTGTTTCTGTAATTGGATAACAGTGAAAAATGGGAAATACTGGAAGGCTGCCCACATCTATATGTTAATATCACATCTAGTTAGAATAGGTACTTAAATGATACTTTACTTTAGTTGGTACTAAGATTCCCTTAAGCTGAATACGGCCCCATTAAAATGCCCCTCCTTTTCGGCGAATCCATAAAGTAAGCCATTACCGTAATGACAGATCTTCAAGCATTGTAAATGCAAATTTTATTCACACACAGCCCATGTACCCCGTGGTAGAAAAGCCATCACAGTTTCCTACAACTCCCAAAGAAGCCAATGACATTTCAAAAATCTTTACAGGCCATTCCAAATTTAAAAGACAACCTCCTTGGTACATTTGAAAAAAAAAAATGAATTAAATATTTATTTAAATATATTTTTTTTATGATTATTTTTTATATGAATTGAATTTGAAGCCTCACTATGCTTTCGTACTACTACTGAGATAAATCGTGTAAGTACTGATATTCTAAGTCATATATTTCCACTTATCGTTCCAGACTGCCTCGTTAGTATAGTGGTCGCAAGCACGACTAATGAGCATGAGTTTGGTTCGATTCCGGGGTCGGGCAAAGTGTTCTTGGGTTTCGCCATCAGGAATTTCCCAGTAGCAGCTACGGAGTCTGGATTTGTGCCTGGTTGATGGCAATAGACTCGCCCCTATTACATGAACTTAAACATAACCGGCGAAATAAGAATGAGAATAATGTATTTAAAAAGTAATACAAAAAAAGTGTACATTTAGGCGCAGTAGTATTATTAACATAATATATGATGGTATAATTGTACTTAAAAGTAAACTATAACTAAAATATATTCAACAGGTGCAAGTAATGACAATATTCAATTCAAATGTACTTAGATACACATCTGCCTAACCCTTCGGGGATTACAGGCGTGATGTTATGTTATCTTTCCGCTAGTGTGGTCAGTGGTATTACAATATCATGCAACGAACACGTTTTTGGTAAAGTAAGTAATACAAGGACACTTACGATACATCCACAAGCCAAATGGTCTTTTACAAACTCCCACAAATATCAACTAAAACAAAGCTTACAGAAAAAAGTCACAACTCCCAAAAATGCCAATGACACTTAAAAATCTTGACAAACGATCTCAAATTAAAAAGACAACCTCTTTGGTACATTCGAAACCTCAACATGCCCTTCGACGTCACCCGGTGCTAATGATGTTACATCAAAGGGCCAATTACCACCAAATTACTGATAATTAACCAAACTTCATCCGACTTTTTGATTGAACAGCTGACTTAATTACCTTTAGGCGTTTAGAGGGTAAGGACAGAAGATAAAGTCTGGGCCTATCTTGATTTCGGTGTGAAGGATTTAGGAGGTCGTAAATGTTAGTGTTTAATGTTACTGTTTCTGAGGCCATAGCACGTGTTTTGATGTAAATATACGAGTTTGACGTAAATATAAAAAAAAGACGGCACTCGGAGACTGCCGCGGTAAAACTATTGCATAGCATTTTTTATCAACTTATTATTTATTCACTTTCGTAGTGTCAGATATTGAAGCCTAGGTTATTATTTTAATCTACTTTAAGGTTATTTTCGTTACGGAATTTCTGGATTCGGTCTCCACGCTCAAGGCCCGCGATAGAAGCTATGCAATAGCTTAAAAACAAATTAAAAATATTCGTTTCACAAACAATATTTTCATAATTTTAAGAATTTATTCATACCTATGGATGATACTGATTTTGCTTGTTGCAAATAATTGAGCTAAAATTTTGGAGGGTAATTGTAACGTTACGAAAAATGTCAAAACTCGTGCTTGGGCCTCTGATTATTTTTAAAGGTTTGGTTGTATTCTTATTTTCAAGTTGAATACAGTATACCTTTCTATACCTACCTATCAACAACCTAGTAATCAACATAATTATGTTAGGAATCAGATACAAAGCCCCTCTTCAACCTCCGATTCTTCAGCTACTTTTCAAGGACAATGGGGTATTTCATCATCATCAGCCTATAGCAGTCCACTGCTACACATAAGCCTCCTCAATCGCACGCCACTCAACTCGATTCTCAGCAACTCTCATCCAGTTGCTACCAGCCACCCTGCGAATCGGGTACTTACGAAAGCAATACCTCAAAAAATACCCGTTTTTTTTGTATCCGATAACTTGAAACACGTTGCATTACACAGACTTATTAAAGTATCAATAACTATATTAGGACAACCGAAAAAAATAAAAAGAGAGAAATACCGCAAAAAATAAATGCTTTTATATCTGGTTTTTGTACTGAAAAATATAGATATTAATTCACACGTCCCCGGTGTTTTCGAAACAGATTTATGAGTTGCTGCTTTTTGGCTTACGGGCGCAGTCCAGTCCTAAGGCTTAATGTACAGTAGACAAAGTTGTCAATCTATATTAAACCTTGAAGAAAATGATCAATTCTTGAGAATATAATATAATGTGACACAACACGAGACTCCAGCTTGCGATATTTTAATTCATGACTGCTTTCAGAGGGCCCCCATTTCGTTATTCGAACTAGTACCACTAAGTACACTGACCCCAACAAAACTAGTTACTTATATAACAGTTAATACTCTAATTGAAACAAAAGTGTGTCATTTATATATTGACAGAGTACGACCCTACTTATATAACAGAAATGACATGGTAAAGTATGCCGTTTGCCTATTACATAACGGTGTTACCCAAGTACTTGAGTGATGGCGTTCTTTGCTGTTTGCAAACAGTTCAGGTGTGCCGTTGGAGTTGCTGTTAGTATAGAGGTGCCGTAATCAGTATGTTAAAAATGTCAAATTCTTACGTTCTTTTGACCTTAGTAAGCTGAAATGTGGTTGAATTATTTACGCTTGTAAACTAATACTGGCATTTACAGATATTTCCTTAATAACATTATATGCCTATCTTCTTGAAAATCATATTGCTCTAAGCGTTGTGGTAGGTGTTGCAATGTGTGTTTAATAAAGGAGCTTTATAATTACAGTAGCTGATGATACCCGTGGCTTCACCCGCGTGGATGTCGGTTATCGCGATAAATAAATCCTCAGCTAAATAGTTCTGAAGGATATTTTTATTATCTTTTTCTAAGATATTGGTGCATCGTGTATTGAAAAAACCAGAGACCCCAAAACCTTTGCTTGAGTATGCAGAGTAAATGTAACGAATACCACTGTCCACTACCCGATTCCGGCTCGGGAAAACTATTATTGGATTTTTCCAACAGGAATTTCTCAGTAGCACCCACGGAGTCTAGTTTTATGCCTGGTTAATGGCAACAGGTTCGTCCCCTATTACATGGGACATAAAAACATAATTGGCGACATGTGGGTACACTATTAGGTACACCTCTGCCCTACCCTTCGCGTATTACAGGCGTGATGCGTGATGGTTACCGCTGTCCTACTCTATTCTGGTTTAATTTTTTTAGCGACAAGGACACGGATAGTTCACTGTGTTCGTGGTAGACCAAAGGAATTGTTTTTATAACGAGAACCACTAAAGGAAGACACACTGAAGCCATAACTACATAAACTTAATGAAAAACCAAGTTTTCTTCAATCAAAACTTCTGTCCTTACTTTCTCATGTGCCTAATAAAAGGCCCATCAAATATCGGGTATCCTAAAGAATATCGTTTTCTAAGTATTTGAATTACTGAAGCTGAATCTCTTGTTGCCTTTGAAATGTTCAAACTTGTAATTTTAGTTTCTACGTTCTTGATAAAACTTCAATTTGTAGACAGTGTCGTGTTTGTTAAGGTTGGGAGAGTAATTAGAGATTTTTTAATTGAGATATTTGAAGGGAAAAGCTTTTTTTTTCTCTTTATTTGTTTGGGGTTTTTATCTAAACAGATATGTCAACCTCATCGTGCTTTTGACCATTGTTACATTAAATAAACCTTATAATAAAAAAAAAAACCTTATAATTAAAAGCTAAAGCAACAAACATTTTTTTTCGGTCCTGGATTCGAAGAAATAAAAAAGCAAAAAATAGAAAAACTCGAACTACAGAATGACACGATCGTTACATGCTTTTTTTAATTCGACCAAGTGCATTTACACATATTAGTTGTTACAAGCATACTATGCATATCATGCAGTAGACAACATTAAATCAACCATGAGGGAAGATTCATCATCATCAGCCTATAATGTTCCCACTGCTGGGGCACAGACCTCCTCTCTATGACAGAGAATGAGCTATAATCCACCACGCGGGCCCAGTGCGGATTGGTAGATGTCACATGTCTTCGATTTTTTGGTTCTAGGACAATCCGGTTTCCTCACGATGTTTTCCTTCACCGTTTTTGAGAGCAGTGGTGATGAAATAAATTACACAAAGTAATGCGCCTGCCTGGGTTTGAACCCACGACTTACTGTTCGTAAGTCGGGGTCGCTATCACTGGGCCACTGCTGCTCTCGAGGTAAGATTGCTTGACAACAAAAGCCCCATTTTTTTTTTAATGAATAACTACAAGTGGTAGACTTTACCGTCAACCAAGCATTCTGTGCATCAAATTAAGTCAGTCTTCACAAAAAATATTGTTGGAAAACCTATAACTAGACTTTTTTTTGGATTCAAAATCACGTTTTACGATAGGACTCGATTGTAACGCACTCAAAACATTGCGCTGATGATTGCATTGTAAAGAGGTTATGAATGTATTTAAAGCAAAGTTTTTTTTTTACTAGCCTCTGGTGGGTACGGGCCTCCCCTTAAAAAAATCTTTTAAAGTAAAGTTATACAATTAATCAAAAAGTAGTATTAAAAAAAAAAAAAAAGTTGGAATTTTTTCCTCCAATACCTCTGTAACTAGAAGGTTAACAAACATGGTCCAGAAGAAAAATTGATCACATTGATGGGAAGACCCAATGACCTTCGGCTTCATTAAGAGTCTTTTTACACCCAGTATAACGGTTTTTAATAAAAATTGTTAACTCAACATATTTAGGAATTGTAAGAGGAAGCACTGAACTAAACAAGGTTCTAAGTAAACGGATATAAATTGTAAACGTTAAATAAACTTGATTCAAGGAAGTTTATATTTACTCGCTAATATTCCATGGAAACAAACTATTATCAAGATATAGCTATTCAAAGAAATACGATGACATACTGACACAAAGAAGATTTGAATAAAAAAAAAGAAAGTTGCGTGGATTTCAAGGACATACGGATCGAATCAGTTACTTGGTTTTTTTATGTTTTTATGTCAGCTGGTGAATTGAGCACCGAATAGATACGGTTATAGAGTCTTGTCTATACTAATATGTTATTATACAGAGGTAAAGTTTATGTTTGTGAGTTTTTCTATAATATATAATCTTTGAAACTACTGATCGTATTCCAAAAGTTATTTCACTAATAGGAAGCTGTACGGGGTGGAATACCCCGACGCGAAAACCTGATGAAAAGGCGCTTGTTCAGTACATCATTCTGAACCTCCCACATAGAAAATTTTAATCGAATTGTAAATAAAAAAAAAATCTGTTTATGTAAAAGTGCAATATCAAAATGCACTGTCAAAATGTATGGAACAGCAATTTTTTTTTTTAATAACTGATCCTCCCGGTATTATCCTCGAGTGTCTAAGGCTATATTTAAAATGTTCTCATCGGATAATGCAAGCGAAGCCGTGGGCAAAAGCTAGACTAGTATAATAAATGATAAAATCATCACAAAACTGTTACAGAAACGTTAGTAACCTTTAGTAATTTTACACTGATTTGTTTATAAAAGAAGATTTACAATGAAATTGATTTTGAATAATCAATATTTTCTTAATGTTTGCAAAAGCTACCTGATTGCAGAACCAGTAGAAGTTGCAATGTGTGTACATAGTAATAATGAGGTTATTAGCCAAATTATAAAGTTTACCAATAGTTACAAGTTCAATCAAAAGAGTGGTATGACTCCAATATATAAACAATTTTAAAGTAAAACTTCTTTACGCACGCTTGACTTGGGACTAAGCTGGTGAATGTGTAACGTTACGAGGCAAACGGAAGTTTAGAGGGAGATATAAGTTAGTGAAGATAGAAAGCGACAGAGTTACGTTTTTGAATTTGACAGACGATTGTTCGGCATTTGTTTAAGTTTTACTTCAGTCGTGTGGTCTAAAGCACACTCGTTTTTTTTAACTGGGTTGTGGAGGTCAGATAGGCAGTCGTTCCATATAAAATAGCGGTATTCAGCTGCATCCGATTAGACTGGAAGCCAACTTCAACATGTTGGGAAAAAGGCTAGGCAGATGATGATTTCTTGTGGGTATAAGGAACCTCAAGATCAGTCATCAGTGTATCAGGATCAATGGGTTCGATTGTTCCCAACGAGTCACACTGAAACGTGTCACAGTGTGACTCGTTGAGAAAAATGGTGAATAAAAATCCCAACCAGTCACACTGTTACTCGATAGGACAACTTTTTGTGTTTATTCCCAACGGATCACACACCAAGTGAGGAGTGTGACTTGTTGGGAACAAAAAATGGGTTCTACCAGTAGGTATTTGCTTACGGTAAACTAAATTGGACCAGAAACTGATCACCATTCTAAATAGATTATTTTTTTAAAGTTTGACACGGGCAGTGTTATTGGGTTTTCCACCAAAAAAATTTCAGTAGCAGCCATAGAGTCTGGATTAGTACCCAGTTGATGGCAATAGGCGCCACTTTTTACATGGGACTTAAATATAACTGGCAAAATGCAGGTAGTATTAGGGACATCTCTGTCTTACCGTTCGAGGATAACAGGCCTTTTTTTTCGGATGGGAAATCATCAAATGACTCCTCGCGCTCTGGGCAGAGCGGAAGGGAGTGTCAGACTTGTACTGACTAAAACCCAACCATGTTCCTTCTTTGCCCTTTTTGTTCCACGGCCGTGGTTTCTCTTTCGAACAGTCCCGCATCCCTGGCAGAGGATTACAGGCCTGATTTTATGTATGTTAAAGAAAATAACTACAGGGATTGAAAATACATCCCGGATGAACCCATACCGGAAAACGAAGCTATTGTAGCAGGAAAAGCTATTAGTATAACCGGTTTCCATTTCCCGCAACTATCTATTCAATTGTTATAGAAAGTTTAAGAAACTAGTTTAAGCCATTTCACTGTAGAATCAGAATTAATTGTTGGTGGCATAGAATGTTATTTTCGTAATGTTATAACTACCTTTGCTGAATGAAATACATGAATTATTGAAGCGGGTTTGTATTCAGCTCGCTTGGTTTTAAATTATTTCACAAATAATTCTTATTATGGCGGTTGTCGAAAAACGAATACTTGACCGGTCAAGTGAATTAAATAAATTGTTCAAGCAAAAGAAGAATACAATAGAAAATTATTTTAAGCAGTATCTAAGAGGACCTATCGATGAAATCAGCAATTCACAACAACATGCGAGAAAATTTGCATAATATTAATAATTTTGATTGGTAAAAAGGACATTCAAATGGATAGGTAGGTACTGATAAAATAAAACTAATGTCTATAATTATCGCGGAGTTTAACCGCCACGGATGTTTTTATGTCTATGAGTCATCAAAGATACCAACTAGGTCTTATTTGATTCAGAGACTTATATCTTCTATTTTTTCCTGCTTTGTTCTATCGTGAATAATAACATAACCGTGGTGCTGAAGAATCCCATTCCAACTGATTTTATAAAAATGCACACTACTGAAAGTACATAATTTCATCATGGTCATCATCATTCCAGCCAAAAGACGTCCACTGCTGGACATAGGCCTCCCCCAAGTGTCGCCACACTGACCGGTCCCGTGCGACTCGCATCCAGCGGTTCCCAGCAACCTTCACCAGGTCATCGGTCCACCTAGTGGGAGGCCTTCCAACGCAACGTCTTCCGGTTCGCGGTCGCCACTCCAGAACTTTACGGCCACATAATTTACTTTTACAATATTTTTTCTTGTTCCTGAAAGTAGTTAATATCAATATTAACATTGTCATTTTACTAATTTCATATGGCATTCCAAAAAGCCATCACTTTTATTTGCTTTACGAATAACCAGATCCACAAAATATTACAAAGAAGTAGAGATCCTTGAATTCCAATTGAATAAAAAGACCAGTAATGAAAAATCAGTCATCCTTTTGCCTCCTACACCGTACGTGAGACCCTTACTCACCCAGCAATGTTAACAGCCGTAACGAGACAAAATAAGAAAACAATCATTCAAAAGCAAGTCACTCTGTGTCAGAAGTTAATTTTAAAATTTCCACGTCAAGGCCTCATTCGATTTCTTTCCGGACAGTTAAGGAGTGAAAATAAAAGTTTAACTTATGTGTCGGGAGAGTTTGACTTGTTCTCTGCTTACGACACGATTGCTACACGATTTGGTAAGAATATCGATGAGAATCTCGAAAATATAATCGGTAATGACCATATAATAGCAGAGGATGAAAATCACACTGAAGAAGATTATGTTTTTGCTCACGATACGATTGCTATATGATTTATGAAAATTAAAGGTAAAGAAGGCGATAGGCTTATCAAACATAATCACATCATGCCTTAAATTCCCGAATGGTTAGGCAGAATTATACTTATAGTGCGCTAGTAATATTAATCATCTTAACAAAATACTGTAGGCAAAAGTATGGTAATAAACTTAGCGTTATCATGCGAATGAAAATCTAAGAAATGTCATTCTATCTTGATGAAAAATTAGCACCCAGAATTGAATTACTACGAAATGCCAACATATACCAAAAATTAAAAATCTGAAATTTTTTGACGAGAGAAACGGTATTAGGTAAAAGATTCCTATTGAATTTTCTACCCAAATAATTGAATTATGCAATTTGTAATTCTTTCAATGCTATCGGGAACTTTCCTGGTAATCTTAAAAACTCCTTTGAGCTACTTCCTCGTTTGACCCAACGACTACCTTCCGATCCATAAAATCGTCAGCTCAAAGCCATCTTAAAGGCTCAAAGACTCCAAACGAGACCTTACAGGGACCTTCGAAAGTTTATTGACCCCGACCCCTTTTGGCTCACATCGGCCCTTTGACATTAGTTCCAGATTATTTTTCTGTGGCCCCGAACGGATAACATAGGATAATGGGGGATTGGTTTGAAGAATTAGATGTAAGTAAACGAAAGTAAACAAAATATGAAGTAATACTTGCTTTGTAAGATGTTTCCGTGTTTATTGAAAACTATCTTTTGCCCGCGGCTTTGCTTACGTAATAAACAGTAGTTATCCCATATTTTAAATAAAGCCAATGACGATTGGGGATAATGTAAGCTTAATGAAATAATTTCCCAAATCGGATCAGTTGTTCCCAAGATTTCCCCTACATCCAAACATACAAACTTTGCCTCTTTATAATATTAGTAAAGATCACCAAATCTTATTGAAGCAAATAAAGGTAAACTAGTAAAAGTTCACTTCAAAATATTTGTTTGTTTTCGTCGCATTTTTAGAGCTTAGTGCAGCAAATAGTTTTATTAGTTTTGGTTGAAGATCAAATGCAGGAGTTTCGATAGTTCTAGTAGTATTAGCTTCGGATATTGACGAAGTTTTGGGAAACTGAAGATGAGGTTACTTTGTGGACTAGTTCTTTAGAGTCGGGCGGCATTCCCCTTGGATGGATGAACGTTGATGGTGACACCATCAGAGCCAATAACTACCTTAAAAAAACCTATCTTAAATTATTATTATTGACTGTCTCGTTGGTCAAGTGGTCGCAAGCTGATAAAGAGATCCTGGGTTCGATTCCCAGGTTAGGCAAAGTGTTATTGGGTTTTTCGTGAGGAATTTCTCAGTTACTAGCGGTTCAAAATCTGGGATTTGCCCTGTTATTCTTATTCTTATTCTTTATTGCACACAAAAAAGAGAAATACACACAAAATTATCATAAACAGCTTATGTACAAAGGCGAGCTTAACCCAGAATTGGGTGTTAATAGGCTCTATTTAAAGAGAATCAAACATAACCAGCGAAATGTTGGTGTTGTATAGGTACATTTCAGCTTACTCTCTAGGTATTACACGCATGTGTGTGTATGCATGTTTGAAACCACCTTTATTATTTCCGTAATAAAGTTCTCAAGAAATAAATCAGAAGCTGTCCTTACCAATCCAAATCAACGAGCCATGAAGATACTCATATCACTTCCGATCTTCGTTACAGGCTGGACAATATCCTTCACTATTGTTTCTACCGGAAACCTCGACCACTTTAGCTTTACTATCAATTTGGACTTTATCATGAGAATACTGAGTATCAAATTGCATTAGCTGAATTACAATACGAATTTGGTTATTACTTTGAAAGTATTAGGCCGGTGCTGTTTGAATTTCAGTTCTATGTTTCTGAATATAAAGCTTGGTTCTACGTGGGATAAAAATAACATGAATTTAGATTACCAAATTAATTTTGCCGTCGTATCTCGCAGAATCTAGAATGATTTGAAGGTAATAGTCGTTTTGTGATTGTGAATGTTAATTTGGTAATTTTTGGCCTTTGATAATGGGATTCTTATGTTTTGAAGCTTCAATGTTCTGTCGGAATGATGTTAATTGAATTTTTAATTAATTAACGTAGGTACAAAAACTGTTATGTCATGAGCCGGTAGCCCGGATAATGGAGTGTTATATTATAATTATTGACTTCTTTATTAGTTGTAATTAGGTTGTCTTTGCATAAATTATAATTGCTGCTGTTTTTAGTAATGGTTCCTTCCCTTGTAGGTTTTCTTGTAATTAGTGAGACATTGAAGTATCCAAATGGTTTCTCCAACAACATCACTTTCATCATTCCTGATAAATAATATTAAAGAACCAGCAACCACACTTACATGAACATACGAGTACACCAAACTTATTAAGTTCTTGTAAACCTCTTAACCGTACTGCGATCGCCAACGCGCCTGCCAAACGTGGCGATTATGGCACTGCTGGATATAGACCTCCCCGAAAGCGGGGGGCTTTCGGGGAGGTCTATATCCAGTAGTGGACCTCTTTCGACTGAAATGATGAGACCTCATAACTCTTCAATAGCATCATCACGGAATGCAATGTGTTGCAGAACGTCAATTTTATGTAGTTTTGTAAATAAGCCTGCCTTCACGTCATTATCCTCTGTCAGATTATTTATAGTATCCGCATAATAGCATTATTGAACGGAATAAAAGCCACGTACTCATCATGAGCATTGATAGAATCATGCATAATTCTACCATCGTGTTGTTAGTCTATTAAAGCAAACTGCTCGACTTACGCCGCTCCCAAATCGTTTTTAGTATTATCATATTATTTCCTTTATTAATTTTTATACACATCAATTACATTTTTAAATATTTAAATCTAAAGTAATATAAAAAAAAAAAAAATATTATCTTTAGTTATTACTTCCTCCCGAATCTAAATAAACTATTAACTGGCGACAAAATTAATAATATTATTAGGTAGGTTGACGTCATTTGGCATATTGCAAAATACCTCACGATCAAGGTTATCGGGAGTGACTCAGTAGTGACCATAACTATAATCGTACTACTGACCAATTACGGGTATCTATCTATTTAAAATGATACAACGGATAATGTCAAAGTGTTCTTGTGTTAGGATAAGGTGTTTTTGTGGGAAGATTTGACATTAATATGCGTAAATGTCTTATGGAATCTTATCTATGGCGGTCTAGACGATGACATTATTTTGGAACATTTTTATAAAAAGAAAATGTTGATAAGTATATTGGGTTTTGCTTACATACTTTAAAAGGCTCACACAGAGAAAAGTGGGAACCTGTGCGTATGATTTCATTCTAAATTCTGCCAACCACCAGAACCAGGTCAGAACATAAAAAAGAAAAGAAAAGGAGTGAACGTCGTCATTATCGACCATGATTTTGTTACTAGTCATATTTTGCGTGCGTAATAGTAGTTACTATTACGCACGCAAAATACGCGCTTGCCTGTGGAGTTGCGGACACCAACCCGTTATACTGTACTATACTACCTTCAACCATATAAAATCAATATCATATCAATATCATTAATATCAATATTATATCAAGTTTCATCATTAATATCAATTTTATATCAAGTGTCATCATTATCATCATCCTTGTCCTGGTCCCATGCAACTAGGGGTCGACGCAACACTTTTTTTCCCATGCGCCAGTGTCTGGCATTTACTCATTTTTCGTTCATATCAAATGTATTAATGATTAATTCTCTGTCTTTCCAGGTAAGCAGACATTCCTCATCGATAGATAAGTACCTGCACAGAACCTCCACGGAGTAACATTGTTAGTCATAGGACTCACAGGCACTCCATGAATTCAGGTCGTGGTGGCGACGTAGATTCGACTAATGCCAGCCATTTTATCCAACATTTTATCTCTTGATTAACTCATACTGTGTTGATTTAGTTAGCAATTACGATGAATTTATCCAAAATTATCAGTTTCTTGGAGACGAATTAAGTGTTTAAGGTCGAAGTTTATGTGTTTGACATTATCGTTTCACGTTTTAATACTTAAGTGTTAGCCTGTAAAGTATGTTTAACGTAACCACTTGAACAAGACGAATATTTTTTTTCGACTCTTTATTGTTTTCCTGATTCGTTTCTTAATCGTCGTCGTTACAGGTATTCGTGACCCGAAACTCTGATAACCAGTCTTATCAAGAGGTATCGTATTACCCAGTACTAACTGGGCTGTGGAACGGCAGTCGCTCCATGTAAAATACTGGTATTCATCTGCATCCTGTTAGAGTAAAAACCGACCCCAACATAGTTGGAATAAAGGCTAAGCAGATGATGATGATGTATAAGTAAATAGTTGCAATTTGTCAGAACAATTAATTATTGACGACGATGGTGAGATATTAGCGTAAAAGAAAAATAAATATATCAAAAAAATTCTGAATGTAATTTCTCAATAAACAAACTTGTTATGAAAAGGTTTGATAGAAACTATTTCGCACTTAAAACTATAAATATTTTATGGACCGATTTTGTAACACCCATATTCTAAATCATTAAAGAGCTGTTGATTGGCATATAACCTTCTCAGTTTCACATGAAACACGAATTCAAATTAATCAGGCGCAAACTTGGAAATAATAACTGGTCATAAATATTAAAACACGGAAGTTGAATAAGAAGAATAATTTATTATGTAGGCGTAGGGTCTCAAACCAGTTGAGATTGGAATTACTTAGAATTTGAACAAACATGCCAAAAGATATGGCTGTGCTAATAAAATAACTGATTATAGGATACTTTTGAATTATTAAACAAGTGTTTTTTGGTTATTAAATTAGGCACTGATTATGGACGCCTAATAGCTTTTTTTTTGCTGATTTTTTCGTAGGAGTTTAAAACGACGATAATGCGGATTTAAAAATATGATAATTTATTGAAAACATCTTTTTTTGTTTTGAGTAAGATCTATGAAACTATGGATGGACTATATAGGTAAAGGATGATATGGCAATAAAGGAGGTGTATGATGAGATGACGAGTAGTAGAGAAGTATGGAAGAAGAAGACATGCTGCGTCGATCCCAAATGAATCGGGGTAAGGGCAGGAGAATGATGATGACTATATGCGAGGAATGTTGAAGCAGCAGTGAATTATAAGATGGCAAAGACAACACAACATTGACAACACACGTGATTACATACGGGACCGAAACGTGGTAGCTCACAATGGGCCACATCAGAAGGCTTAAAGTCACCCAAAGGGCAATGGAGAGGGAAATGAGGACATCCGCAAAAGAACCAAGGTTACCGACATAGCCCGAAGAATTTCTAAACTTAAGTGGCAGTGGGCAGGGCAGATTGCTCGCAAAATGGATGGCCGTTGGGGCTGTAAAGTTCTGGAGTGGCGACCGCGAACCGGAAGACGTTGCGTTGGAAGGCCTCCTACTAGGTGGACCGATGACCTGGTGAAGGTTATGGGGATCCGCTGGATGCGATTCGTATAGGACCGGGCATTGTAGCGACACTTGGGGGAGGCCTATGTCCAGCAGTGAACGTCTTTCGGCTGAAATGGTGACGAATGATGAAAGACAACACAAAAAAAACAGTGTAATGGAAAGAATTACTGAAAATGTCGTACGTAGTCACGGGAATTATAATTCAATACAATTGATGCTCATTATCTTTATTTATGTTGATGCTACAGTTCCCACATATATTACTACTTTGCTACACCGAAAACAATACCTTCTAACAAACCCACTTCGTCATCAGAACCATTAATCAAAAAAGAAAGCGCCAACATTTTTTCACCCATAGACAATACAGCTAGTAATACAGTTATAATCAAAATGAGATGAAAACAGACTATCAAACTGGAGCCATAAGCTGTGTGTGCAACGGAACTTCTGGTTTGACAACTGCTGGTCTACTGCCATAGAGCATAGAATCGCTTGCAGCGTCTAGAGATGGCAGTTATATTTAAATTTAGTTTAAATACGTCATTATTGTCGTAGTAGCTACAGCCGAAAAGTCGATCTTCTTGGTTAAGCAAAGCTTGCCAAGATTGGTAAGTAGATAGGTGACCATTCCTAACCTACCGGGACTAATCCGTGCTTCGGAAAGGATGTTTGAGCCTTAGACCCGTCATTTTTGACCCGTTTCCCGTTTTCTTTTGTTACGGGTAGGCAAACGCACTACAGTCTGACAACCAGTCTAACCAAGGGGTATTACGAGCACCCGTGTTGTGGAAGTCAAAAAGGCAGTCGCTCCTTGTATGTTACTGGTATACATCTGCACTTAACTAGACTGGTAGCCGACCTAAACACAGTTCAAAAAAGGTTTGACAGATGATGAGCGTCGTAGTAAACGATGACACGCTTGGTTTGAATGGAAACTGTTGACATTGCCGCCTCTAGCATTGACCGCTGCGTCGTCTCCATGCTCTATGGTCCACTACTGACATTTTGCTACGCTGTGGCTACATTACTTGTTGCGTAAACTTGTGACAGATGTGGGACTATTTCGACCGTTTGCTGAGCGGGTTATGTTTTGAAATTGTATTAATTTTATAAGTCATGCTGTCGTGTCCTGGAGGTTGTTATGCAAAAGCTGTATTTGGTTAGCTTTAAGTTAATTTTATCTGTACCTATCGACTTAGTTAGTTTTCTCAATTAACTAAGTTGGAACATCAAGAAAATCATTAATTTGAAGTAGTATTTAAGAGAAAAAAAAACAAAGTAGCCAACTGTGTCAAAAAGAGCACCTTCACGGTTTTAAGTCCTCTGAACGAATAAGTTTCAAAAGGAGTTGATCGCAATATTGTTTTTTTAATCTGTCAAAGCACGCCAGTATATTTTAAGAACTATGAAAACCTGTGTCTCAAGATTGCACCAAATAGGTTTCCAGTTATTCGTCTCGTGCCGGATAACGGGTGATAACTTGATTCTAGGTTGACATATAACATTATCGACGAGCTTGATTTACAAGTTGACATTACAATCTAAGCTCGAACCGCCCAGCAACAAGACATAATTTGAATAATCTCTGACGACTATTAAAGTAGGATCTACTTTGATGGTTATTGCACGTCATACTTAACCAGTTTCATTACAGTAAGAAACATGCTATCATAGTACTTGGCAACATAAAGTATGAATAAACACATTCAGCCAATGTGCCACTGCTGGGACACAATGCTACTCGCGGATTCAGTGTATGGGTTTGTCTATGTTACATGACTTAGATTTTTCTGTTCTAAAATATGACATGCCAGTTTCCTCACGAAGTTTTGCTTCACTGTTTTGAGGGTATGAGTATGTTCTGTAATTAAATTGAGCAAAGTAAACTGGCTGTTTGAATTCAAACCCACAGCATAGAAACTGACTTAAAAAGTCCAATCAAAACAAAACTACCACTAACTATTATTTTTGTCTACAAAACTGCCATACCACCTAAATTAAAACACAACAATTCTATTAATACCTCCACAACGGCAACCAAAACATTACACAACACCTAGCAGACTATTTGTACCACTTTTACTTTCAAAAAGCCCAGGCGGAGTAACAGGTTGGATAACAGTTCCAACGTACCAAAAATTACTTCAAATCTGGCCACAGATTGCCTTGGGAAAACGAAAACTCCGTGAGAAGACTTTGTACAGAAACTATGTTGCTTCTGAAATTTCTTCCGCAAATAGTAAAGTGTTGAACAGAATAAGTTTGCTTCTTCAAAATGGCCGCCATTTTGTTGTTGTAGTAAGCTGCTTCTAAAGACTGCAGTCGACATCTTGGTGGCGTGCTGAAAGTTAAAGTAGTTTTGGTAATGCTATGCAGTTACACTTACGAGAAAATTGGTTTTGGGTTCGTCAAGTTGTCTGTGTATTTTCATATCCAACTATTTCATAAATATCTAGGCTAATAAAAATCTTTTCAAATAAATTATTATTTTTATGATATAGTAGTAGGCACTTTATATAAAGCCACAGAAACACGAAAATCTGACAGCTGTACGAAAGGTTGTTGCATTATCAGTAACTGGGATGTGGATGTCAGTGGACTGGATGCCATGGGGAGAGCCTTTGACCAGCAGTCGGATGACGCTGGCTAACAGTATCAGTAGCAGTATTGATTCTTGAAAGAGACTCTTAACAAAGCCGAAAGGCATTTGTTCTCCCTATCATTGCGATCATTTTTTTGGCTCTAGACAATACCTGGGAACCTTCTAGTTACGGAGATATTGGGGGTCAAAGTTCCAACTTTTCATAAGTTTTTTTAAATACATGTTTTCAATGTAATTTTTTTACTTAAGATATCTTCACGACCCTCGTACTATTAAATCCATCCATCACCACATTGTTTTGAATTCATTACATTGAGTCCTACCGTAAAACGTGATTTTTCACAAAAAAAAATCGTTTCATAATGCTTGGTTGACGGCTTCGTGAAGAGTCCGTTTACACCCTATATAACTCAATATCAGTAGCAAAAGAATGCACCCAATCAGAAGGTTGCAGCAACCGATAATTGGCGTTGCAAATATATTGCCAAATGTAGGCACTGGTCGCTGCCGGAACATGAAAGCAATTGAGACTTTGTGCTGTTACGTGAAACTCCGTTTCATGAAACTATCTATATTATGTATACGTACAAAATATATTTATAAAACCATTCCGTGATGTATGTACACACTCGACGTGGAATCAGCTTTAAGCGTAAGCGTTTGTATGTCGATAAGTGTGGTAAATCCTTTATAAGATCATTTCAGACAACCCTGGTTTTAGCACCAAATTAAAAATTTTGAATAGCTCATTCGTACTGTAGATTGTTTAAGACTTTAAAGCATTCAACAAGGTGGTACGGCTGACTGCCCATTATCATCATCATCATCAGCCTATAATGTTCCCACTGCTGGGACACAGGCCTCCTCTCTATGAGAGGGAATGGGCTATAATCCACCACGCGGGCCCAGTGCGGATTGGTAGATGTCACATATCTTCGAATTTTTGGTTCTAGGACATGTCGGTTTCCTCACGATGCTGACTGTCCAAGGGTGTGCCAAACCATCTACAACCTCAAAGATCCGTAACATTGAGTATTGGACTGAACAAAATGATACCGTACAAGCAAATATTAAGCTTATATTAGGTATCAAATAGGTTGCAGGCAGAAGAGCTAGTTTTGTAAATATATTTACTTTAGAAAGGTAACAGATCCGTCAGGTAATAAAAAGTGCAATGAATGCACCAAGTTATGTTAGTCACCTTGTGCAATACGGATACTAGAACGCCAGTATGTAATGCAAATAGAACTATTAATTTGGTCTTATATTGATTTTGACACAATATTATGTAAACAGTATTTGTAACATCGTCTGTAATACTAGCTAGTCCAGGTCTCCTCACGATGTTTTCGAAGATTTATAATCCAATGGAAATGGTGGAAATGGAAAACCGAGCTAAAACCCGTCGACGTCGTTATCGATAGACAATGATATATCCACATTTTAAAGTTTTTTATATTAGTTAATATAGGTATGTTATTAATTTTTTAATTGTATTGAATTCTTAATTTGTAATGTTATTATTATTATTTTTTCTCTATATTATTTGTGTTAGTTTATAATTTTAATGAGTGTGATTTTTTTTAAATTTAGTTTTAGATGTATGATTTAAAAAACAATATGAATTGTTTCTGAATAAATTGAATTGAATTGAATTGAATGATGAAATGGATTTCGGCTTGTACCTCTGGAATGTTAGACAATTATATTATTAGATAGAGCAGCGGTGGCCCAGCTGTGGCGGCCCCGACTTACAAGGAGTAAGTCGTGGGTTCGAACCCAGGCAGGCGTATTACTTTGAGTAATTTATTTCATCAACACTGCTCTCAAAACGGTGAAGGAAAACATCGTGAGGAAGCTGGCATGTACTAGAACCAAAAGTTCCAAGATATGTGGCATCTACCAACCCGCAATGGGCCCGCGTGGTAGATTATAGCCCATTCCCTCTGATAGAGAGGAGGCCTGTGTCCCAGCAGTGGGAACATTGTAGGCTGATTATGTATGTGTGTTATGTATATTATTAGATTGACAACATCCTATCTCGCATTTTAGGAAAAAAGAAAACAAAGAGAAAGAAAAAATACTCTCCATCTATCAGTGTCTCATCATAAAGTATGGTTTCTAAAACTTATAAATGGAATAAAATATAACGCCCAATATAACAAGCCTTACAAACAAATCGCCTGTCATAATTCCAATTGAATAAATAAAAGCTTTTTCTGAAAGAAATATACGCAAAATACACCTAAGTGACTGCTGAAAATTGGCTTCTCAAAATGCCGACTGCATGGTACAGATTAATGTACAGGACGTGTCCAGAAAGTTTGGAAATGCCAGAATTTTTAGCAGAAAGGGTATATTTTCGGAGACTGTTTCTCAATTCCCTTGGTTACGCTAGCAAAGCAATAAAAAGGCAAAAATTCTGCCCGAACCGATGCGAATAATTTTGCCTGGGGAATTTTTGAGCGTTGAATATTCAGACTTGTAAGGAAAGACTAGAATTTTACGATATCTGATATTTTTACGACGGAAATAATACTACTTTTACTTATGTAGGTTTACTTGACAGTTTTAAAGTATACATTTGGGTTTTGAATGTTCCATGAAAGAACCAATAAAATGAGAAAGCCAAATACATACAAAAACTCACGACAATTTTCCCACTGCAAACAAAAACAACAGCACGCCACACATCCTTACATACTCCTTTTGCCTCCATAGGCTGTTCATAATATCTGGTCATACAAGCCAAATGTAGTTACTACTAAGTCAGGCAAAATACATTTGTACGTAGTCACCTAATAAGATTTTTTCAATTTCCGATCACATACCTACCTCACTATAAAGAAAGCAAATAACATCCGTCAGTCCCTTATCTCCTCTAAACCATTTAAAACAAATTACGCAACCTAAGGCCCTAAAGCACAGTGCGCAAAAAATAGCACACATGAGGACAAAAAGGGCACATTACCGAAATTCGAATACTTTTCCGCGTAATGAAATTGTACTACAAACGGTTCGGAAGAAAAAAAGGAGGGATGCCAGTGCGCCCCTGTGTCTTATTTCCGAATCGTAAACAAAGTATAATGGCCGGGCGTTCGCGGTTTGGTGATCCATTTAGGCATCTTCTCGGGAAAAAGAATAAAAAATAAGGAGGTTTTTCGTAAATAAATTCGTTATTAAAGTCTTTATATATTTAAAGTTTTACAAGTTCTGTCCCGTAAAGGTTGAGCTAAGTAGCATTTGATTGTAATAAGCAACACAATTTGGAAATAAAAGGCTCAAAGCTTAAATTTTGGGTCGTACTTTCCGCACTTAAACTAAAAAAAATCAGCATTCACAAAAACGTAGGAATAGGTCAAAACAAAATATATTAGAAGATTAACACGAATACAGTGAAAACTGGTAAAAGTAAGACAACGGAACATATGGAAACGATTGCGTACATTCAATTAAGTTAATAACTCCACTTGCCGGTACTTAAGTTGGTCCAAAATATAGGAATAAGCGATAAGATACTACTTAAAGTACCTATTAGACAAGTTAGGTTTTCTGTAAAACTAACTTGCGTCTGCATATCCTTTGAATTAAATAAATTAAAATTATTAAATAATTTAGTGACGAAACTAAACCAAAATCGTGGCATAGATACACCAATACAAAACTGATCATAGTGTACAATTTATTCGGTATACCTCTGCCCTAAAAACTGAATAATCGAGAACACACTTTTCAGACAAAACTAAAACGACCAATATTACAGTTAGTGCGTAACAAACTTCACAAAGAAACCAAAACACAAATCGATTTTAGTAAAAAAGAGTGAGCATAAAAAATCTGCTGTAAAAAATGTTTTTGTCCACATCCGCTCACGGTTTGGACCACAGTGCGCCGTCCACTGCGTGTCGGAATCCACCACGCTCTACTTACTCCAACTGTAACACTTGTCAATTTCTAAGTAAATATTTCAAATACCTACCTTTAGTCGACGTTTATAAGCAAAATGGAAAATTTCACATTTAATTGGAAACTCGTACTTTAATTAGTCCGCCTATTTTTTCTGTTTTATGGGTACGAAAGAAGAATGCCCGATGTTTATCTTGTGGCGATTTGTTGGAGTGTTAATAAAAACGATTTAAATCACTCTGATGGGAAAAAAACATAAAGTATCTTGGCGTGAAATCGTGAATCGTCGGTAGAAGTGAATTAGTGTGGTAAGCATAGAGTTGGCTACTAATTACTACGTTTTATGGCGTGCTGATGGGCAAATTATGTTAGTGTTTTACTGACTTGGTGTAATGCCCTGGTTAAAGTAATTATTCTTTTGATGCCGTAATCGAATCTTTATATCTCTTGTTTACAGACTATTCCCAAAAGACAGAGGCCTTGGACCTCATATAAATTAACTAGGTAGGAGTAGCGAAAGATTGCCGCAATCCTTATTAGACAGAAAACCTGTGAAACCTCTTAGATAATACCTAAGTTCCAAGTCCTATTTGTTTCACCGTAATGACTTCCAAAACACTAATGAAACCATCTTGGTCACCATTTCAATTAGCAGCAGTAAAGGCTAGGCTCCAAATTGTACAGTCATTAGGCCATCCACTGAATGTTTCATAGACAGTACATTTTCAAATTAGCAACACCGCAGTGTTCCGCAATGCCTTTTGGCCAAATGTGCTATTAGTGACGTGCGAGGGGGGGCATCAATTATATCGATAAAATACTAGTTTAATTCGACATTTTTAGAAAAAAAGAATGCTGTTTATCTGGTACAAAAACCGCATGCAAGAATAACATTAAAAACTAATAAAATGAAAATAGGATTGGGTACGATAATTGATTATATTAGCTGTTACTGAAGATTATCAAGTTAAAATGACTTGAGACCATCATTTGACGTAGGAGTGTTAACGTTATATCTAACTCTAGGCACACTAGATTAGCTTCCATTTGTAGCCATCACATTTTATGCAACACTTATTATGACAGACAGCGTATTTCATATCCGAAGGAGTATAGCGTGATAAGTTTATGAAAACCCATGCCCTAAATTAGCCAAGAACGCTAATTGCACCATAATTAACAAAGGAACATTAGTAGCTATTATAAGTGTTAGGTAAAAAGTACAATAAGTGCTTTAACAATTACTTTGAGTATCACATTGCATAGTTAAGAAATCAAATTCATTATTTCTTTATTTTGACTGCCATTAGCCTTCACCACCAAATTAGCTGTCATTAATGATAAAAAAACTAAAAGCATTTAATATTTTTTCCTTTAATATATTTTTATTTTATTTTGCAAGCGTACTGAGATTAATATTGCAAAATGTTGAGATTATCTACGATATGAATAATATCTTAACCGTGAATTTTACAATATTCTAGTTGAAAAGTTAACTCACAATAGCCTATTAGATATTTTAATTCAACTTTGTTTCGGTCTGAAATAATATATATTTAGTTGAAAATCTAGTTCACTACAGGTGATTATTTTGACATGCAAAAAATGAACCTTGAAAAAGAGTTACGTTACTAAGTTTGCACCAGATTCTGTATTATATACTAAATCCGAAATAAGTAACTCCATCATTTGATACTACACGGAATTGTTCTAACAAGATTTTTTTTTGTTGTAAATTATGCAAAACTATGGCTGAGAATAAGCACTTTTTGAATGTTAAAGTTTAAGCAAAAGTTTTTTAATTAAGACCGCCCTTAAAAATGCCAGATTTCCAGCACTTCCTAATGATTTAGCAAGGAAGAAGAAGAAGAAGTGAAGCAAACTTCCCAGATATTAGAAATTTATCGATAGAAAACCTTTGAAAATCGAAGCCCATCACTACCTCACGACAATTTCAAGCTGCTGAGTCCAGCAAAAAGTTTCATTGGATATTTATCTGTCGCAGCATTCGACCTAATGTTGTTGCACTGCAAAAGCACTGCACTGATGAAATTTCGACGAGAAACCACATTTTTTTGCGCACTGTTTAATTTCCAGTTGAAATTATTCCAAATGTCGGAAAAATTCCTTCCGTTTTTGGCGAAAGTTTATACGAAATTAAATGTGTTTTTGATTGCCGTTCTGGATTTGGAAATGAAAAATGAGGAATGTTTAACGGGTTGTGCTTTGTAAGTAAAAGAAAGTTAATTCTGAAGATGGTTAAAGTTGATGGTGAAGCCAGATTGGACTGTTTTCTTATAGACTTTAGTAACTGGCTGATTAACGAGTTTGGACCAGAGTTAGGTGGAAAATTATCATTGTTTAAAAGTCCCGTAAAAACTGTGGCATCTGGACTATGTTCGCGAGGTAGATTGCGGCTATTAGGCCTCTCGCAGAGACAGCCAATGTCTTGGTAGTGGGTATGTTATTGGCTAATTATGTAATTGTCAAAGATACGCCAACCGAACCACCTATAAACAAACTTTAATCTAAAAATGAGGTTTTTTCTAACCTATCTAAAATCATGACGTGAAATTCAACATAAGAGACGTAAAGTAACGTAAAAATATATTAAAATGAGAAATGAAACGAACAACTCTAAGTGGAAATAGAGCAGCTGGTATTACTAAAAGTGCTATCTTTGAACTCGATACAGACGTTACAACACTGAGTTATATTGCATGCAAGTCTGCTAGCTTTACAGCGGAACGGTAAACGGGTGTATAAGTCTCCATTTAAGTGCGATTTGTACATGGATGTAGTGTAGTTTAACAGACCACTGATGTAAGCTGTTTCACACAAGGCAAGTTACTGTCTCGCTGCAGTAGTAGGAACAGTGGAGTCCCAGTTAGTTAGACCGACATAATAATTACTTATGTGAAATAGTAAAGATATTTCTGCTTAACTAAAAACGAAAAGCGTTATTCTTATTCATGCTTTTTATATTTTGTTAGTATTATTATATTTTATCCTTGGAATTTTTCTGTAGCACCTATTATGTTTTGTCTCTGCATCGCCTTAAGGTGATGGTAAAAAATGGTAACAAATGCCCAAGGCATGACAGGCAGACAGTGTTATTTACTTTATGTGCATAAAATTTATTAAATAAATAAATAAAGTATTGGCGCATCACTAAACATCGCATCAATTTGAGCTAATGTCGACAGTGTCCATACAAACTAGTGCTGTAATTACAAACAGGTTTTATACCAACCGTGTCATAATATCGATGGTAATTAGAAACATCTTTTAAGAAAGATGTCAAACTGTCTGTTACTGTATATGCTTATAGGTTAATTCTGTAATTTGTATTCTTTAACGTTGTGGTGATGTAAATGTCTTAGGAACAGATAGCGTAGACTTATTAAGATGTTATTTTGCAGCGGTTTTTTATATTAGCGTAACGAAAGAAAAAATCTGAATAAATCTTCAATTACTTGACTTGTTAGTAACTCGTTGGTTAGTTGTTGAAAGTGCGACTGATGAAACTGGGGCCATAAGTTCGATTCCCTAGTAACCAACATTTTTACATTTTGAATTTTTGTATCTTGATTTTCTCAGTGGATTGTGTGAGGAATTATATGTAATGGAAAGGAGTAAATGATGCCGTGACGAATGACAGGGGTGAATGGAAGAAGGTATGTGGAACGTGTTGCGCCAACTACAATTAGAATGGGACAAGGGCAGGAAGATAATGACTGAAGCTATTCGTGCCAGTCTATATCTGTACTAATATTATAAAGAGGAAAGATTTGATTTTTGTTTGTTTGACTACTCGACCGATTTTAGAAATTCTTTCACCATTAGAAAACTACATCTTTGCCGAATAACATAGGCTATATTATATTTATAAAAAAATAGAGATACTACCTAAAATGTAACAATGTAACCCAAGATATCAAAATGTTGCCTATAGAAGTCACTATTTTGCGAGTAATACTTATGGGCTCTCAGAAAACACAAGCGTGAACTTCTTTTGCAAAAATATAATAATAAAATATAAAATAAAATATATAACATAATTCTTATCTTAATTCCTTGATTATCAGCTCAATAATCTCCGTAATTTTTCCTTCACAACTCACATTGATTCCTATTTAATGATTAATTACATAGCTACATAATTAAACGTACAGATACCAGCACATCAAGCTACCCGAAACTGTCAAATTTTACCAATCAACCTTGAACCTGATGCTTTCACGATAAAGTTGAAAATCTATTCAAGAATTTTGACAGATTGTAGTAGCTTGATGTGCCGTCTGTACATACAAACTAACATATGGCAAGCAAGGTCAATGACCATAATGTAGTAATTATTGTTACCTCCAGATATAAATGGGGTAATGAATTAGACCTTAGCTTTTCCGAGACATATCAATCTAGTGTAGTTATGGCTTCAAGGTCGGGGCAATGTCATTTATGTGAAAATAATTGTGATTATTTTCATAATATTTGGAGGAGCTCGTGGCTAAATAATAACAGCCGCTCTCTTTAGGTTAAGCCGCACTTCCCTAGGTTGGTCTGTGGATGGCTGACCACCCATTATACATATACCGAGTTTCCTCCGTACCTCGGAAAGCACGCTATTAATTATAGCTTTTGTCGCTACGATTCAATTTTTTCTGACTGATATAATAAAGCTGAATAATTATTTTTTTTGAACTCGCAAATCTTTGAAATTTTGAAAAAACTATTTTTGTGATTGATAGCCCATTTCTTGAGAAAGGTTATGAGCTATTTAACATGCTACTACACAAAGGAGCCGAGCATATAGATATACAGCGGGTGAAACCGGGCACATCTAGTTTTATACAAAAAGCATGATTAGTGGATTAACGATCTTCGCTGGGTGGCTGGTAGCAACTGGATGAGAGTTGCTGAGAATCGAGTTGAGTGGCGTGCGATTGAGGAGGTCTATGACCAGCAGTGGACTGCTATAGGCTGATGATGATTGCTATAAAACGCTCCAGATTGATTGTAGTTGAACTCCTGGTGGAAGATATATAAAGAAAAACTGCTGTCATCAAATTTTTACATCCTAAAAAAAATCAGCCGAATTGAAAACCTCCTTCTTTTGGAAATCGGTTAAAAAGACAAGTGCTATTGCACAAAAGTACTAGGCACTAGAGACGGTTTCAACTTTGATTCTAGGTCGGATGCGATACTATATAATATATGATAGTGATACCGATGTGGGATTGGTTACGCATCAGCAATCTCCTTGGCGAGTCAGATATCCATGGGCAAAAGAATAATTCGAAATAGCACCTATATCTATAGCTATAAGGGTCTCTTGCCGTTGGTAAACATTTTCGAAATTGTATTGACTAAACAAAATGGGAGTTTGTTTGTTTTTTTCTAAAGCTTGCCTCACACTAGGAATTTCTCCTGTATAGTGGATCTTTGTGCAGTTATATTTATAATTCTTATTCCAGACAAAACTTATAGAGGTCATCATAAAAGATACTTGGAGTAGAATAAGAAACTTTAAAATAGCTAAGGACCTTGTATTTTCGACCTCAGTTTCCAGATTTAAGGTCAATTTAAACTACTGGGCATTGTTTTAATGCTTAGACAAAAAACACGATTTTTGATAATACTTAAACGCGCTGAAACTTTATAAGTACTTAAGCCTTTCTCAAAAAACAAAGAAATTGGGAAATACTTACAGGTATTATAAAGTAAAATATTAACAGATACCTTAGAGATTTCTTTTCGTACAATAGAGTTAATTTTATTATATAATCTTTTGGTACTGTTTTGATGGCAATAGGGTCGCCCCTAATTACATGGGACTTAAACATAACTGGCTAAATGTGGGTGTACTATACGTACACCTTTGCCTAACCTTTCGGGAATTACAGGCGTGATGTTATGTTAAGATTTTTTTGGTACTGCCTACTGAATTTAAAAATAAAATAAAAGTAGGTAGGTACCATATTAAGTTACCCAAAAGAAACCAAGAGTGACTTTTCTTTATCTTAAGAACTTTTGCACACTAAAACTTTGCCGTCAAGTAGCAAAAATCTAGAGGTTACTAAAGCAACAAGTTAAGTAACCAATATAGAAATGACTGTATCGCATGCCACAAGATATACTCGTTATAATTTTTATGAAAAGGCTTATCTAAGATACGGCTCGTGACCTTACTGGCCGATCAAATACAGAGTAATGAACGACAGAGGGTCCAAGATTCGTTGATTAAAACTAGAAAACGTTTTTTTTTTTTTTATTATATTATTTAGCAAAATATTATTTCAATTTAATACTGTTAAATAAACTGACAACAAACTATAAAAAGGCTTGAAAAACTCCCCAGTTTTTTGCCGGCACTCTCATCCAGAGACTCCAGGAGACTGGCGGCGTTGCCACTTTCTATAGCAACACTTAGGCTATGGTCGAGTTAAAAACCACCCTTTGAACTTAAAAGCATTAAAATTGTAACAAAATTATTTTTAAATCCTCTTATAATTAGTATTATTATAGGCTTGATCAGGAAGTTGTGTATGTTGTTTTATTATGTGGTCAAAAAAGGACACCGCATGTGCTGTGTGTGTGTGTGTGTGTGTACTAACCAAATCTAGTCAAAAAAAAACTACAGCATTTGACATTTGAATATATTCAAAAATATCTCTCATATTTAATCAAAGCTTTTAATAATTCAATTCAAGTGCACAGATACCTCCTAAATAATACGCCATAAAACTTTTTTCCCAATTGTAAATGCAAACCATTTTGACAGCTATCTTTATTTATCACCAATAATTATCTAAAGCGCCATTACCATAGCAGACATTATACAATAGCTTCTAACAATCAAAAGTTCAACATAATAGGCTCATAAAATGACATAATCACTAGTTTTCCATACCTAATATCATAAAGAAGTTAGTAAAGTTTGTGTGTTTGTAAGTTTGCATGTAGGTTGTAATCTTCAAAGCTACGGAACCGATTCCGAAAATATTTTCATAAATGGGTCACACAAATGCCAGCGGGTACTACGGTACCCAGCAATAAAAAACGCTTAACCGCCAAATTGACATAATTAACAATGACATAAATGTGACAATTGTGAAATTTGACAGTTCAAACAAGGTTTGACTGGCGCGCCACTGGTTATTAACACCAAGTATCATAGTCTGTATTTAAAACGTTTTCATGTAATAATTTTAGACTACATAACACGAGTGAAGCCGCGAAAAAAGCTAGTGGGCTCATAAAATGACACAATCGCTTGTAGGCAATAAAGAGTTGATCTCGCTAAATAACTGGAAACGCCCACCAGATGAGGGAAGCTGATTTATTGGCTATTGTACCCACTTCCTGGGGAAAGTGATTTGTTTGGAGTTCATGGGTGTTATTCATTCTGATTTGGTTGATGTTGTCATTTTCAATTTAGTTGAAATAAAGGTGAGGCTTCTTAGTAAAATGAATCAAAAGTTGTTTTGGTTATGACTACATTTTGCATTTTATTGCACCAGAAAGCACATGTTTTTAACGCAAAACATAATTTCAAACATTGTTTCATCTTCAAACTTTGTCAGGAGTTTTTTTTTATGTCAGTCTGCTCTATCCCACTGCTGAGCTAAAGCCTCCATGGCTTTCCAATTTGCCTTCTCCGACTAATCCGTTAAGAATGTTTCCGGATTGTCGCGCCAGCGTTTTTTTTAAGTTTAATGTTTCTAGTGGTAGTTATGGTGCCAGCAGGTAGAAGATTTTTATATTGAAGTTCTGCAATTTTGAAAAAGGTTAATAATTTACAAAACGATTCAAAGAAAAGTCGAGTTTTTTGCTTCTAAACACTGTTTTTTGGAGAAACAACTTCTCGACTTAGAAGCAAGCATGAATACTTGTGTACATTTTAAAGGAATTAACGATTAAAACAAAGTTCTAAAAGTAAAAATATGGTTTCTCTTGAAATGGCGCACATTCATACTACCGGTTCCGTGTAGTACTAACATTCAGTTTACTGACGAATCATTATGACCTACACTTCAACCAACTTATCTGTGCATGCGGGAAAACACGGAACTAAAATAAAGGTACCAAGTTTGACATATCGATACAGTTTTTCTTGACAAACAGCGCCACCTTGAAATGCACACTTAAAGTGGTCAAACTATACAATGCTTCCGCATACCTATGTTATTTTCAGATTATTTCAAGCTGTCCACTTCTTTATGTTCTTATTTCAAAATAGTATTGACCTTTGTCTTTTAATTTTAATTATACCTTAGGTAATCCTCCAGATATAAAATGCACGCATGCATAGGTAATTGACATTCATATATAGCATAACATCTCGCATGCAATCTCACAAAGGTTAAGCATAGTTGTAATTCTTAGTATTCCCAAGTCATTTGCAAGTGATATCTAGCCTGGGGTTATAAGCGGCGGTTACCATTAACCGGGTATAAATTGAACAATCAATGCCTGAATTAAAATGAAACTACTGCAAAAAATGACATCAAAACCTTGGATTTACCTAAATGTTTTAGAAATTACTGCCTAAATAAAATTAATATTAAGAATACCTTTGCATGTATGCATTATAAGGTTTTGTCATGCCAATGCACCTAGACACCAGACACCAGAACCCAAAACAAAAAAAAAACACATGCAGAAAACAAAAAAATCGCCGCCTCTGTCGTCAAACTACTCTGTACAAAGTTTTTGCAGGCGGCAGTGCCTTTTCCTTTCATTCGACCTTGCGTGCGCCACAATAGTAATACACTGATACACTGTGTGAACTACTTGCTAATTGTTACTTGTTTTAATTTAGTAGCCAGTAGTTGGGGCTGGTATTTCCTCTGGCTCGAAGTTTGGCTTGAGATAATTTAGATACGAGGCTAGTTTTTCTTTGTCTTAGATTATTAGCCAGTAAATGAGAATAATAGAAACGAATGGAAGAAGACATGCGAGGTCGACCCCTATTAAATCGGGATTAGGGATGTATTATTAGACCGTGACCCTGAGTAGAGCCTAGAGATCGACAAAAACGAAAACTAATTTTGGGACTCGACGAGGTCTAAAAATCGACCCCTATTAATTAACACAAGTTTTTATTTGAATCTTTCAAGATACTGTATAAATTGTGTTACGTTATATTATTTTGTTAAATTTTGATGAGAAAATGATGTCAAGTTTACTCACTTAACCAACCGCAAAGTTTTTAAATTGTTAAGTATTTTTTATCAATTGGAAAAAAACTAGAGCTAGGATTTTAAAGTAATAATTATGGCTATGGGGGTCTAAGGTATCAGTTCATTTTGAAAAAGGGGGCGCTCGCCTAAACTAGTTTGGGAATTCCTGGCTTAGACTAAAAGGGCGCATGCTTAATCTAATCCTTCTTTACCAAACTTTTTTTTTGCGTGAACAGGGACCGATCATTATTTCGTTTGTAAGCATACAAAATATTAACAATATCAATAAAATAATCTTCTTTTTCATCTGCCGCATTAAGTTTAAGCCTAAAAAAAGATAAAAGAAAAAAATTGCTTGTCTGTAAAGTTGGTTTACGGATGATAGTTTAACGTGACAACGTCATAAAATCGAGTGGAAGAGAGATAGATGCGGCGAATGCGTACAATGAGCATAACGGGACACTTTATCGTGCAAGCAGCCGGCGTACATCGATTTATTAGACGTTGTCACGTCAAAAATCTCATCATCGGTAAAATATTAGATAGATACAAGAGTTTATGAGAATAGATTTTCAGAAAATTTTAGGTGTGTTGTCAAGATCTCTTAGATATATATATTATCTTGCCGTTGTAGAGGAAACTTGATACCTCTATTTATTAGTAAAACCAGATACTATTTGCATTGTATACCTACGTCAATAAATGGTTATCTGACATAATTCCTTCTAGCTCTTACGTCATTCATTCACAAAAAAGGTTGACCTATTCTCTGGATGATCACATCACCGGAATTATTTCGATTGTGTTATTGAAATAAAGGTTAAACAACTTCATTTACATGGTGACAAATGTAAGCACTTATAAGGGACTTACATCCTGGCGGCGGGAGTGTTCGAAAGAGATACCGCGGCCCTGGAACACAAAGGGCAAGGAAGGAACATGGATGGGTTTCAGTCAGTACAAGTCTGACACTCTCTTCCGCTCTGCCCAGAGCGGGAGAAGTCATTTGATGATTTCCCATCCGAAAAAATAAAATAAAAAGGACTGCACTCATATTTGCTCATTAATTTTAATGATCGATTAACAAGCGATTACTCATGATGACGTCTAAATCCGACCTCATCAATTTTTGACATGTAATTAAACGAGTTTACTAACTGGAACGCAGCATTCTGAATTTAAAAATAACTGACTGGATAAAGAATACCACACTGCGCTCCGGAACGCAAATTGCCGAAGTAGCTTATAAAGCTGCGAGACGAAAATGGATTGGGCAGGCCATGTCTGCCGCACAGCTGTGGGCCCAAATATCACAAGACTGGAGCTCTCAGACAGCTAGACGGGGTCGCGGCAGGCCGAGGAGAAGGTGGCGGGACATCTTGGATGGCTTCCTCGCAAATTGGTGAGAAGAAGCACACCATCATGAGAAGTGGAAGGAATGGGGGGTTCCGTATATCAGTCGGAAAAAACGGAACCCTTTTAGGGTTACTTTGTGGTACCCTTTTTCTCAGGAGCGCGTGGTGTATCAAGCTGAAATTAATATCAAATACTCAAGATTGATAGACCCCTTGGAGTAGTGAATCAAACTTTTAAGTTACGGAATCAAAAGGTATGACCGTTTATTTCACATATTTTGCAATTTCACAAGGCCGGGAAACGCACCTATCGGGTGCTTCCCGTTGACCTAGAATTATGAAAGACAAGAAGCCATACTTACAGCACATGTTAAGGAAAAAATCTGAAAACCGTAAATATGTAGTGTAAGAAAAAAATACCTAAAGTTTATACGGAACCCTCGGTGCACGAGTCTAACTCGCACTTGGCCGGTTTTTTTTTTCCATAAAAGATGTTTGCCAAAAAGCGTCTATTTTTAGAATTCCCCTTACTAGAAGTGCTCGAAACTGCTTGTGGTCTATTTATATGTATTTACCATCGGGTTCTCAGAGGCCCCATAAAGGCTGTTCCATAAAACGATTATCTTTATCCGAAGAGGGTAAATACCCTCTATTTACCCTCGAAGTACCGCGAAAGTACCATTTGGGCCCGTTTGCCTAAATATTACGGGGAAGATTGCACTATTTTTTGTAGTGCTGAAATAGTCTTTTGGTGAAAAATTTAGGTTAAAGCTGGTAATAAGACATTAGTTGAGGTTTGGACTATGGTGGTATTGAGCCCTTTTTTGAATCCGGCTTTTTGAGAACCTATTCTAGGGACTTATTTATTTAACGTTTTGTTCAGAGAGTTTATTAAACTGTTTTGTTTACATTTTAACTTTATACTGCGCTGTGTAAGTACAGACGCCAGCACATCAAGATACTTGAAACAGTAAAATTTTCCCAATCAACCTTGAACCTAATGCTTCAGCGATAAAGTTGTAAATCTATTCAAGATATTTGACAGATTGTAGCACTTTCATCCACTAACGTGACTTAGTATAATTAGAAAAAATAATTAACGAACTTCAAGCGACGAAACAATTCACTGTTTGACTATTCCAAAAATTAAATAGCAGTGCATTTAAAAATAAAAAAAATATAAGAAGCATTGTTTGGTTTAGTTTTAAACCTTAATGAAAATAAAATAAACTGATCGCTGAAATTCTATTCGTCTATTCAAATGTATTGCAATTCAAATACTTCGATCAATCTTAGCATACGTCGCTACTTGATTACAAGTTATTTCGCTTGAATCGACGCTAACGCCATCTGTCAACGGTATAAGTGAAATGCAGCGACATTGATACATCGCCAGCTAAGTATTTACTAAATTGACTTCCAGTCCATTAGTCACCTGTTATGCTTACCTCGTTATGGTTCGACTATGAAGCTTTTTAAGGAAAGGTTTTGATTTCATTATGGTTTAACTTTAGGTAGTTTTGTAGGGTCTTTGAAAGGGTACAAGTTAAACGGGAAAGGAGAAGTCCTTTGTGCTGTTGTGGAAATAAATACTTATATTTTATTTGATGAAAACACGGCTTGTAATGGGGGCTATCGCGCATGAATTCACCGCTAGAAGCGTTCGTGTAGAGTAAAGTCTTCCGAAATGTCAGATGTCATAGAGTTTTCGCGCGTTGCGTGCCTTTTTATCACGTATTTTAACTAATATTCATGATTCTGGTCTAGATTGAGCATTTCTGATTAATTATGACTTGAAGATTTTAAGTAGCAACTTAGGATCTTATTTGTTAGTACTTGGAGGTGAAATGATTTTTAAATGTTTCATGTTTGTTAATGTTAGGGAGAACATATTTTGTAAATAAAGGGTGTAAACAGACTCTTAAAGAAGCCGGAAGGCACTTGTTCTGCCCGTAATTGCGATATTTTTTTTTTCTAGACCATACCTGAGAACCTTCTAGTAACGGAGATATTGGGGGTCAAAGTTCCAACTTTTTAAGATTTTTACTTTAAACACCTCCAGGACCCCCTTACTATTCAACCCATCCATCGGCACAATGTTTTGAGTGCGTTACATTGAGTCCTACTGTGAAACGTGATTTTTTAACCAAAAAAAAAGTCGTTTCCCAGTACTAATTTTTGCGTAAAGTTACTTAGTTTGATGTACATAATGCTTGGTTGACGGCTTCGTGATAAGTCTGTTTACACCTTGTATGTATCTGAAGTTTACACTATGTTGATATACGAAATTAAATAAACTTTTTATGAAGTTATTTGTACTTTAAAGTATAAAATAGAATTAATGACAGCACCTTACTCGACAGTGACGCCATCTGATGAGCTTAAAAACGGTAGCCCCCATTATCGTGAAAATCTCTCAACTGCCTACTAAAACCCGCATTATTCAAAATATCGTGACTGAAAAAAAACACAGTAGTTACTTATGGAGATTATTGCTTTTTCTGTTACGAAGACTAATTACATTAAACATCAAGCCCGTAATCCCCCAAGGGTTAGGCAGAGGTGTACCTAACTCCTTAGATAGGATAAAAAGATAGAACACCCACATTTCACCAGTTGTATTTAAGTCCCATGTAATGGGGGGCGAGCCTACTGCCATCAACCAGGCACAAATCCCGACTCCGTGGCTGCTACTGAGAAATTCCTGATGGAAAAACCCAATAACACTTTGCTCGACCTGGGTATCGAACCCAGGACCTCATGCTCAGCAGTTGCACTTGCGACTGCTAGACCAACCAGGCAGAATTGAATGAATATTTTTCTAGTAGGTAGGTAGGTAACTGCTAAATACATTTTGTAGGCAGATGAATGGCTATAGTCTATTTTACCTTATAGACTATTTTATTCTCAAACAAATCCATTATTCCAGCTAAGTAGTTATATTGACCTTATGTGTCCAACTAAGGCAATACAAGAGCACACCTTCCTCTCGGAGCGAGTCAACATGTTTTTTGTTACATGCCACCGATCAATATTCACACAAGATTTTCCTATGTACGTTGGTTATGTAAAAAGTTGTTGCTTTAGTAATTGAAGAATGCTTAATATTTACTGGCTTCAGTGACCTCGTTGACATTTTGTTATTGATAGCCAAAACTAGTGGCAATTGCTAAATGTGCCTTTGTCCAGTGCATCATCATCTGCCTAACCTTTTGCCATCTATGTTGGGGTTGGCTTCCAGTCTAAACAGATGCAGCTGAATACCAGTATTTAATATAGAGCGACTGCCTATCTGACCTCAACAATACAGCTAGTACTGCATTTGTCCAGTGTCATCCACCTTGGTTATTCTGCTACCTGAAAAAGTCCTCTGTGAGAGGAACCAAGTGGACCCATTGCGTGTTGATGCCGTTGACTAGCAAATATCTTTACCATACCACCAGCTATTCTTGTAGTTTATGGCGATTTAAGTGAAGGTTCATCATCATCTGCCTAGCCTTTTCCAATCTACGTTGTGTCGAGTGAAGAGGCATTGAATCATTGGGGCCCGCAAGGGCCGATGCCTGCCGGGACTGCGGGACTGTTCGAAAGAGATATCGCGGCCCTGGAACACAAAGGGCAAGAAAGGAACATGGATGGGTTTTAGTCAGTACAAGTCTGACACTCCCTTCCGCTCTGCCCAGAGCGGGAGAAGTCATTTGATGATTTCCCATTCGAAAAAAAAAGGCATTGAATCATAAAATATTTATGTAATTTCTGTATACTTTGAATAGCAAATGGATCCTCAATATATATAATTACTGATCAATAGGTCGCTGATGATGTACAATCACGAATCCATAATTATACCAAGCTTTGTAATCATACCGATCTTTGATCGTAATTGTAAGCTTTGCTCTGAAGCCCACGTAGCAAAGACAATCTCTTCAGATGGGGGTTCATAGACGGTTCAGATCTCAAATATGTATGCGGTGTGTCTCCGCAGACAATGGCCCATCTTCCATCTAGCATTGCATGCCCTGACACTTGCGCACTTGACGATCTCTTGACTGCATCAGCGAGCAGAGTTCGCGTAGCTAAATTTTGGGCCAACATATTTATTAAAAAAATTCCATCGACATGCTAAGAAGAAGAAGCCCACTATGTAGCTCTACGGCGACCATTTGCAGGATCCCAGAAAGATTTATCGTTTTATAAACTTTATAGAGCTACCTGACAGCAATATTCATATTTTTATCTAGCCAAGACTTTCCCGCTGCTGAGTAAAGTCCTTCTAGGAATTTTATCCAACGCCACCTGAAACCAGGCTGCAGCAGACGTCCAAGTCTTCTCGCTACCTCTTCTTAGGCCGGCCTCGGTGCCGTCCATCTTTTGGCACCCAAAACTCTCTAAACCAATATAATCACATGTGCGAATTTTATTCTTCATACAATTTTAATATTCATCAATTTTACTCAATTCATTTCGATCCAAAAAAAAAACATTGGAATGCCAGATGATGCATGGAATTCGTAAAACCCATCCAGTATGAACATAAAGAATTTTGGTTCATATTTCATTGTATCTGCGATATCAGACCGTAGTGCATTACGGATAACAGCACTCATCCTTTGACTGCCTTGTTGGTCGAGTGGTCGCAAAGCGCGACTGCTGAGCATGAGGTCCTGGGTTCGATTTCCAGGTCGGGCAAAGTGCTATTGGGTTTTTCCATTAGCAATTTCTTAGTAGCAGCCACGGAGTCTGGATTTTTGCCCAGTTGATGGCAATAGGCTCGCCCCCTATTACATGGAACTTAAACATAACTGGGAAAATGTGGGTGTACTATTAGGTACACCGCTGCCTAACCCTACGGGGATTACAGGCGTGATGTTATGTAATACATCCTTATTGCGCATGTTTTTATGAAGTCCAATGATAAAGAAAACCAGCTTGTTTAAAAAAAAATCAGATGGAAAATTCAGTACCAATATCAATCAATTTACAAATTTTCCTTCTCTCATATTGATATCAAAAAATCAAAATGCCTTCCAACGATGCAGAATACTCGTAAAGCCCATCCAGTACCAACATAAAGCAATTCGGTTCATTTTTCATTGTTTTTACGATATCAGATTGTAGTGCATGACGGTTTTAATAAATTACAACGCGCTGGGCCATGATTTCAGCTAATATTTGTATTGTCGCGTACCGTGAGCAGATAAATTCGTAATTAATTTCGTGTTGAAGTTTATTTGCAGACCTGGGTTTACGAGATAAGTAGTTGTTTTGTGTACTGTACATGGTACGTGTTGGTTGAACGTCAGCTTGTTTTGTGTTGTTGTAAAAATGGAGCTTACAAATCTGTGGCTACATCTAATACCACCACATACAAATTAAACTGTCAAATCCTACAGCGTGCAAAAACGCATGTTTTACCGTTTGCTCGAAGGATCCTCCCTTGTCTTCAAAAGAATTGGAACCTTACACCCTGTTCCTCCTGCATCTAAAAATCTTTAACAAGTCAATAAAATGTAGCCAACTTCTGTAATAGATGCCAACGCAGTCGCTACCCAAATAGGCTGTAAAAAATCATAACTACAATCTGTATCACTCACAGTGACATTTGCGTAAAATTATGACATTTTAATAACCAACCTATGTAACAATATTGAACAACATAGCTCATAGGCTTATTCCCAGGCGCTACATAATTTTATTGCCGGCGGCTCCAAATTAAAAAAAAATATAGTATTTTATTATATAACTAATAAACTTATGGAGCTGTTGAATCAATGTATGGAGAGAAATTGTTTGGAGAACAATAGATTTGGAGCTCCTGGGAATGAGCCAACTCATATTGTATGGGACCACCACAAAACACAAAAGGGTGAATCTTTAAATTCGTTGATTTCCCTGGCGAAATTTATTTGATTCCCATGCCCACAAAAATGTAAATTTCTCTATTTCGGAACCAGCCCGCCAAAAGTGATGCCTATTAGTTTTATGTGTTTATAATAAAGTTAAATTTTATGTTACATTATTGCTTGTAAAAAAATCTTTTCTAATAAATTGCGCCAGGGGAATCAACAGAGTACGCCAAGATTCACCCAAAACTCAATACCTACTCAACCCCAATGTATGGAACAGCTGATTATTTTTTCGCGATTTCGATGGTGGTCCCTTGGAGAAAGTTGTTCAGGTTGATAGTCTGAATCACAACCTGAAATTATGACAACACCTTTTTGTTACACGCTGTAAAATGGACGCTTGAATTTGAATAAAGTTACTTAACTCAATGATAAGGTTACAATAACCAAGCAAAAGGTTGCTTAGGTTGCATAGTTATTACATTTGATTTCTTCTGAAGTATTTATTTAATAACAAGAAACCATGATAGCCTTGTTCGGAGCATCGAACCCAAACATTGAGTAATGTGCTCTTAAACACGCGTTTTCAACATGATTAAGAAAGAATTTGTGTAGAAATTTACAAGTTCAGAACACAGGTTTTATATGTAATGGATGCCAAATAAAGCCATACTTATTTACGCGAAATGTGTAAATGTCTGATCATGATAAGTAATATGTCATTTTTCTGAAGTCAATAAGCTGTTAAAGATAATATTCAACTAAATTTGTCCAACTTGTAAATATTGTGTTTTCTTGGAAGAAAAGCAATGTTTCGTGTAGATTAAAATACAGCCATATTTAGTGAGAAACTGTGTTTTTTGAGATTCGTTGGTCTAGGGGACGCATGCGCGACTGCTGAGCAAGAGGTCCTGGGTTCGATTCTCTGGTTGAGCAAAGTGATATTGGGTTTTTCCATCCGGATTTTTTTCATTAAAAGCCATGGAGTTTGGATCTTTGCCCGATTGATGCCAAAGGGCTCGCCCCCTATTACAAGGGACTTTTAACATAACTAGCTAAATGTTGGTGTACTATTTATTAGCTACACCTCTGCTTAACCTTACAGGGGATTACAGGCGTGATATTATGTTTTGTTTGTGAGAAATTTAACGAATGCTTTTTTAACACACTTAAATAATTACATAACTGCCTACCTACCTGTCTGCAAGAAAATTCAAAAGGTCACAATCGAAACTCCGTCTTCTCCTCGAAAATGAAAAATTGACCTACATTTCTATCTTTATTAACAAAAAACTCAGGCAAAAACGTTTAAATAAAGATATATTTTTTCCGACGAGGGATTCATTTGTCATAATTTTTCTGTAATCAGTACCACCCTTATTGTTCAGTACGATAGTGATTTTTAATTAAAAGAGCTGTTGGCATTGTCCTTGTTTTTTGGATTATTTTTAGCTACGTGAAATGCCTTTATTTCTATATAAAATATTTAACTATGTATTCGTTTAAAATACGGATGACCATACATAATGTTGGTCTTTGTAACACCAACCATGTATTATGGAATGGTTGCGAGCCACATACCTAAGTATTCAGTCTAGAACCAGTCAGAGCCCATAACCAGTGTGTTGGGCGTACCTTATTATTGTCATTTTGAGACAGCTCAAAGGTCTTTCAATGGGCTTTTTAGTAAACTGATCCCGCTCTTTTGGGACCATCGGGATGAGTTTAAATTTTTATTTTATTACTTTGGTAGATTGGACCCGCTGTTAAAGATGTGATGAAACAAAAATGTGATCAAATTTGAGTACAAGAGTGTAGAAAAATGTTAGGAGTAATAAAAATAAAATCAAAATATTGTATGGGATCGAGTGGTGTTAGAACAGTTGTGCTATTACAGGCAGTAACCTTAGGAACAGGACTAGGCTGGCATGAATCCAAGATGGTATTGTATTGCCTAACGGGCTGGGGTCATTTCTTATTAAAAAACCGTACCTACCCAGAATTATTGAAATGCATGCCACCTTGAGCACATGCCAGCCTGGTACTTTTTGGGGAACATAATTATGTTTCATATTTAGGTTTTAATTTAAAGTACTGGTATTTAGCTGCATCCGGTTAGACTGGAAGTCGACCCCAACATAGTTGGGAAAAGGCTAGGCAGATGATGATGATTTAGGTTTTAATTTCACCATGAAATAATAACCCCAAGAAAAGTACTAGGCTAGCATGAGGCACGTTTATTCTTTAGATAACTATGTATTAGTTGCATCTTTCAAGTTCTTGGTTCGGACATCAGGGTCTATCTCTTACTCTTATACTATAGGTTCTAGGTGGTTGCAAGTACCGTATCCTATTTCCAAACGATTTCCATATCCTGACAATCTTTTCACTCGTTTAAAAGAAACGACAGCTTTTTGTTTTCACTACGTCTAGAAAACAGCAGATACTGTCCCCAAAACTACCTAATAATATAAAAAATAGATTTTCAATGTAAATCCAATGTGGAAAACATTGGATTTGCAATGAAAATGTGTGTTTTCCCTTATTATTCACCCAATAAACTCATACAATCCATTGAACAGAAAAATATTCCATGTATAATGTAAATCGGATTCCTCTCAACTGAAACAAACATTTTCTCGTATTAGAAGAGTATTTTTTCCTCTTGAACGAAGTAAATACATTTGTATTGGAAACAGCAATTATGATATTGGCTCGAGGGAATCGAGTTTCTAAGAAAAAATGTAATAATAATGATATTAGTTTACTAGAACAATGTTTCTCCATTATTATTTAATACTAGCTGTTGCCAACGACCTTCGTTCGCGTGAAATTATTCTTATTAAAAAAATTCCATTATTATAGGTACTACCCTACTTGAATCGAATTTTGTTGCCTATTTCAAGGGTTTTATTTTTTTTTGCAGGAAACCCTTTATCTAAAATAAAAGTACCCTAAGTTACTCCTTGTTACATTAGCTATCTGCCAGTGAAAGTCCCGTCAAAATAGGTCCAGCTATTTCAGAGATTAGCCGGAACAAACAGACAGACAAAAATTGTAAAAAAATTGTTTTGGTATATATACCGTGTATACATCCATATGCACTCAGTAAAAAGCGTTTCTTTTAATATTACAAACAGACACTCCAATTTTTTTCATCTGGAGTATGTAGTATGTGTAGATTGAATTTTTTTTTTCATTGGTAAATATTTCTCTTTAGTTAACTAATAAAACAAATATAAGCTATTCGCTTTATAGAGAAAAGCATCTTCTCTTTGAAGGAGTGTTAAACTTAATTCGGTTCATTTTGGCAATTTCCTAACATAACATCACGCCTATAAACCCCGAAGGGTTAGGCAGAAATAGTACCTAATAGTACACCGACATTTCGCCTGTTATATTTTTAAGTCCCATGTAATAGGGGGTGAGCCTATTTCCATCAATCGGGCACAAATCCAGACTTCGTGGTAGCCACTGAGAAATTCCTGATAGAAAAATCCAATATCACTTTGCCTGATCCGGGAATCGAACCCAGGACCTCTTTTCAGCAGTAGCACTTGCAACCACTAACTAGACCAACAAGGTAATTTCAATTAAACCATTTTTCAATATGGTTTCTTCAAGATGTTTTTAGTGATTTAGATTAAGATATATCTTAAAATATTTGAACATTTCCGTGTTTCATTTTCTTGATGTCTATAGCAACTTAACAAAACTAAAGTTGGTTTTCAAATCCACTTTAAGCAACTCAATCAAAATCAGTAGGAACTTCAAAATTACAAGATGCACAAACACATCTGGGACACCCAAAACAAAACAAAATACCGGAATAAACAATCCAAATAAAATAAAAACAACATACATAAAAAACGAAACTTCGGGAAAGGAACTCCATTTAAAAACCGTAATTAGGGTTGCAGAAAGACTGAGCCCAAACTCCTTGGTAAACTTAGTTGGTTCCGTATTTGCCGAATCTATTAGAAATGCTTTTTATCCTCTTTCGGACTTCCTTAAACGTGGATAATTGAATAAAAGGAAGTTTTTGAGACTTAATGAGTATTGAAAAGTTTTGTTTCAAAGTTAATTTTCACCATTTAGGCTTTGCGCAAACGGGCCACTGGTGGGACTTATGCCCGGTTCGTCACTGTCCCGGTTTGTCATCAAAAAACAAAAGATCACGATTCACAACTGTTTCATCAATTTTTGTTTTTGTAGTACCGCTTCGTCATCGATGCTAAAGTATCATCAAATGAACCAACTATGACTGGTGACAATCTATTTACATGATTTTTAAAACGTTTTGTATGGAATCGCCGAACACGTGTAGCAAGTGACGACTACTCGCGACTCTGTGGCCGCAACACGCTACCACCGGTGGCGGCCGCTCGCGACTTAGTGTCCGCGACACGCCACCGGTGGCGAATTATAAACAAATTCCGACCACTCGTGGCAGCCACTGACCACCTTCGTTTGCGCGCTACAAAGGACGTGGCGCGCGTCAGCCACCGGTGGCGGCCACCGGTGGCGGCCATCGGTGGCCCGTTTGCGCGGAGCCATGTTTGCTTTCGTAATAATTTGTTTATTTGGATTAATTATTGTAAAGATACTTCTTGTTATGTTCCGGTTCAGGAAGCAAGTTTTAAATAATTAACAGACTGTAAATTGTGGAGCTTATGACTAAATAATAACAGCAGCTCGGCTTGATCTTCAGGTTAAGCCGCGCTTGCCTAAGTGGGTCCGTGGATGGGTGACCACCAATTACATACCGAGTTTCCTCCTTGCCTCGGAAACACGCGAAGCCGTTGGTCCCGGGTGTCAATTGTAGATCTTTGTTACAGGTACCTAGTCAGTGGCCCGAAAGTCTGACAACCAGTCTTACCAAGGGGTATCGTATTACCCAGTGATTGAGTTGTGAAGATAGGCAGCCGCTCCTTTGTAAAATAATGTTTTCAGCTGCATCCGGTTAGGTTGGAAGCCGACCCCAACATGGTTGGGCAAAGGCTAGTAGATGATGAGAATGGGCAACCATGTACATTTGCAATGTTCGTTTCCCTGTAAGAGCATGCTATTTTTCCAATTTTCTTGAAAATCTTAGACAAAAAAACACTCTTCCCCAAATCAATATAAGAGCTAACATCCCTTGCATATTTCATGCAGCAACTATTACAAGTCTCCTACGGAGATGCTGCTTGTATAATCTCAATACAGGGGTCCCGTGTTGGTGTTGCATTATTCATAACTGTGACGTGTTGACGGGCAACTGAAACTGTAATCTTGAAGTAGAGGGAGGTGGAAGAGGAAGCGATTAGCGGGGGAGAATAAATGAAAGAAAGAAAGAAATCGTTTCTTTCTTTCTTTCATTGAATTGACAGTGTAAAGAATGATATGGCAAGAAAAGAGGTGTCTGATATAATATGTCTGATGAGATGACGAGTAATAGAGAAGAATGGAAGAAGAAGACATTCTGCATAATACTTCTTTGATATAAGTGGTTTTCTGAAGTTCTGTGATTAAATTGCCATTTACTTCTGAAAGAGGCTAGGCCTTTAGCGGCAGCAGTGCATAAGCCTTTCCAATGCACTTCTTTTATCATCAGTCACTCCATGGAAAAAACTGGTATTCATCTGCATCCGGTGGATACCGAATCCAACTTAGTTGAGAAAAGGCTAAGCAGATGATGATAGTGCTCTACCACAACTTGTTTTAATCTCCCTCTATGTCGATTTTAATTTTACCTTCCTATAACTGAGGATAAGCTCAAACGAAACAAAAAGAATCATCTTTTATCGCTCACAGTAAGACCAAGCCCAAAGGTCCTGTGCCACGAACCACTTACGAAAATATTAAAGCGGGGAGTGCGACAAGATATGGTAAAAATATTACACATTTTTGTCGTAGCCTTGTCGACATACGTCACCTGAGATATATTACAAAATTCTGCAAAAACATTGACCTTCAGAATTGGGTTTAAATATGTATGAAGTACTATGTCTCTTGAGACTTTTTGGGGCTTAAAATAAGGTTTTAGAAAAAAAGTGAATATATTCAGTGAAAAACCTTTGTTTGACTGTTTAGTTGGTCTAGTAGTCTTGGTCTTCGGTTCATTTCTTAGGTCTGGCAAAGTGGTATTGAGTTTTTCTTACACGAATTTGTCATTAGCAGCTCGGAAACTAGATTTGTACTCGGTTGATGGTAATAGGTTTCCCCCTATCACATGGAACTTAAACGTAACTAGCCAAGTATACTACAGGAACTTTGCCGTGTAACCGTTTGTGAATTACAGGTGGGTTGTTACATTATTTCAGAGCTTTGCTTGGTAACTGATTGAGAATTACTTTATATATATCATACACTCGATGCCCTTATGACCTTCACACACAATAAATTATCAAGTTTCACATATTTTTATTTTAAATATTTTTAAGTATATCTGTTATCTATAGATTATCCTCTACACGCGAGGGCTTACCTCGTGTGTAGAGGATAATCTAGGTAAACTGTTTACCTTAAATCAGACAAAGGCAAACAATTTACCTAGCTTTATATTATAATCCCCTTACGACCTGACGATACAAAGCCATTAATTTTAGCCAGTTTATTATTCAAAGGTCCCTCGTAAACAATATTCAATCTTGGATGTTGGTATTAACATTTATTGGGTTTTGGATATTATTATTAATATTAATTCATCATCATCTGCCTAGCCTTTTTCAGTGGTATTTTACATAGAGCGACTGCCTATCCGATCTTCACAATCCAGAACTTGACTGGTAGAAAATGCCTATGGCATTAAGTCGGCCTCTGTACTTTGTGCTTGAAGAGTTACGAGTAAATAAATAAATTGGTATTGGGTAATACGACACCCCTTGGTAAGACTGGTTATCAGACTTTCGGGCCGCTGCCTACTTGTAACGACTGTCAAAGATCTACGAATGACAGCCGGGACCAACGGCTTAACGTGCTTTCCGAGGCACGGAAGATACTCGGTCTGTAATGAGTGGTCTCTTCCACAGACTAACCTACCTGAAGAGTGACCCGAGCGGCTGTTATTATTTAGCCACGAGCTCCTATAACTAGCAATATTAATTGCTTACTTAATAATTTATTAACGATCATTTATGTTTTGTTGCAGTGGCCACCAAGTTTGCTCCGGTGGGCAGTCACCGCCATGTTGATAGTCGCTGTCGTTGCACCAGCATCAGATTCTACCAGTAAGTACACTTTTCGAAATAATTAATTATTGAAATGAACTCATCCTCCTATAATGAAATTCAGGTATTTGTTGCGCAGCATGTCACTGAAAACGGGATATTTTCCTTTAAGTTTACTATTTGTTTCGAGTTCCAGATATTTCGGCGCTGTTGTAAGCACCATGGTCTCAGATAAACTGAAGTTATTGCGGATGGGTGTTTATGAGCAAACAAATCGGTCTACCCTCTTTCTTGTTCGTTTTTTGTGCTCGGTACCGCTATCTCTGTCACTCACAACTCGACTCTGTTCCCGATACACGAAACTCACTGTGTCCGCTCGCCAACTTTTCAGAACGTTTTCAGTATTAATGATAGTGAAAGTGACCAAGCCAGTTTAAAAAACTTATAGGTCACCTTCCTCTTCTATAAGTACATCTAAAACAGTCATTTCTGCTTAAAAAAAAACAGCTGTTCTATGTCTACATTTCGAAGATTGCAGAAAGATTTCAGGATTGGTATCTTAGTAAACGTTGTTTAATGTAGCACAATAACTTTATAATAGATTTATTGTAAACAAAAACTAAGTATGTAGATATTGTGACCCTTTAGTTCCCAATATGGGTAGAACCTGGCCCTTGCCACATTTTAAAATTAGCTCATGCAAAAAACGATACGAAACTCCATTTTTTTGGCAACACCAACTTCGCCATATGAAATACTTCGTGCAAAGGCAGACTTCGAAGTTTTAAAAGGTCCTCGACCTCCACCAGGTAAAAATATTTAAAAAAACGGCTGAACTTTTGCAACAAAATTGAGTGCTACTCCCTGAAATCATTTCACAAGCAGCTTGCACGCTGAATTTCAATTTAATCTGAATTTGAGCTCTATTCATCTCCGAAGATTTTGACCTCGCTATGAGACGAATATCAATGACGGTCGTCGTTTGCAGCTAGTTTAGTTTGAATGGTTGTTGAACCATCTTACTTCAGTTTGACAAATTATCGTCTCTTCTTGCATCCTCTAGACTCTTACCGAAAAATGCAAGAAGAGAATGTCTTTGTCTATTTTCTCCAAAAGTGTAGTCAGAACTGTAGGTATACTCATAGTATAGTCATGAGCACCAATATGCTGAGTGAGTTTTAAGTGATATTCTCCTACTATTTAATTGCAATTTCATGTTCTTACGAGCATAGAATTTAAATCCTTTTTTTTATTTATCTTGAATTCAAATAGATTACCCATAAATGTGTTAGTATTCTGTCATTCTTCTTCAATCCTTTCCGTTCATAGGTGAGGTTTTTCAGAAAGGTCAGGTGCGTAGTAGTAGTCCGCGCAACCGGCGTGCGTGTATGACCAGATGTATGAACGTAGAAGAGGCCAAAAGAGTATAAGGATCGTAGCAGGTGGCGTTCTGTGGGCTCTGCCTTCCCCCATGGGAAAAGGGCGTGAGTTTATGTATGTATGTTTTCCTTAACCTATGTTAATATAATGGTAAAACCATCGAAAAATTACGAGTGTACACCTAGCAGTCCGAATGGAACAAGTCTAGTTAATTTTATAACCTTTAACTGTAAATCTATTCATAGATCTTCACTTTGCCATTGGGCTGATACCATTGTGCTTCAGGAGGGCTCCTCCCCCACAGTAGCCTATCTAGGAACTATCCAGAAAGAGTTCGCATTTGCGAGCAAGTCAGCTATGTATACGTAAAACGAGATACTACTCGGGGATTAATTCCTCGTTCGTCCTAAAGTTTTGTACCACATTCCGATAAATTCTTAGTTTGTCCCATATCAGCATTGAAGTTCTACTTCGCCCCAAATTACAAGTACTAAAGGTACAGTTAATAAAAAAAAAAATACGAACGTACTTATATGGTATTATTATTTCACGAGAAAATGGCTTTTGAATTTATTTAGTGTTTGTGCTTTCGAGTAGACACCATATTTATTTATTTAAACATTTCGGTGTAAATACTCAGTACCATAATTATCATTGAGGAAGAGCCTGTTTCCAATTAATGTAAACAAATATACATAGTTCGCGCAGGAAGAAGAAATTTTACAAATGCGCATAGATACTTCCATGCACATTAGTCAAATTTCTAGACCAAAAATCTTAGCCACGAAGCCTTAAACGGTCATAGAAATTTCTAGAATATCTGAACAGTTTAATTAGGATTTAAGCCCCAAAACTATTCAGGTATGCTCTTTGGCTGACCTCCCATCTTGTGTTTAGCATACTAGGCCATACCGTATGTAAATTAGTACCAAAACTGTTCACTGACATGGTCGAATGTATGTAAATGTTTATTTATTTGACTATGTTCTGCTGTGTGAAGTGTTTAGTGAGGACGTTATTGTCAAAGGCTAAATTTTGGGTTTGACATCGATTATTTAAACGTTATTTTGTTAATTTATGAGATGTGGTTAGGTATGGAATTTTGTTTATATTGGTATTCAAATTAGAGTATTCTTACGTGATCACATAAAGGTTAACGTAGAATATAACCAAATAATTCAAATGTGAGGCTCACGTGGTAGTTACCAGTCGACAGCAAATCAAGTTACTACAAACTGTAAAATTTCTCCAAATGATTATAAACCATAACATGTTGATGGTTAAGTTCAAAATCGAATGAGAAAATTTGAGTTTGTGGTAACTTGATACGCTGGCGACTGTACTAACAAAGTGATATAAATCAAAATATTTATTTGCTTGTATAAAATTGCAACATACTGCCTTTAATATAACTACCGAAATGTAAGTGCACAATAATATGAACACCTGTGCGTAATCTCTCGAGAAATACAAGCGTAATGTATTCATTCAGACTTACATATATATTCCTGGAATTGCTTGTTTCCTTTTTAGATGCAAATGTGAAATTGTTTCCACGAACAACACCTACACTCATCCAAGCTAATTCATAAAGTTACACACTGTACCACCCCTCCCCTCCTAATTTAATTCCACATAAAACACGGTCTGTCTCAAGTTGAGGGGGTACTAACTCCACGTAGTGTCAATTTGCCAACCTTTCCTTTACCCCTTACGGAACCACTACCTGGGTGGAATGATAAACAGTGTAGTCATTAGGGAGGTTTACTTGCAGGATAAGTTAGTATCTTATGCTGGGATCTGTAAACGTATCTTAACGTGTGCTTGGCTAAGGTGACACTTGTAGTTTGACATTTGTATGACAGTGACAGGAGTAAAGCTTAGGCTACGTTCACTCTAAAGTGTATAGTCGGCCGCCGACTGTGATGTACGAAGAAAAAAGTTCAGACTGTCCTTTTTTCCATATATTTTGAACTTGCCGCTTACAGTCGGTGGCTCACTATACGCTGTGTGAACGCGGCCTTAGTCCAGGTTTCTGTTAGGTAACGCATAGGGATTCCCCTATTCCATTCATATCCATATTACACATTTATTTAATTAAATAAGCTATTTAAGAAAATCGACGTCCCTTACACCAACGTATTTTGTTAGTAATGTCCCTTACTGACCAAGTATCATGTAGTCCCGTAAACCTGTAATGGTAATTCGTTGATTGGGTAGACACTTCGAATAAGGTAAGGACCTTATTCGAAGTGGATTGGCGGTGGTAATTACACCGTTTCATGTTGCTATATTGCATAGTTTTTCAGGTACATGGTTATTATGGGGATGTTTCGAAATTTTGACCCAAAGAATCAGTAGGATAAGGGACATTTTTTTAAAGCAAGAATTTTTTTATATACATTATTCGAAAGAGCGAAAAGTTCTGAACAAAACTGTATACTCAACTCATTTTGGGTGTTTTGTCCCTTACCCCAATTGCACCTACGGTCAACGATGTATATTTGAAATTATAATTAATCTGTAAGGCTTCCTCTCGTTTCAATAACAGATCATGTCTTTATATTTTTCAATACCTGACTAGACTATTAATTTATCCCGCAGAAGAAACTTATTAGATTTCAGAACCTTTGATCTCGGCTTCAATTTGATTAAATTTTAATTAATATACCTAAGTACTTTCTATCATTGAAAGCAAAAATAATTCGAGAGAAAGCTACAACAGTCCATAGATTTTTTGTTGAGAGATAATATCTAAAGACAGCATTCTAGATAAATCTGACAAAATAAATAAGTGAAAGACTATTTATCTCTCTTTCAAATCTAATTAGCGTTTATTATTTTGGCCAAACAATTACAGCAGGTCTCGTGACACAGCATCAGACGTCGGGGACAGGGTGATATGCTTGAAGTGGAGTTGGCCAGGACATCTGGCTAGACGCGGAGATGGCCGTTAGAATAAGGTTCTAACCGAATGGTGGCCAAGGTTGGGCTTAAACAACCGGGGCCATCCAAAAGCGCGTTGGATTGAAGATATCGTCAATATTGCGGGAAACAGATGGATAAGGGACGAACAGAGATGAGTGGCGGATGGAAGGGGAGGCCTATAACCAACAGTGGGTGATCCCGGGCTGAAATGATGATCGTGAGACCTCACAAATTTACCCATCATGCATTTCAGTCAATTTCACCGAGAGGAAGCCTGTGAGTCTGTGACTCAGCTGCAATAACAGCATTATTGGCTGATTATATGCATCCAGATTTTGGCGTAAAATAGGTATACAAACTAAAAGAACCTGCTCAAATAAAAGCCCAACTCTTACTCAAAATACTATCAAAGAGCAATTCCCGGAATTCGTCCAACACATAATACAGAATACGAAATATAGAATAAAAAAGTCAGCGAAAAGGTAGACAAAGAATATTTCCCGGAATCATATCAAATTCCAATAACTAAAATACGCAGAAATTTTTGTTCGAAACAGTCACAGGAAAAAACTGAAATATATTGTGCAAAGGCTTCCGAACATTCCGGTTATTTTTTTTCCAAAATAACTTTGATAGACAGTATGCCATCCACATTTTATAACCGGACGGGATTGTGAGACCAAACTGACATCAAGGCAAATAGAAAAGTGGTCACAGGGAGCACGACTTCGTGTGGTGAAATTAACTTTTTATTTATTTGTCGTGGCTCAATTCTCGGTTGATGCAATTTAGATTGCCGTCGACGCGTTAAGAAAAAGAATTAAAATATCGATTAAAAGAGCTGCATCAACACCTTATACTTGATTATGGTATTTTTTTTTAATATTGATTAACCCTGCACAAAATAAAATAATTAGTTTTGTTTAATACAAATCTGAAAGAACAAAGTAAATGGTAAAAATGTTAAATGCATAAGTTCCCTGACCCCGAACTTCTGACGTCCCTCGGTAAGATTAATGTTATAAACATGAGTTTTCTGACCCTGTGTCTTAGTAATAAGAGCTTTGTAAAAGACATGGGTTAAAATACCTAAAAAGTACAAACTAGTAAAAGGTAAACATACAACTTCTTCCTTTGCTACCTAATTTTGATTATCATCATCATCATCAGCCTATAATGTTCCCACTGCTGGGACACAGGCCTCCTCTCTATGAGCGGGAATGGGCTATAATCCACCACGCGGGCCCAGTGCGGATTGGTAGATGTCACATGTCTTAGAATTTTTGGTTCTATATATTTTTTATATTGCTCATTGTACTAGTTCAGATATATCCCTATCAAAAACTCCTGCCATTAGTTATGCCCAATACACTACAAAAACCTTGCTAGGCACTAGATACGCACAAATCCTGCCAGCGATTTGTTTACAGCCTAAAGCTATGGTTATGCGGCTGTATCCTGACGTGGCCTGACTGGACACGGTCAAAGATATATTGCTGATAATCCGGCAATTTATTTACCTAAAAACACGCGTTTTTTTCGGCAGACGGTTTTAGAGTGGACCTTACCTCCGTCGAACATAATGTTTATGAGATATTTATTTATGCTTTTGTGGGATTTATGCATAAATAAATAATTTATTTTTTATTAGCACAGGCTCTATTTGCCAGCCGACCTATGAATGATGTCAGCACAAAACATGAGTAGTTTGACGAGGTTTTATAATAATAATTAGGATTTCTTTAGTTACAATTTTGGACCTCCTTATGTGTTGTTATAGATAGGTTTCAAAGTGGTTCTTTTTAAAACTTTTGTTCAAGCTGTAATACATACAGGGTGTAAACAGACTCTTAACTAAGCCGAAAGGCACTTGTTCTCCCTGTCATTGCGATCATTTTTTTGTTCTAGACCATACCTGGGAACCTTCTGGTTACGGAGATATTGGTGGTCAAAGTTCCAACTTTTTTTTTAAATACGTGTTTTTGATGTAAGATTTTTACTTTAAACACCTCCACGGCCCCCTTACTATTCATTCCATCCATCAGAACAATGTTTTGAGTGCGTTACATTGAGTCCTGCCGTAAAACGTGATTTTTCAGCCCAATAAAAAAAGTTGTTTCCCGGCACTAATTTTTGCGTAAAGTTACTTAATTTGATGTACATAATGCTTGGTTGACGGCTTCGTGAAGAGTCTGTTTACACCCTGTATAGGGCGACTGGTGGGAGAGACCAATACTTATACACGTGATATCAAACAACTTTCCCAAAGAAACATTTTTTTTATAACTATGTACTTTTATCACAATAACACAACAGCCGTATGAAATTGGGCTGCAGGACTGTTCGAAAGAGATACCGCGGCCCTGTTACACAAAGGGCAAGGAAGGAACATGGATAGGTTTTAGTCAGTACAAGACTGACACTCCCTTCCGCTCTGCCCGGAGCGGGAGAAGTCATTTGATGACTTCCCATCCGTAAAAAAAAGCCGTATTTAATTCGAGCGCGCGCGCCTGTTACCTATCAGCTGTTAGCGGCCTGACTCCGTTTCTATCGCATTACTATTGTACCGTGCAACAGTGGGTAGGCAGAGCACCGGCGCGGCTCGCAAGCCCGCTCCATAATCGCCACAAGCCGCCGGCCGCCAAAAAATGTTTCTTTGGGAAAGTTGTTTGATATCATGAGTATGAACAATCACGTTTATAAGTCATCATCATCATCAGCCTATAAATGTTCCCACTGCTGGGACACAGGCCTCCTCTCTTTGAGAGGGAGTGGGCTATAATTCACAACGCGGGCCAAGTGCGGATTGGTAGATGTCACATGTCTTCGAATTTTTGGTTCTAGGACATGCCGGTTTCCTTACGATATTTTCCTTCACCGTTTTTGAGAGCAGTAGTGATGAAATAAATTACACAAAGTAATGCGCCTGCCTGGGTTCGAACCCACGACTTACTGTTCGTAAGTCGGGGTCGCTATAAGTATAAGTCGTGTATAAGTATCGGTCACTAATTACCAGTCACTCTATATAATGAAGGTCCTGTGCCTGTATTGCAAGGATTCTCATCAAATACAATCAAACCTTTCCCAATTCATTTTTTAGTACCACTAATGCACATTAACCCTGAAATTTAACTCATTAAACTAAGCAAATTCAAATAAAGCACTAGTCATAAAAAATATTGCCACAACCCATACTAATTACTGACGCAAATTGATATAATTACTCAAGTGTACCTTGAAAATAGACAAAAAAGGAAATGGAGTGTTAATGATAGCTAAGTGCATTATTAGTTAGGTAAATTAATGTGTTAGGCTACTGGGTGTTAGTCGTTTAATATTCTAGAATGTGTGTGTGACAGGACACTTATGCAAGTGTGATGCATCAATATTCAACCAAGCAGTATAGTTCTAGTCTTGTTAGGCTACTCTAGCTGTGTTTGCCATAAAAAAGGCATAGTCCAGTAAAAACAACAACTTGGAGGTTTTGAAAGACTTGTATAAATAACAATCAAACTTTCTTGAAAATGAAATCATTATCATCAATCCTATATTATTTGATTTGTAATTTGATTTGATTGGAATTTAATTTGATTTTAATTCATTTTTATGTGATTTATATTTGAATTTTATTGTAAATTTTGATTTAGATTTTGATTGTTATGTGACTTGATTTTAATTTAATTTGATTTTAATTTTAATTATGTATTTAAAAACCACAGTTGGGTAGTTAGATATTCGTCTGATTTTGAGTAGGCAAAAAACGACAAATAAGTAGTGCATGATGTACTTACCTGTAAGAGGTTGATACACTTGTCTGTGACTTCTATTGTATGTATCTCGTGTCTTTGAAGCAGTGTATTCAATTCTTGATGAGCCAAATAAAAAAAAAAAAAAAAAAAAATGTAGTGTGCATAGAATCTCTCATAGATAAGGTTTATTATACATGATGATTATTATTTGATTATTATTATACAATTTTCTGGCCACAAGGCGTTGTATCTACTAATACAGCTGACATTCACACTAAAACATCATCATCATCTGCCTAGCCTTTTCCCAACTATGTTGGGGTCGTCTTCAAGTCCTACCAGATTCAGTTGAATACCAGTATTTTACATTGAGCGACTACCTATTTGACCTCCACAGTCCAGTTAGAACAGGGTATTACGATACCCCTTGGTAAGACTGGTTGCAAGAAATTCACACTCAAACCTGAAATAAAAATCTTTTAAAACCCGATGGCTTATCCTCAAAATTCTCTCTTAAGATTTATGTATTTCATGAAAGAGTAGACGTGTTTACCGTCTGATTTGTCTAAAATGTACGCGTGATAGCTTTGAAACGCGGACGCGGGCAGAATTCGTTCCGACGCTGTTTTTTATGCAAATCCCTTCGTGTTTACTGCGGGATAGACAGCTGGCCTTATTAATTGGATCGGCGACGTATCTGCTTTGAGGTTAGATGGTAGGCATGATTTGATTTGTTGACGAGTATTTTTGTGGTCAGGTGAGATGTAAAATTATATAAGCAAAAGTATACAATCAAAACGAACAAAATTCTAGAGAAAATTAAGTAGCTAAAATTGCTTGATTTGACTATAAATAGGCTTCGCCTTTGTTTATATCTTCTACTAAATAAATTCAGATATGTTTTGCTGCATTCCTGTTATTGTCTTTCTTTTTCACTCGTTTTAATGATACTTTATAATCTTCAATACTCTTCTTTTCCTTAATTTAAAATGATATTTATCGTGCCAAATTCAGATATTTTTGTAACTCTAAAAGATATTCAATTAATTCTCAATTTTTTTTTTTCATAAATCCACGCTAACAAGCGGAGAAAAACTGTAGAGTTAGTTCCTCGCCGCACTATGAAGTTATTGCTTTATTTTTAGGTTTTTTTCTCGTGAACTTCTAGATGAACTTCATAAAGTTCATGAAGAAAAATCTAAAATACTTACTTATAAATAGATTTAATCCTAAAAATGCGAGTTATGAGATCATGATCGAGAGTGATGTCATTTTTTAATGAATAACTTTATTAAAATACTTTTACATATCGAAATTCAATTCGCAAGTCATAAATTGATCAAGTAGTACAATATCGTATATTTTATGCTGCTTAAACTACTTTGATGGACCGAAAAATATTCTAGCACGTTTTTTTTTCTAATAAAATATAAGACACCTGGAACTATTCATTTTGTCACTTATCCACAATCCAGATAAAAATAAAACTATACCACTGTCATCCGAACTGAAGATAGTGTCCCATTCCACTCATCAACCTAACACACCTCTACAGACACATATATCATACAAAATAAACTTTTCATCTGGCCCTGGACAAAGCTGGCGTTTACAAAACAAACAGCCTGGCTAAACTCATACATTAAACTGTTTCTTTTGTGGGAAAATATATTTCCCTGCCACACAAAATTCAACTGTAACTTCCCTATTCTGAGGTTGCAATTCAAGTGGAAGTGTATCTGCCATCAGTAACAGGGTGTCCCATAAGGGCGTTTGGAATTCAAAGTGTAGAGGAAGTTTATTACACGGAACATATTGGAGGAACGGCTTTGTAAAAATGTTGCTTGGATACCTTTAGTTTCAAAATTCTATTTGTTTTTAAATATTTGTCGTTTAAATGCATTGCATGTGATAGAGATCTATGGCCTTTATTACGGTAGAATTTTCAGGAGTGCTTTGAATTGATATACGTATGTTTAAAAGAAACGTTTTATTAAATTCGGTTGCATTTCCATAATAGTTCCTAGATGGCTATGAAGTCAATAGCAATACATCTTTGAATAAAATACACCTAGTATGGTACCATCATTTTGTACCAAAGCTAACTTCTGCTAAATAATAAATACAAAACCTCCGAAATCGAAATTTACCTTACTACTCTTCCCAAAAAACGAAACAAGCGTAAAGATTATAGATCCTAACCCACCCTGTAACTACCGCTCAATAAATCACTAAGCCAACTCAACGCAACGCAGCTACCTTTGAAGTTAAACCGAACGGAAAAATTAGGTGCGAGCACGAAGTCTTTGATGTCAAGACTGAGGCAGAGAAAATTTGAAAAAATAAATAGTTAGAGGAAGTTATGTAACTAACGTTACTTTTGAGAATACAACGAAGAATGAGGAGTAATTTGAAGAAAAGTTCACAGAAAATAATGTTCTTGGGGCAGTTGAAGGGAGTAAAAAACTGGCCAAGTGCGAGTTGGACTCGCGTATGAAGGGTTCCGTACCATAAACCGAAATGAACACGTTTCTGGCTGTCTGTCACCAGGCTGTATCTCATGAACCATAATAGCTAGACAGTTGTTCACAGATGATGTATTTCTTGTGCCGTTATAACCACAAATAATAAAAATATAAATTATTTAATAATTAAAGAGGGCTCTACAAGAAACCCGTATCATAAACTGGAAAAAACACGTCATATAATTTATATTTTTATTATTTGTTGTCAAAGCGGCAACAGAAATAGATCATTTGTGAAAATTTCAACTGTCCAGTTATCACGCTTCATGAGATACAGCCTGGTGACAGACAGGTAGACAGACAGATAGACGGACAGTGGAGTCTTAGAAATAGGGGGCCCGTTTTTACCCTTTGGATACGGAACCCTATAAAGACTTAATTGGTAGAAGAAGATTAACATTTTGTATTGTTTTTAGCGAAACATTGATAGAGAAAGACGAAACGATGGATGGGCTGTGTGAAAGAACATGTGGTAGGTAAGGAAATGACTCATGAAATGATGACGAAGAGACAACTTTGGAAGCAGGAGACATGCTGTCCTAACCCTAAATACGAGTATATTGAGACAAGGGCAGAGAAACATGATAAAGATGAAAATTGTGTCAATATTCAATTAATAGATAAGTAGAGGAAAATATTGATTTAGGCTCGCTTCCTGGACTGGTCAAGAGAAACGGTTATCAAGCAGATTAATGAATTTCTTCAATGTTATAGGCAAACAAGTTATTTCAGATTAATTTATTATTAATGAAGTTTGTCGAAGTTAAACCTGGTTTATTTTATCCCTTTTTCATATTATAGCGTTCTTAGTTACTTTAGATTAATTTGTTTATTCAATATATATTAGAAACCCTTATTTATCTCACTTTCGGCACAAATTTTAAAATAAGCAAGCAAAAAATTGCTGAGTAACGACTCCAATGTGTTCAATTAAATATTTAATTACTTTTCTAGCTAGACATATTATTGCAAGACAATATAATATAAAATGAAACTGCCTTTGTTCCTCTTTTGTATAATATTTCGTAATGACAGCCAGTTGATATGTTTCTAATTTGATGTGTCACGTTTTGCACATAAAGGGGTCAGTAGAATTCTAAACGGTGCTGATATTTAGGTCTTACTCAACTTTACATGGTTTGGTAGACCTTGTGGTTCCTTACTATGGGGTAATGGGTTCCCTTCTTTTTTTCCTTGGGTGATGCAAGATTTGGGTCAAGAGTTAGCTATTACTCATCAAGTCTTTTATGACCACGTATTACTAGAACTTTTGCATTCCAATTGAATTCGTGATCATCATTTTTGTTCGGCAAGCTCTCGCCTAAGTGGTAGCCAAACGTTCTTTTCGTGTTGAGGCATACTTACAAGTACGCACGTTTGGCTAAAGTTTGGATATAGTGTACCATATCTGTTTATGTCCGGTTAGGTAGAGTTGTATGTACAGTGGTTGTGCTATCTACACTTCACCAGTTATGCTTTTAAGCTTATTGTAATCAACGGGGCACAAATTCAGACTCTGGACTGCTACTAGAATATTTCAGATCCAAAAACCTAAATAAACTGTCATTTCTAATATCAGATATTCTTCAAAACACATATTTTTTTCTTCCACAGCTGTTCGCAGAAGACTCCGTAAGCCTAGCAAAGTGTCCACTTCAGTCACATCCAGCGTCTCCAGGTCTTCAGACCAGGTTATAGCAGCCAGTGTGAACAGGCCCAAGATCCGCGGAAGACCTAGCATTGCCAGCAGAAAATCTTCTGCAGTCCTCGATAATTCTGTCGGTACTGATCATCATAAAGACAAAGATGGATATAAGGTAAGCTATATTACAGGTGTGTTTATTCGTATTGTTATTCTTTTTGTGAGTACATTCAAGTTTTGATACTACTTTAGGTCAACAGCGGGAGAAGTCATTTGATGATTTCCCATCCGTAAAAAAAAAAGGTCAACAGTTTTTTTTTTCCGAAATAGAGGGTGTTAAAAGACTCTTGACGAAGCCGAAAGACATTTGTTCTCCCCGTCATTGCGATCGTTTTTTTGTTCTAGACCACACCTGGGAACCTTCTAGTTACGGAGATATTGGGGGTCTAGTCTTTTTTTAAATACATGTTTTTAATGCATTTTTTTTTTACTTAAGACACCTTGACGACCCCCGTACTATTCAATCAATCCATCAGCACAATGTTTTGAATTCGTTACATTGAGTCCTACCGTAAAACGTTTTTCACCCCAAAATTCGTTTACCAACAATATTTTTGTACATAATGCTTAGTTAACGGCTTCGTGAAGAGTCTGTTTACATCCTGAAGTTATCTTATGAATTCCTGACGAAATGACACAACTGCTGAGATTGGAAAACCACAGCTCTAAGAAAATCTTTAAATAATTTCTTTCCTTCTTGATATTCGAATTACATAATATTATTTGACATGTAGGATAATATTAAAATGTGTCAGAATCAGACCTTTAGATTGAAAAGTAATAAAAGATGATATTAATATGCTCTCCAATTATCACCCGGGCTTTTAAAATACAATTAATAAATAATTTAGATAGTTAAATTGCTTCAGAGCCAATTAAAATCGAATAACAGTTAAAGAAAATATTAACTATTGATTTCGAAAGATTTTATTTATATCCTTCTATTAAAATATGGCAGGAAAAGACAGCGAACCAAGAATCGAGCCTTGCGGGAATCCAAATACCAACTGACCATTGCCCTTAAAATACTTACTGTTTATACAATTTTAGTTCCTAACTCCCTGAAATAGAAGCGTCCGTAGCAGTTTCTGACATGCAAAAGTAATTTTGTAAAGAATAGTACAACACGGATATGAGTGAACTTTTCGAACGTAAAAGTAAAGTTGTTAGCCTTCAAAATAAGTATTTGCCTACTTGAAGATTTTTACTCGGTATTTATAAACTTTATTCCTATAAGAATAAAGGTCATAATGCATAGTTTAGTCTCGTTTCATATATTTAATGTTACGCGAATATCTTCAAGATAGGTTTTGAATTTTGAAAATATTACATGTCTTTTGAAAGGTACCCTATTTTGAATGTGTAGAGTTCAAATTTGAATGAATAACTGAGGAAACTTTTCATGTTAAATGAGCTGGTATTTTTAAGCAGTAGACGGGAGTGGGTTATAAAACTGAGTGCCTCAACGCAAACTTTACTAAAGAATATGAATTTAGAAATATACGTTTAATATTGTTTGTGCGAGGAGCAGTAAATCCCTGAAAATATGAGAAACCTTATAATAATTACTATGACTAGTGATGACTAGATAGTAAGCAATTCAGTCTGACTTTAAATATTACTTCCGAACTGCCCTTTTGAAAGCCATGATGATTCTGTTTGTCTTGTTGAAATTACTATTCGAATTATTCTGAAATACGGTCAAATTTAAACAATTAAAAAAGCAGTTTTTATAATATTATTGACGAGCTACCGTAATTTAAATTGATTATTTATGTCTTTCGTGACAACCTCTTGAATGTTGACGTGGATGCAAAACTACACCTTGTAGACACACAAACAAAATTCGTGGATAACAGCTAATTTTATTTACATAATACCTTTCCATCTTTATCATCCTCATCATCATCTGCCTAGCCTTTTCCCAACTATGTTGGGGTCGGCTTCCAGTCTAACCGGATGCAGCTGAATACCAGTATTTTACATGGAGCGACTGCCTATCTGACCTCCACAACCCAGTTAGTACTGGGTAATACGATACCCCTTGGTAAGACTGGTTGTCAGACTTTTTCGGGCCACTGACTACCTAACGACTGTCAAAGGTTTTCAAATGACAGCCGGGACCCCGAGGCACGGAGGAAACTCGGTATGTAATGGGTGGTCACCCATCCACAGACCATTCTAGGTAAGCACGGCTTAACCTAAAGATCGACCCGAGCGGCTGTTATTATTTAGCCACGAGCTCCTAACCATCTTTATCATCCTCATCATCATTATATTCCTCTTTTTATAATGACCATTCTTCTCCTCCACCAGATTGTCTGCTACTACACAAACTGGTCCCAATACCGTACGAAGATCGGCAAGTTCACTCCCGAAGACATCCAGCCTGATCTCTGCACCCACATCATTTTCGCTTTCGGATGGCTGAAGAAAGGCAAGCTCAGCTCCTTCGAGTCCAACGATGAGACCAAGGATGGCAAGACTGGATTGTACGACAGGATCAATGCGTTGAAGAAGGCTAATCCTAAGTTGAAGACTCTTTTGGCTATTGGTATGTATAAAGAACATTGAAAAAACTAAAATTGTTTATACGTTTATTGATATGTACATTATTTACACACTACAAATCTATAATAGTAATAAAAAAAGGTGTGTGTGTACTTATGCGCGTACTTACACGCGTTAGAAGTTATACTTCTTTGGCGTCTGAAGAAAAATTTTAATAAACAAAACTGCAGTAAATATCGAAGAAAAATGTTAAAATCAATCAAAACAGTATAGGTATACAGTAAGTACTGTATATTCAGTTTTCTTACTTATAAGTTAAGTTAGTCATTTAAAGAAATATATATTATTAATTCTATTCTGCAGCCAACTTCATCATGTCGTTTTTTTGGGACATCGTGCGCGCGCAGGTCATGAATTCACTCTTATCCAAACGCGCCAAAAGAAGTATAACTTCAAATATGTACAAGTATCAAAAGGGTTACAGGGCGTCAAAAATTCGTTCACATCGCTGTCGATAGGAAAAGTGCCCAGAAGGTTGGCAGCATTGCCACGTTGGATGGCAATACTGATTCTTTGGCCAAAAAATAGACCCGCCCTCTGGTCACGTGAAGAGTCGACCAACCACTTGGCGATTTCCCGAAAAACTAAAATGAATTAAAAGAAGGTTAGGTAGAAAAGTGCACGTACTGGGGGGTTTATAATGACGACTCAAAACAGTATTGTTTTGATCACTCCAGTGTGGGAAAGGGACGGAGCTATAGAGGACGTCTAGCGTCATCTCTTTCCCACTTTGGAATAAGATTTAAAAATACTGCTTTAAGACGTCATGGTGACGGCTGACAGAGGAGAGTGGAAGAAAAAAACTTTTTACACTGACTCCAAGTAACAAGGGTTGGAACATGGTGATGGTAGGCCACCGGGTCATATAATTATGAAAGTGGGCCAAAGAATTGTCCGCAGTTGACAGCTGTCAAATGTGCTCATGAACAAATAATTAAACCTTTATAGGTGCTCCTCATCGTATCAACTCAATCTATGCTGAGGAAAGGTAACGCCTTCTTATTATAATCTTGTCAAGTATTATGTTAATGAATTTGGTTGGCTATTTATACATTAATCACTCTCAGTATGATGTACCAGATTTACATAATACCGACGTTTCTTTAGCTTTAAGAATACTTACAACCAGTTTCATAATTATGATTTTCATATAAAGTCTTATCTAAACAATTAATTCCAATATTTTATAACTGTCTTTACACATTATAATAACAGACAGATTAAGTTAAATCATTATTAATTTTAATAGTCTTGTACCACCTTATAAAATTATGCATGCATCCATATTATACAAAACAAGGTACTAAATGCATCAAATTATCTTAAACAAGCCAAGTCATGGTATTTATTGAGGAAATGAGCAATAAAATAAATCAATTATCTAATACTACAAGCCATATCGTTGTGACCTGTTGACCCAAACACAATAGTTCAATTATGTAAGTTCAGAGTTCATAATGTTTTTAATAAATTCAGAATTAAAAAGCATTCACTTTTATACTACAAAAAAATATTAGGTATAATAAAATACATCCATTTCTAAAAAAACTACAAATATTGCTCTGACGATTATGAGTTGCAATATTAGGTTTGGATTAGGTGGTGTGACAGGTTTAGGTCTTCGAAGAACTTTTTAAATATTTCTTAAAAACCTATTAAGATATATATAAAATAGTGGTCCGCTGGTATCGGAAGCTGGGTCCAAGCAACCACATCAATGCGAAATGTATTATTACAATTCTTAATAAATATTTTAGAATAACAAAAAAAGATATTCAATCATTTATTTAGTCTGCTATTTGCGACGTGTCTGTTTTCAGAATTCACCTTTAAAAAAAAGCATTAATATTTTCACGACTCATTTGTTTTAGCACGAGAATTGTCAGCCACAAAGCAAAATCGCGTCAAAAATATAAGTAAAGCTTTCAATATTTCACAAAGAACACTTTGATTATCCATTTGAATAAATAGACGATTCAAAATACACGAGATATCGCATTCGACAGACAGAGTGTTTTAAAATCGATACGATTCGTGATGTCCAATGAAATATCGATAAACTTTATTCAAATTTAATGTGCATCTATTTGACATCTGAAATTAATCATTTTAAGAGCGAATCCAATTATCTGAAGAATAATTTAATTAAATTAGGTTATTCTAAAATGCGATCACTTTCTGAAATAGATTAGGTATCCTTGGGATTTAGCATTTTTATTACAAATTAAAAACTCTGATATCAGGTTAGGCGCTAACCACACGAAAAAGAAAGAAGAAAACAGATTATTTACATAGTGGTACAGTATAATAATTATAATATATTACAGTATAATAAAAAAATCCTATTTATATACCATACAAATAACGTTTATAAAACACACGTGCCTAGCCTAAATGACGTTGCAAAAGCAACAATACCACACCTCACTTTCATACACACTCGCTTACATAACGATTGGTTCAATCAACCAGTTGAAGCAATCAATACGTGTATAAATATTATGACTCGGGTTTTTATGGCAACACAACTTTCTAATAACATAGTGTTATGGTTTATGGTACGTGTTTTAATAGCAAGTTGAGAGTTTAAGACGTTTGGATGGAGGTGTGAGATATTATTTCTAAATTCGTTTTTTTTGTACCTAACGAACAAAAGTTAGCTCTTATACACCCACATTATCTTCTTTTTGAGATCAAAACTCACAAAATTAACACGATTTTTTACCTTAACGTACCTTTACATTACACGTACTGTATAGCAATGATTCATGATTATTATTACCTTTTATAAAACAACACAAAACATATCGATATCGACAAACCTGTCCCCTCACTACCCACATGCGAACACACAGCGGTGCCTTTCCCACGGCACAAAGCGCATTCGCGCGACATTTTCACCTATTTTCACGGGAATGCCTACAAAAAACTGCGCCTATTTTCATGAGACCTACCTGCCAGTTGTGGTGCAATGCATTATGAGCGCTTAAAGAAATCGACACGCCACTTTTTTGTCGTTGCACTTCACTATTCAGTTGCGAAAATTCGCTCGTGATTTTTAGTAATTAGTGTGAATTTTATAGATTAGTGTGAGATAATTCTCGTTGAGATAATAGGTATTGAACAGCTTGTAATTAATTGGCTAGGTAAACGAACAATTAATTGGATATGTTTTGTCAAATCTGGAGTACTTTTGATCAGAACACTGTAGTAGTCTGTATAACACTATCATGCAGCTTTCAGATATTCCTTATACAGTTTTTTTATTTCTTTAGGGTAGCAAACAATTATTACAAAATACATTAACGATGTTTTCAGGCGCAAGATCAATATTTTTTATTTCATGAATATTAATTTTTATCATGAAACTAAGCTATTCATTTTTAACTCCATTTTATGACATTTTTAGTACCTCAACTTTAGTTAGCTATTGCTTTACAAATTGCTCCCCAAGCAAACATTTTATACAAGAAACAGCGGAAACAAGTTTTTGATGCGTAAAGTTCTTCAGTTCCGTGATTAATTTGATGAAATAACTAAGGCATCCATTCACAACACAGTCATTCCATAAAAAAAACTTTTCACCGACTTACACAGCACAATCATAGCGTAACAAATTCCGATAATTTGTTACTCATTTTTAACCGACGTCTAAGAAAAGAGGAGGTTGTGTTCCACTAACATCTGGTGGTGCAGATCCTCTAGTAATGTTCTATATCATAGGATATACCGATACCCCAGATTTTTTACCAGCAACTATTCCGTAACATTCAAATTGAAAAGTATTTTTTTGAATGTAATCTTTCATGTTTTTGCTGGAAGAAGTGACGCAACAAACTCCCCCAGCAACATGTTCTCTCTGGTTCTAAAACAACCTCCCTTCTCCAGGTGGCTGGTCCTTCGGTACCCAGAAGTTCAAGGAGATGTCAGCGAGCCGGTACGCCCGTCAGACGTTCATCTACTCCGCCATCCCGTATATGCGCGACAGGAACTTCGACGGTCTGGATGTGGACTGGGAGTACCCCAAGGGTGGACAGGACAAGAAGAACTTCGTGCTGCTGTTGAAAGGTAAGAGCTTAAGAGGCTTTCATTGAGATCAATGTGAAGGAGGCAGAATCTATAATAATATTATAAAACTGAATAGCTTGTTTGGTTGAACGCGCTAATCTCGGGAACTACTGGTTCAAATTGAAAAAATATTTTATTCGATAGCACATTTATCGGGGAAGGATATAGGCTATATAACATTACGCCAATAGGAGCACAGCGGATCAATGAAAAATGTTGCAAAAACGAGAAACATTGTATTTTTATAACAATTTCATGCGGACAGCTAGACGTTACATAAAATTATGTTAAAGCTGAAATTCGATAAAATAGGTACACAATTTGTAAGAGCCTCCAGAATGGTGGAAGAATCACATTTATTACATTGGTACTTAAGTACAATAAAAATAACTGACAGTAAATTACCTGAAGCACCGTTAACATCATCGTAATTAACTAACAGTCTTCGTTGTTGCCTTAGCTCTTCCAACTAATACTCTTAATACGTCATCATCATCATCATCAGCCTATAATGTTCCCACTGCTGGGACACAGGCCTCTTCTCTATGAGAGGGAATAATAATAAGTCATAAATTGATATTGTTACCACCAAAGGGTTTAAAAGATGGCAATAGGACTAGAAACTAGTATTTAGAAGGAGTTATTGCCTAAATGGTTGCAATACGGATGATTTCTGTTTGAGGTCCTGTCCTGCGTTCAAATGTTTTTGGGATTTAGCATCAAGGATTTCTCAGTAGCATCCAAGAGCATGGATTTGTGCCTGGTTGATGGAAATAGGTTCACCCCTTATTATATAGGAATTTAACATGATGTAATAGCATAATAACATAACATCGCGCCTGTTTTCCCCAAACGGTTAGGCTGAGGTGTACCCATTAGAACACCCACATTCCACCAGTTATGTTTCATCTTCAGCCTATAATGTTCCCACTGCTGGGACACAGGCCTCCTCTCAAGAAGAGGGAATGGGCTATAATCTACCACGCGGGCCCAGTGCGGATTGGTAGATGTCACATGTCTTCGAATTTTTGGTTCTTGGACATGCCGGTTTCCTCACGATGTTTTCCTTCACCGTTTTTGAGAGCAGTGGTGATGAAATAAATTACACAAAGTATTGCCGCCTGCCTGGGTTCGAACCCACAACTTACTGTTCGTAAGTCGGGGTCGGTACCACTGGGCCACCGCTGCTCTCGCAGTTATGTTTAATGTCCATGTAATCGGGGGCGAGCCTATTGCCATCAGCCGGGCCCACAAATTTAGACTCCATGGCTGCTACTAAGAAATTCCTGATGGGCAAACCCAATAACACTGCCCGACCTGGGAATCGAACCCAGGACCTCATGCTCAGCCAGGTCGTGCTTGCAACCATTGGACCAACGAGGCATCAAATAGATAAAATAAAGGTGTAATGGCATAAAGTAGGTGTATTATAGCTACACCTCAGCGCTAGTAAAAATGTCTAAACTACAACATCATACGCCGGATAGGGTACGCCCCAATCCCATTAAAATAAAAACAAACTAGAAAACAATACCCGATACTTCAAAACATTTTACTCCACATTTCACTGTAACTGAAAGAGGCAGTTTTCCACCATTTTACCGCTATACCGGGATTCATTTTAAATGTAATCTGGCCGGGATTGCAATATCTGTGTCCGCGTTGTGGATCTTCTAAATATTGGTGAATATCGGACTGCGGTTGGCGCACTCTAGTGCCTGTTGTTAACGAAGACTGAAGAAGATTTAGATGGAGTATATATTTTTATAAAAAAAAAGTATGATTAAGCTCTCATACATGATGAGATGATTATGAGATTGCCAATAGTCATAAGCACTAATAGAAGCTTGTCTAATAGAAGTTGTCAAGCAAAGTGTTATTGGGTTTTTCATCTGAAATTCGTAGCAGCCCGGATTTTAAAAGTTTTTTTATTTTTCGAAAATTACAAATGTGGTTAATGTTGTGGTTACGGAAATTAAAAAAAAACTGCTGTTCCATATATTTTGACCGTAAAGCATGTTTTGTGTTAATAACCGACCAAAAAGGTCGAAATATTAATTTTTCGTCGTCTATTAAAAATGGGTTCAAAATGATATTTGTACTCAATACGTGGAAACCATGTTAGCGTCGGTGCCGCACTTAAATAACCGTGAAGCATTATTTACAATACAACGTAATTGTTGACATTCCTTGTTTAAGATCGAGTGAGCTTAATACACTTAAAAATGCATGATCCTGAAGGCGATAGAGTGTAGTATCAATTAACTTAAATATTGAATGATGGTCCAGCCCCTGGCGCCCCATGCCGCATACATAAGAGATGACTGAGGTACACCGGAGAGGGTTGACTTGTCTGAATAAAATATTCAAACTATAATCAATATTATATCATTGTGTTCCGTGTGTGGTAGGGTTTGGGGTTAAATTACAGTTTGAATGACGTTAAGCTGCTCTTGCCACGGATTTTGCAGATGGGTAACCATTTTTTACATTGCAGTTCTTCTATGACGCTGAGACACAATTTTTAACAAATTAATATTTGTTTGGGACATTCATGTAAAAAATATATACCTCAGTAGATCAGATACTGAAGATTTGCACTACAATACTAACAGGTTCTAATCCTTCAATAAACCTAACAATAAAAACTAATCTGATTACGAAATTGAACACAAAGAAGCCACATCTATTTTCCGTCATAGGGCTGTGCGCTATCAAAATACAATTTATCGATATATCGATAGACCGTGCCGCTACCGCCGCGCCGTTTGGATGCACCTGTCGCCGGCAACGGCAGTGTAGAGCCATAAAAACAGTTTATCGATAAAGTTTTTATAACTACTATTTATGACTATCCGGTGCAAAGCTTAATTTGCTTTTATTAAAATGGACCCAAAGTTTTGGGAATATTTTGAATTTTCCGTAAATGCTTAGTATTTGTTTGTGATATGCATATCTGGTTATTTATATCAGGTATCCCAAACGCAAGGATTCCCATTTTTTTCCGACACATTTAAAAGTTTTAATAAATTTTGAGCATTTGTTTATTCCGTAAATCATAAATGCGTTTGTCATGTAAACAATAAAAAAAATAACATACCAAGTAATTGTCACTTTACAGTTTACAATATATTCCAAACCATTAAAAGCTACCTAATTATACTAAAATGGTATTCGAATACTTGATTTTTATTACTCTGTCAATCAATTCACGAAATAAGGTCAGTATTATAATAAATTATAGAAAAATCGATTGTTGTAATAAATTTTATTAAAATTGATTGCATTAATGTGATTTTGTTCAAGGCAAGATATTAACTAACGAATGACAAAAATAAACCTTCAACTGACGACGCAGTAAAATATGCTAATGTAGTAATATGAAATGCAGAAACGATGTAAATTTAACTGTTAATGAGATAACTGATAGCCCTGTAGGTTTTGTGTGGCCCCCTGCTGAGATTGCAGTAAGCAGAGGTCAAAGTTGTATTTGTTTTACACCCACAACCATATATTTAGATGGCTTAGTAAGTATGTAATATAAACGAAGTGGACAATACTTAAACGACAACTTGAGAACATCGTAAACTAGGCTATCAACCTCGTGACCAACCTTTCTGAATATTTTATTATTTCATCAAAACAACAGTAAATTCCGGTCAAACTGTAAATACAAGAAGAGATCTGCTTTTAAAGTAAATAAATGATCAAATGAATCTTTGAACCAGTAAAAAACTACTTTCTCTTGACTAGGTACTAGATCCATAAATCTGTCTGTGCTAAAAACAATTCAGTGGCGCATTTTTCAAAACACGTAAATCTACATACATTTAAATATTACACCTTGATAACGCGAATAAATACAATTAAATATGAATGAGTCAACTTCACTTGACACGTTTATTTTCATTAATTGGGTTATTATTTTATTACAAATCAAACACAATGACAACTTTCTCCGAATTATTAACCATTATGTACCTAGTTTAATTTTGGTGAAATTGCTAAACTCGATGGTCAAGAATTAAAACCATCGACCGTCAACCTCATTATCGATATAATCCTTTTCAAATTTCCCATCCCTAAAATCCTTTGTGCCACCAGAACCCGTGGCACGTTTCTTCACGGCTTCATCACGACAACACTTAGTCGTGTCCCAGACATAACGAACAACTTAGAACTAAATTATCAGCCTTTCGTAACGCTGGAGATGGACCAAAGATTGTAGGCTTTAGTTTCAAACTCAAATTACTGTAAATTGTTGAGAGATCACGAAGATTTTGGTTTTAAGAGTCTATTGTTACGGTTTAAACGTGGTAGCTATCTTAAAGCTTGGCTATTAGGCATTACGCACAACGCAGTATTACTTACGTACCTTTGGGGCAAATGGGCCAGGCTGTCATCCTTAGATCTTTGACAGATCAGACGATAATCTGAATCCCGAATGACTGACAACCAGTCTTCCCAACACACCAGTTACAAACTTAGCTGGGCTGCGGAGGTCAGATATGCGGTGATTCTGTGTAAAAAAAATAATATTCAGCTGTGCGTTCTTTCAGACTGAAAGTCGACCCCGACATAGGGTAAATGGTAGACGTATGACGATGAGTATGGTACACTACTCTATTATATCGGGTGACAGCCTGTCTGACATGCATCTGATATACGACGTATAGGCTTTAACCATTTGTTTTAACCCTGCAACTACCAAAACTATCCTAACACATTCAAATATCATCATTACCGTCCTTGCTAATCCCGTGACCCTTGTAAGTGCCACCTCATTACCCTAAGACAAAACTGAACATAAGATACATAGATTGTTACTTGAAGCCCTTAACTTAGTAAGTCTTAAGTTGAGTACTTTAATTACGAGGTGCGGAAGAACTCACTTAGAACTAAGTCATTAGGGGACTTGGGACATGGTCATGAGCGAAGCGATTTGCAAAACCAGCAAGATGAACAGAGGACTTAATTAAAAAGGAATAGAATAGAATGTTTCATTTGCAAAGAATGTAGGTATTACAAATAAGGTGTTTAAATATTTGGATAGTTCAAAGGCGAAGTATAGGTTATCATGGCGCAGTTTGGGTGAAGCATATGCCTAGCAATGGATTGCAATAGGCTGCGTTGATAGATTTGCAAAAACCTGAAGCGATTGTTTACCGATTGCAAAATTGCTTGAGACTTAATGACGTAATTAAATTAAACTTAGTAATGTTAAGAAATGGTGAAGGGATATGTCGTGAGGAGATCGACATGCTCTAGAATAAAATAATTGATGACATGTGACATCTACCTTCACTGGGTTCGTTTGGTAGTTTACGGGTCTTTCTTTCACAGAGAGAAGGCTTGTGTCCCAACTGTAGGAATATAAAGGCTGATGCTAAAAAATATATGAAAACATAATATTTTACAAAATTGCCAAGTAATATATTTTTTAATTTGCCTATTCTGTCCCATTGCTCGGCAAAGGCCTCCCCATTCTTTTCCAACTCTCCCAGTGTTTTACCTCCTCTGGCCAGTCAGTCAGAAACGAGTCCAAATCGTCACGTTTCTTGGCCCTGCATCGGTGACGACGACCGTCGGGTTACATTGATGATAAAATGCTTGGCTTAATACTGGTCCTGCTCCACAACCATAAGGGCAAACTAATTGATTACCATGTGAAGTTATTGTGGAAGCTGCAGAAGATTGTAATAATATCTTTGCATTGTATAGACTCAATATCTTAGTATTATACAATGTGTCCCAGGGATAAGTGACCGCCCGGCGTTTTTTGAATATTTGTACAAAATTATTAATAATTACATTTATATTTGTGACTTAGCGGCTTTAGTTTTTTTTTCTTTTTTTTGTAAAGACGCGTGATATATCCTAAGTTTGTTCATCTTTTTCCATTATTTTTTTTTACTGACTAGCCGACATCATAGTTTATCAATTAAAATCATTAAACATAACTAAAATGTAGTAAAACATTTATAAATAAAAAACAAACTTAAAATTCGAAGAAAAAAAACTCTTCTTTTCAGTTTTTTCAAAATAAATCTAAAAAATGCCCCCTTAATATCACAATTTTTAAATTTATTTATTAACTACATGATATTTCCTACAATAGCTCAGAACAATGTTTACTACTAATTTCAAACATGCACCAAACTACAAACTCTTGAATCAGACCTTTACTCCTTACAAAACAAAAAAATGACGCAGGTAAAAATGCAGTAAGTCACAAATATAAATGTAATTATTAATAATTTTGTACAAATATTCAAAAAACGCCGGGCGGTCACTTATCCCTGGGACACATTGTATAATTGCATAGCACATGTGTGAGTACTATGTACTGCTACCATTTACATTTGGTATCTTTCATTGATTTGAATTTGCCCTGGTAGGTGAGAGAATGTCATGCTCAATAAAATGTCTCGCTGATGGTGGCGGGTGTGTCGGGTCATTTAGCTTCCTTCAATATGGTTGAGCTGAATGGGGCTGATCCATGCGTCATGCTCGTGAACGGGCGCTGTCAGTTGGGACTGGTCATCTCTAAGCTGCCACGGTTTATTTTAACTACTTACTTTGTTTTTAAAATTGTTCATATAATATTTTACTCTGGACGCTCTTAACGTGCTCGTATTTCTACATCGTTCTCACATAAATGTATAATCTCAATATGAATGATGTAACCAAGATTTTGTAACAATATTTTGATTGAAAAGAGTGTCCATGGAGTTTCTTGCCCATTCCTCTCCATAAAGATCTACACTTTGGAATGGGCAACTACTTTCACAAGTTATTATGCCTGTGTCTGTGACCGTAGCTTAGCCTAATTTGTTTTTCTGACATTCAAAAGTGCCTGTAATGGTCTAATTGAAATAAATGGTTTTGAGTTTGAGTTTTTAAGTTCGTCTTCTGGCAACCAGTGTGTGACGATTCTGGCCCATCTGTCATGACCAATTCTGGAAATATGACCCGCCCAGTCCCATTTTAGCCTCACAGACTTATAATGATATTTTCTAAAAACGTGTGTCCTCACTGAAAATAAAGTAACCTAGAATCAACCGCGTGTCGTGCGGACTTTACTTTTATTAAATCTTTTCTTTTTATAATTCATTTAAGACGATATCAAGAAACGCCAAAACACCATATTTTCTACCTTTGTTATTTTATTTATTTGCAAAAGTTCGTTGATGTAACTTGATTTTTATATACATAGTAAAAAAAAATGATGACTATTATGCTTGCCAAAATATAATAATTTAATATAGATAGCATATAATTTTATTGTTATTTATGGCCAACATAATAAAATACATATTTATTTTCCCTATTCGTGATATAATTTGCCATAGCAATTAAGAATTATGAAACCAATGAATAACAACATGAATCGGGTATTTATCTCAAATTAAAAAGAACTGTTTGTAGTTACTTCTTATTTCGTGTCGATGGCACGACGTGTTTAAATTTCTTGGGCACGTAAATCGAAGCGTCTGTGGCGCTGTGTGGGTTCAGTTACTAAAAAAATACAAGTGAATTGAGAACCTCCTCCTTTTTGTGAAGTCGGTTAATAATGAGTTGAGCTCCTTGAGTTATAAGTCTAGCTACACGATAACTGACAAATGTTTGCACTGACTGGACAGGTCCACTCAAATCTGTTTGGTTCTTTCTTCCAAAGGCCATCTCAGACACTAATCTGCATAGTCCTCATGTGAGTTAACCAAGTTTATGTCTGGACTTTTAAAGAGACTATGACCTCTGAGTTTGTTTCGGCTGTTTCTTCTCAGAGTAGTCAGGTACGAAACACCGGCCTTATCTAGTTTAAAAAAAACCATGACGTTTAAAAGTGTTTGTAAAAACCTATTTGCAAAATAAATATAATTTATCATTATCATTTAATTTAGGTCTTAATGAAACTGAATATAGTTAATTTTTCCAAAACAAGGAGTCTTTAATTTTTTATACCTATTTTTTTTTATGCACCAAATAAAAGCAACGTATACTTTTCCTCTGGTACCCCATGATTCAACTATATACCATGGCTCATCAAGAAGAAACATTAGGGATCTTAATTACACCCCCAATGACAAATAGTTGGGGTAACTTTCAGTTGCTATATGTTTTGGCTTGCCCTCTAAATGAGGTTAGAACTAGGCCGTTAGTTTAATTAAATTAAATTATTAAGATTAATCGTTTAATTCGTTGTTTCTTCCTGAAAACATACCAACCTTTAAAATAGCAACTACAAAATTGCCTAGAAGTTTGAAAAGCCACCTTTCTAGACTCGTATTTTAAATCAATCCTTAACTATTTTATTAACAAATAAGATTTGTTTCGTAATAGCGGCATTTGACGTAAGTTCATTTTAGCTGTCAAGGCAAATTTTGGATGTACAATAGGTATTAATTAGATTATTATTTCAGAAATGTTTACCCATTTGATTACCTCGTTGGTCGAGTCGTTGCAAGCGCGACTGCTGATCAGGAGGTCCTGGGTTCGATTCCCGGGTCGGGCAAAGTGCTATTGGGTTTTTCCATCAGGAATTTTTCAATAGCAGCTGCGGAGTCTGGATTTGTGCCCGGTTGATGGCAATAGGCTCGCCCCCTATTACATGGCACTTTAAAACATAACTGGCAAAATGTGGGTGTACTATTAAGTACACTTCTGCCTAACCCTTCGGGGATTACAGGAGTGATGTTATGTTATGTTAAGATTTGTTTCGTAATAGCGACATTTGACGTAAGTTCATTTTAGATGTCAAGGCAAATTTTGGATATATAGGTATTAATTAGATTATTATTTCAGAAATGTTTACCCATACATACCGCCTCCCTATCAATGTCATCCGGGCGCCACTAAAGACTATATAAAATAACATAACATCACGCTTGTACTCGAAAGGGTTGGTCTTGGTGTACCTAATACTACACCATTTAAGAAAGTAATTAATTTCCTACCAAAAGTATTAGTAATAAGGGATAAAAGTGTGATTAGAACATACTTTTAAGAGGGTTAGTATAACACAAAAAAATCTTGAGAGAAGTCTCAATGTAATAATTCCTGTAGGTCATATAGTTTTGTATACATGCGATTATTATATAAAACAAAAGGTTATTGACATAATAATGGTAACTAAATTAGCACATCATTACATTGAATTTTGATTGTCACCGTGTACTAAAAAGTTACGTGAGTTGCAACATTGTTTGGCAGTACATAACTTGACTTGGTATAAATAGGTAAGGCCAAGTTTATTATTCCATAATCATGCTGATATTATGAATGCGACAATAACTCAGACTGTATCTCCCTTACCTTTTCACGCCTAACGGCAAAACCGATTCCGGTGAAATTAGGCACGCAGGATCACCATTACATGGGATAGTTTCGTCCCGGTAGTAATTTTCTTTGGGACAAATTCCGGCGATGCCTCGTGCGAAAACTAGCTTAGTCATATTCTAATTGTTCTTATTAATTATTTTTATGCTAAGATTGCCATGAAATCAACAAGTACCTTGTAAAAGTTGTTTTTTTTTTCAAACATCTTTTGATCACTCAAACCTTTATAATGCACAAAATACGAAAAAAAAACCATATAACCAAAACTAAGACAAATCAAAAATACAAATATTCTTTTGATGACGTCACCAGGCAGCGGCCATTTTGAAAACTCCCATGGGTACATAAAAAAAGCGGTCGGTCAACCGGCCAACTTTCATCGCAGACAAAGTCGCGGGCATCCTCTAGTTTATAACTCTGTTTGCATAATTATACCATAACTCTTTGACCTTTTAAAAACCATATAATTATGCTATCATCATGTCTTCATTTTTCTTTATTGATTGTAGTTTTGTTAACCTTTTAATCGGTGTTCGTTAAATACGCACTATTTTTTGCGGTTCATAAAATTCACGTATTATTTATTTTATAGAGGTTAGAAAAGGAACAACCCGTGCGTTGAAAGTCACTTTTTCACAGGTTAAATCAAGAAGAACTGGTCATTGTAATAAAACTGGAAAAACACAATAAAACGATTTTATCGAAGGAACTTTTATCCACAAACTCGTCGTGACTCACTCACACACTCGTCGTCACTCGTTCTTCGTTCTTACTCCAAAGTAAAACTAACGTACAAATCTCAATTTTAAATTTATTAACCAAATCATAACAATATTATCTACATTTATAAATTAAAAACTTTAGGTTACTAAAGTAACTAATTTAAAAATAAACTAAGAAAAGGCGTCATAAAACTCCTCCTCATCGCCCTAAGAGATTGTCGGCGTTGCCACGTTGTATAGCAACGCTAAGCCTCTGGCTAAGGTAAAAGCCAGCCCTTAGGTCACGGGAAGTGTCATTTAAGCGTTTTGACCCTACGGGCCTAGAATTTCAACCCCAAACGGCTCGAAAATATAGTTTCCAATAAGATTACTATATTTACGCCGCTTGAGGTCCTCCGCAGCCGCAGCGGCAGCCCCAGCACAGCACGACGAGCTAGGAAGATGGGAAGGCGCAAGATTATCGATAAAAGTTGCGTTCCATACTCAAATTCAAAGCATTTTGTTTCCCTGAAACCATTTAAAGGTACTTTTGGATTGTCAGAGTGCGTTGAAAAACGTAGATCTCTATATAGAAGAACGGGAAAGAAACTCATTGGACACTCTTTCAGATCAAGTTAGATTACACTTATGCCAATTGTAGCTAGCAATTTAAGTCAGTCCAGCGCACATTTTTTAACAACAACAAAGCAGCCTGTTCAACCTATTTTATGACCCAGTGATTCACACCAACAAACTTCAATTACATAACCTTAAATCACTTAAACGATAAAATCAAAAGTCAATCATGTAATAAAAAATCGAATAGCTCCCAAAATCGATTCCCGGCCCATTCAACAATCCTATTTTAGTTTTTACGCCTTATTTCCCAGTTTTAGTCATAATAAATCTTCTAAACTAATATGTTTTGACTATAAAAAGAATTCTGACTCAGTTGTATCCTCACCTCGACATTTAGATAAGGTCAGTCGGATAGTGTCGTTTTCTATGTAAATGATATCATTTGGTGTGTTCCTTATGTTTTTCTTGTACGCCGCAAAATCTTTTTTTTTTCGTGTTTTTGACGATATTTTTTATGTCTAAAAGTACAAAACTTAATATTAATTTAACGTCGAATGTATATTCTCGAAATTTTTTTTCTTAAGATTTTATTTTGATTTTATATTAGTTATACTTAGTATTATTTCTTTGGCATGTTTTTAAAGGAATAAAATAACGACTTAGTATTTCCTGGCGAAGATAGACTCATAGCTTTTAATTTATTTTGATAAAGCTCTTGCTCGACCTGGTGGTATCCGTATCAGTATCTATAATCTTAACCAGATGGTAAGCGTTGACATGATCAAAGAATGGTAATTAATGGGAACTGGAAGACTATCTTTTTATAGCTATTAAGAAACCCAGATTTAAACAATTCAACCACTGGTACAAAGAAATTAATGATTTCCTTTGCGAGTCTTATTTCTATGTATGTTGGAAAGTTAGTATGGATTTTCCATTCTCCAGTTCAATTAAGGGATGTTAAGCCTTGTAGACATGGCAATAACGGTGTGTGATCAAACGTGCACGTCGACACACTGAACAATTGCGCTGACTTCAATCAGGAGCATGCTCAAACATTGACGGAGTATAGCGGGTGTGAGCCCAGTGACAGAGTTCCTGCTGCTGTGTAAGTAGAATTACGATACTTTTTGAAGGTATGATTGATTAATTTTAATGATCCTACTGCTGGGAAAGAGGCCTCTTTTCTTTGAAAGGGAGTGGACCAGCTTTTTTGTCTTCAAAAACTATCTGTACCAATATTGATTAAATCGATTCCTAATCTATACCGCCATATACTATCTACGCTGACCGTGATGTTAGTTTTTCATGCATTTAACATGTAGTAACGATGAAAACTAGATACAACATCCATATGATAGGACCCCCTTGACCATTGAAGACGAGGGTCTTTGATTTAAAAGTTTTACACCCTATTCTTTATACCTCTAAACCTGCTTTTTCCATCACTACCCCTAGTATCAGATTTATTATTAGAAAAAAAAAAAAAAGTCCTCTGATTTGTTATAACTTTCTCTTCAGGTTTTCAACACTCTCTGCATCGGATGTATGACAACTTTATCTACAGCAAAAATTAATTTGCCTTAAGTTTAAAATCCCCCGCTCTTAACCATACTGCACCCTTAGCTTTTACATTGATTACTATGTGAAATTACTGGCAAGTGAACACGGAGAGATTGGAAGCCCGATGTCAGCTCAATTTCACGCAATTTTAACTTCTTTAAACGTGTTCGTTGTGGAAAATATTCCACATTATAGCTTTTAAGGTTTTAATTCAAGAAGATATTTTTTGGAACCGTTTAACTGTTGTGCTTAGGCTATGCAATGACGTTTTGAAAATAAAATCGTGATGCTAAAAAACATCAAAAATTTGATTAAGCCATTTAAGTAACTTTAATTTTTTTAGTGCCTCCACATTAAAAGGCGACCTTTCAGTTGTTGCCGATTAGTTTGGTCCATTAGGAAAAACTAAAAAAGACAACATATCGTCAACTTGTAGTAGAAATTATGAATTTCATGTAAAACTAATTCCGATGACGCCGGTTCAAATTTGTTTGTCTTATTTTTGTTTTTTTCTTTTTTTATATAATTTTGTTTTATTGTTCATTTAAACATTTTTTGTTTTATCCTGTGCGAGATAAATAAATACTTTTTATTTTGTCTTTTAACTGAATTCACCGTATATTAGGCCAAATTTAGCTAAACAGCTAGCTTAGTCTAGTTTTGATGCTACGAAAAACATCATAATATGAGTATTTTCGTATTAATAAAACTTTACGAAAATTTTCTCTCTTAAAAAAAATCCGTAAAGCCAATTAACACTTAACCAACTGAACAATTGTAATTACGCATTAAGTAAGAAGCTTTACAAGAAAAACAGAGGAAGTTCCGTACGGAAACGGTGAGGAAATCGGGTTACGTCTCAATATGTATGTAACATTTAAATATGGGTTGTGTAAGAGTGGTCGACATTTTTTTTTTTTGTATTAATTACGAAAGATATTTTTGTTAAATTGGAATGTCCATTAGCATTTACATATGGAATGAATTTCGCTTTAACACTAACTACTTAACTGATTACCGTTGGAGTAGACGTGTTCTTGAGTGGAGACCGAGAATTGGCAAACGTAAGGTAGGATGCCTTTGAGCTAGGTGGACGATCTCCACAGGGTGGCTGGTAGGTTGAATGCCGGGCGATTGGAGAGGAATATGTCCGGTAGTGAACTGCTGTAGGCTGATGATGATAACTATTAACCTATGTGAAAAAGTATCTTTAAATTCATATTGTTTCGTTCCCTTTAACCTTACTATTGCTGAGTATAGGCTTTTCCTCAAGCCTGCCAGGGCTGCGGGTCTGTTCGAAAGAGATACCGCGGCCCTGGAACACAAAGGGCAAGGAAAGAACATGGATGACTTTTAGTCAGTACAAGACCGACACTCCTTTCCGCTCTACCCAGAGCGGGAGAAGCCATTTGATGATTTCCCATCCGAAAAAAAAAGAAAGGCTGTTCCTCAATTTTAGTTTTTGTCTCTGCAATTTTTCCCAGATGTTTACTGTATCATACAATTCCAATAAGTAGGTATTGTTTGGCTATCCATGACTTATATTTTTTAATTCTGTGATGTGTTCTATATCAAATTAGGCAATGCCTATAATTGTAAAACCTCAAATGTTAAGGTTACAAACTAAACACGTGTATTTAAATTGTATTTTGTTGCAATGTACAAAAATGTCGATTGATTGACTACAATCGCGTGCACGTCACCTAACAAAAACTTGACTAAAAACTGGCATAGCGTGGCGCACTATACTCTTGTGCAACCGTCCTATTAGCCATAAGTGCGTTTAATTTTCGTAATCACGCTATTTTACTTGCAGGGCTAAAAAACTATGGCCAATGAGAAAATCGTAACAATTTCATTTGCTTCAATGGCTGAAAACGCAGCTAGACGAAGTGGGGCTAGGTTTGTTACAATTATATCTGGGTGTCTTTCCAGTTATGGACCTTCATTGATTAAAGGTATGCTAGGAGCTACGATTGGTACACATGTTTCTATGTTTCCTCAAGATTTTACCTTTTTTTTTCGGATGGGAAATCATCAAATGACTACTCCGCTCTGGGCGGAGCGGAAGGGAGTGTCAGACTTGTACTGACTAAAACCCATCCATGTTCCTTCCTTGCCCTTTGTGTTCCAGCGCCGCGGTATCTCTTTCGAACAGTCCCGCAGCCCTGGCAGGGTTTATCTATTTTCATAATGTTTTTTTTCTTAACAACTTAGCTTCCCTCTTGAATGAAACTAGTTGTGGAGGTACTATTATCATAACATCATAATACTATACGTCCTAACTTAAAACACGCGATCCAAACCACAAGTTTAACGAATTTGACCTTAAGGCTTTTGACCTAGAGTTTAATAATAAACTTCACGATATTGCCGGGTCATATTGGACATGCAACAACTACATGTATGACTTCTTAGTTCCGGTTAAATACGAGTACGAACCTCCATTTATTAAAGTCGGTAGAATCAGGTTTTCATACTTCCTATATGTGTGTGCCTTGGTGTGAGTACCTCCGCTCATGTGATTACCTCGATATCTGTAGGCTAGCCAAATATATTTTTCGTGAAAAAATCGAAGGTAAGCAAGTGTCAACAAAAATGCCAAGCCAAGCAATGAAATTGGAGTCGTCAAACATATCCCCAAGGAATAACACAAATGATGTAACAGAGAAGTAAGGAAGAAGAAGGATTTATTCCTCGTTCGGCCCACTGAGTTTTGTCCTGGTTCGTCCCAAACAATAGGCTTCCTTCGTCCCAAAATATTATTTTAATTATTTAATTCCCGCTCCGTCCCATTTTGTATTCCTTCTAAGGCCCATACTGTTTTTGTATGTGCCAAACTTACTTTTTTGTACAATCGGCACCATCTGTATCCGTCTATTTCCAGTCGTCACCACCGGCTTTGTCACCATTAGCGGCAAATAGGAAAAAAGTCTTGATTGTAGCCACTAGCGATAAACGCTATTAAGAGACATCAGCGCCGAGCCTTTATAAATCATCATCTGCCAAGCTATTTCTAGACTATGTTTAACCTAGTACCTCATCATCATTATATCAACCCGGAATCACCAACTGCTGGGTATAGGCCTCCCCTTTTCTGTGCCACTCTTCTCTGTTCTGCCTCCCTTATCCAGGCGTTTCCTACGATTTTGACAACATCGTCGACTCAAAGAGCTCTAAACGGCTCTGGATTCTTTGGCCTAACCTTGGCCACTACTCGGTTTAAGTCTTGCTCCATCGGCCATCTCCGCGTCTAGCTAGATGTCCTGTCCAAGTCCACTTGAGGTGCACCGCCCGGTACCCGACGTTGTAAACTTTTGTTCGACGGCGGATTTCGCTGTTACTCTATCTAGAAGGGTTATGGCAAGCATGGCTCATCCATGGTCTTTTGTGCTACTTGTTACTAGCTCGTGCCAAACAAAAACAAAATCCTGTGTTGATATACTTTTCCCTCCACATGCTAACTTCACAAAACTACAAAGTTCACGACATGACCACTTGGGGCCACGCAATGTGGGCCACGGTCGTCTCTGTGTGAATTATAGACGTGAAAAAAAACTAAATTAGTTGCGACACTGCCACTTATAGTGTTTGTGCTGACCGTACTGGCATGTTTGGCGTTTATGCAATTTTCTACTTTTTCTGTTGATTGTATGTTTATGTAAGTGTGTGAGGTGTGTTATGATTTTGTAGGAGTGAGTTGTAGTGAGTTAATAAGAGGTTTAGTTAGCTAAATATTGAAAGTTTTATGAGTCTTGGCCCTTTGATAGATTTTTGAGTATAATGGGTCAATGCATCCACCAGCATAATGTTTTGAGTACGTAAAATTTAGTTTTAACCTTAAAACATGATTTGTCACCAAAAAAAAGTCGTTCCCAGCAATAATTTTTACGTAGAGTTACCTAATTAGATGTACAGAATGCTTGATTGACGGCTTCGTGAAAGGTCCGACAACACCCTGTATATGTTGAAAGATCAGTTGGTGATTGTCAGAAGCCCGAAAGTCTAAGAACCAGTCTTACCAAGTAGTATTGTATCCCCTAGTTACCAAGTTGTGGAGGTCAGATAAGCAGTCGCTCCAAGTAAAATACTGGTATTCAGCTGCATCCGGTTAGACTGGACGCTATAACCCCAACTTAGTTGAGTAAAGTTTAAGCAAGCTCCCAACTTGCTGATGATGATCAGCAACCTGGGATATATACAACATAGGAATTAATATGTATCAACAGCAAATCTCAAGTCCTTTTATATCTATCTTTATATATATAATTCTACTGTGCGTGTGTATGTCACTGAACTCCTTCTAAACGGCTGGACCGATTTGAATGATTTTTTTTGTATGCATTTGGGTGGCACCCTGGATGGTTTAGATTCACAAATTAGCCCGACAGATGGCGCTGCAGTCGTTATCTAGGTTTGACGCAGACGAAGTTGCGCGGGACACCTAGTATCTATATAATATTATAAAGAGAAAAGATTTGTATTTTTGTATGTAACGAATAAACTTAAAAACTACTTGACCGATTTGAAAAATTCTTTCTGCAATGATAGCTACATTATCAACAAGTAACATAGGCTATATTTTATCCCCGTACTCCTACGGAAACGAGAACTATGCGGGTGAAACCGCGTGACGTCCGCTAGTTAAGAAAATAAAGACATATTACGTAAAAAGCGTTCCTTTTCCGGGTGAATAAATAAATAAATAAATATTATTCGCAATCCCGAATAAATATTATGTTACGACTTTATTTATTGTGTAACATAAATTGTGTTAAGTGATATTGGTATGCTGATATATTGTTCGGTGACTTATGGAATTGTTAGCAAGACATGGTAACAAAACATCACGCCTGTAATCCCCGAAGGGTAAGGCAGAGGTGTACCTAATAGTACACCCACATTTCACCACTTATGTTTAAAGTCCCATGTAATAGGAGGCGAGCCTTTTGCCATCAACCGGGCACAAATCCAGACTCCGTGGCTGCTACTGAGAAATTCCTGATGGGAACAGTTTATAACACTTTGCCCGATCAGGGAATCGAACCCAAGACCTTATGCTAAGCAGTTGAGAAATCGTTTCATTTCTGTATACTCTTAAATCTAAAGTTTCCGCACTCCTTACATTTTGTTGGCTCCTCTCCGTCGCTAGCGATAAAAATCTAATCAAATTTTCAAAATACCACATTATGATTCATACATGATCTAGTAAAATTTTACAGTCAAACTTTAGCATGCACAGTGTCACCAGCATAAAAATTTAGTGCCAAAATAACATGAAATATGAATTCGTAAGACGTATGCACAACGACCAATCAAGTTATACAATACCAGTATAACCGGATCTCTCATTATACAAGAAATCTGTGCAAAACGAAGTCATTTTATACTGGACACCTATATCCTAGTGGGTCGCCGTGTGTACAGTACAGTCTCAAGCACTAATATGTTTACACTTCTTAAACTTCTTCTTTTTGTGCCAATCTCCATTCTCCTGTGCCAACGTCATTCAGATTCTTCCTTCCATGGCAACAATGTCCGGTGCCCATGTCATCGCTAGATAACCACCACTAATATACTGACCAGATAAAACCTAATTCATTATAGAATGGGTTTCAAAATACTTCGTTCATTAGAACATGAAATTAAAATCATAGAGTCATCATCTGCCTAGCCTTTTCCCAACTATGTTGGGGTCGGATTCCAGTTTAACCGGATGCAGCTGAATACTAGTATTTTACATGGAGTGACTGCCTATCTGACCTCCACAACCCAGTCAGTACTGGGTAATACGATACCCCTTGGTAAGACTGGTTGTCAGGCTTTTTAAATTAAAATCATATAGTATTCTTTCTTTAACCTGTGGTTAGTGCCTAACCTGGTGTCAGAGTTTTTATGCCGCCCATGGGCCTCTGACTTGATTTTACATGCCGTCGACAAATATTTCTCAGGCTTGCTGGTTTCTTCACGATGTTTTCCTTCACCGAAGCAAGTGATAATTATATAATAAGCACATGAATCCGAAAAATCAGAGGTGCTTGATTGGGTTCTAACTTGAGACCTATGACTTGGCAGTTTGATGGTCACGCCACTATCACTGCTTACAGTAGGAATAAATCACTCCAAAAAGTTTCAAAGTGGATACATATTTCTGCTCGTGACTATACTCAGTGTCAGTGATACAGTTACAGTGGCAGATAGCCAGTTTGTTTTTAGATATTTAAATGAGATTGAATACTGTTATGTCTGTTGTTAGCGTGGTCTAGGATTCCTAATTTGTCTTAATGTGTGAAGCAAACCTAGTTTTTTTTTTGTTATTCTTACGAACTTTTATCATCTTCTTGTACTTATGTGTCCTTGTTTTTCACATTGTAATTAATTCAAAATTAGCATGAAGCTTAGTGTGATACTATGATGTTACGGAACCCTTCACGCGCGGATCCGACTCGCACTTGGCTGGTTTTTTTTACATACCGACATTTCGTTAACGGATTCATTAATTATAACTCTATACACTTTCGCGAACACTACATAATTTGGTTCCAGCCTAATCACCCCTTCAATATTAACTTTACCTACCTATGTCCCTATGACACTCGAAGGACCACGACTCCTGCTCACCCCTCAAACTACTACAAACCGTGTCTAACTCAGACAGAACAGAATCGAGGTTAGCAAGGTTGATCGGACGCTCACTGAGGATCCTTTCACAATCATGGTCGACAAAGCCTTCGTGGATATTGAATCTGATAAGTATTCCTTTAATGTTAAATGTCTAGACTTAGATTTGTGATTCATTTTGAAGTTCTACACTTGTTTGTGTGAGACATGTTTCTTTAATAATCAGCAGCAGTCCCAGCGCAATAAGCGCTGGGACTGCTGCTGCAGGTGCTGAAAACCCCCAACCGGTGCCAATACAATAATTTAATTGGTAGTTATGTGTTTGAGCCGTTTGGGGTTGAAACACTAGTAGGTACCATGGTGTCCTAATGCCCACCTAGTGTTTCGAGAAATCGCCAAGCGGTTGGTCGACTCTTCACGTGACCAGAGGGTGAACCTATTTTTTGGCCAAAGAATTGCCATCCAAAGTGGCAATGCAGCCAGCCTTCTGGGCACTTTTCTTGTACGACCCGGGAATCGAAGGCAGGTCCTCATGCTCAACAGTCGCGCTTCCGCCACGCGACCTACGAGGCAGTCTTTTATCATTTTCGTATGAAGTTCCCCGAAAAGAAACTCAAACAAGACACAGGATTAAAAAAACAACAAATTTTACACTTCTGTGCATTATATTATGCAACACAACCCTGAGGTTAATTAACAGAGGAATAATTCACGATTCTTTCATTGAAAACATTCCGCGATCAACAACAATTGAATCTCGTACTTCCAATAAAACAATAACCTATCGAGACGTTAATATACACAGGTATACATATACATAGTACGGTCAACTGCACCTACAACCATCAACAGTTTAATACAAAACATAACAGCACGCCTAAGGTGTAAATGTGTACCTAAATATAATACACACCATACTTTTAGCCAGCTATGTTTGAGTTTCATACTGTAGGAGGCGAGCCCATTATCATCGAAAAAAATAATTTAAGTAACGCGACTGACGTATATTTTTATTATACTTCCATGAAACAAGTTTTTTTTTACTAATGGTGATCCCAAAAATCAGGTTTTGAAACGGCATAAATCTTTTCTTTGACATACTGTACCTTTGGATTCCCGCACTCACCCAGCCCGCAGAAAAGACTTATTCAAACTAATGCCTCCCGCCGTGGTAGGTATAATCAAAAACATACAGTTGACTGTACCACATCACTCATTGTCCTTGCTACATTTAGAGAGGAAACCTTTCGAAAATGCCTTCAACACCTTGTCTTAACACTAAACTATCTTAATAGTATCAGCAGTCTTAGACAGTTTTTGTCTAAGTTAACCTTTAAGTTAATACTGCATTCATGTGGAAATAACTTGAGAAGATAATCTAATGTCAGTCTCAGTTAGATTCGGACTTTAATGTATTTGTGATGGTTTGCGGTGTTGTTTAAGCACGCATAATAATAATTATGATCTTTGTGGCAAGTACGTTTGATTGATGGTCTTGTTAAAATACTAGCTGTTGCTCGCAATTTTTCTCAACGTGATTATTATAAAAATATGACTTCCTTAATTAAATCGGAGTTTCTTAACAATTTCATGGGTTTTAATCAAATTTGCCTTTTACTAACTACAGGGTGTAAATGGACTCTTCACGAAGTCGTCGACCAAACATTATGTACATCAAACTACGCAAAAAATATTGCTGAGAAACGACTTTTTTTTTGGGGTGAAAAATCACTTTTTACTGTAGGAATCAATGTAACGCATTCAAAACATTGTGCTGATTGGATTGAATAGTACGGGGTTCATGTAGGTGTCTTAAGTAAAAAAATACATTAAAAACATGTATTTAAAAAAAAAATCTTGTGAAAAAGTTGGAACTTTGACCCCCAATATCTCCGTAACTAGAAGGTTCCCAGGAATGGTCTAGAACAAAAAAATAAATGCAATGATGGGGAGAACAAGTGCCTTTCGGCTTCGGTAACAGTCTTTTTACACCGTTTATATAGGGATCAACTTCCTGTCCCACAGGATACAGGTTAATTTTAAATGGTGCTACTGTCTATCTGACCTCCACAACCCAACCGTAACTGGCTGATACAATGACCCACTTAGATACTAGCGAATAAAATCCTTACCTTAATATCTCTTGTTACAGAATTACGCGAAGCATTCGAAGCTGAAGCCCAAGAAGTAAAGAAACCTCGTCTGCTGCTCACTGCTGCTGTTCCCGTCGGTCCTGACAACATCAAGGGCGGATATGATGTGCCTGCTGTTGCTAGGTTGGTACCTATTTCTCACTTTTTTAGACTACCACCACTACACAAATGCACACACATCACTAGGACTGTGCAACGTGTATACACGTTACAACTTCTGTAAGCACGTTGGGTACAATTATTCCGGGTCTGGCTGTTTTTGTATGTGAGTTCAATGTTTGTAAACGGTACAGGAGAAATCCCTAGTGCTAATTGTATGCTATTACGGACATATACACAGTATTTTCAAACTTATATCAATTAGCAATCACAATGTCGAAATCGATATTTCAATAGAACTAATTGTTTATAAACAAAGTTAGTGCTTATAACTGCAAATGACTTATTAGATGGATTAGCAGTTTTTTTACAATATCATTAATCTAGGATAGCGCCAAGTCTATAATCCTCGAAGGATTGAGGAGGATGTGCTAATATGGCCCACAAAATTCAAAGCGGCTACACTGGCGCTTCTCCCTAAAGCAGATGTGTTTGTGTACCCACAATTCGCTAGATTAGTTTTATACAACGAAACGAACTTGTGACAAGTCTGCTGTTTTTTTTTTGCTAGCCATTGTAATAATGAACCTTCTCTCACTGAAAATAAAATTTAGCAAAAACTAATGTGTCCTATTAAACATTGATCCAAAAAACTTCAGCACGAATGCTGCTATTAGTTCATAAGAGTTGGTACATTCACAAGGACCATTTAATTTCGCAAAACATCCATTTTCTCCCTATAATTTACCGTAAAGTTTTTCCTCTCCCAACCCTAGATATTAACTTCCTGAGTCCATTTGTATTTAAATACTGACCCAAATATTTTTTATTGGGCATAATAACTCGTGTCGCACGAACGTTGCGAAATTTTCTCTTATTAATAATTTTCTAACATTGTTCACTGTTCAGAAAGACACCATGCGTTTTCCCACATTCAAATACATTGTACGGGTTACAAATTTACAGAAAACATTGATTGAGAATAGGTCATTCTAACTTCAATCGTAACTCCCGGGATTAAGGACCACATAATTTGGTCCTTTTGTTCGGGAACTGTAAAAATATAGTTGTATATTGTTAAAGTAGGTACGTATATTTTGATGTGTTCTTATCGCCCTTTTGACATGTCTATTAGAAACATTTAAATTTTGCCTGTTACGATGATGCGTTGTCATATTTTGAAGTTCTTTGTATTGAATTTTGATTTGTTGATGCAATGTTTTCAAATGAACGTCAGCTATGGTGGAAAACTTTTCAAGTAATGTGTTTATTTCTTGCATTTAATATATTTATTACAATTTATATATTAAAATTGAGAGTTAGAGTCTAACCAAATTTTTGCTCTATGTAAAATACTGATATTCAGCTGCATTTGGCTAGATTGGAAACGAAAGCCGACCCTTACTTGTTTTGGTCAGGCAGATGATAATGAAGACTTAGCGACTTACAGACAAACTGTGTTTCTTGAAGGCAATTGAGGCAAGAGGATGGTTAGTGGCATCCTCCTGAACTGCTTAATACAAGACGATTCACTTTTTTGTCTAGATATGGAGTCTCTAAATGTGTAGTAAATTAATGCAAGTATAATATAATATATGTACAATATTTTGTTTTTTTTTTTTTATATGATCCAATGATATGACATGAAAAACTTATAAACTATGTTAGTACTTATATTTTACTACCTACAGGCTGGTTTTTATAAGATGCATCACTATGGGGCCTTCATTATGCCCATCAGCAATAATTCTAAATAGGCTATTCCTACTGCCCCGTAATCTGGAGACGCATTCCACAAAACTATTCTATTGTATAAAGGTCCGGATTTAATCAGGATATGAAGATTTTCGTAAACGAAGTCGAATCTCTCTTTTCTGTGCATATAGGACCATATAATAACCTAATTTTCTTTCACCCAGCTACCTGGACTTCATCAACGTCATGGCCTACGATTTCCACGGCAAATGGGAGAAGGAAACCGGCCACAACGCTCCTCTGTACTCGCCCTCTTCTGACTCAGAATGGAGGAAACAGCTGTCTGTGGACCATGCTGCTCATCTGTGGGTGAAACTTGGAGCTCCTAAGGAAAAGCTTATTATTGGTAAGTTTTTTCGAAATTTTGAAAGATAATAGTGTCATAAAACCAGTATGTCTTATAACGGCAAATTCATAGTTGTCATTGAGGGAATACAGCCCTCTCCCGGTGTCAGTGTCTCTAGAGTGGAAACACGTCAGGTTGACTTTTTTTTCTCTATGTTCAACGTAAACACGTATTAAGTGTGTTCAACCTAAGAACAGCGAAAGTAATAATGACTTGATTGGTCTGCCGATACACAATGCAATTTAGTACTTCCAAAAAGTATCAGTATTAGAATACTGGCAGCCATTTTTCTCTACCAAAAATCACCTTTATCAACAAGAAAGATTGAAAAGGTTCTTAAGACTAATCTCTCAAAGCATCCCACGCACCATCTAACAAATGAACCAGTACCTCCAAGAATTCTCAAGGACAATGTAGATAACGCACATAATTTTCAGGTATGCCAACATACGGACGAACATTCACCCTGGCAAACACTAACAACTACAAAGTGAATTCTCCAGCCAGTGGGGGAGGTAAAGCCGGCGAGTACACAAAGGAAGGAGGCTTTCTCGCCTATTACGAGGTTATTATAATTAAAAAATATTGCTATAAGCACAGTGTAGCTGAGTGAAGTAGTTCAACGGGAGCGATATTGGAGAACATTCGTGAATACACGGCGATACATCAAGCTATATATTTTCAGTATAACATGGCCTCGCTTTGTATAGTTGCCCGTATAATGAGAGATCTACATTAACTAGTTCTATATAGTTTGATTGGTCACCGTGCGTACGTCAGTGTAACATACCATGATTCAAAACTTCCATTCAGTTTGGGATTTGAGCAGGTCTATGGCATATTCGACCTTGTTATTGCTTTACCACTTGGTTGACACCAACACGTGATCTTCTAACGTCAAGGGCTATTTCATGTGATTATTTGATTTATCCTTTAGTTTCAATTTATGGAGTTTGTGTAAAAAGTGAAAGGTACAGCATTCACGAGGTTGATTGACTAAGGGTTCGGTCAAAATAACTGATACGGATAAATTGGCGATCTACAACTTGTACATTTGCAACTGTACTACTTTGAAATTATCGTTTTTCAAGTCCTGTCAAATGTATTGCCAATTGAACCGCTGATATTAGTTAAACTGTGCCCCAAGTGTGAGTTGATTTATGCCTGTTTAGATGGTGTTTATGAGGCTGTATTTTCGGAGTTACAAAGTGGGGAGATTTATTTGGTTGATGAGAACGATTAAAAAGATGTTGTGGTACATGGTTTGGTTGGCAATGTTAATTATTGTTTCCTTACTAAGAGATATTGAGTGAAAGGTTTATATTTACAAAATTATGGCAGAATGATACTACACCAAATATTTGAACACGTTTTAGTTGACAGGTGTCAAATAACATACAAGGCCTACGTCTCAATGAAAAAGCAACCTTATCAACAATGACAACTGATTTCCTGTATCTATTCATGTTCACACAAAGTTATCGCAGCACGCAACATCGTTATGATTGGCGTGAATTTCAGACACATTGGTGAAATTCAGAAAAAAGTACCTATTAACCTTTGCAATTATTTTGGAGAGTGACGCGTGACGTCCAATCAAACATGAAATCCAAATTAAGCTGATCTCTCATTGTAAAGGAACCTTATGCAAAGCGAGGTCGGGTTATTCTGGATATGTTTAGCTTGAGATGTGTCGCCGTGTGAACTTAGACAATCTAAAGTGTATGAAAATGTGAGTAGTGTGTGTATGTGTGGAAGAGGAATGAAAAGCTCCAACAGAAAAGGAAGCTCCTATTTACACCTATAAACGTGAATGAAAAATTCCACAGATATGCGACTTGCTACGAAACGGTGGAACCTACATATGGGACGATGAAATGAAAGTGCCTTACGCCATCAATGGAGACCAGTGGGTCGGCTTTGATGACGAGAAGTCTATCAGGAACAAAATGAGGTAAGATACCTTGCAGTTATCTATTAAAGCATAAAATAAACATCACGTCTATTTCACGGCAGGGTTAGGCAGAGGATGGTGTCCTTGTAGAACACCCATATTTCTCCAGTCATTTTTAAGTACAGAGGGAGAGCAAATTGCTATCAACCGAGCACAAGCCTAGACTCTAGGCAAGACTATGTAATTCCTGATGAAAAACCCAATAATACTGTGCCTCTGGGAATCTAATCAAAGATTTCATACTCAGCTGCAGCGCTTGCAACCACAGATAAACGGCAAAATATATTTGTCCTACAAATTCGGCGTTGTGGATTCAACATAAAAAATAAACTCGACACTTTTTATGGCAGTAAAATTATTTATTTGATGAATTAAAACAGCGCTACAGAGAACTCTCAAATGAGATTTTATTTTGTTGTCAGAGTCACATTAATATGTAAAGCCACTTTTATCATCGTGTTTCTGGCATATTCCCAATTTATTTAAAGTCATTTAAAGTCTGTGTAGGGGTACTCCGGTTTTGGCGTCGGCGCATTTGATTCAACAATATTCGTTAAATAATAAAGCCGAGCAGCAGCAATCGGCCTGTGCAAATCTATAAACTCTGGTCGGCCATCTACCTTTGCTGAATCGTCGGTTCAGCAATGGCAGCACCAGTCCCAGCCTAAAGTCCTAAAACCAAAATATTGAAGACATTTGACAACAGCACTGGGCTTGCGTGGGGACTTTGTGTGGCTCACTTCCTCGCAGAGAGAAGTACCAGCAGAACGTTAATGGCTAAATATGAAGTATTCCCTTTTAAGCCATGTCATCATTCTGAACCGGTCACGACACCTTCTTATCTTTATCACAATAATGACTTAACCGCAAAGTATTTAACTTATTTGTTATTTGCAGATGGATCAAGGACAACGGTTTCGGTGGTGCTATGGTGTGGACAGTCGACATGGATGACTTCAGCGGAGCCGCGTGCGGCGGCGACGTCAAATACCCACTTATCGGAGCAATGAGGTAAGCAGAATTGATTAAATTGGAACTCTAGTTGCAAATATTTAAATAGACATTCGACTTACTATGTAGGTCAGTCAAAAAAGTGTTTACTCTGCGAAGAGTGTACTCGCACATCCCGCATCGAACCGGGTACGAGTTTCGGTGCAAGCGGGTGAAATAATACTATGAAAATGTCACTGTAAACAAAACAGAAAACTTGATTATTTTTAGACGCGGTAATCAGCTGTCTATAATGCGGTCGGATTCCGTTATCATAATTACCATTTTGATATTATAACAAATATCCTAGCTTTCAAAATAAACAATTCCAATAAGGTTTGTACTTATCATTATTCACCTTCAAAGCTTTACTGCTGTGCTACAGTCGACAACTGGACATAAGACTCTCCGTCACCTGCATCCAGTTGGTCTTAGTCGCCTTTTTAGGGGTCGTTGGTTCAGCTAAAGGAGGGACCTCCCATACTACACTGGCTGAAAAGCGGTCTTTCATCTAGTTCTCGTACACCCATTGGCTCCTCGACAAACATGACCGGGTCTCTGACTGACTAACTGTTCTTAAAATAAAAGAAATACCTAAAGTACCGTCAGTAGCAACATTATTAATGACAATAACAACATTCTAACATTCTTCATCTATTTCAGAGAGGAACTCCGCGGTATCTCCCGTGGTAAGGACGCTAAAGACATCGACTGGGCCTCCGTCGCTTCTAATGCTCTCGTCGAAATCACCGAGAAACCTGAACCCATCAAGATCAGCCTTTCTGATGTCATCAAGAGGATTAAGAAACCGACCAAGAGCGTTATCATCAAGAACAATAATAATGGTGCTTCGGATAAGAACAGTAAGTTTTTATTTTAAAACTTACTTTTCATGATCTTCAATTTGTTTTTATGTTCAATACAAGGTGTAATTGAAACCACTGGAATCCAGGAAAGGGGTATACCTATGGGCCTACCCTGAAATCATGTCAAAGAATCAGCCACTTCATACATGTATGTTTTAAGTAAAGACTTTCATCCCGATTTTTGCGTTTATCTAGGTTTCCAGTTATGTCAATCATTCCTTATAGATACCAAAGTCATATATTTTTCAAACGCCGAAAGTTCTTTAACTGTATATTAATGAGAAATGGAACATTGTAGAACTCTTAGGGCCAATTTACATTATGTATTATACCGGAACTACCTAAGTTCTATTATCTACTTTGGCATCTACTATGTAATTTGTCTTCAAAATTTTATTAAATAACTCCTCGAAACACTTTCACATGTTGATAATTGACAACGTTTACCAAATTCAAAATGGCTATCTATAATTTTAGTTTAAACTGTTTAACTTTCTAAAATTCTTAAATGTTGTTTTTATCTAACATCGAAAATTTTGATTGGTGTTATGTAATTTTTGATTGTGTCAACGGTAGACTATAACAAGTACCTATATGCTCATTGGTAAGAAAATGTAGTTGTAACTCAAAATTGTAAACTTCTATTAGTAGAATTCCAACAATTTTTAGTAATCATTCTTCAGAATTTGGCTTAAGTGGCTTCAAATCATAAGTAAAAAAAAAAATTAAACCACAATTTTCCATCTTCGCTTCAAAGTCCTTCCTTTGTGTATGTCACGAAGACAGCCTAAATCAGAAAAACAAATCTTAAAAAGCATTATCTTGAAAAAGTTCAAAGCGTATAAAGTTACGATTTCGTTTAGCCAAACTCTTTTGGGCACGTCATGAGCAAAGCTTCGATGTAAACATGTTTGGGAAATTCCATTTTCTAACATCGGGAAAAATAAACAATGTCTGAAAGCAAATGGAAGATATTTTTGAGTCCTTAACGCTTCACTTGGCACCTGTATCGACAGATTACCTTTTGGAGTTTACCAAGTCTTATGCTAAAGGTACAAGTTGGACACATTTTAGTATCGACTTCGTGAAACAAACTTGAAACTACTTATGAACAATTCTGGTATTCAAAGCCGAGCCGAGCTTGTTAGAAGAGCTGTAGGGCATAAAATAGACTCTTTATGTCGATACAAGAAAAACCGCCCCAAGTAATACCGATACAAACAACTTCGGAAGTCCATTCAATAACACCCAAAAAATTAAGGGCGGAAACTTTGACCCTATAAACTTCTATCAGTAGACATTCTTAGTCGAAATCTCGTAACAGATGGAACAGACCCAACAGAAAGTGTATTTGACACTAAAAGCTCGACATTCCACGGAGTACCACAAGGGTCACTCTTAGGCCCTCTGTTGTTGCCAAGAATGGCTTAGGAAAGTCGACAATTCGTGACATAGTTGCTAAAAGTTTGAAACATCGAGTGCTTTTACGTTGAAGTGGTATCAACGACCAGAATATTAAGATCTCTGAGAATGAGTTCACAGACACTTTGGTAAAATATTTTGGGGTGCTTGGGAGGTTAGGGGAAGTTCTGTCTAAGATGGTAAGGGGGCCCAAATGGGGTTTGTGATTTAATGCCGTCAAGTTTATGACATTGCCAACCGACATCTTAACAAGTAGGTAGGAGTTTTACGGCCCTTCAAGTGGGGAGATTGTAATAAATAACATATTTTCAATGTAAAGCATTATGTTATACTTCCCTAAGTATTCTTGTGGAAGGAAACTTTTTATTTGGGACACGAAACGTTGGCTTTGAACGGTTTCGGGGTACTATTTCTTTTTGCGAAGATAATATTAATGTTACCTTTTAGTCTTCTCAGAATATAAAATGTTTAAGTCAAACGCTAGAAGAATAGATTTGCTACATTTCCTTAGGGTATTATTATTTCTTTTGAGTTTTTTTTTTGAACCTGGCCCAAAAAATAAATGAAGACCAAGCCATATTCAAAACGTAAAATCAGTAAGACAAATGTAACATCCAAATGCAAACAATAAAAAACAATTTTTCATAACAAACAATTTTTGGACTGAATACTAGAAACATCAAAACGAACTTTCCATAATTGATTAAATTATGATTGCTATCCTACGTCTGACGGAGGAGACATTTATTTAAAAATTCTCTAACGAATTCTAAATTGCATTATAGTGGTAATGGATTACTAACTAATGATTTAATTTATGACCTCTGGATGATTTGAAAGCGATTTGTAATTTTGAAAATGGAAAACGTGTTTTTTTGCTTTTGAGATTCTGTAATTTTTTTTAAAGTTGACAGTGCATAAGTACCTAACCAGACTTGCAATAGCAACTCATGCAACCATTTCATTTTATAGCAATCTCATTCATTATTTTGTAAACTCTGTTTGTAATTTTAAACGTATTTATTAAAGCGAAGGTTGTTATCATAATTAGCGTTTTGTAAAGTCACTTGGTGAAAGTCAAACATTTGTATGATTTTAATGACTTAAACAAAGCGGTAAAGTTATCAAGAACTATTTATGAACGAAATAATATGTATCCAAGAAATCATTAGGGTTAATTAGATTTTTGGACTTACATTATTAAGCTCAGAATATCGATTTTCGCTTCTGCTGAACATAAGGTCCTGGGTTTAGTTAACTTCAGTTCCTAGATTGAGCAAAGTGTTCAGACCGGTTCTTCCATCCGAAATTTGTCAGTTGCAGTTCCAAGTCTGGCTTGATGCCCGATTGACGGCAATAAGGTCGACTCCTACAATAATGTTAACCAGCAAAATGTAGGCTTACTACAGGTAAAGCTCTGACTATCCTTTAGGAAAAACCACCTTGTTATATGTAATATTGAGTGTTCTTAGAACATATTGTGACCTACTACAGACCATTCCGATTTTCCCACTAAAATAACAGTATTTAAACATAGATATTTTTTTTCTTCAACAGAACGTGATCCACAAATCCTCTGCTACCTGACCTCTTGGTCTTCAAAGAGGCCATCAGCTGGTCGCTTCCTCCCAGAGAACGTTGACCCCAACCTCTGCACTCACATCATCTATGCCTTCGCTACCCTCAAGGACCATAAACTGGCTGAAGGAGATGAGAAGAAGGACGCTGAAATGTACGATAAGGTCGTGGCTTTGAGAGAGAAGAACCCTAATTTGAAGGTATTTTTTTTTTAATTGTAAAATAATATTTACATCAGTATTTCATTTCTTTTGCTGAGGCGTCATCAGTGTAACACCATGACTATGAAAAATGTTTAATTGAACCTCTAGAAACTTTTATCTTTCAATGATGATTACCATTTTATGATCTTGTAAATACTTTAAGAGTTATTATTATTAATAATGATTGCTTTTTAAACTTAATGTTTCTCTTTTGAAAGTTTTTTCTTCAACTTTTTGAAAGTTGGACGCAGTAACTAAGCACCCTGCTACAGTTCATTTCATCTGTCTACATTAATTTTGTTCAATAATGTTCAACCAATAACTTATATGTGTGGTGTAAACTGTTAGCATAAGTTGGTTATAAATAAATAAATAAAATAAAATAAATTTTAGAGTTTTTTTAAACATTTTTATCATCTCCACATAGATCCTTCTCGCCATCGGTGGCTGGGCTTTCGGCTCTACCCCCTTCAAAGAGCTGACCTCCAACGTGTTCCGTATGAACCAGTTCGTGTACGAAGCCATCGAATTCCTCAGGGATTACCAGTTCAACGGTCTGGATGTAGACTGGGAGTACCCAAGGTAAGAGAAGACGAAATATTTAATGCGCATAGTTATTATTATATGCAATCACATCGATGATTTAGTAACCTTTAATGTTCCCACTGCTGGAACAGAGGCCTCCTCTCTATGAGAGGGAGTGAACTATAATCTAGTCCAATCCAATCCGTGGGCCCAGTGCAGGTTGATAGGTGACACAAGACATGTCTTCAAATTTTTGGCTCTTGGACATGGCAGTTTTCTTACGATGTTTTCCTTCACTGACGATAATATAAATACTGAAACTTGCAAAATAAGTCACATTTTTTTTTATAAAATTTTTGTAGTTTTCTTTTATTGTAGTTTTATTACAGCTTATAGGTACTCTTAAATTCTTACGTTCAATCAAGTCTTTCATAAGTCTAAATAAGCTTTATATAATCAATTTATTTTTAAATAAATGAACCTTTATTTGCCTCATCCAACTTCATTGTTACTTAATTTGAATTCTCACATAAGTAAGAATTTTAATACAATTGTTACATTAGCAGAAAATATGATATAACTACGTTAGGCAAACCTTTAACTAACCCATAGTTCAGTTCAAGGTTTAAAAATTACCATAGGTTTCATCAAAAGATTTAGAAGTTTAAGGAAATTAAGAACAGATTAAGAAATTGTTTAGTTTAGTCAAGGTTGCTTGGCCAACAGGCCAGTGTTTGTAAATATGTGTGTGTCAATGTTTGTGAACTATGATGGAATATCGCAATCTTAAAGCCACCTGTGTCATTAGAAGCTACTTGAGAACTTGGGTACCTCATTTAGGATTTGTATTACTAAATGCCAAAGTTCATCATCATCATTATTTCAGCCAAAACACGTCCACTGCTGGACATATGCCTCCCGCAAGTGTCGCCGTATTGACCGGTCCTGTGCGACTCTCACCCTTACAAATTTCGTTACTATAAAAAATCATCTCTCGGAATTAAGTTTATCAACGTAGATCTCATTATTTTTACTAGTTTCCGAAAAACGTCATCATAGGTGGTAATTTTTAACCTGCAAAAGATAAAGCGAGCTAACCCCAAAACATCTCTTTTTCAGAGGAGCCGACGACCGTGCAGCCTTCGTCTCTCTACTCAAGGAACTCCGCTTAGCATTCGAAGGTGAAGCCAAGACATCAGGTCAGCCAAGACTGCTGCTGTCAGCCGCTGTGCCAGCCTCATTCGAAGCTATTGCTGCTGGATACGATGTCCCCGAGATTTCTAAATACTTGGTAAGTTGATTTCATAACTTAGTATCCACTGTGAAATAAGTAAACAGAGGAAATAGAAAGAAAATAAAAGAACATACTCTAAGCAAGTTTAGTACTTATGAATATATTTTTTGATTTCATAAATTGGTCATTATCATAGTTACACCCTCAAAGTATATCCCTCGTCTAACTACATATGTATATTGTATTAGTCCCGGTAAAAGATGTTGGCATGGAAATAAAAAGTTTAGCATAGCTCTTATGGACAACCATTTGTGCATTCTATCACCAAGTCGATTAAAAGTGGGGCAGTTGTAAAAGTAGTAATTCTTTCAAAATTTTTTTAAGGCCAAGTGTATCTCGCATTTTGATGTCCAAGTTATGTTTTAGATAATTACCCTTACTTACCAAGTACAAAGCTGATTTCTGAGGTTTCTTTCACAGGACTTCATCAACGTGATGACATACGATTTCCACGGACAATGGGAGCGCCAGGTCGGACACAACAGTCCTCTCTTCCCTCTCGAGAGTGCCACCAGCCACCAGAAGAAACTCACTGTGGTATGTATCTATCTAACATAACGTAACATCGTGCTTGTAATTCTTAAAGGGTTAAGCAGAGCGTACCTGTTAGTACACTCACATTTCTACAGTTAAGTTCCATTTACCTAATAGGAGGTGAGCCTATTGACCACAACCGTGCATTCATCTTGGATTCGTGGCTGTCACTGAGTAATTTCTGATGGAAAAACATAAAACACTTCGTTAAATAATGTCTAAAACATTATTCTTGTCTAGATTAAATATTCTATCCAGACCTTAATAAAACTTGTATCTAATATAAAAAGACAGAAAAAATTAGGTTCTGTTCTAACAAAAATTAATATTTGTATAGGATAATATCAACCTTGTAAAATTGTTTTCTCATACAATATACCCCGCCTAATTAATTTTTGGTCCTTCTATTGTACCACAGGAACAAAAAATCTTTAGCACTTCAATTAAAATGTTCTGTTTAACTTATAGGATTACTCTGCCCGCGAATGGGTTCGCCAAGGAGCTCCTAAAGAGAAGCTTATGATCGGTATGCCGACTTATGGAAGATCTTTCACCTTGATCAATGATACGCAGTTTGATATTGGAGCCCCTGCGTCTGGTGGTGGTAAGTTTATAGATTTAATAGGTACTAATGTTATTGTTGGTAGCATACATTAAGAGAGAACAATGTCAAAGTTGCATCAGTTAACTATAATGCATGCATGTAATAGTGTTGGGAAATCGATAAGTGCTATGTCCAGCACTACACTTCGGATAATAATAATGTCGAAACAAACATAATATCTCACCAGCAGAATACCTTTGCAGACATAATAAATCCTAAATATTGCAATGATAAATACCATTTTCCACATAGTCGATTTTACTCCAATTTCTTTAAAGCAGGACTTGTCATTTCGTTTCACAACTACAAGGTACATCTGTTTTAACTTATTTTATTCATCACAGGTGCCGCTGGACGCTTCACCAACGAGGCTGGTTTCATGTCGTACTATGAAATCTGCGAGTTCCTTCGTGAGGACAACACCACTCTGGTCTGGGACAACGAGCAAATGGTGCCCTTCGCATATAGAGACGACCAATGGGTTGGATTCGATGATGAGAGATCGCTGAAAACCAAGGTGAAGCTTGATTTGAATTCACGTAATTAAAAATATGACCGGACGGTTCTTCTTAGACTAGTCGGTTAAGAACCGCCGACCTCTGCTTTTAAAATACATATGTTGCTTTAACACACATCCTGTAGGATGTGTAAAAATTAATTTACAAAATAATCATTTTTTAATCATAATTACCATCAGTTACAATTTTAATTAATTTTAACTTAAAAAATATCATCAGCTCTATGAAACGAAACTAATCAAATCTACTTCTGCATTACAGATGGCATGGTTAAAGGAGGAAGGTTTCGGTGGCATCATGGTCTGGTCTGTGGACATGGATGACTTCAGAGGATCCTGCGGTACTGGAAAGTACCCTCTGATCACTGCCATGAAGCAGGAGCTCGGAGACTACAAAGTCAGTTTGGAATACGATGGACCTTACGAATCAACTAACCCCAATGGACAGTACACAACTAAAGATCGTAAGTATTTTGTATTTGTCTTTTAGTTAGTTGGGAAAGAACTTCTTGTAAAATCTCACCCGCTCTTTCTGTAAAAAAAAATACCTTCCTGAAATAGTTATTTTATTTCTAAATCGGTAGACCTACTAGGGTTGGGATTATAGGTATTTTGGTCTTGGTAAGTTAATTCTGGTAGTACCAAAATTTAAACTAAACAATTATTTTTCTCAGCCAACGAAGTCAGCTGCGAAGAAGAAGAGGGTCACATATCTTACCACGCTGACAAAGCTGATTGTACCATGTACTACATGTGCGAAGGAGAAAGGAAACATCACATGCCCTGCCCACAAAACCTGGTCTTCAACTACAACGAAAACGTCTGTGATTGGCCAGAAAATGTAGAAGGATGCACCCATCATACTCAAGCACCTGCCGCTAAACGATAGACCAGGGTTATCATCAGATACAGATAAACTATTAAATTCACGGTTGCTTATAAAAATAACATTTAAAAATCATTTGTTGAAGTATTTAGGTAATATTCGGTGTTTTAAGGTCCCGTTGTAGCTATGTAAATCGCAATAATTATAAATACATAGTGTTCAAAATTAGGTTTATCTAGATGATGTATTGATTTCTCAGAGAACTTTTCGTGAGCTTTGCAAATTTCTAAGGGTGTGTAAGATTGTTTTTGTATTTTTATATTTAAATTGGAGTTTATTTAAGAAGGTATACGCGCCATTTAAAAAAGTGCCACTGTGACAGGCGAAGAAAATATAATGAGAGAAAGTGGTCGAGGTAATAGAAAATCGTTACGGGAAATATAAATCTGTTTTAACTACTAATTTTGATTTTAAAAAACAGTAGTGCACTCAAAAACATACAATTTGAACCAGACTCGAATTCATTTTAAACCTATAACTTATACAGGTTTGGCATTCTATGGAGATTTCAAATAAAAGTAGTTTTAGAAGACTCTTCATAGAGTGATTCTCTAACTTCATGAAAAACATGGAAGACCACCAATATTTTAGTTACTTATGTATTACATTATTTATTGGCGTTAGTTGGCTTCATGGATAGTGGATGAAAGGAATTGTGTGATAAACAAAATGTAAATTTCTTTAACATTTCTATTGAAACTTCTTAGCTGTATCTATTGTTAAATTATATTTCTTAGACTAAGTTATTTACTCTCCCAAAGGTACATAATTACGAATTATTTCTATGAAGACGATACTATCCTTCAGATTTACCTCTGCTGTTTTTTTTTTCTAGTTTTGAACAAAAGAATATATAAAATAAAAGTTTATAAATACTTTTAAAAAGTACTTTTTCAAAAAGTATGTTTTATAATGACACTTTACAAGTTTTTAAAACAAAAACCCACCTTTAAATCTGAAGAAAGATCACTGCCTAGTCTTCATAATCGAAAATGACACACATTTTTCTATTAATGAAGTTCATAAAACAAACAAAAGTAATGTATCTTTGGGACCGTACGATCATAATAATAATTTTAAGTAGCAAACCGAAGCTTTTGTACTTTTATTAATACGAAATACTCAACAACAGCTGTTTCACTGCCTGACACTGCTGCTCTTAGAAAATGGGCCACAGACACTGATGGAGATTATTCAGTGACAAAATTGGGATAGTACGTGAGTTTTATTATAAATATTTTAGTTAAGTAATTAAGCTTGTAAATATTGTATTTAGATACAAAAAGAGATGTAAGAGTATTATTATACATTTTTTAAAGAATGTTCTTGTGTTATTTTGAAGTTTATTCATTTTCAGGACCTAATTTACTGGGGCTGTGGACACGAAACAGTACGTCTGATCTTTAGATTTGCTATATACACCTACTGTAATTGATGAATATGAATTTTCAGTTATTGACATAAAATAAACTATAGCTATTAGAGCAGAGAAAAATCCAATAAAACGATGCACAACTGATAAAAATAACTAGAGAAGTATGGAAGATGAAGACAATAATTTATTATGCTATGCCGACTACAAATAAATAAGTATCGCAAGAGTTATTTTTCACTACTAAAACGATTACAAGGAAGAATAGAAAATTCAACCAAACATTTTTCATTAACCGATTTCTTTTACTTATATCATCAGACTGGTCCAAAAACAGGCAAAAACATAGTGAAAAAGCAGTTTCTAAAAAGAATTCCAGCAACTTACTGAGTTGCTATTTCACAAGGGAGCACATAATCCAATATTATGCAGTGCAGGGCTAGTTTAAATTCAGATCTTGTGCGAATCCAGCACAGCGGTAGGTATGTATCAGATGCAAATGTTTAGAGCAGCTGTGAACAGCATTCTGTATCTGATACTGCATTTTCGGAATATTTTTGTAACAAGATACGTACGATGCACCATCATAAGGTCTTCGATAAAAATGGTGTGACATTTGATTCTCAGAAGAATTGATTCTCGAATTGTAAGATAGCGAAACTAATTTATTTCTAGAAAGTAATAACATGCTCACTTTCCTATTTAAAAATGCAAGGTGCCTCTTGAAAGGTTAGATTGATTTTTCTTTACTGAAGCCAGATCAATAGACGGCAGATGACATAATTTTCTACCTTTACACAACGTAGGTAAACAGGGTGTAACTTATTAAACGCAAGACCTCTCGTGTGAAGTCGTGTGATGTCTCAGAGCATAAAACCGAACATCTTTTGTTTTATAACTTTTGGTAATTCATATTTTTTTACCTTTCAACATGAAAGGTAAAAAATATGAATTACCACGCACGTCAATTTTTATTGAAAGTTCATTTATTTTTTTGCGAATTTCAAGTACTCGTTAACTCGTAGAGCAAAACTTTACGATTATATTATGAAAAACTAAGACTATAAAAGCTTTCACGGAACAATATTTGAATACCTATTATAAATCGCAGTTCTTTCCTGAGCATTTAACAACTAAATATATCTCGTTTTAAAACTGTTGCTTTTTTCAGGAACTTCATGAATACATATCATCATCTGCCCAGCCTTTTCCCAACTATATCATTTATATATAATAATATATAATAAATAAGAAAATATAATAATCCCTCTAATAGAGAGGAGGCCTGTGTCCCAGCAGTGGGAACATTATAAGCCTATAATGTTCCCCATGCTGGGACACAGGCCTGATGATGATGATGAAGAAAAAATAATACAATATAAATATATATAAAATTAATAAAAAATAAATATATGTATAGGTAAATAAAAAAAACATTGTCTTTTCAATATATATATATATTCAATATAATACAATATATTATTAAATATTATTTTAAATAATAAATAACAATATAAATAACAATAATACAGAAATATGAATCAGATATTAATTTCGTTCGACATAAAATTCAGCGTTCTCGTTGATTGATTCGAGTGCATCTGACTGATGAATCAAAATTGATTCATTGGTCGATCCAGCTGAATTTTAAAACGAATTCAACAAGGCAAGTATTTCAATTACTATTATTTTCATAGTATGGACAAAAATAATAAGAGGAAAGCGTTTGTAGAAGTTTTATATTGATATATTCAATGTGCTTGATCCTCATTAAGTGCATGATTTAATCAGAATTTTCCTAGTCAGAGTTTTTTGATCAGATTTAGTCCATAGAGTATACCCACATTTCACCAATTTTGTTTTGTTTCCCGTGTAATAGATGTGAGCCTATTTATTGCCATCAAACGGCCCCAAATCCAGACTCTGTGGCTGCTACTGAGAAATTCTCGATGGAGTAACCCGATAACACTTTGGCCGACCTGTTAATCAAACCCTGGACCTCAAACTGAACAGTCGCGCTTACGACCACCAGCCCAGAGAGGTAGTCAACAGATCCCCTACAGATTTAGATCTAAATTCCTATTGACATCAACGTCACTTTAAAATCCAATTTAAACTCGTGAAATTCAAAAGATTGCGATCAAAACCAACCTAAAAGGTTCTCTGAATCATCAGATAACTTCGGCAAAAGTGGCTACCGATAGAGAAGTGCTTTGGCGAAACTTTTATTGGAAACTTCTCACCATTGGCAAAGAGAATGAACTTTCAAAATGGGTTTAGTAGTTTACGTAACACGGAGTGAAGTTTTATTTGTTAGAATTGGACTGAAATGTGAAGTTTTGCTTTGATCTGTGGAAATAAAGAACAGGTAAAGTACCCACTGAAGTGGCAATCGCTTTTTCTGCTAATGTGATGATATTAGCTAAAAAAGCTGGTCATGAGGCTTGTCACAAGTTCCGCTACAGTGACCAGCACTGCGTTGCCCGTGTAATCATCTTCACTAGGTTGCAGGTCCACCTTAAGGTAAGTGGACACCTTCTGTAGTCTTTTTAGCCCAACCTAGAGTTTACCATTAGATATATAAAACCAAACCAAGTCATAGGCCTCGTGTTCGAACCCAAGACACGCACCTCTGAATTTCCAGATTCATGTGCGTATAGTATAATTATCACTTGCTTTGGTGAAGGAAAACATCATGAAAAAACGAGCATGCCTGAGAGATATTTTTCGACGGTATGCAAAGCCAAGTCAGAGGTGCCATGGGTGGCATATAAACTCTGACATCTGATTGGGCACTGACCACACGATAAAGAAGGAGGAATGTTGGAAACGACAAACCTCAAAATTCAATTTGTAAGTGACTTTACAAATTGGTATAGGTACGTTTTCTGTTGTATTTTCTATCTATACCTTTGGTCAAATACTTTTGAAACAGGATGTAATTCTAGTAGCTACCGGCTTTTCCTCTATATTGTTTGTTGCAAAAAATACTTCGTGATTGCTTTGGCTTATCCACTTGCTTTGAGTTTATTTATGAGAAAAACGAAGATAGAATAGACTAAAAGATAAAAGCAATATTAATTAGTATGTCATTGTATAACTTTAGCAAAGACACTATCTAATGAAAAGCTAGAAATTTTAATTATAATAGCAATGAACGATTTTCGTGTGATCGACTAAATGATTTTATTGCTGTGTATCGTATATGGTACGATTTAATTTATCGATAAATATTTATGGATGTCTATTTTCTTAGTATTTTCATTAGATGGAAGATATTGTTCTCAGAATAATTAGTAGCAATATCTAGTTGTTGTTGATTGGTCGCCGTGCGTCTAGTACGCACGGCGACCAATCAACAACAACAAACCAGTTTATGAGGATCTCTCATTGTTTGGGAAATCTATAAAAAGCGAGGCGGTGCTTTTAAATTTAGAAAATGATTTGTTTTTTTTTTATCTTTTAATCAAAACATACAGTTACAAAATACAAGATGTAAACATTCCACACAAACCATCGTGGGTTTAACAGTGGTATGCCAGAGTCGCAACAGTTAAAACCACGCAAAGAAGTAAGAAAACCTAGCAACAGATTTTGTCGATTGTGCCAAATATCCACAAACTGGAGTTTGTGGATATTTGGCACATATTTCGTTAATATAATGTTAAGCCAATCAGTCATTATAGCCTATTCAATAACTAAATATAAATATACCATACCTTCCCATTAAAATCTCCAAGACACACATAGACTATTGAATTTACATCAATAAGAGTATCCCGTACGGTAGCCTATTTCAAAACCTATTAGATTCACATACATAATCTTGTGTTTAATCTAGATACAAACAGCAAATCAGAATCTTCATCCTTCTATGCATTTGCAATGCACATCTCCTCAGATCCACTTTGACTGAAAATTAAACCATGAAACTTGCGAAACAAGTTGGATTTTCGATTGGGCGAAGTCCCAGGACTATAAAGGATGCATAGTTGTACCGAGATTCTATTAACAGAATAAATATGTTTGTCAACAGATACACAGAGTTCATTAAGGTGGTTGCGTCAGTGTAGCCCGCGAAATTCAAAACTTAAGTTTTTTGTAATTTACAGAACAGTGTCAGGTTGTACGTTGATGAAAAATGAGTTGCGCCAGTAGCACGTATGTAGTTACAGGATTACAATCATGAAAATCATGAATACAAACCTCTGAGTTCGTGTTACCCTATTCAATGAATATTTCATGAAAAAGTCATTCGATAGGGTTAAATGGACTTACAGGGTTATATTGATGATTTACATGATTGTGATTCTGTAACTACATACGTGTTACTGGCGTGACTCATTTTTCATTAACATACGACCTGACAATGACCTGCAAATTGCAGAAAACGTAAGAAAATTTGAATTTCGCGGGCTACCTTGAAACCACCTCAAATGTAAATTCTTGTATTGTAGAATCGTATCATATTTTATGGGTTATGTGTATAGGAGTAATTTTATAGAGTAGTAAGTTTATGATTTGTGTTGGAGTAAGGTATGAGAAGAGGAAGTACCAGCTTGCGCTTTATAGTAGCAACAAACAGATTTCATTATAGAGCTGATACTTAATTTTCGTTTTGATGACGATTTACTGGATTCAGGAATGGAAATTGGAACGCCGCTCACCGAACGCCGCCCACCGAACGCCACTCACATGCAGCATACCACTCACTCGCAACAGGTCGCTCCGGGTGCGCAAGCTGGGTTAAACAATTACGAGACATCTTCAGTCTCTCCTCTCTGCTCAACCGTTGCCACTAAAGTTAAGCGGAGACGAGAAGTGTTAATAACGAAATTCTATTGGATGTCACTGCTGTTAGTTCGGCAACACATCCCCCCTCTCGGGGGTCGTCCATTAATCACGTGATGTTTTTAGCAACTTTTTAACACCCCCTCTCCCCCCTACCCAAAATCACGTGTATTTTTTTGGCAGAAAGTATTTTAAAAAATTCAGAATATGGTCTTGAAATACAGGTTAGGGGTATAATCTAATTTAATTCGGGAAAATTAAGCAACGTGATAAAAATGACCAGACAGACATTAAGGTTGCTGTGGTGGTTACTGATCTGCGGCGCGCGGGGAAATGTTGCCTAGCAACGGCGAGTCAAGGTCACGCACCGTTTTTCGGTTAAGAAATCGCACGTTCAAAGGGAAAATAAATACACGCCATATCTCACTACACCCCCGCCCTTGTGATTTTTCCGAAACCCCTCCCCCCTTTCGAGCCCCACGTAATTAATGGACGACTCGTCTCATCTCCGTTTTCGTAGCCCGGCCCTTAAAAGCAGTTGATAAATTAATTCAAAGCGATTCTTGTGTCGACCGTTATACCTACTTAAATTAATCCAATAAACATTTTTTGTCTTCATTCTCGTTATCATCGTAAAAATAATATGTTACTTTGTGGCCTTCAGAATTTCACACTATACTTCCATGCAATAGGTAAATATATTTACTTTTATTACCTACATAATTCCTTCCGTTCCCATCATAGTAGAGCTTCCTTTAGTGAGAAAACACTAGCCACTAAGATGAGGAGTAAAAACCAAGCAAACATTCCATAAATAATGACTAGCCGGATAGCTCTGAATCCATCAGTATTAAGTAAACTTGTTTCAGTTTACTTAGGGGTCTAGACAATCGACTTTTTGTGGTCCTGATTTATAATTGTTCATCAATAAGAACTTGCGATACCTAAAATATAAAAATATAATCATAATTTAATCGATAATAATAATCAAACCAGTATTAATCAATGGCTGGCATCAATACTTGGATGGGTTAATATCTTCTAAAGCGTTCTGTTTCTGCGTTAATTGGCAGACGGTTTTTATAAGCCCAAAACCTACACTGTCTGTTTATAACATAACATAACACCACGCCTGTAATCCCCGAAGGGTTTAGGCAAAGGTGTACCTAGTAGCATTACGCCGGTTAAGTTAAAGTCCCATGTAATAGGGGGCGAGCCTATTGCCATCAACCGAGCACAAATCCAGACGCCTACTGTCTACTCCTTATTGCTATTATATTATATTACACACACATAACAAACTAAGTGACGAAAGGGCGAGGCAATTTTTGTCCTAATCCCGAGATCTCCGACAAAATTGTTGTCTGGCAATATTGTCGCTCGTCTGCACCCAACCTAAGTCCGGACGATAAACATAGTTCTTCATTGCAAGCCCTGTGTGAAACAAACAGCAATTTGTTTAGCTTGACTTCTTGCTTGGCTTAATAAAAGGAAATAGAACTTATTTCTCCATGGTTTGCAATCTTACTAGGGTTTCAAAAACAAAATTTTTATTAGCAGAAAAATATAAAATTCTTGGCTTGTGTTTGGCTTTTTAATATATGCTGTTGATGATGTATATGATGTTATTTTGTATCGTGCACATTGACAAGGAAATGTATGTCCATAATATTTTATTACTAAAACTTTTCCGCTTTGAAATAGAACCCGCGACGCATAGTGCAGGAACCAATCGTTCAGTCACTGCGACAACCATGCCGTCATTATAAAAGTGCATTTACTTAGGTATTAAATGTTTTCTAGTCTAAGAGTTGGAGAGGTAGCCAACTTGTTTTAATCGAAGGCCATTTTTGAAATAAATAAAATATTTTATCGTTTTATAAAAATTCGAAATTTTTAGGTTGACTGTATGTACTTGCCCAAAACATAACCGCAATCCCGGTCCCAAAAGCCCCACGACCCCTCATCGTTCTCTAGCTCGTAAGTATCCCATTTATTTGCGGTTTGGGCAGCAATCATTTCTTCTTGAAACTCAAATTCAAAGGATACATTCCAATTAAACCATCTACAGGCATTGAATTGTCAAGGAGTGGGTCAGCTAGTCAGAAAACTTCCCGTTCCAAACCGGGAAGAAGAACGAGCAAGGAAGTCCATGGAAAGTCTTTTTCTCTTCTTTTTAGGGTTCCGTACCTCAAAAGGTAAAAAAGGAACCCTTATAAGATCACTCTCTTGTCCGTCTGTCCGTCTGTCTGTCCGTGTGTCACCACCGATTTTCTCAGGAACGGGTGGACCTAGCAAATTGATATTTATACCCAATACTGAAGTATATAGTCCCCTATTAGATGTATAAAAATCAAGGTCCTGAGTGAACACGATAAAAAAAAAAAAGAAACATACAACCGAATTGAGAACCTCCTCCTTTTTGAAGAAAGTCGGTTAAAAAGATATGGGCCAATTTAAATTTTCGAAAAAACTTGTAAGTACAAAAATTTTTGGAATTTTTCCTTTACTTGTGCTGTAAGACCTTGCTTTTAACCAAAATTGACAATTCTAGGTCAACCGGAAGTACCCTATAGGTTTTTGGGTCGAAAATCTATATGGTATTTTCCGTTGATCTCGAATCACGAAATTTGGCAAGAAGCAATGTCTTACAGCACATGTAAAGGAAAAAATCTGACAACCACAAATATGTAGTTTAATAACAAAATACCTACAAGTTTATACAGAACCCTCGGTGCGCGAGTCCAACTCGCAGTTGGCGGGTTTTTTATATCTCTAGCCGTTAGTCGTCATTTCAGTAGTTTCCTTTCTGCCATATCCTCTTTCACACAGCCAATCCACCGGTTTTATGATCTCTCCAACTCTTACTAAGACCACTAAGAACCACACTGCTAAATTCATGACTAAGATTTATTAAAGTAATCTAACAACGAGGCCAAAATCCCATAAAATATACCCATCACGGCACAAACTTGGTCACACACTTTATAAGTAAAACAACTCGTGAAGGCTTAAATTAGTACTTATAAGTTGATACTAGTTTTGTTGTGGTACATGGGATAAGCTTTAGTGCTGCAGGACTGTTCGGAAGAGATACCGCGACCCTGGAACACAAAGGGCAAGGAAGGAACATGGATGGGTTTTAGTCAGTACAAGTCTGAGACTCCCTCCCGCTCCGACCAGAGCGGGAGGGAGTATGATAGATAGATAGATTATGATAGATATGCTTTCAAAGTCATAATAATATGTAGTCCTGTCCTAGCATTCGCTCATCATAGCCGGCCAATCTTAGAGGAGACGATCCATATATTCAGAAAATGTGTACGCAGACATAGGTACACCCTCTCTTTTATATAGCTCCGATGGGACGGAAATTGATACGACCGCCACCGTCGCCGCCCGCCGGACCAATGATCAACTTGCTTTCCGTGCTTTCCGAGCTATCATTTCAAACTTTGAAGTCACCAGTCATAAAGAAAAAAAAGGATTAAAAAAAAAGTAAAGAATCTCATTCATAAATGTTGGAACTTAGAACGTTTATTGAACTTAAAATACTACCTGACTTCTTAAGAGCAGCGGTGGCCCAGCGGTGGCCCAGCGGTGGCCCAGCGGTGGCGGCCCCGACTCACGAGCAGTAAGTCGCGGGTTCTAACCCAGCCAGGCGTATTACTTTGTGTACTCTATTTCATCACAACTGCTCTCAAAACCGTGACGAAAAACATCGTGAGAACATCTATTCGAAGACATGTGATGATGACACCTACCAACCCGCAACGGGCCCGCGTATTGTATAAAAGCCCGTTTCTGTGTCCCAGCAGTGGGAACATTAGCTGATTTATGCATTTTAGGCTAATAATGCTGCATCTTTTAACTTGCACCCCACACATGGTACGCTAATTACCGTTAGTTAACGAGGATCCGCCAGGGAGCTGCGCACTCTTCGAGGGCACTGGACCAGCGTCATTACACTCTCTAGGATTTATAAATGTTTTTCCTAAACATACGTGTTCTTGTAAGGTCTGTCTTTTGACTGGAAAAGACAAAATAAAAAATAAATAGAAATAGGAATAAATAGAAATAGGTCATTTTTATCCTTCCAAAGAAACACAGATTTAATAAACTTTGATCGGGCAGGTCGCTAACAATAGTAGATTGTTGCATCAAGCGCAAAGTGAGTTATCCATGCACGAGTACTATGTTGGTGCCCGAGCGCACGCGAGGGCACTAAATTAACACGAGTGCATTAATTACTCACTTTAGCAAGGAAATCTACGTTTCTTTCAACTTCCAATCTACCTACCGTGATAAAATATACCTACTCAAAATAAAAACTCAAGTTAATGAAAACAAAGTTTAATTCATGTTCTCCTCAAACATTTAAAACTTACAATTATTAAATGTGCAGTTATTAAAAGTAAAATTTGCATTTTTATTCTATTATTTGTTTGGTTTATTTGTGAACAAAATTAATATCTAAGAAAATAAAAAACAGTGCATTAATTAAAAACTGTGCAACAATGAGATTTCATATAACATTTCTGCACTATTTTGGTTCTAAGCAAAAAATACGTCCTTTGTGATCGGTTTTGTAGTGATTAATGATAACACTACTACGTAGTTGAAAGATTTTTTTTTTTTAGTTTTCCTACTCCGTCGGATTCTTTTCAGATTAATTTCGTTGCGGGATCCAAGATAGTTAAATTGTTTATCTGGGACGTCGTCGTAGTAGCGGGCTAGTCCCAAAAAAAATAATCATCATTTTTACTCCTCATTATCTTGACTCACAGCCGTTATTAAAATATTTTAGTTCATTAACATTATAATCACTAATTATACCATTGTATGAGAAATAATACTACACACTTTTGGAAACATACTTATTGAAACTGGATCAGACACCTGGACAGATCCCCCTTGCTATTCAATCCATCCACCAGCACAATGTTTTTAGTGCGTTACATTGAGTCCTAAGAAGTAGAACGAAAACCGAATACTTCTTGACAAGAATGGATAAAGTAAGAAATGAGTATATTAGAGGAAGTTTGAAAGTGGCGCCTGTTACAGAAAAATTGAAAGGAAGTCGTTTGTCTTGGTATGGACATGTAATGAGGAGGGATGAAACGCATGTGACTAAAAGAGTGATGAACATGAATGTTCATGGATGGAGAGGGAGAGGCAGGCCAAAGAAAAGATGGATGGATTGTGTGAAGACTGATATGAAAGAGAAAGGAGTCAACGATGCCGTGACGTCTGACAGGGGAGAATGGAAGAAGAAAACATGTTGCGCCGACCCCAAATAAAATGGGATAAGGGCAGGAATATGATGATGATTGAGTCCTACTGTAAAACGTGATTTATCAGCCCAAAAAAAGACATTTCCCAGCACTAATTTTTACGTAAAGTTACTTAGTTTGATGTACATAATGCTTGGTTGACGGCTTAGTGAGTCTGTATACACCCTGTATAAAAGCGCGCACAAAGCACGTAATGCAAAGATTTTGCGAGTTTAAAACCCAAAATCGGTGTTGGTCTTGTTATTGCATTTTCGCAAGACCAAGACCAAGACCAAGACCGACAACACTACTTGAAATTGATTACAAAATCCCATTCAAATAGTAAAGTAATATTTAATAATTTCACGTACTATAACTCACTTGTGAATAATAGCAATGAAAAAGTCACAGTTTGATTACAGGTGTAATTATATGCCTAATTGCGGTGATATTAGAGCCATTTTACGAGTAAGTGTGTTGAAAAATATACTATGATAAATATTATGATTATAGGCATTTTTTGCATTTCATTGGAACTGTCAATAATAATTACACTTGAAATATTTGATTATACAATGGAAATATCAATTTGTGACACACATAGTGTGAATTTCTATTCAATTAGTTGTGACATATTTCATTCTAGCTGCATTCTATTGTTGCTAAAATTATCAACAGCATTATTATGTTTATTTCTGTCAATCATTCAAAGTTGACAGTAAACAGAATGTTTTAAATACGTTTAACGTTTATAATGATTAGTGGTATAGTCACGAGCAATGAAAAGTATGGTATGTTACGGTTAATGCCAGAAGATGTAGTAAACTTGCCGTGTTGTTCAGCAAACAGGGAGGGGCCCGCAAGGGCCGATGCCTGCCAATGCTGCGGGACTGTTCGAAAGACATACCACGGCCCTGGAACACAAAAAGCAAGGAAGGGACATGGATGGGTTTTAGTCAGTACAAGTCTGACACTCCCTTCCGCTCTGCCCAGAGCGGGAGAAGTCATTTGATGATTTCCCATCCCGAAAAAAAAAATGTACTAAAGGTTGTTAGGTTTATTCGGGAGAACACCGTTGCGGTTTGAGTCAGTACGAGTTTGACAGACCCCTCCGCTCTCTCCAGGGCGGAGGACATCCATTGCGGATTTCCAGGTCAACAAAAAAAAATATCTGGATTAACCAAGTAACCCTAGGATTTGGGTAAAGTCCGAATACACAAAATATTTTTTTTGGACATCTGGCCTTCTTTTTACTGGCAATCCAATGCAACTTACTAGGTGTTGTGCTCGCTCGGTGGACATGCGTTTTGCCACAGTTCTAACCTAACTTAACTCATTTGGTCGACGTGCCCTACCAATAAAAAATATACACCCAAGTTTAACTGACTGCACTGACCGTATTTCGTAATAGCATGGCTTCCAAAATACTATTTTCGTAAAAACGTTAATCAATACAGAAGGAGAAAATCACTTTTAAATGTTGCTGCGTATATACATTTTATTTTTAATTGCTGTACGTAATTGGACGGAAAATGAGAAAATGAGTAAAATTCAATCACTGTTTAGTAATAAAAAATGTTGACGCTCTAAAACTATCTAATTTTATAGCGAATAATTGTATAGTGTAAAATATATCAAGCACAAGACTCATTTAGCTTTCTACGTTATGGTTTCTTTTTAATTGCTTTCTAATGTCCAGAGATAAAAGGAATATTAGTACAAATACGTCGCAACACAGAAAATCTGTTTGATCGGGATAGCGGCTGAGCTATTAGTTTTCTGCGCTACTTGTTACGGTTTCTTGCAATTCTATCAGGTCGATTTAATATCGTTTGTCGGTCTTTAACTCACTCGTCGTCGCCACTTTTGACAGTAGTATATAATAAAGATAGATCAAAGATTTAAAGTTGTGTCCGTTAGTACGTTCGGGATTCTACTCTAGAATCCTACGCTGCTCTCGAGATACAACTCCTCCCTCGAATTAAATCCCCTTTAATTCAGTTGTCGTGTAATCCATTTCTTTTTTTAAATTTAAGCATATCTGTACTCTACTTTATTTAATAATATCAAATGTAAACAATACAAATTATACGTGTTTTATTTGACGCGTCGTGAGAATCTAACAATTGAAATCTTCGGCATAGATTACATTTGGTGAAGGTTACAAACTATGCTTAAAATCTATTTAGTTTATAATCTTTGTTGTTACATTTATTCATAATTTATCAATACCCACGTTCATCATATTCCGAGACCAAAAGGGCAAAGGAGAGGGCTATGCTCAAAGTTTCCTTGCGTGATCGAATCATAAATGAAGACACCGCAAGAGAACCAAGGTTACTGACGAAGTCCGAAGAATTGCCAAAATTAAGAGGCAATGGGCAGGGCACATTCTCGCACAACGGATGCCCGATAGGTCCGATAAATTCTGGAGTGGCGACATTGCGTCGGAAGGCCTCCCACTAGGTGCACCGATGACCTGATGAAGGTTACGGGGAACCGCTGGATGCGAGACGCACGGGAACGGTCAATCTGATGACACTTGAGGGAGGCCTATGTCCAGCAGTGGATGTCTTCCGGCTGAAATGATGATGATGATCATAATCCGGGCAATTTGATTCTACATCGGTTTATGATACCTCCTCTTCTTGAAATAATACTATGTTGTTACTTCAAAAAATCCTCTAATTACAATAAAAGGTGTAAGAACACTTCGTGAGTTCCAGCCATAAACCGACAACTCGATCATAAAGACAATAAAAATCTTTGACACGTAAAAAACTGACTCATATGAATTTCAAATGTAACAGTTATGCATAAAGCCTAGCTACACCCAGTAGTTTTATGAAATAAATCAATTACAATGTGTTAATTGTTTACATCGGCGCGTGGCCGGTAGAAACTCGTGCGCAGTCTTCTGCTTAGCGGTTAGAGGAAAATTGTACAAGAACCGATGGTACTTGATACTTGGTGTAATTTCTCCAGTGATGAAAACAAAATAGATTTTTTCGTGCCTGGACCAGAAGAACTAAACAGAAGTAAAATAATTAAATGCCTTAAAATATAAATCCGTCATAAATGTCAAAACTAGGTTTAAGAGTACAATACTCACTCTGTCACTTACCACACATCTTCCGTGATTTTGAACTATTGTAAACTAGTGGGAGCTCATAATGGTTGAAAATCCCGTTAGTGATATTGTTAGTTTAGTTTTAAATCGTGAAAGCTTAAAACAGTGTAATGACTCAGGAGTAAAGCTGCGACTTACATGTACGATCTAAGTCGTAAGTACAAACTCGGACGACATTCATTTTGTGTTTTTATTTCATCATCATCACACCTCCGAAGAAGCAAATCATGGTGCGAAATTATCAAACTAGAAATTGAAGGCATGTGGCTCGCCAAACCGATCTTGCCCTTGGTGGATTATGGCCAGTTCCCTCACGCAGAGAGGAGACCTGACCTCCCAGCAGTGGGAAGGTAAATATGTACATAAATCGTCATACTTACTGAATAACCTTCTTATGAAAATGGTAAACAGAATTCATGCACGGTGTTAACAAGCTGTAAAAATATGAAACAACATAAATAGTCTATTTTAAATTAATAATACGAAATAGCTGCAATATGTGTTTCTCAAAACGGGCTTGGACTTTGTCATAAATTATGTATGTAGACCGAAATATAGCAAAAGTTAACCTTAGTAGACCTCTCGTAGACGTTTTTTGTCATTAATAAGTGTCAATGAGATGGTCATTCCACCATGACCGCAACACACCTAAACTATCAAGACCTCTCGCTCCGTCTACAAACCGTGTTTTCGAATGCTGAGCGCCGCCTGCGCACCACTCGCTCGTATCAGTATCTCTAGGTCACTCGCGGTAGCTCGTCTTTCACTCAGTCGTGAATGAACGAAGTGTCGACGAAAACAAACGATTTAAAATTCGAATTGAATGAACTTTTTGGAGTAGTTCGTTGAGGTTTGTGTTGACAAAATTTTGATGAAAATTGTGTTGGAAAATAGATGTGTGATATTTGTTGATTAAAAGTGTAGTGTTTTGTGAGAAATATTGGTGATTAATTGACATTATTATTTGGACTGGAAACTTTTTATTTACCAAAAGGTATTGTACAATTCATGTTTACCTATAAAGTTACGCTGTTTTCAGAGGTGATTTTAATGTTTTTGTTGTTATTTATATCAACACATAACATGAATTTAGACACTAGATATATTGTTTAGAAATTTATCGGGCTATCAGAAACCTACCCCAAGTTTCAACTTAGTGGGTTGCAGACTGTCCGAAAGAGATACCGCGGCCCTGGAACACAAAGGGCAAGGCAGGAACATGGATGGGTTTTAGTCAGTACAAGTCTGACACTCCCTTCCGCTCTGCCCAGAGCGGGAGAAGTCATTTGATGATTTCCCATCAGTAAAAAAAAAAAAAAAGGTTTCAACTTAGTAGATAATTAATTTAATTACCAATATTTCACGCAATAAGATTTTTTTAAACGACAGTAAATATTTACTTTATTATTAAAAACTGGAACAAAAAAATTCAACACAGACTGGAACAAAAACACAAAAAAAAAAAAAAAACATCTTTAAAAATCCTAATCTTTCGCTCCTAAAAAATGGGTCAGTAACAAGTCTGTCCCAACTCCTAATTGGTGCAACGTGTTATCAGCTTATCGTACTCTCACCTGTTACTACATTGTAATGGAGTCAGCATTCCTTATCTTAACTTCCACCTCACAGCATCAGGACCCTATCTGGACAGGAACTTTGCTTGACTGAATTTATTACAAAAGCTGTGTAAAGAGTTTCCTTAGCTCTCTGATAATTACCTACATTATCTAGATATCATCATTACATGCGCCTGTTATCCCCGTAGGATTAGGCAGAGGTGTACCTAATATTACCTATACCCACGTTTTGCCAGTTTAAGTCTCATGTAATAGGGGGTATTGCCATCAACCGGGCAGAAATCTTGTATGATAATAACCATCATAATAACGCTATAATAATAAGAAAAGCTATGCTAATTGAGTTATTTAAATGTTCCTTACTGGGATTACGGTTTTGATAGAAGTGGGGATAATGTCATTAGTCTAAAATAAATGGCGGGATACGCACTCACATCCTTTCCATTTCTCTTCTAAAGCATACAATCTCAACTATATCCATGATGGGGTAAACAAAACTGTGGATAGTATCAAAACCCACATTATGCCAGAAATATTTTAACACTCAATCATATTGCTAGTAAACCTCCACACACAAGTCTTGGAGACTTGTTTCCTATTGAACTTAAAACATATCTTTTATATCAATCTCCAATCATGTTTCTATTTAACACTGCAAAAGAAAATTTCCAACAGAAAAGATTTATCGAGCATTTATTGATTCCAAGCTTTCTTACCCCTTGGCCACAAAATACAAGCACAGGTGATATGCGTCTTGACAAAAGTTGACATCTACAAAATTAATGAAAGAAGGTCATTAGTAGAGGATGCCACCTGTCATCGTAGTAATCGCGCCATAGAAACAGAAGACGAGTGATTTGGCGCGCATGTGAATTTAAATTACCTTTTAGTTAACAGCTCCCAATATTTGTTTTAATTTAAAAATTAAGTCAGCTGTTTTCTACAAAAGTACCTAAACGGTCAAAATGTATGTAAAAGCTGACTTTTTTTAATTTCCGTGAAAAATTTCGATGTGAAGGGGTGTAGAACCATGTACTGAGTACGTCGTAGCCGTTTTCGGGTCGGTGTTCCTTCCACTTTGTAGACTGGGTGCGCGATCAGCGAGTGCGGTCTGTAAGACGGGCAAAAGACCCGACAAAAATTCGCACGTTATCGCAGGTCGCAACACCCGAAGTACTGAACGAGGCCTTACAACAATTCTTCTAAGAAATAAACTCTTCCATTTATGTTAGAGATTAATCCATAAACTGTAATTACACTTCATGTTGTAAAGTTCTCTTTATTTATGTTCCAAGAAATAACATAAATGCAGTCGCTATTGATTTGTAAAGTTTTTATTATTTGCAGACTTATTGTATGGAATAATATAAAGCCATAAAAGTTTAATTTAGAAATTTAATTTGTTTTAGTTGTTGTGTTAGAAGGATGGTGTTCGTTTCGCCAACCACACGTCCATGGCCTCATTATCATCATCAGCAGAGTATAGGGGAGGAGGACCTCCTCCGTGTCTGCACAAATCTTCCCTGGTCTGCGCGAGTCTCAACCAGGTCTTTTGAATGTCACCCAGCCTTGGTTGCTGGTTTGCCAACACACTTCGTCTACCATCTGTCGGTAACTATTTAGTGAAGGCTCTAGTCGACCTCTGTCCTGCCCACCTCCACTTCAGATCCGCTACCTTCAATCTTACATCCTACGTTCATGGCGTAATTAGCGAAAAAGTCTAGAGCCGGAAATACTTCTGACACGAAGCTCTCTTAATACAAGCTTGGTTACTATGGATTGATGGCGAGGCTCCTGCGGCTGAGGATGGTGAAAAATCACGTTTTACGGTAGGACTCAATATAACGCATTCAAAACATTATGCTGATGGATGGATTGAATAGTCCGGGGGTCGTAAAAGGTGTATTAAGTAAAAAAAAATACATTTAAAACAAAACTTGTGAAAAAGATGGAACTTTGACACCCAATATATCCGTAACTAGAAGGTTCCCAGGTATGGTCTATAACAAAAAAAAATATTGTAATCACGAGGAGAACAAGTTTAGTACCTTGCGGCTTCGTTAAGAGTCTTTTTACACCCTTATGTTCTGCAGGTTGGACCCCTTAATGAGGTACCCACTGCGGTATTGAAGAGTATAAATTATTTAATTGCTTTCTATAGTTATTTATGTTAGTGAAGTTCCTTTAACAAAAGCAAATGCGAAAGTAATCTAAATACTTTTCTTCGCTAGCAAAGAGAAAATTAATTCCATCAAGATACAGTTATTTACTAGGATGTAATAATACTCATTGGTAGGGTATTTAGTTGATAAAGTTAATGAACATGACGTTGGTCTAGCGATCGCAAGCGCTACTGCTGAACACGAGGTTCTGGGTTCAATTCCCTGGGTCGGTCAAAGTGTTGGGTTTTTCATCGGAAAGTTCTCAACAGCATACACGGTGACTAGATTGTTACCCGATTGATGGCAATAGGCTCACCCTTTGTTACATGGTACTGTAGGTAGACCTGTGCCTTGCCTGTAGGGGATTACTGTCATGATGTTATGGTGATGAATAGCAACTCTAAATGCGGTTGTATGAACAATTTTAAATCTTTAGTAAATGCCGTGCGACTTGTTCGTAGAAAGTGTTAATAACGTTGATATAAATTATATCCATCGGTTGGTAAGTGTCAGTGTTACAGTAGTAATAAATCACACTGAACATAGCACTTAGGCTGTGCACAGACTGAGTCAAGATAGTCTATGATTAGACTACACTATCGCTCTAACACCCGTATCTCCAAAACAAGTCAAATGATTGCTTTAGTAAAAGTAGTAACTTTAAGTTAAATTATTATTCTGTAGTTTAGTAACTGTTTGAAGTTAGAACTGTCACTGTCACTGTCACAACTGTCAAAAGTTAGAATTCTTAGCTTGGGTCTCATTCACGGTTCTTACTTCGATCAATTTCCTGTGTACTATATGTATGTGAAAATAGTTTTGATTCGATCTGTTTTCAAGATTAAAAGCAAAAATTTAAGTTCAATAAAATCATAATATTACTATTTATGTTATATCTATTCATTTAACTCTTTAAATAACTCGCTTCTCTCTTCATTATTCAAATTTATGAGAGACATCAATTAACCTGGCTTTGATGCAGTTTATTATTGTCATTTTACCCACGCCTGAACATCAAACGGGTTTCTAAGACGGTTGACACTTATTTTAAACCGTAAGTTAGTATAAAACTGGTCAGGGGGTCACATACAATCGTGTGAATGTATGAGCCTAATAATATGTTGGTATTTATGCATTATTAATCGAGGATTATTAATCGAGGAGCTCGTGGCTAAACAATAACAGCCGCTCGGGTCGATCTTTAGGTTAAGCCGTGCTTGCCTAGGTTGGTCTGTGGATGGGTGACCACCCATTACATACCGAGTTTCCTCCGTGCCTCGGAAAGCACGTTAAGCCGTTGGTCCCGGCTGTCATTTGAAGATCTTTGACAGTCGTTAAAGTAGTCAGTGGCCCAAAAAGTCTGACAACCAGTCTTACCAAGGGGTATCGTATTTCCCAGTAGTAACTGGGTTGTGGAGGTCAGATAGGCAGTCGCTCCATGTAATATACTGGTATTCAGCTGCATCCGGTTAGACTGGAAGCCAAGCCCAACATAGTTGGGAAAAGGCGAGGCAGATTTATGCATTATTAAGATTGATAAGGTGGCAATTAAGTAAGTAAGTATTTGGTTCAGGAACGAGAAAGAACACAAATACATCATTGATACATACATGAATATTTGAAAAAGTAGGATGCAGTTGTGTTAGATTTGTACCAAAGTTTTGACGTAGGAGGAAATCCGAAAATCCTCATCTGATTATTTAAATTATATCACTGATGTAAAGCTAATACTAATGAATGCCATAGTTGCAGGCAGAAGCAAGTCGCTCTTAAAGACAATCCACAAAACACTTCACTTCCTGACCAAAACATCAACACAACATCATTGTTGCAATCGATGCAGGAGTTTACGCGAACGCCACAAAAACACATACACACATACCTAGGAAGTAACACGTAACCGTCTCGCTTCGTCGCGGTCGGGTAACAACTCTATCAATCATTATGTTTTGTGACATCATTAAGAAAGGATGGCAAGGAACTGTCTAAGTATTAACATAAACAGCTTATGACCAATGATAAAACTTTCTCGTTGGTTTAGTGGTCGCAAGCGCGACTGCTGAGCATGGGGTCCTGGGTTCGATTATATGTTCAGGCAAACTATTATTAGGTTTTTCCATCTAAAATGTCTCAAAAGCAGCCGTGGAGCCTGGACTTGTGTGCTGTGATGGCAATAGCTTCGCCCCCTATATGGGACTATATGGAATAACTAGGGGTATATGGGACTTTTAAAAGAAATCTGTTAAAATATGGGTGCGCAGGCGAGATTTTACGTTATATTGTGATTACATTACGGTTATATTATTGTGTTTTGTCTTCTTTTGACACTTCAAACGTGCCTGTAACTGGTCCACTTGAAATAAATGCTTGGATTTTAAAAAACTTCGAACTGAACGCAACAAAGGAGATAAGGATTGGCAAATCATTGAACCCAGCCTGTTTCAGTCTATTGCTGGACAAAGGCCTACACTAAGTTGTCAAGAACCTGGTTCTACATCTTCAGCTTTCGAAGCAGTGGACGAAAACATCATGTGAACAATAAGGCTGCACACACTACACAGGAGCGAACGGAACGTGGGTGCAGCGCGGGAGACGAAAGCCGTCTAACCAATCCAAACCAGTCCAAAAAACAAAATAGGGTTTTTTTATAACCCGCAGCCGGGATCCGGAATCCCGGATTCCGGCGCACTACCGGAAGATTAATTATCATAAGCTAGGATAGTTATAATTTCACGTTTATTTAGCACGATCTAAGAGATAAGATAAACTAAAAAAAAAACAAACTATGAAACACACAACAACAGTCTACTTCTTCTTGTAAGTTTGAATCATCGTGGTGAAAGTATTATAATAATATGTCATATAGTCAGCTAGACTACGCTAGCGAGTGCTAGCTGTCCAGGGCGCGCCGGGCATTTCTTTTTTTTTATTTTATTTTATATAAAGTTACACAAGTGGATATAACAAAATTCTTCTGCCAAACTGCAGGACAGTTTGTCGGCAGTGTTCTCGTGGATACAGCTCTTAGTTTACATATATCATTCATTTCATGTTTTATTCATTTGGAATCGTAGTTCTATAATGATTTACGCCACTCGGGGAAGCTCCTTTCACACACTACAACATATTATTTAAACGTAGCTGTGCCCCGCGAGTTAAACCCACCACTCGGTTCCTATTGTATAGTTAACTAGCTTTTGCCCACGGCTTCGCTCGCGTTTATTTAGAATAAGACAGTAGGTCAAGCTACCCGAAACGGTTAGATTTTCCCAACCAACCTTGAACCGAATGCTTCAGAGATAAAGTTGAAAATCTATTAAAGAAATCTGACAGATTGTAATAGCTTGATGTGCTGGCGTCTGTACATATAATTCAACCATGATTTGAAAGACACGTAGCGCCATCGATTATCATAAGAACGTTATTGTCGTTTTCCCCGGGAACAGTATTTTTTTTCTGTATGAAAGGTTCTCTATGGCCGTTTCTGTGCACCTCACAATGTATATGCAAAATTTCACGATGATCGCTTCAGTGGTTTAGGCGTGATAGGGTAACAAACAAACAAACAAACTTCCTTACGCATTTATAATATTATTAAATTAAATATAAAAAATATAAATTTATATAAATAAAATATATTAATAATATAGTAAGAATAACCTTCTTCAAGAATTGGGATATCAAAAGCAAACATTTTTTTTTTAATCCGGTCCAGAGATAATTTTGGTTGGGTTTTTTAAACACCAATTTTATGTATGATTAATGCAATATTAAAATATCTAGAATTCTAGATAGCCGAATGTAATCTATCTGCGACAAAACAAATCGCTATGCTCCAACCGTTTTTAATTTATATCAATAGTTCTTAGAACGTTAATGTTGTTATTCGTCTTATTAAAAGTAAACCAAGCTATAACCGAAAAACTATTGAACCAGTATCATTTCTACCGGTTTTTATAAAAGTTACGAATAAATCACACGTTTTAATTGGTTAAATAAAATTTTAGAACGTTTGATACCGTATCGTGTTATTTTACGTGAGTTAAACAGATTTGATTTGATATCGACTCAATTAGAATAAGAAAAATGGGTTTTTGGAATCTTCATTCCTGCCCTTATTCCATTTTATGGGGGGCCGGCGCACATGCCGTCTTGTTTCATGCTTCACTTTCAACAATTATAATACCTAAAGGGTATAAAAAGACTCTTAACACGAAGCCGAAAGGCACTTGTTCTCAACGTCATAGCGATCATTGTTTTGCTCTAGACCATACCTGGGAACCTTCTAGTTGCGGAGATATTGGGGGTCAAAATCCAACATTTTCACAAACTTTTTTTTAAAATATAGGTTTTTAATGTATTTTTTTATTTAAGACACCTTTCACGACCCTCGTACTATTCAATCCATCCATCCGCACAATGTTTTGAATTGAGTCCTGCCGTAAAACATGATTTTGTACCCCAAAAAAATAATCGTTTCCCAGGAATCATTTTTGCGTAGTTACTTAGTTTGATGTACATAATGCTTGGTTGACGGCTTCGTGAAGAGTCCGTTTACATCCCGTATAATATATAATAAATATTTCTTCAATAATAATAATACCAGCCTATTATTGTCTCACTGCTGGGCAAAGGTCTCTTATACAGAGAGGGCACGGGCATTGATCACCATATTCGCTTGTTCTAGACGGGTTGGCGATTTCAGACTTAAAATATAGGTGCATTTAAGGCCCAATGGAACCATAAAACGCAAAATGTATCGTTAGTGTCTGTAATCTTCAAATGAATGGAAAAAAAATGAACGCTAAATGATATTTCAATTATTGTGGTGTCTCGTCACGTCTCTTCTTTGATCAAACTCAACTCAAACTCACTAGATTTATTTCAATTAAACCATTAACAAGATCTTTTGAACTACATAGGGCTCTCTATATAGATGCACTATACATACTCCTCAAACGCAATCTCAAAGACAAACCCTGTCTAATTGATAAAACAGCTGTCAATAAAGTCTACTATTACTTCAGAATCGCAGTCGCAATCGCAATCGTGAGCAGACAGCGGCCGCTCGGGTCGGCTGTCAAATGTCAACAACCGTTGGGCGAACGCGATTTGAAATTCAAATTCCGAATGGTCATGTTCGGGAGGACAGTTAAAGATGGCGGATGGATGGATCAAAGGATCAAAGTTAATGTTAATGAATGGTCGTCTGTCAGTGAGAAATGATATGAAAATCGCGTGTCACTATGTTCGTACGCGCTAATCTCCAAAACCACCTCACCGAATTTCAAGAAATTTTGTCAATGTTTATAGTTGGTTCTAGCTTGAAAGATACGGAATCTCGATGTTTTACCATGTTTTCATTGCACCCATCTTAAGCAGGGGCGGATCACTAGTAGATTGATTAGAGAGAACAGGTTAGTATGACTTGTCCATATCTAGAAAATTCACGAAAAATTTCATTCATTCGTGAGCAAAACTCGTGAACCGTAACAAGAAAACAACACCTTCGCAGCAATAAAAAAAGAACTCATTAACTCCACAAACATTAACCATGACCTCAGTTCACCAAGTCATGGATACCACTTAATAAGTGTAACTTTTCTAACTCCATAACTTAAACCGAACATAAAATGAACTCTATATACTACAACTTTAATTAAAACTAACTTCAGACAGTTTAAATTAACAGCAGATCTAATTAAACTTAGTAAATTAGTATTATCGTATATTTTAGAGTGAACCTACATTTTAGATCGCTAAACAAAAAGTTCAAGTCATGAACTGAACCTTGGTCCGTGCGGTACGCGTCAATAAGCAAGACTGGTGCAAAAAAGATCATAAACAAAGATTTAAATTGTTAAATTACTGTCTCGAAAAATAATAACTTTTCTGTTTATCTTATCTGACAATATCATAACAGAGTTAGATAGAAGTGTACCTAATTATAGTACACCCACATTTCGCTAGTCATATGTAAGTGCCATGTAATAAGAGGCGTGCCAATCTCATTCAGATCCAGCCTGTCCCCTTGCTGCCCCCCCAGTGACGCCCTAAGCCGAGGCTCGTACCCTACAGGGGGTGCCCTTAGCGTGTGGTCGCTTTGGTTTTGTAGTTCATGCCCCTGGCTGGAGGCTTTAACTTCAAGGCTTCCACAGGATTAGACCGGTTAAGCAGTAGCCAGCTTCTTAGGCTGAACTGCGAGATGCCATCTCCAAAAAATAAAGAGGTGAGCCAATTGCCATCATCCGATGTTACTGAGAACTGATGGAAAAACTCAATAACACTGCCCGAGCCCGGGAATCGGTCATCGCGCTCAGCAGTTACGCTTACGACCATTAGACGTTTCAGGTGGAGTGAGCGAGCTCAGTCATCCTAAATACTCGGTACGGTAAGGACACATCTGACGATTCAAATCTTTGCCTTTTAACGATTTGTTGACGTCGAACTGGTTTAAAAGAAAACAATAACATTGAAATTCCGTGACGGATTATGAAAAAAACAATTGAATGAACCAATTCTTTTGTGGGGCCCAGTTTTTAATAGGATTTCCTCTTGGTAACTTGTTTATTGCACGAGCTTGGTTTCCGATAGTTGACACTTTAACAAACTTGTATTAAGTAGGCTTAGTTTACGGTAAAAATTAACTTTCGTTACGTTACAAAATGTCCTTTAAGTTCTTAAGACTAAATAATTATTCCACGATTTTTAGTGCCGTTTGCTGGAGAATAGGAAGACGTGTTGTTTATGCCAATCAGAAACAAGCAACGTCTCTATCTAATTTGAAGTGAACACTAATCATAAAATGGCATTGTACAATTACCTAGGTATAATTATGCAGTTTTTCACTCTCCTCTAAAGTTGCTATTTTCGACTTACGTGGTTTTATAACTTAAGCGACGTAAACAATATACTGGGATCACGATTCTTTCGACTAATCCTGTTAGTTGTTGCCTGTCCATTGTTTGTTGCTGGCAAATATTGTTCTTCTCTCGCATCATGACGAACTATGGTTATGAATAGCAATTGTTGTGGTCAACATTTTACCAACTCAACTAGGTATTAGCGGGGCGGCAGGCCAGAGGAGCAATATGTGGGAACTATGCTTATGAATAGAAATTGTTGTGGTCAACATTTTATCAACTCAACTAGGTAGCAGCGGGGCGGCAGGCCAGAGGAGCAATATGTGGTAATCTCTTTCAAAACATATCGGGAACACCATTTCAGTTTAAAAATTATGTTTTAAAACGTTTCTTATTTCGACAACGAATTTCAATAACATTGACATAATATTACACTTATCGGTAGCTTATGTCAATCCTAACGGATGCATTTACGAGTATTCGATATTTCAATAACATGACATTTTTCTGTTTGTGTCAAGGTATTCTAAGTGCATTAAAATGTCGAGACTTCATACAAGGATGCACCATTTTGTCGATCACGATAACGGAAAACGTTGTCAGGTTTTGAGTCAAACATGATTAATTTTACGTGTAAAAGTGTTTGGCAAAACCAATTTACAGAAAAATTAAGTGACCTTACTTTTCATGGTTGAAAGAACTCTAGATAGGTTACAAAATTATAGTCTAGCAATTAAAATGTAATACACGTAAATCTAAAAAGTGTTTTTTTAATTATTTTATAAGCTCACAAATGGACGTGTATCCGGTACGTAGTAGCCGTTTCTCATAATAATTTACATGATGTAATGATACCATTTGAAGTCTGCTTATGCCCTGAAAATAATGTATTCATCTTAAGATATGAATTTGATTTATAAATTATACGTGGTATATAGTCTTCCAATTGCAATCGCATCATATAGATGCATTTGTAATTTTCGATATTAATGTCATGACGAACGAAGGTCTTCGATATTGGAAATCGCGTTGTGGAACTCAAATGGAGTTGGGCAGGACACCTAGCAAGGCGCGGTGATGGCAGGTGGAGTAAAGCTGTGACCGAGTGGCGTCCAAGGAATGGAAAGAGGAGTGTTGGCCGTCCGGCGGCGAGATTGGCAGACGACATCGTAGCCATTGCGGGAATATCTTGGATGAGATTGGCACAAGAACGTGGAGCTTGGCACATGCAAAGAGAGGCCTATACCCAGCAGTGGGTGAAGTCGGGATGATGATGATGACGAATGTCATAAATATCTGGTTTTTTACTTTTTTTGTAATGATTCGAGACTTCTGCATAAGTAAAATGTTTTGACGAAAGCTTCGAGTATGAATGTGAATAGCTATAAGAGAAGGGGTTTAACCATATAAAGCCATCCTCTCTATCCAGGCAGCCAAGGATAGTGTGTTAAAAGGATGATATGGCTAGAAAGGAGGTAACTGCTGCGATAAGAATAAGAATAATTTATTTAAAGAAAGTATTAAAGCAAAAAGTGTACATTTAGGCGCAGTAATAATCGAGTACTTATAAATAAACTAGAACTAAAACGATGCCAAGATGCGATGACGAGTAATAGAGTGTAGAAGAAGCAGACAAGCTGGACCGACCCCAAATAAATTGGGATAAATTAAGAGACTTCTTATAGCTACAAATAACTTCTTCTATAATTAATAACTTATTTATTTATCAGGTCCTGGGTTCGATTTCCAGGTCGGGCAAAGTGATATTGGATTTTTCCATCAGGAATTTCTTAGAAGCAGCCACGGGAGTTTGGGTTTGTTTCCGGTTGATGGCAATAGGCTCAGCCCCTGTTACATGGGACTTAAACATAACTGGCGAAATGTGGGTGTACTATTAGGTACACCTCTGCCTTACCCTACAGGGGTTACATGCGTAATCTTATGAATTATTTATCTGTATTTACCTACATAATTATCAACAACTTTAATCAATTACGAAGAGTTCCGCAAACTTATGTTACGAGGCTCTTTCTTCGCCAGCAAAAAAGCCAATATCAGCCTACTCCGCTCCGCTTCGCATTATACTTAAGTTTCTTCGTAACATAAACAAAAAGTAAACAAATTAAAAGTAATTACACTCCACATTGAGGTTATCAAACATATCGGTTGGCGCATTCGCCGGCCGTGCAGTCCGTTATCGATCGTGCGCGGATGCGTTCGCGCACGTTGTGAATATCCATCGACTTTCCAAGTGTGGGTTGAGTTATGAGCGAGTAGAGGGATCTTCTTTTTCGAGTCGAGGATTCCTCTAGATGAGCTCGACCAGAACTCCTCGGCCTAAAATGGCTGCTTTAACAAAATCATAATAGGATAATACCTAATCACATTTATATTCTTGAAATCACAGTCACAGACACAGTTAATATTATGACTATTAAATGGTATTGGTTGTAATTCATAATTATTATATATCCTATTATTGATTAAGATTGAATGTGTGTTAGACATTGCGATTCGCGCCTGCACCTGAGTATTAATGAATTCATGTTCTTCAACAACATAAAGTTCAATTGAAAACCTGTGTCTCCTGACACTGGTTCAACAAATGACTTCTCCCGCTCTGGGCGGAGCGGGAGAGAGTGCCAGACTTGTACTGACTAAAACCCATCCATGTTCCTTCCGTGCCCTTTGTGTTCTTGCCCTATTTCACTCGAACAGCCCCGCAGCCCTCGCAGGTATCGGCCCTTGCGGGCCCCTCCGTCCGTCTTTTGAACACAGGCCGTGTTGACGGCGTTCGTGTTCCACGCGTGCCTCAAAGAAATGTCAGCAAACAGGGTCATAGGTCCGCGTCTACGGTGGCCGGAAGCCACCACGTGACCCCCGATGCCCGAGGCGTCTCCCGCGGCGGCAGGGACGGGCGGTTTTCTCCCTCAGGACATTGATCCTTACATTATCCTCTGTACAATTCCAGCAGTAACTCGCTCACCGCTCATCTCTTGTCCCCGCCCCAGCTTATGAAGCGTGCACACATAAAACTGTCACAAGTTATAACATACGGAAGGAAACAATGTGTGTTCAATAAACAGCGGTCAAGCGTGAGTGTGCTGTTTGTATGATATTACTTATTAGCAGTATAGCACCGTTTCTACTACTGAACATGTTTATTGATATTGCTTGCAGCGTATTGGTGTTATGTGGTTTTTGGCAGGAAAGACGAAAATATCTGAATTGTTGTATTGCTGCCAATTCTACAGGGTGTGAACAGACTAACCAAGCGTTATGTACATCAAACTAAGTAACTTTACGTAAAAAATATTGCTGGGAACCGACATTTTTTTTTTGGGGTGAAATATCACGTTTTACGGTAGGACTCAATGTAACGCACCCAAACATTATACTGTTGGATTGATGGATTGAATAGTACGGCGGCCGTGAAGGTGTATTAAGTTAAAAAAATTACATTAAACATGTATTTCAAAAAAAACTTATGAAAAGGTTAGAACTTTGACCCCAGGTATGGTATAGAACAAAAAAATGATCGCAATGACGGGGAAAACAAGTGCCTTTTGACTTCGTTAAAAGTCTGTTTACACCCTTTATGTATACATGTTTCTAACGCCCCACATAAGCGATGATAGCCTAGTGGTGTAGTTGGAACCTAAGACACGTAGGTAACTCTGATTTTTCGAATTTATGTGCATATTGTATAATTATTAATTGCTAGGGTGAAGGAAAACGTCGTGAGGAAACCAAACCAGCATACTCTAGAGCCAGCATACTCTTCTCTATTTCTCGACGGCATGTAAAGCCAGGTCAGAGGCTCATGGGCGGTATGTATAAAAACTCTGACACCAAGTCTAGCACTTACTACATATTTAAACTGTATTTAATTTTTACTCTTTCTTCTGTGCTGTTTTCATAAACGTAACGTAATAACATGAAGTAAGTAAGTAAATATTCACAAATTCATCTTGTCGCGAACACTCTTCATTTCATTCTTCTGCCCTTATCCCAATTTATTTGGAGTCCGCGTAGCATGTCTTCATCTGCCATCTATCTCTATTAGTTGCCATCTTAGTAGACTTATTAGACTCATCATTACTAGACTCATCTTAGTAGTAAAAAAAACGGATTCAAACATTCATATTACAAAATGTTATATTCTAACTGATTTAGCAATGCTGTTTCAATTGAATCTGTTTTCTAAGTTTATGTAAAATCATTAACATAATAATTCGGATTAGTTGTGTTACGTGAAACCAGACACATATTAGATCATTAAGGTACAATTGAAAAGAAAGTTACTTTTAAAGTTTTCTGTGTGCACTTGCATTTTAAGATGTTAATAAAACATAATACCTATAGTTCTTATGCAAAATACGAAAGCAAAACAGTAGTGATGCACTGTCCGATTCGATACTTTATAGTATCGATACGATTGGACGCGATACTTCGATAATTATAGGATCGATATAAATCATCTGCCTAGCTTTTTTCCCAACTATTTTGTGGTTGGCTTCCAATCCAACCGGATGTAGCTGAATATAAGTATTTTACATGAAGCGACTGCCTATCTGACCTCCACAACTCAGTTACTACTGAGTAATACAATACCCTTTTTGAGACTGGTAGTCAGAAGCGTAAGCCCACGAAATTATATTTTTTTTACTTTTTTTGCAATTTGCTGGTCATGGCACTGACTAACGTAACGACTGTCAAAGATCTAAAAATGACAGCCGGGACCAACGGCTTATCGTGCTTGCCGAGGCACGGAGAACACTCGGTATCTAATGGATGATCACTCATCCACAGACAGAAAGTGCAGCTTCAAGATCGACCTTATTATTTAACCACCCCTATTCAGTGGAATTAATAAACCGTATGGGACATGGATGATGTACGAGTCATTGTAAATTGCATCATTAACCAAGTCAAAAGAACTTTTGTTCTTTTGACTTGGTGAATGATCCTTCCTTCCCCTCCGTGTGTGTGTGTGTTCGTGTTGAATTTCTGATGTTTTTTCTTAAGACTCGGTCTAGTCTAGCTAGTTGAGTTTAAGTAATTTCTTATGCAATAGACAAGAAACGGGTATTAGCAGGATTTATAAATACTTATTATTTTAGAGGACAATACAGTTGCGATCTGGATTGATCCAAGGTATCGATACAAATGCAATTGTCGTGCATCCCTAATACACAGCAGTCCTTGTCGGCACGTTCACTCGCTTTGATTGCAATTTCTTGCTCGTGTCATGTGTCGGGCAATAATGATGAGGTTTTTGCCATCATTAGTTATAAATCAATGAAATTTCCATGTTGTTTACTGTTTATCGTGGAGAAATGGACAGGCGTTTGTTTATTAAATTCATAATGGAAAACCTGACAAGAAAGTGTCTATAAAATGTAGTTTCAAGTTAGAATTTTCAATCACGTTTGAGCAAGATACAATAATTATGGTAAAAAAATAAAATCACAATTACTTTTGTAGCTTATTTTTTTCATTACGTAAGATTTAACAAATCTAATTTTAAGTCTTTATTTTTCATCTAAACCATCATAATTATACAGTGTCCATAATATTATAAGTTAAGAATGTTTTAGAAAGGAAGCTTATAAATAAAAAGTTTCTACTTACAGTTACATCGATGCGTCGTAATTGGTCTATGATATTTTCATGATTTATTTCATAAGTAATAAATTGTCTTTGGTTTAATGACTTTTACCGCTCTAATATGTAATTAACTTTCAATAGGTATTACAGTTAAGTAACACTATTTTATTAAAATTTGAAAAATGATCAAGATATCTTTGGCTTCCCATAAAACACGTGTGAATAACATAAACCTAACATTACGCCTGTCCCCGATGGGTAAGGCAGAGGTGTACCTACATATCGTCAGTTCTGTTTAAGAGGAAATACGTGTGGTCTTTTTTCCATACAGACGCACTCGCCTGTTTTCTTTCTGGTTTATGAATTTAAAGCTATGATTTTTCACATCTAAATTAATATCCTAACCTCTTCTATGTCTCTATGTTTTCCTTTTTGTTGATACATAATCTGTATAAGCACTAAAACCTTTACAAAATTCTCAAAATTGCCTATTTAGACCGCCTGTCAACAGAAGCCTAGTGTACAAATTTGACAACTATTAATGTAAAACAAAAAACATAGGGACACAGCATATATCCTTCTTATTCAATTTATGAAATATCTTCTAAATTGATCGAATATTGTAGGAGGAAATAGTTGAGAGCCATACCTCGAATTATGACTTTTTACTATAGTTGTCCTTATCGCACCAATGTTGAAATCATGCTCGCAGAGCGACACCGATAGTCTTTTCAAATATCTAATGTGTTTCTTCTGTTAACAGCCAAGCCTATTGCCATTAACTGGGCACAAATCCAGACTCCGCGGCAGTTACTGAGAAATTCCTGATGAAAAAAGTGCCCTAAACGAAACGAACCCTGAACCTCGCGCTATACGGTAGCGCTTGAGACCACTAGACTAACGACGTTATTTTTCTACATATTTTGTATTCTAATAAATTTTAACTATAATATTTTGTCTTTCATGTTTGCAAAAAACTGGCCAAGTGCGAGTCGGACTCGTGCACGAAGGGTTCCGTACCATTATCTATACAACATTAGACAAAAACGGCAATAAATCACGTTTGTTGTATATACCCCTTAAATATTTATTTTATTCTGTTTTTAGTATTTGCTGTTTTAACTGCAACAGAAATTCATCATCTGTGAAAATTTCAACTGTCTAAGTATCACGGTTCATGAGATACAGCCTGCATGGTGACAGACGGACAGACAGACAGAAACATGGATGGACAGCGGAGCGGTCCCGTTTTACCCTTTGGGGACGGAACCCTAAAAAATCATCAGCACAACTTAAGGTTGAAATAAAATACATTTGCATAAAAATAACGTTATTAATTGATAAATTTGATAAAGCAAGGTACAGTGGTCATGTAGGATAATTTGCATGTCTGCATGTATGAGAGAGTGAACACTAATGTACCGTTCATAATAGATCAGTCATAATTGCGTAGTTTCTATAAATGTATACGTTTCTCTACTTTGTAGAATTGTATACTTATTATAGTAAGGTGGTAATTATTGGTTTAGTTTCTAAGTAAGTTTTCATTTTGACCGTTTTACTTTCTTTGGCTCAAGTTTCGACTATAATTGCACTGTAATAAGCAAATGTTTCATTCTTAAAACTGTTAACTTGTCATATACGATTAATTTGGCACGTACGGTAGACCGTATGTGGCTGGATACAAAACCAGAGTAAGCTGACCTCGCATTCTTTTGAAAGTCCGTAGGTACTTAGTTTGGCCAAGTCAAGGGCAAACTGAACACCACTGATGTGCGCTCTACTTGACATCATCAATATTTCACATTGCCTCCTAATATTTACAATTGGGTACAGCACCATAAACTTCAAAACAATGATATTCTCGTCTATCTGGAGCCTTCTTTGATCAGATAGCCACAGAAACAATCGATTTGAAAGCGTTTTGTATTTCTACAACGAACTGGACAACGAACCGGATGGTCAATGCTTTTCGGTAGATTATGTCAATTTAATACATTGTTACGGGTTCGTACCCGAAGGGTAACCAACGGGACCTTTTGATGTGATAACGTCTAATAAATCGATGAACGCCGGCTACATGCACGAAAAAGTGTCCCGTTACGTTCATTGTCCCGTTACGCTCTTTGTACGCTTGCGCCCCATCTATCTCTCTTTCACTTGATTTTATGACGTTGTCACGTAAAACTATCGTCCGTAAACCAACTTTACAGACAAGCAATTTTTTTAACTTTTTCATCGTTGCTATCGTTGATAGAACATCTCTATGTCAGGGTCGCTCTGAGATGTAGACAATACAGTAATTTACTTCTTTTTTAACCTCATTTGCGTACTCTTCATATTTCTTATCCCTTTCAGTGAAAACTTTCCCCAAACATCAAATACCTTCAGACACAATAGTACTACTCTCACAATAAAAACGATTATACTTAATTCACTATTATTTCAACTGTTTACTTAACGATCACGGAGTTTTTTTGTTTCTCACGGTGACTGTCACTTTTTTCGTTCTTATTGGTTCAGATGCAAAATAGACCCAGAAGGTAAGTATTATAGGCCTACTTTTATCTTTCAACTAGCTGTACGCCGCGGTTTTACCCGCCGTTTATGAGGTTTTTGTGTTTGTATACTGGACTTCCGTAGAAAACAGCTGATTTTGTAGGGTTCTGTACCCAAAGGGTAAAACGGGGCCCCTCTATGTTTGCTGACATCGCTTTGAGGCGCGCGTGGAATACGAACGCGCCATCATCTCGGCCTGTCGTCATAAGACGGACGGACGGCGAGCTAGCCCGTTAATCCCCGTCCACAAGGCAAAGTTGTACCTCACAGAACATCCACATTTCACCAGTTATGCTTAAGTCCCATATAATAGGGGGCGAGCCTGTAACTAATAATATCAACTGGGGCCAAGTCCAGACTCCAAGGCTGCTACTGAGATACTCCTGATAGAAAAACCCAATAACACTTTTCACTAACTAAGGAATCGAACTCAGAACCTCATGCTTAACAGTCGAAGTTCCGACCACTAGGACCAACGAGGCAGTCTAAAAATTAAGCTTGTCTTCCTTCAAGATCATAACACGATCTTTAAAGAAGGATGCCAGTCACTCTAGGCGTGGTCTTTCTTTATCACGTGGTTAGTACCTACCTAACCTGGTGTTAGAGTCTTTATGCCGCCCATGGGCCTCTGACTTGGCCTTACATGCTGTCGAGAAATATCTCTCAGACATGCTGGTTTCCTCACGATGGTTTTCCTTCACCGCATGTGATAATTAAAGGGTGTAAAAAGACTCTTAACCAATCCGACAGGCACTTGTTCTCCCCATCATTACGATAATTTTTTTGTTCCAGATCATACCTGTGAACTTATTCACAAGATTTTTTTTTAAATACATGTTTTTAATGTATTTTTTTACTTAAGACACCTTCACGGACTATTCAATTCATCCATCAGCACAATGTTTTGAACGCGTTACATTGAGTTCTACCGTAAAACGTGATTTTTCGCCCCAAAAAAAAGTCGTTTCCCAGCAATAATTTTTGCGTAAAGTTACTCTGTTTGATGTACATAATGCTTGGTTGAAAAGTCTGTTTCACCCTGTATACGTATAATACGCACATGAATCCGGAAAATCAGAGGAGCGCGTCTTGGGTTTGAATTTTAGACTTATGACTTGGCAGTCCGTTGACGGACACACCTAGGCTATCACTGCTTATAAGGCAGGCTGAAGGCGTGGTAGGAATACTAGATACGGCCCGAGGCGGGCAAACTAGTTTCCATAGTAACCAAAAAAAGAAGCCAGTATAGTTCGGTTCAAAATTTTTGGCGTCTCGGAAGTTAGCTGCGAGTGACAGTCTGCGTATTATACAGTCAAGACGATGCGTCCTATGCACCCCGCTTATATCTAAAATTGTGTTCTGCGCAGCTTTACACGTTAGATGTTCTGAGCCGCCATAAAGTTTGAACCGTTATACCTGCGTAGAATGTCACTTGCAGCTAACTTCCGAGCCGCCATAAAGTTTGAACCGAACTATACAACAGTGGACATTCCCCTATCATTAATGATCGTAATGATTCCCACGAAGAGAATTCTTCTATACTATTGCTTTGTTTACTACGAATCACGTTTATTTTTCATCTCACGCTATTCAAATTGCTTTCTTTGTATTTTTTCTTATTGTTGTTGTACTCAAAAGCTGTAGTGGCACACAATATAATTGTTCTTTGATAGTTGCATTTGTTTATTTACGTGGTTGCAAATGAAATCTTATCAATAATAGACAGAGAGGAAGTTCTAAAACACTGGGGAATATTGTACCTACTGTCCCAAACAATGGCTACTTTATCAAATGCGTAATCCAGCATGAAAAAGTCAAACACCCAAGAATAAATCACATAAATTAAGCAATAATATAATATAATCCACTAACTGGGATTGCGCCTCCAAAAGTTCGTAGGACCATAGCCAGCCGCATCGAGAGGACGAAGCTACAAGCTGACTCACGCCACCCAATGCACGGTTACGTACCAGTGCCCAGAGGCTGAAAAGCCGTAAAAGCTTCTTTGGGTGCGTTGGTCCAGCTAGTTTAGGTAATAGCAATGCCTCTACAGCGAGATGTGATCTCTGGCGGGAGCTGCTTAAGCCCCCTGATGGTTTCATCGAGCCGTCGGAAAGCCTTCCACCTGGGGATACTTTGCCATGGCCGACTTGGAAATCTTTGAATAGACTCCGAACCCAGGTCGGCTGTAGCAAAGACAACCCTTCAGATGGGGATTCATAGACGGCTCAGATCTCAAATGTGCATGCGGTGTGTCTCCACAGACAATGGCCCATCTCCTATCTTGCACTGCATGCCCTGACACTTGCGTACTTGACGACCTCTTGACTGCATCAGCGAGCGGAGTTCGCGTAGCTGAATTTTGGGCCAAACATATTTAGCAAAAATTTTCCATCGACACGCTAAGAAGAAGCAATAGTAAAAAGAAGTTACGATTTTAAAATAACTCAACTTATTAAATGGATATCGTAAATATGTTTATTTTATGATGATCATCATTTACTTAGCCTTTTCCCAACTATGTTGGGGTCGGCTTCTAGTCTAACTGGATGCAGCTGAATACCAGTATTTTACATGGAGCGATTGCCTATTTGATCTCAGTACTGGGTTAGACTGGTTGTCTGACTTTTTTGGGCCACTGAGGCGCGAAGGAAACTCGGTATGTAATGGGTGGTCACCTATCCCCAGACCAACCTAGGCAAGCACGGCTTAACCTAAAGATCGACCCGGGCGGCTGTTATTATTTAGCCACGAGCTCCTCATAAAATGTTTATTTTATGATGATCTCAGAATATAATGAATATGCCAATGTCCGTTATGATTTGGCTATAAATAGTGTACAGTTATAACGTTTTTATTTTAACAATAAATAGTGAAATGTTTATGTGAGGTCAGGGTTGTTATTGGAATATTAAAGTGTTTTACTGACCGCTTAGTAAAGTTCGTTTTAAGGTCAATCTTAGATCATAGACATCGTCAACAATGCCTGGATTCAACGAAGGTGTTAGTTAAACTTTAGAGGAGCTCGTGGCTAAACAATAACAGCCGCTCGGGTCGATCTTTAGGTTAAGCCGTGCTTGCCTAGGTTGGTCTGTGGATGGGTGACCACCCATTACATACCGAGTTTCCTCCGTGCCTCGGAAAGCACGTTAAGCCGTTGGTCCCGGCTGTCATTTGAAGATCTTTGACAGTCGATAAAGTAGTCAGTGGCCCAAAAAGTCTGACAACCAGTCTTACCAAGGGGTATCGTATTTCCCAGTAGTAACTGGGTTGTGGAGGTCAGATAGGCAGTCGCTCCATGTAAAATACTGGTATTCAGCTGCATCCGGTTAGACTGGAAGCCGACCCCAACATAGTTGGGAAAAGGCTAGGCAGATGATGATGTTAGTTAAACTTTAGTGCGAGTATAATTTGAGCCGCTGTTGGGTCTCGAAGCATAAGATTCATTTATATTTCCACAGGAGCTTTTATAATCTTAATATATATAAATTACGCGTCACGTTGTTTGTCCGCGATGGACTTCTAAACTACTTAACCGATTTTAATCAAATTTGCACACCGTGTGTGGTTTGATCCAACTTGAAAGATAGGATAGCTTACATCTCAATTTATAGTCGCAATATTATTTAATTGCATTATGTGACGCAGACGACGTTGCGCGGGTCAGCTAGTTATATATATTTTCTTAAGTATATTTGGTTTAGTCTAAGGAAATAGACATATTCTCCAAATGGGTGGAAAATTAATACGATTAGATATAATTAATTGAGTCAGTTATTTTCCTTTATTTATTTCTTTACACATTAAATTTTAAACATTTTAATCAAAAATAATTTAAAAAATAAAATAAAAATATAGTCCAAGCATCGGGAATAGGGTCTGAGCTACCGGTGCACGGTAATCAGGGCTCTTGAGAGAGGAACCTCCTAATAATACGCACCGTGTCCATAAGTTCAACCAGTTATCATTATTATCGGTATGAAATCTACCTACCGATGCGGATCTAAAGAATGATTTAAAACCAAGTAAAAAAAAATGCCTTGTAATTGTGACTCGATCTGTATACTTGTTGTAATATCTTAATCAAAACATGTCATTCAATAGCAAAAGACATATACCCACTACATCAAAACTGAGTGTCAATGGAATGCATAAGCGATTAACGTAACGGCTTAAACCACCACTAACGGCCGATTAATTTTGATGAACCGACAAATAACTGGAGATAATACTATAAACACCGGTTAACGTAATTGAAGAGCGTGTTACCATTAATTGGTAACTATAATAAAACTGTGGTTTAGTTCCTGACTGCCTGGTGTAGACCACCCGTAACTGACATTTTTTTCGCCTATAATCCCCGAAGGGTTAGGCAGAGGTATACCTAATAGTACACCCACATTTCGCCAGTTATGTTTTCAGTCTTATGTAATAGGGTGCGAGCCTATAGCCATCAACTGGGCACAAATCCAGACTTCGTGGCTGCTACTGAGAAATTCCTAATGGAAAAACCGAATAACTGGTTGCCCGATCCGGGAATCGAACCCAATACCTCATGTTCTCACTATAGCTAAGAGGTAGTCAATAGTGCTTGCCTGTGTTTAAATTGAACCTACGACCTATAATTGCATTAAACAGAATTTCCTACTCTTCAAAACAAGAATATTACTCAATTACAGTAACACCAACTTAATAAAACTAAAATACACCTGCATTATAAAAACATTTCAACTGCAGTGCTACCAATCTAAGTAATGAAGGTGTATGCTTTGGCAACGTTCCCGAATCTGGATCAGCACGCGAGTTGCACCTAGATTGAAAAGCGCAATGCATGTCTCGGGGTATGTGCTTAAACCTAGATTAAAGAGATAAGTGCATTAGTTAGATTGGTTCAGTATGGTTTAAGTGCTAACGGCTATGTTTTAAACGCAGTTTAACATCAAGTCGAAGTTAAATCTTTCGCGGTGTTACTGTATCTCTTACCCGATTGCCTAAGAAGGGTTATGTTTTTCGAGCGTATCTTATTCGTTTCTTTGTTTATAATTTGTAAATTTCTTTATTACCTACCTTGTATCTTCCACATGGCTAGATGGATTTCGACAGTTGAGGTAACGTTATATTTGTCTTAAAACTCCAAGTGTCCTTAGATAGGTGTTAAAAAAACAAAATTATGTTGTTAATTTTATTTTGGTTCATCAAACCACAAGCTAGAATAGTATTATTTCTCTAACATATTTCCTTGTTGGAAGTCGTTATATTAACTGGTAACAGTAAAGATCAACGAAAGTCATTACAGGAAGTATTTACTTAACATTACTATCTAAGACTTTTACTATTTAACGGCATGTGGTTGATGTACCTACTCTATTTCGCTTTCACTCACTCACACAAACATCATAATATTATTGCAGTTTACTGCCGCTTTCGTATATTGAGAGCAACTGATGATGTGATTCTGAACGCTGAAAAACGAGGGAAATGTCGTGTGGAAAGTTTTGAGTATGAATGTGGATGGATATTAGAGTACAGGAAGATTAAAGAAACGATGGATGGACTGTGTAAAGGATGTAGTGTTGCCCAAAATCGGTATTGGTCAAGACTGCAAGACCAAGACCGATTTTGGGCTTTAAACTCGCAAAATCTTTACATTACTTGCTTTTTGTGCGATTTTATATTTGCAGAAGAAAGTAATTACCGACTGGCGGGAACTGCTAAATGGAAAAATCGGTCTTGGTTTTGCAGTATTGCATTTTCGCAAGACCAAGACCGATTTTGGGCAACACTACTGCAAAACCAAGACCGACCTCTTGGTTCTTGCATTTTCGCAAGACCAAGACCGATTTTGGGCAACACTAAAAGGATGATATGGTAAGAAAAGAGGTGAATGATGAGATGGTGAGTAATAGAGAAGTATGAAAAAAGACATGCTGCGCCGACCCTAAATGAATTGGGTTAACAAGGACAAGGAGAACAAGCCGACTTCGACTCCGACTTCGTAAAAGATACTGTTACACCCATTATTATATAGCGTATCTATAGATATTTATAATGTTAACAGCGATCACCTACATTTCCGCCAAATTTAAAGATTCTAAGAATTTCCTTATTTATTTATTAGATTATAGGTACACCACTATAAATAACCGTAAAAGTGGATTTGATACTTTGAGTATTTTCTAGGAGAAAAAAAAAGATACTCGAAAGACTCAATGACGTATTATAATAATACAACCAATTGGCTTATGCCTTCAAGGAATTCCAACGATTTTAATTAAATAGAAGTACTAAAAACCTTTTATCGTAGTTAATATACCGAACTTTTTCGGAACCAAAAAAAGCGGACGGAAATAATTAAAATAATGAAATCTATAACAAAAATACTTACCCAAACACCAAAAACCTTAACATCCAAACTTCACCATCTAAAAACCTACTTTAGCTTTAGGAAAATACGGTATAATTTCAGTTGTAAGTAGGGCATAACGTTAATACATTAATACAACCCCCCCAGAACAATGTAGGGTGTAAATCTTTGGACTACAATGCGCTATAAATTATCAATTGAATGGTATTAGCATGTCGAACGGAAATTAGCGGGGGCAAAACAGGCCAGTAATATATGGTGTACACTCGATGGGCTGGAAATAGCAATGTTGTTCGTGTTCAATGAAAAGCCGAATTGATCGACTTCGGAGGTCTGTCCGTAGATGGGTGGCGATTGTAATTATTTAAGGGAAATAAGAAGTTCTAAAGTCTGATAATCGACTTTAACTATGCCTTCCACCAAGCATCTTTATTGTCAACAATGTGGTTGATCTTCGAGGTTAAGCCGCGATTGTCAAGGTCGATCTGTGGATGGGTGACCATCCATTACGTACCGAGTTTCCTTCGTGCCTCGGAAAGCACGTAAAGCCATTAGTCCCGGCTGTCATTTATTTATTTATTTATTTATATGGCACTTCAACGACTAACTCACTAAAACATACATAAACATAAATCACAAAAAAATGTAGGTACCTATAGTGAGTTCGCCACTTATAGAAGTGCACAGCGCTCGCAGAATAATATAAGGGCAAGTGAGATACTATTACAGAAATTATGTATAGTACAAAAAAAAAGACAGTAAATGAAAATTAAAAAACAAAAATAATAAAATTGATGTGGGCTGTGTATGTTAGGCCGCTGGGAAATACAGAATTACTTAACAAAAAAAAATGCATAAGAGAGCAAAAACGAAATAAAAAATTAAAAGGCTGTTAAAGAAGGGAATGGAAGTGGATTTACCCGGTGTCTGATATCGCGCAGACATCTCGAGACTCCGAGCTGGGTATAAGTCTCGTACGGTATTGACGGAAGGGGTTAGAGAAGATGTCAATGCTACTGGTTCGTGCAGCAATTTTGTTGTAGTTTCTCATTAGACGGTTGATGGGTGCGGTGCTGCCAAGGTTAGTACGACTTGCAGTGGTGGCAAAAGTTATTGTTTCGCGGCCAGATCTAATAGTTTTCTGTCGAGGTACAGCTGTTCTTAGTTCCGCTAAAAGTTCGGGAGCGTTTACTAAGCCGTTGACTATTTTATAAAGTAGGATTTGGTCCGTTACGTCTCTTCGGTGTTCGAGTGAACACATACTGAAATGGATGAGTCTTTGACCATAAGAGGACTCCCGTGGACAGCTAAAGCTTTTAAAACGAAGATATCTAGTGATACGTTCAATTCTATTTACGTGGACACGGTAAGTGGGGTTCCAAACTGGAGGTGCAGAGTCCAGTAGACTTCTCACAAGAGTATTGAAGAGCACCTTTAAGGTTGAGATGGACTGGAAATCCCTACATATTCTTTTTATAAAGCCAGACATTTTTGCAGCTTTGGCAGTGATGTGGTCGATTTGGTTGGTAAATGTGAGTTTAGAGTCGAGGTGGACTCCCAGATCGCGAATTGTATCTACTTTTTTGAGTGTTACCCCATTTATTGAATATGACGTCGGTAATGGTCTCTGTTTTTAGTGAAAGTTATGTGGTAGAACTTTTGTACATTGAGGGACATTCGGTTTTGTAGGCACCAATCGTGAACCGCGTCGAGGTCTGCCTGGAGTAGTTGGACGTCATTTGATGAGTTTCTTTCTTTGAAGATCTTTAAATCATCGGCGAACATAGAGCATTTGCTGTGTTTTATTGTCTAATATATATATATTTGTAAATCTTTGACAGTCGTTACGATTAGTCCGAAGCCCGAAAGCCTGACAACCAGTCTTACCAACAGGTATCATATTACTAAGCTACTGGGTTGTGGAGCTCAAAAAGGCAGTCGCTCCATGTAAAATACTGGTATTCAGCTGCATCCGTTAGACTAGAAGCAGACCCCAAAAGGCTACGCAAATGGTGACCCTTTACTGACTAGTATCGATCGTTTTTGATTACATCAATGCTATCAAAAATTTGGTTGCACGCCGGGAGTGCCGGCAGAAGTGAAAACTTGAAACAACGCCATCTAGCTTAAATATCAGGAATTCTAATAGCTTTCTGCAAGAACGAAAGATATCACTGCCGTAGAAAAAAACTTGAAACAACGCCATCTAGCTTAAATTACACGCACACTCGCGTAAGCGCCCTGCGCCGCCGATTCGACCTGACGATCTGACGCGAGTTTAAGAGATTTTACCCAACCCAAAAAGTGCACAACGCCGCTAAAGAAGATTTCACTTCAAAAATATATCAGAAGCGCGACTTCACGGCTTACATTAGCAGGATGAGGTGCTCCTTGTCAACCTCAAAATCAACATTGCCATTGTTCTGACAACCAAACCTAAAGACCTCATAAAATAGCTGCATAAAGAACAGACCGTACCACAAGGATGGTCAATAACGACTGATTTGGTCAATACGACTCCCAAAATGTACGGCTGCCATGTTATTGGGGAGCGATGGCGCGAGAATGATGCATGTCTGCAGAATGGCGACGAATCGCTGTGTATCTGTTATTTATTGTTTTTGGCATCTGTGCCTGGGTTTCATAAAATCTGGCACCAACATACTGTTTGCAGTATTGTATTGTATGAGAGATACTCACAGTAAATATTGTGTCTTTCATCCGGTTGGATTTTTAGTCTCACGTCTTTTTTACGGGTGATTTTTGGCCCTGAATAATCTGGGGTTCTAAAATAGCCGTTTTAGTAGAATCATAATCGAAAAATATTATGTGGCCATTTTTGACCCTTTTTTTTTCGGGCGACTTCTCCCGCTCTGGGCAGTGCGGAAGGGAGTGTCAGACTTGTACTGACTAAAACCCATCCATGTTCCTTCTTTGCCCTTTGTGTTCCAGGGCCACGGTATCTCTTTCAAGTAGACCCGCAGCCCTGGTGCCATTTTTTTGACCCTCTGAACATAATGATGAAAAGCCATTAGGGTCTAAAAAGCAGCAGGGTTCTTCCATCAGGAATTTCTCAGTAACAGCCATGGATTCTGAATTTGTGCCCGGTTGATAGCAATAGGCTCGCTGCCTATTACATGGGTCTTAAACATAACTCTCGAAATGTCGGTGTTACTATGTGTGAATGGGTACACTTCTGCCTTTCCCTTTCGAAAATAACAAGCGTGATGTTTTGTTAAGAAAAGCCCACTGAAGCGACGTGAACTCGGAAATCAGAAATCTAAACAACACAATTGTCGTAGTAAGTCAAAGCATCTAGGTAAAAAAATAAGCTTTGCAGATGCGCCTTAATTTTACATATATTATAGCTTATTTTACAATATTACTTTTTCATAGCGTATAGAGGAGCTGGTGCCTAAATAATAACAGCCACTGGGGTCGATCTTTAGGTTAAGCCGTGCTTGCCTAGGTTGGTCTGTGTTTGTGTGACCACCCATTACATACCGAGTTTCCTCCGTGCCTCGGAAAGCACGTTAAGCCGTTGGTCCCGGCTGTCATTTGTAGATCTTTGACAGTCGTTAGGTGATCAGTGGCCCAGAAAAAGTATGACAACCAGTCTTACCAAGGGTATCGTATTACCCAGTACTATCTAGGTTGTGGAGGTCAGATAGGCAGTCGCTCCATGTAAAGTACTGGTATTCAGTTGCATCCGGTTAGACGGGAAGCCGACCCCAACATAGTTGGGAAAAGGCTAGGCAGATGATGACTTTTCCATAGCGTGCGCCGGCAATCAAATAAGTATGGTCATCATATTTTGATGACCATACTTAGTCAGTCAGTCAGTTCAGTCATTTTCTGTATGAGAAAAAGCTTTCGCCTTGCCCTGTCCTATCTCAATAACTATAATTATCATCATCACTATTAACAAATACAGCTATCCCAAAGTAAACATTACCACCTGCAGCGCTGCCTACCTCATTGCCGCTTAATAAGGCATCACACGAGGTATTTGCACTTTCTAACAGGCTACTTCCCCCAGTTACTGTCCAGCGCACTTTCCCCGAGCTTACGCGCTAGTGGCTAGCTTATGAACTAGTTGATTTTCTTGGGTTGGTCTGTGGTTAAGCTGTGGTGCGTCTAATCATAGAATTTGATAGTAATAGGGTGATTTTCACAAATGAAACTGAAGGCGTAGATTAGATTTCAGGAATTTAAAGCTTCAGGAGATCATTTTTGCTGTTCCTGCGGAAAAATGTGTACTCCCAGAATAACACCGAAATACGAGTATTTCGAGGTGGCCTTAATTTCAAAGGAATTTTGTGCTATTCAAATTTTCTTTGATAAGTACTCTTAAGGATTATCTACTACCAACTGAAATAATATAGTCATCAGTGTAGTTCTACTATCTAGTGTAGTTGATAAACCTAATAAGGAGTACTATCCTTGATGACGAAATAGAACACTAAGGTGCTCTAATAGGGTTTACAATGGAACAGCTAAGAATACGACAGCAACAATACAGCATTACACCAAAAGCTTTTCACAAAATTGTAGACAAAAATAAAGAAACCATACGTCAAAAAGCATCTTTGTAATCTAAAATCCGACGCACGACCCCATCCTTTAAGTGAAGCAACTTGCCCCAATTGGCACACACCCAAACAGACGAACAAAGAAAATATTCTTACAAACAGACTGAACATAACATAACATTACGCTTGTGTTATTTGATGAGGTAGGTAGTATTTGACTGTAGTGGATACACTGCACAATTTGTCTGTCATGTTTCAGTCATCTTAGAGAGCGAATCATTGTCTTTTCATCATCTTCCTGCCATTTTTTTTTTCGGATGGGAAATCATCAAATCACTTCTCCCGCTCTGGGCGGAGCGAAAGGGAGTGTCAGACTTGTACTGACTAAAACTCATCCATGTTCCTTCCTTGCCCTTTGTGTTCCATGGCCGCGGTACCTCTTTCGAACAATCCCGCAGCCCTGGCAGGCATCGGCCCTAACGGGCCCCTCCCTGTTTGCTGACATCTCTTTGAGTTGCGCGTGGAACACGAACGCGCCGTCAACACGGCCTGTCGTTAAAAGACGGACGGACGGCGAGCTAGCCTATTACTCACCGTCCATAGGTCCGCGTCTACGGTGGCCGGAAGCCACCATGTGACCCCCGACGCCCGGGGCGTCTCCCACGGCGGCTGGGACGGGAGGTTCTCTCACCCTCTCATGCTTCGCGCTTTATATGATTTGGGTTATATTCAGAAATAGGCTCGCTCAGTAGGTACAGTACAGCCCTGCCTAACCCTTCGGCGTTAACAGTCGTGATATCTTGTACAGATAGACACACAATGCTTCCTCTTACAAGAAAATCCTCTCATGTATCATCCTAGTAGAAAATGTTATTATTTTTACTATAACGGTCTAAAATTGCTTCAATGGCTAGGTCAGTGGAGAACCCCACTAGTACAGTAAAGTGTATATTATACTGATAGGTAATGATTACATTTTATACATAATCAATTTAACCTATTCTGCTTACTCTAGCATTATAATATTAATTAAATCACCTGCTTATTATTTTACGATTACCAGCAAAGTAAATTGCATTTTACTGGTATTCTTGTTAACTACTAAAACTTAGTTTAATATTATACTTGTGCCAGTCTAAGGGAGCAGACATGACTTCATGAGTTACTGGTAAAGGCCCAACTTCCGTGTTGAAGGTCGTGAGTGCAATTCTAAGCAGGCACATTGCTAGGTCACAGCACACATATCAACTCGGAAAGTGATCGTTACCGTATCAACTCGAGTCATTCAGTATTTTTTGTATGTAACTCTCTACTGCATTGCACACTAATCGGAGTCGTAACTTACGTTTCTTACCTAGGTGCAACATTGTTATAACACTGCACATGGTAGGTTGTAGTATGATGGTGGTATTAACATTAAACTGTAAACTACATTAAAAGATCTGGTTTTACAAGATTATTAAGTAGATACAGTTATAATTCATTATAAAAGGATTTATTCATGATAATCCCACGCAGTAGAGATGTTAACAGTATTTCAAAGTGAAAGAACAAGAAGACACAATTTCTACTTTGGTCCGTGACGTATTATTTCCAAGGTTTTTGTAAAAATATACTGATTTAAAAGAGTGTCCATGGAGTTTCTTGCCCGTTCTTCTCCATAGAGATCTACGCTAGGGAATGGGCAACTACAGTACTTTCACAGTTTTTATGCCTTGTGACTGGGACTGTAGCTTCATTACATTGTTTTCTTGTCGACAATTCAAAAGAGCCTGTAACTGGCCTACTTGAAATAAATGCTTTGATTTTGATTTTCGATAATGCTACTTGAAATCATTTGATTGTGCTGGTAACAGAGGTAGTCGTTTCATGTAAAATACTGGTATTTAGTAGCATTCGGTTAGACTGGACACCGACCCCAACATTTTAAGAAAAGGCTAGGCAGATAGATGATCTTTCTTCTTTTTCGTGCGGTTAGTACTTAACCTGTTGTCAGAGTTTTTATGTATTCTATGGGCCTCTGACGTGACGTTACAACAACAACATATAATATTATATATTTATTTTCAGGCTACTTTGGCCCATAGATATATGCTTTACAGACTAACATACATATGATGCACAAATTGTGTTAGTAAATAAAACCTTAAAAGTATGTTAGTAACACTTCACTTTTGCACTATGTCACTTCGCGTTCGTGTGGCACTTGCCCGTGGAAGCGACGGAACACCACTCCCTGCGGCCAAAAGTCCTCCTCTAAGACTAGGTGCAGCTAGCATGTTAGTTTTTGCAACACGAACGCCTTAAAGTTGACGTTGTGGCGCGACTCAAGCAGCTGCACTCTCGCCACGAAGGTTGGTCTTCTGACGCACGTATTCCACGATGTCCTCCGCCGTACTGGTGTAGTGTAGGCGGGAGATGTACACCGGAGTGTTCGGCTTCGCGGCACGAATAGGCACGTTGGCCTCCGATGGAGTCGTACCGCAGCTGTTCTTATTGGTACGTTGACAAACGTCAACTTCGTCGTCGTTTGGTCGTTACATGCCGACAGAAATATATCTCAGGTTGTGTCATTGGTTTGGTTTCCTCACGAAGTTTTCCTTCACCGAAGCTAGTGATAATTATACAATACGCACTTGAATCTGAAAAATCAGAGGTGTGTGTGTATCTCATGTGTTGGAACTTGAGACATACTACTTGGCAGTCCGACTGTCACACACGGCAGATGATGACTTGAATAACGTGATGACACTTTTCATGACATAACTGGTTTACATGAACTTGACCCCAGAGTCATTCAGTCAAGTCATCATGTTGTTTACAAAGACTCAAAATATTGTAGCGGCACTACAAAAAGTACCACAGCGCTATTTAAGTTACCAGACACCTGACATACAACCAGTCTGGCTGGGGATCCTCCTTTTTCTAAGGGGGATGAAGAACTTGGCAACGAAATAGTCTTAGGTAGATTAGGGATGGTAATTAAATGAGCCTATGCTATTAAAAGGCCTTCTGTATGTAAACGGGACTACTCCCGTTATTACTGCCTACGCAGTAATCTATATAGGCTCAGTGGTAATGTCTTCGATGATTGTGTGATAGGAAATACCTGATTTCTCTCGTAAAAGAAAGCAAGTTGGAGCGGCGTACCCAGTGGGGACGACGAGGTGGGGACGACCGGGAATAAACCGTTAGAGCCTCTACTATTGGACACACACTTGCACTGCTCTAAAAACGAAAAATGAAAATTTGAAAATAAAAGGAAAAACCATTTTACGTACAGAGTGTAAACAGACTCTTCACGAAGCCGTCAACCAAGCATTCTGTACATCAAACTAAGTAACTTTACGCAAAAAATATTGCTGGGAAACGCCTTTTTTTTGGGGTGAAAAGTCACGATTTACGGTAGGACTTAATGTAACGCATTCAAAACATTGTGCTGATGAATGGGTTGAGTAGTAGGGGGGTTGTGAAGGTGTCTTGAGTGAAAAAAATACATTAAAATCATGTATTAAAAATAAAACTTGTGAGAAAGTTAGAACTTTGACCTCCAATATAATAGGTATGGTCTAGAGCAAAAAAAGTCGGCATCATTAAGAGTATTTTTATACCCCTTAAAGGTTCCGTTATAATACTCAAAATCTGAATTCAATTCATCAATTTATTTCGAAAGCATATTGTCGACCAATCCATTAAAAAGACTCATTCATCAATTAAAACTGCATCGAACTGACATTTTCATTTAAAAGCAATATCGGTTCACTAAAATAGCATTTTCAATGACATTCAAAGGCTTGAAATAAGAGCGATTTAAAATGGAATCGGTACGGAATGCGTGGAATTGCATTAAAAAAAACTTCTGCCCATTATTTTGCAGTTGGACATAATTAATGCGGTGAGCGTTCACGACATGTGGACACAGTTGGGGATAAGCAGAGAGATAACCTATTTAAAAGCTTCAGCTTTAAAGAAATAAGAGATTCTTCACTAGTGTGTTTTTTTTTTCTAAATAATTCAATTGTATTTAAGCAACCATAATAAATCATAACTTACTGCATGTACTTTTGTCGAAAATTCAAAAGTGCCTGTAACTGGCCTACTTGAAATAAATGCTTTGATTTTGATTTTTGATTTTTACTCGATATTTGATGATTTTGATGTAAATGATAGCGTGCCGGTTGACAGAGGTGAATAGAAGAAAAAAACATGTTGCGCCGAGCCCAAGTAACCCTGGACAAGGAAGATAATGACTGCATGTACTCGAAATTACGAGACATCGCCTCTCCTATTTATGTAATAATTTGCACGCCGTAAGGTAGACTGTAGCCGATCTCATTAATTTATGTATAACATCTTATAACTGTACCTACATTCATAGCAAATAAAGCTCTGATTTTGATTCTGATTCTGATTCCTCTCTGCTCAACAGTTTCCACTAAAGCTAAGCATATACGAGAAGTGTAATTAACGAAATTCTATTGGTGGATTAGGTACAATACATCTCCTCTTCTACTGTCTTCTCGTGTCCGCTTTGCTGGCGTCCGGCCCTTACACATCTTTCGGCTACATGTTGTATTGGAAACATACGTATTGTAGGTACAGACGCCAGCACATCAAACTACTACAATCTGTCAAATTTCTTTAATAGATTTTAAACTTTATCTCTGAAGCATTAAATTCAAGGTTGCTTGGGAAAATCTGACAGCTTCGGGTAGCTTGACCTGCTGAAGTCTGTATAAAACTCAAGACTTTCTTCCTTGGGAATAGACATAAACAACAGACCGCTTACTAAAATGAAATCTTCGAGATAACAGGAACTAATCACAGATAATTTTTAAACTCAAAAACAAAAACAATTTGGTGTATCAGAACGCTGGAGTCATAAAATGTGAAATATTAATTTGATTTACGAATAATGTTGATTTGCAATATTATTAGACGTATTTTTAGACGCTGTAATGATATTAATTTATTCATCTGGTGTCATTAAGTAAATTAATGTTATTTTTAGACTAATATCAATTATAAAAATAAGAAGAGAAAGATTTTAGCACAATCATTTCATTCATTTATTTAAAAATTGGTTAATAGTTGGTAACAATTTTTTTTTTCACTCAAAAAAAAAAGATCATTTTGAACGAGGTTTTTGATTGCATGATTGTACGAATTTCAAACATTAGCTAGTCGCGTATTATTGATTGAACAGTTATGTTCGCAACTTTTGTAGAAAGGATGAACTATTCAAAGTAAAATAACAAATAGTGAAATTAATTAATGGTTAATATCGTTCGTGAACTTATTTTAACCCCGCCTAGGGACGCCCTAGAAGGATATACACAGACTTTATTTGTGGTATTCTTCAGCTAGTTCAGTTGGGTATAGTATTCAAAGATAGGACTTGAACAAATCTGGCGAAATGTGTATTTACTTATTTTATTTATTTATTTAACAGTTTATTTACACACTAAATACAGAAAAGAAGAAAGGAATATAAAATAGGTACAAAGGTGATGCTTATTTCTAAAGAAATCTCTTCCAGCATATCCGTGAAAGGAGAGGAGTTAAAAAGAAATGTAGACATAGTGTGTAAAAGAAGAAGGGAAAATAGAATACATAAAGCAAATAACGAATTTAAATATAACATACAATATAAGAATCTTCTTACATACATACAAGTACAAAGATAAATTATAAACAGATATATAAAATACAATATAATATATATAATAATAAATACCTATGCAACTATGGCAAATCGGAGAGATAATGTTCTTTCACTCTTCGTTTGAAATCTGTAACTGTTTGGCAGTCATAATATCAGGCGGAAGAGAATTCCACAACCGCACGGCGTGTACAGTAAAGGAGTAGGAGTAGAAGTTGGTAGAGTGGGGAGGGGATTTAAGGAGGTTCCTAAGATGTGACTTGCAAGGTGCATCAGAAGGACGGGATATACTTACGGGACTATAGAAACAACTCTGCCTAATCCTTCGAAAATAACAGGCATGATGTTACGGTTACATTGAATTTGCAACGACAAAACTCATAAATTCAATTAGTTAATTAAAGTCATGCAAATTGATCCGTACGTTGAACACATGGTATTCAGAAATCGCTTAGATTGCAGTGTTCGAAGCGAGCCGATTCCGTTAAGTCTATCAAAGTCTCATCTCGCAGGCTGCTATGAAATTGATTCGAATCAAAACGTCAAAGTGCAGGCTGTGAGTGAAGCGGTTTTGTGAGTGAATTCTGTTGAAATCTATCTAGAGTACGATAAGCATTGAGCATATTAAGAACGTTTCCATATTATGATATGTGAGTCATCATTTGCCTAGCCTTTTCCCAAATATGTATGTCAAGGTGGCTTCCAGTTTTATCGGATGTACCTGAATACCAATATTTTACATGGAGCGACTGTCTATCTGACCTCCACAACCCAGTTTGTACTGGATACGACACCCACTAACCGGTAAAATGGGTGTACTATTAGGTACACTTCTGCCTAACCCTACGGGGATTACAGGCGTGGTGTTTTCTTATGTGTTGAATAATGCCGACTGGAACGTGTATCCACCTCTTTGGAAACTAAAATAATAATAAAATAAAATGAAATCCTGAATATCAACGGTAATCGACAACACAACAGAGAAATACAAAAAAGCATTATAACTTCAATTCCAAAAGCTAAACCAACTTACATTACTGCCAACAACACAACTACGGGCACAGAGTAATAAAAATCCAGATTATACAAACGGGTGCAGATAAATTCCAGTTTATTACAATCCCCGTATAAATAAGCGAGCTTCCTAGGTATAAACATTTCTCATAAAGGAGCCAAGAACAGATAGCTTTATATCCTTTCTAATGAAATTCTTCGAACAAATTGTAAAGTTTTCAAAACTTTAAAATAAGTTGAAATAGTTGTTTTAAAAGTTTCGTTGAGTCGGTTATTGTTTGTGAGGTCTGTTACGTCTGAATTTGGTACTAAACGTGGATTTTGTATAAGGTAACGTTTTCTGCGAGTATGTTGTATGACATTTTAGGTTTTTACAAGCCATGCAGCTACGACAAGAAAATAATCATAAATATCTAAATGTGACTTTAGAATAACAGCTGATCATACAAATTATGCATACCATAATGTATTTTCTTCTTTCAGTTCTTACAAAGGTTATCTAGAGGAGATTTCCGTGTTTTTTTAATAATGAGGGTGTACGAAGTAAAGAGTTTAATAAATAAATCGTTAGTAGGCATTCCACTATACAGAAAAACTTTTCCACAAAAACTTTCATCAATATCATCATTCACTTTACCTTATCCCAATTCATTTGGGGTCAGCGCAGCATGTGTTCGTCCATACTTCTCTGTTACTCTTCATCTCATGGAGTACTTAAGAGTGAAGACCAACTGGACACTGAGGGTCGAAAGGTTGGAATCGTACCACAAAATCAACTTTAAGTCGTTCGAGGTACGAGTTCCAACTCACCATCTACAGACCTTCATGAAAGAGGACTTTTGGCCGAAAGGTGTCGTATTCCGACGATTCCGAGGTCGGTTACGCGACACCACGCAGCAGAACACGACGCCGTCTACGACACGTGTTTAGTTGTAATTAAATAAGGTTTATATTTTTATATGTATTAGTTTATTATTGTATAAGATTATTTTGTGTATTTTACCTATGGGCCTTAGTTGAATAAAAGGATTATTATTATTAGACACCTTCTTTCTTGCCATATCATTCTTTATACAGTCTATCCATTGTTTCTTTGGTCTTCCTTTACTCTTATACCCATCTGCGTTCTTTACGACATTTTCCTCATTCCTCCGCATCACATGCCCATACCACGACAACCGATTACCACACAACTTTTCAGTCACCGGCGCCACTTTCAGACTTTCTCTTCATTCATTTTTTTTTTTCTTTCATTTCTTATTTTATCCATTCGCGTAACTCCACACATACCCCTTAGCATTCTCATCTCAGCCACATGCAAATGCCTTTTGTGGCCCAACATACAAGACAGCAGGTCTAACCATTGCTTTATAAATTTTCCCCTTAAAAACTTTCATCAATACATTTCCAATACCTAGAAAATGTATAACCATTTCATATATATCATTTACAAAATACAATAAAAAAGATACAGTACAGTAGGAGGATACTCTCATATCATTTCTAAGGAAATGAAATCATGATTGATGACAGGAATACCCTTACGCACGAGGAGATCACATTTGTCTGGGATATTTCTTTTGACCAGTTGATACAGAGAATAATGTTGAAGAATTATGTGCGAAGCTATTTCTTTATTCGATTTTATTTGGAGATCAAACGGCTAGATATTCGGAGAATAACGATACGGCTGAAGGATAATATCGATTGATGGTTGATGGAATTAATCTTACTACTGTTATAAATACTTATGTGAAAGTTGTGTTACGTTTTCACGCAAAAATTACTAAATGGATTTGGATGTGTGGCAGACGGATAGTTTCTAACCTGGATAAACACAAAGGATACTTTTTATTCCGTTAGTCTGATCCCGTGGGACAGTTACCAACATTTCACGCAGGCGAAACCGAGGGCATAAGCTAGTAAAATATAACATTGCATACGTTCATCCCAGAGATAGGTAGAGTTGTTGTGTAATAAGGTATACTCACATATGCCTAGTCTAGGCCAAGTTATCACTTAAAAATTCTCTTGACGGACGAGCCGAATGCCATAAACTGTACATCAAGAATTCTGTCCAAACTGAAAATAGAACCTAAGACCTCATATTCACAGTACATATAACTGGCGAAGTAATGACTAGACAGACGAGCCAAGGGCTTACCTGCCTTTGAAAAGGGTGTTGAATGAACCATTACAGAACCCAATTATTAATAGGTAGTCACAGAATTAACATCTGAAATACGAAGGATTTAAGACATTAGACGTTTACGTGAATATTAATATCTTGCTACATTGTTTGGCTATTAGTTTGGAGCAACATTTTCAAGATACACATTCTCATTTCACTCAATTTAAAAATAAATAATACCAGCCTACAACGTTCCCACTGTTGGGCAAAGTCAGTTCATTTAGAGAAGGCACAAACATTAATCACCATAATAGCTCTAGGTAAATTGACGATTTTATAGTTATTTTTAGATACATACATACATTTTCTAACACTGAAAACGGAATTTTAAAGAAACATGGACACAAACAGATACATACGCACAGACAGATACATTGTATAGAGAGATACTATTTTTTTATTTTTGATGTCAATTAATCCTGACTTTGTATTTAAAAATAAACCATATATTCATCACGTATCAATTATTGATAAACTAACTATACCTATACATTAAGAAATTAAAAACTTTTATTAGTACACATGGTAATAACTCTTTTCAGTGTTAATAATGATTTTATAGTTTCATTATACGGTCGGTTTTTTCACGAAGTTTTCCTATTATGTACAAATGATTTTAATATTTTTAAACAATGATAATCTTCTCAATTCCAGAACACATCAAAACTCAATGAATGCTCATCAAAAAAAAATGAAGTGACTCCACAAACACAATGGGAAGCGGTGTCAGTACGGCCACCAGCCGCAAGTGGCCAGGCCGCAAACGAGAGGCACCTCCTCCACCTCATGCTGAGTCTTCAAGAGTGCTGTTCCTCTTGTACCTGATACACAGGACCTGGAATGTGGTCGTGGAACATGTGGATTCAAAGAGTGCCAGGTGGGTTCTACTAACTGTTTCTTTTTTTTTCTGAAAAGCTTTTTCTGACTACCTACTTGCTGGTCATCTACAAGACTTTTAGCTGACCAATTTTGATTGACAATTCAAACCTGTGCCAGGTGACAACCGTTTTAGGCACCCTTTTTTTCGGATTTGAAATCATCACATGACTTCTCCCGCAGTGTCAGACTTGTACTGACTTAAACCCATCCATGTTCCTTCCTTGCCCTTTGTGTTCCAGGGCCGCGGTATCTCTTTCGAACGGTCCCGCAGACCTTGAGTCCCACAGCTTTGGAGTCCCGCAGCCCTGGGCCGTTTTAGGCACCCTACGCCTCGTTGGTTACCTCTTGTCCTGAAATTAAATTCAACGACTACCTAAGTGATTACGTTTAATGGATGTCAGCCAGTATCATTTCTGCTATAACAAGAATTTATTATAACTCGGCAATCTTAAAAACATCGCAATTTTTCCTTTTATTATTAAAATGGAGGTAGTCTCCGCATGGTCTTGTCAGTGAGTCGACGTATCCCAATGGTCATAATGAAAAAATCCTAGTACCTAACGGAGATAGGTTCTCCAATTACAATGAGTGAGGTTCTAAATAATTGTAACCACCAATCACTGGTAGTTACTTGACTATTTTTGAGACTAAAAAAATTTATTATTATATTCTTAAATCCATACAAGAACTCACTTTGAGAAAATCACAACTACATGTTCAATTCGAGGAATGATTGGTATTTGCGGCTCAAATATGTTGTATAATATCGTTTAGTAATAAACAAATAGTGAGCTAAGTATGTTTCTAGTAGCTACGAGTATAATTTATACTCCGAAATAATCCTATTTCATGATTTACATAGTTATCTAGAACATTGTGTTGTATTCGGATTGTATTAAGTAGTTTATCATGTTAGTATTTTATGTTTAGAATATGTGGTATTTATTTGCCGAAGATTTCCTAACATTATAAATGTGAACGTTCGTGGAGAAAAGGATGTATGGATGTCTGGATTTATGGATGTATGTTACTCTTTCACGCAAACTACATAACGGATTCGGATGAAATTAGCATACAGATAGTTTATAATCTGGTTTAATACATAGGATACTTTTTATCCCTGTAGTAAAATCCCGTGGGACAATTATCGAACTCTACGCAGGCGATGCCGCGGGTATAAGCTAATTTGTTATTTATGTATAAGATTACCTATTAGAATTGGTAATTCCCATAGTAATCCTGACTTTTTCCAAACAAAAACCTCGAAATATTCTAAAGTTGATATCACGTGTTCATAAGTGGGCAAGCGCTATGCACAGAGCGCTTTTATAATTACGCTCGTTCTATAGAACTCACGTAAAAGCAGCACTAGTTGCGTCGTCGAAGGCGCGTAAAATGGCTCTTACATGGTCTTCGACCAGTTACTACTTTCTAATACGACGGATACCTAATGAACCTCTTCCTCTTTTCTGTTGTAGCGGCACTACAAAAAGTACTCAGCAACATAGAATAAAAAGTACTGCAGCGCCATCTATGACGGCGCGGACGAACTAAACAACAAAATCCTAGATCACGCAAGTAAAGTTATCCGCGACTTAAAAGTATAGAAGAACCCCACAACAACTGTCAGCCAGTAGCCCACCAGACATAACACCCGTCTGGTTGGAGGATCCTCCCTTTTCTATGGGGGTTGAAGAACTTTACACCCTGTTCTTCACACCCCCAAACTATATAAAAAGTGTCTCTATATTTAATGATATTCATCAATAATTCCAGATGGCGTGGCTCCCACACAGTGCCAAGTTCGGGCGAGGGTTTTGCTCAGCGCTTCGACTCCATCAGCATGGCTGAATCAGACCTTGGATCCTGCTACTCCACCTGCAGTTGCAGCTACTGCAGGCTAAGGGAGTGCGCCCATGATTGTGTCAGGTAGGATTTCGATCTTGGATATTCTTACAACTATTTTAATCCATGGACAGGCAGTTCCCTATATGAACAGTCGTTTCCCAGCAATAATTGTTGCAAAGAGTTACTGAATTTCGTGAAGGGTCACGAAGTCAACCAAGCATTCTGTACATCAAATTCACCTTGTAGGTCACTGGCCTGTGCCTGCTGCGATTTGCTTGTTTTTTTGCCACGACTCTGTAAAATAAAACAATATCCTTTCATTTCAATTTGTCATTAAAACTTGAGTTGTTTTAATCTTCAGATACTCTTCACCTAATTGCCTATAATTATGTATTTTCTAACCTTATGTTTTCTCTTTTATTCCAGGTAAGAAAATTATCTTAAAACTTCTGTTGAAGAAATATTTCAACGACTATCAATGACACCCAAATTGGCAGTCGAAACAAGTGGCCGTCATAGATACCAGCTTTCTGTGGCCGGTATATCTAACTACAGTCTAAAGCAGCGGTTCTCAAACTTGTTTGGTGGCTGAACCCTTTTGAAAAGCGCAATTTTTGACGGAACCCCACAATAAAAAAATTACGTGCGTTTTTTAATAATAAGTAATCATGTAACAATGTAAGCGTATACTATAATTATAATAAAAAAAATCTAATGGGATGTAATGTAATGTAATGTAATGGGCTGCTCTAAAGGAATACAAACAAAATGCTTTATCATAATTACCATCACGCCTGTAATCTCCGTTTCAAGGGTCATATAGCCAGTTATGTTTAAGTCCCATATAACAAGGGGCGAACTTATTGCAATGAGGCACTCTACTATATTTAGGAATTATAATTTTAAGATTCAGGAAAAAATCGCGCACTTATAAAAGAAGCAAATATATTTCACTTAAATCCCGCATAAACTAGTAATATAAATCTTCAGAAAGAGGAAAACGATGTTTCAGACCCTCAGATTTAAGTGATGCAAAGGCCAAGCTTTATAGTAACCCATTTTTCTTATAAAAACATACGAGAAAAGGCCAGCTGATGCATCCTCCATCAAGAATTTTCCTTGCTAGAAACTTAGAAAGTAAGACCTCTTTTAAAACAAAAAAGGCTTCATGAAGACTAAACTAGATTTTGTTGCTTCGGAGAAATTCAGAAAGTATCCCACGGAAACTTACAACAGAAATAAAATCCATACATCTGAGCCTATATTCCTTAAGTTTAAAAGAAGAACAGACATCGTATGCCAACCACCAAACAATTGGCAAAAATCCTCTTGACCTAGTTAATGTCTACTAGTGCGCCAAATTTAACAAAAATCCGTTCAGCCGTTAATGCGTGAGCTAGACAAACAGACAGACTGTCACATTTACGACATGGCTAGCATTTGCTAGCGGCTTCGCTCCCGTTTAGTACCTATGGAAATTAACCTACGGGAATGTTTTAAATGTAGCCTAAGACACTCGGGGATAATGTAGCTGCCCGTTAGTGAAACAATTTTCAGAATGAGACCAGTAGTTCCGAAGATTACCCGTACATACAAACTTACAAACGAAACCTCTTTATAATATTAGTATGGAAGATTAAACCATCTGTTTCTAAAGCTTAACCTAAAATGCTCCTCCCCGATTTTCACATAGAAGGAAAAAGTTCGCAGCAATGTTTTTAAAACATAAGATAGTTTCTAAGAAAACCACATCCACCGTTTCAAATGCTTTTGCAAAAACCAAAAATCCGTTTTCTCTACTTTCTCTCTATTCCGTAGAGTCAGTGTTAGAGGTTGCTATTACGTAATGAACGCCCGTACTCTACAAAGTTAGAAAACTCTATATTTTTTGCTTCTTTCCTCTACTAAAGTTTTGGGGTGCGGTTGTAAGTTGGAATATTTCAGTGTAATTTATAGAGGTTGAAAATGTATTTATGGGTGTATATAAGAAAAGATTTGAGAAGAATATGTTTTATATATATTTGACGGTGTTTTTATAAGAGAAAACTTTCTACTCAAAACTAAATATATTATAGTAAAACATGGACTTTTTGAAATCCCCTAAAACTGATAAAACTACTGCTATTGCATTTGACTAAAATATTGTATCAAAGTAGGTACTTTGATACAATATTTTCCTGAGTTAAAGCCAAACGAAAGTAAGGTGTTTGATATCAGGCTAAATTTGTTTATCAATTCATCAAGCTCATCATCAAGTATCTATGAATCTGACTTAATATTCAGATTCATAGAATCTTTCATATTCTCTGTGGCTGAAATCTACAAATGTTACTAAACGTGGTTTTTTTCAAAAAAAAAAATTCAGCACAGTGCGGTTCCTGCACGACATAAACCAATAGATAAACTAGTCTTACGCCAAAAAGTAGTTTAAATGCTTTTGTTCCTTCGATCACTAACTAGTTTCCGTATTAACTGCAACCACACCTCGTTCTAAACACACAAAACAATTAAATTCCAGTGTTGAGAGCTACTGAAGTAAAATGGCGGTTATCTGCACACAGTCGTCTGTTTGTCGGCTCCATTGCTTTCTTTGCTTTTAATTCCTTTTTAAAATAGTTAGTAACAAACCTTCTTACATCGTTGGGGTTAGCTTTGTCTAGTTCTGTCTTTGTTCTCGCGAGTGTGACTTTGATTGAATTCTGCAAGTACGTTCTATTCTTAATAGAATAGAATTGAATAATTTTATTTGTGTAAAAACATGATACTTTCAGGTTTCGCCAAAGAATGGCATACAAATAGGTCTTTTATCATGCTAAACATAGAATTTGAATACGAAATATCAATTTGTTTAAATATCATTATTATATAGTATGTCTAGATATAAGAATATCACAACAACAATTAGGATTCATATCTATTCGAAATCTTAGCCACAAATGCTTATATGTAGTTAAGAAATAAAAACACTTTTTAGAACTCAGTAGTAATACCTACTGTTACTACGGTAACTTTTTTTAAGAAATTCTTTTACACTATAAAAGTAATTATCAATTAGCCATACAGGGTGTAAACAGACTCTTCACGAAGCCGTTAACCAAGCATTATGTACATCAAACTAAGTAACTTTACGCAAAAATTATAGCTGGGAAACGACTTTTTTTTTTGGGGTGAAAAGTCACGATTTACGGTAGAACGCAATGTAACGCATTCATAACATTGAGCTGATGGATGGATTGAATAGTACGGGAGTCTTGAAGGTGTCTTAAGTAAAAAAAAATCATTCAAATCAAGTATTTAAAAAAAAACTTGTGAAAAAGTTGGAACTTTGACCCCCAATATCTCCGTAACTAGAAGGTTCCCAGGTATGATCTAGAACAAAAAAATGATCGCAATGATGGGGAGAACAAGTGCCTTTCGGCTTCGTTAAGAGTCTGTTTACACCCTTTATATGTAATTTATATTTAAAATATTTGAAGGGGAGTTCTCTTAATCCTTTTGGTATGTTGTTAACAAAAATATTGCAGTGATTTAACTATTTTTTTGGCATAATGTGCTTTGAAGTGATCTACTTGAATTTCTAATAACCATTTCAATATAACTGTTAAGCTAAATAAACCCCCATATTCCAGTGGCTTAGTTATTACTATATTTTACTATCAATGTGATGCTTTTTAGAATATGGGAGTTCCTTACAATAATGTTTTACTGAATTAAACATTTTTTAAAGCAAATTTTTGGTGAAATTTTTGTAATCTCAGAAGATGTGTAAGACAACAATGATACAAGTTAAAACAAAGACTTTAATCAGATAAATTGTTTAACAACTGCCCAAACCTCATACAGAAAAATACAAAAGATTAAATAATTCTCTATCTTTCTGCGATATCAGACACAAAGCAAACAGTTAATATCTTTACGGAAAACATCTTAGGACTTCAAAGCTAAGAACATGCTCCATAATCTTGTGGAAGACGATTCAAAGGGATTCTTAGGTCGAAACGTTTTCTTACAAAATATTAACAAATACACTTTGAGGAGCTCTCACGTTATTATAAAAAATATATATGTTTCATTCGTACAAAAGGAATTGTAAAAGTTGAGGGATATTCTTTTTAATAAAAAGTATACCAAAACTTGTAGGATCTTATTTGCAAATACGGGGTGTAAACAGACTCTTCACGAAGCCGTTAACCAAGCATTCTGTTCATCAAAATAAACTAAAACTTAGTAACTTTAAGCAAAAATTATTGCTGGGAAACGCCTTTTTTTTGGGATGAAAAATCACGTTTTACGGTAGGACTCAATGTAACGCATTCAAAACATTGTTCTGATGGATGGATTGAATAGTATGGGGGTCGTGAAGGTCTCTTAAGTAAAAAAAAAACCTTAGTAATAAGTATTTGAAAAAACTTGTGAAAAAGTTGGAACTTTGACCCCCAATATCTCCGTAACTAGAAGGTTCCCAGGTATGATCTAGAACAAAAAAATGATCGCAATCACGGGGAGAACAAGTGCCTTTCGGCTTCGTTAAGACTCTTTTTACACCCTTTATTAGGGGTGCCAAATACTGATTCGGGTAACACATTACATTCAGTATAACAGTATCTATTGAACATCGATAAAAATCGGCAAACTTCGTTCGGTATTTACCATCGCCTAATCATGTTCGCGTTGGCTGGACGCAATTCGAGCTAAGCTAAATTGTTTTTCCCGAATGTATATCCACATTAGGTCCTGGACAGGCCCTGCTCGATACGCGGCCAAGGACAGCTAGATAGACCACAGGTACCTTAAAAAGGTGGCTTGATCAGACTACATGTGGAAGGCGGAAAACAAGGTGTTGTGACGCGGCTTGGAAGCGATGTCCAGCAGTGGCCTGCAACAGGCTGACTTGATCGATATCTACACATATTATATTTTGTTTCCCGATTGTTGCTGACCCGAACATGTGTGGAGCATTTTTTATATATTTTTTTGCAGTTGTGTGAGAAACGTGAATTGTTAGTCAAGTCAAGGTCGAAAAATTTGACTTTTGATAAAGTATTTCGTGTCCCAAACTTCAGAAATGAGTTTGATTCGTGAAAAGGTTTCTTTATGCTTGGGTCAAACTTGTGATAAGTGGTTATTGCCTGTAGGCGTTTTCAATATCAATGAGTTCACGAAAAAAAGGAAAATGCCCAATTTTTATAGGAGTTCGGTTTTGAGTTCATGCGCTTTGACAAAATATAGAAAATGTCTTACAGTTTATATAAATTAAATATTAAACATTATTAATATTATCTGATGGCAGTTTTTATAAAGCGGACTTTTAATCTTACAATTGTTTTATTGTCTCAAAAGTTTAAACGAAACGCAATATGCAAAGTTGTAGGTCGAGGATTGCTCGACTAAATATTAAAAAACAAGAAATAACTCAAAACCTGAAAACTTTTCAGCATATAAATACGCAAACGCAAATAATAATAAACGCAAGCGCTACGATCACCAGCTAAAAAGTAATTATATAAAGTCTTTCTTTGCTTACAAGAGATTTAGGTTTTCAAATCACGGCTGTTAAATAATATAAAATAGCAAAAGATGGCGGATGCTTAGCTTCGAAACATTCAAATTTAAAAATATTTTATTGTGGATCATAGGTAGGTACAGTTCTTAAATAGTTGAAAATTTTGTTCAGCTATGTCCCGCCCGTAGGGCATACAATAATCACACAAAAATCGACTGTTCAATAAAATTAACATTATTACTAATTCTTATTACTTTCCCTCTAGCACCATAAATAAAAAATTAAAAATAAAAACCAAAAGGGCACAAATTAAGAGAAATGTCAAATTCAAATTATATAGAAAATAAAATTAATTGCATATAACATTCAAAAGATAAAAAGACAAACATTACACTTGTCATTTTTTTATCTTCTAAACCCTCCGTTGCTTCAGACTAAAATAAATATATGTACATGTGAAATGATAATTCAAAAGAAGAGTTTTCCATAAAATGGGAAAGACAGCAGTATGAGCAGCTATGACCTGCTTTCTGTCATTCTCCTTTATGTTACAGAAGTTGGTAAAGTCATAATCATAATCCTAAAAAAACATGTAAAATACGTCAATGTAAAAATAAAATAAAGCATGTTTATTGAATGGATTTCAATCAGGCATTATGGATAGGCCTGTGTAAAATGATGATACTGGGTACATACTATCCCCCTTTTTCTATTACACCAGCGCCAGAGGGTACAGCAGAGGCGTTTCATATTAAATCGTTTTCCTATTATTTTATCCACGTTTTATACAAACTCTTGCTATTAAGCGCCCTCTACAAACTTTATACCCTTTACTGCTACAAACGCCATCTAGTAGCTGTCGAACCAAATTGAGTATGAAGCTCTACGAACGTAAAAGAACCGCACCCGCAGTACAGCATCCTCCCAAACCACTTTCACTTTGTTCCACTCGTGCCAAGCTAAGTTACCAAGTAGTTCTATGTTGTATTCATAGATGGCGCTTAACGCAAACTTGTGTTCTGACGCATTCCTAGTGAAAAGTAACTATCACAATCCACTCTTTTGTTTTTTTACTTTGTATAAAATTGGACTAGCGAACCCTAAAGCAGCATTGTTATCTGCCAGGGCTGCGGGACTGTTCGAAAGAGATACCACGGCGCTGGATCACAAAGGGCAAGGAAGGAACATGGATGGGTTTTAGTCAGTACAAGTCTGACACTTCCTTCCGCTCCGCCCAGAGCTGTAGGAGTCATTTGATAATTTCCCATCCCAAAAAAAAAAAAAGACTTCGTGGTAGGCCACTTGGTTTTTAGCTATCACCAAAACTAACTTGTCATGCTTTTTTCACAATTTTGATGCAGCTGAATACCAGTTTTATGGATCATATCCTCACTATTGTGTTCTTTCAACGCTGTAAGAGTATACGACCTATTTGATGTTATAAAATACTCAGAAAACGTAAAATCGGCTTGAACTTTTCCACAACAATGAGGCATCATCTTTCAGCTTTCTGCAAAATGAAGCTATTTCTTGAACGGCATATTGTGGTGAACTTTCCCTGAAACTATTATTGTCGACTCGCGGGTTTATTCGGTGAAACCATATTACATTGTTGATCGATACATTAAATGGTGGCTTTGGTTTCTGCGGTTCAAAATGTTTTAAGATTTTCCACTTTCGCACTGATCACTTATTTCTTTATTAGTAATCTATTAACATACAAAAGAAGTGTAGGGAGAAACCTCTCTCCTAAAATGGCCATTTACACAAAACATTTTTTTGATGCCAATCGATCCTGTTTCTACTGATCAAAAACTTCTTTGGAACCAACCCAGGTTGGAGTACTAAAAAAGTCAGAAATTGCAAAAAACTTTTCCCATACATTTTACGTGACAGTTTTAGGTAAAAAAATTTTTTGATGTTAATCGACCCTGTTTCTAATACTGATCAAAAACTTCTATCGGACCAACCATCGTTGGGATACTAAAAAGTCAAATCTCATGACGACGATAGACACTTCGTTAAAGAACTCCCCTACATCGCTGTTATCCAAAAACGTGCCCAGAAGACTGGCAGCATTGCCAGGTTGAATGGCACTATGAAATAATGAACAAAGGATTTGAATAGCTGTGAAATATGTGCTTGGTGTCTCTGTCCATTATGGTCTCAATATTAAACAAACAACCATTCTCTTAGAGGACCGGCTTAGAAAACATAAACATTTAACACTAGCTTCTGTCTGCGGCTTCATTCGCGTCACAGAAACATCATAATTTGCCACCTAATTGTGTACCTACCAATAAAGGAATTTTTGAAATCGGATGTACAGTTTCGGGGATAACCGTCGCCATACAAACGTACAAACATCACCTTTATTAATGTAGACTACCCGTGATAGCCGTGATAGATAGATAATGATGTGTCTCAAATTCGAACCCAAGACCTCTGATTTTTAGGATTCATTGCGTATTGTATAATTATCACTTGCATTGGTGAAAGAAAAACCAAAACCAACATGCCTGAGAGATATTTCTCGACGGCATGCAAAGCCAGAGGCCCATGGGCGATAAAAAACTCTGTCATTAGGTTAGGCACTAACCACACGATAAAGAGTGAAAGAGTGTAGATTAAAATGTCTTCCCAATAGTGCGAACCTCTGACCTAGTTCTAATAGAGACGAGCCTCCATGACATCTAGTTCTATCCAAATAAACATTTAAACCGACACCTATTAGACCACCTTTGCCACCATTCCCAAACATACTTAGCTACCAGATATGTTCGCACTAAAACGCGTAAAATTTCATGAAATTGTTAAGATTCCAGCCGCTACTATCGCTAGCGGTGGCAGCGATAGCAGCGATGTAGAGATGGTGGCGATGGTACAGATAAACACAACGGTATTGCGTGATTGGAAGCCGCTGTTCAGTGTCTATTGGTATTATATGATTGGTTACGTAGGATGAGGTGTCACTGCTTGCAGAGCGGGGTTTCTACAGTTTTCTCAGACCAAATAAAAAACTAAGACACAGCACTGTCGCGTGTGCACTGTGAGCTTAGTTTTTGAGGGTAGTTCAATTGTAGTTTGATGTTAATGTGTTTGTGTGAGCGTCCAGAGCGTGTATGCACAGAGCGAGGCGTGGTTTGGCGCATGCTTCACTGAATTGTTCGCAGTGCTATGTCTTGGTTTTTTATTTGGTCTGAGACAATTTTCTTCTTTTTTTTTTTTTTTTTTGTTAGTGCCTAACCTGGTGTCAGAGTTTTTATGGCGCTTAATGATCCTCTGAGTTTTTGGCATGTTAGTTTGGTTTCCTCACGATGTTTTCCTTCACCGAAGCAAGTGATCATTATACAATCATCCGCACATGAATCCGAAAAGTCTGGGGTTCGGTTGGTTGGTTTTTACAGTAAAAGTAAGACTTATTATATATTTATATTTGATTATTACATACCCACATAGTTCCTTAAACTAATGGGAAGACTAGATGTCCAAAGAATTATGCCTTAGCTATTTTCTTTGTATAGACAGGATTTCAAACTGCAAAAATCGGCGTTAGTCAGACGTGTACCTCCCTGTATTATTTCTAATATTAATTTGTTGACTTTGCCAATTTAATTTGTAAGTACTTATAGGCGACTAACAAAAAGTATTTACAAGGCAGATGTGAGTGGCAACGCCGGGAGGGGACGCCCTAGAAGAACATACGCTGACCTCATTGGTGAGGTTCTTCAGAAAGGTCAGGTGCGTAGTACTCGCAACCGGCGTGCGTGTATGACCAGATGTATGAACGTGGACGAGGCAAAAGGAGTATGTAAGGATTGTAGCAGGTGGCGTTCTGTAGTTTCTGCCTACCCCCATGGGAAAAGGGCGTGAGTTTATGTATGTATGTATGTTATGAAAGTGTGTGTTGTGTTTTGTCATATTTTTATTTATTATTCTAATGTTTTTTATTTACGTACCTAATGTTATTATATGGTCCAATTATTGATGATTGAAATAAAGGAATTGAATTGAATTGAATAGTACATCCACATTCCGACAGTTATTCTTAAGTTCCATGTAATAGGGGGCGAACGTATTGCCATAAATCGTGTTTACGCTTTGTAATCCCCGAAGGGTTAAGCAGAGGTGTATCTTTCACCAGTTATATTTAAGTCCTATGTAACAGGGGGCGAGCCTATTGCCATCAGCCGGCCACAAATCCAGACTTCGTAGCTGCTAATGAGAATTTTCTGATCGAAAAGTTCAATAACAGATTGACCCGGAAACGAACCCAAGACCTCAGCAGTCGCGCCTGCGACCAATAGACTAACGAAGCAGTTTCATTTACGAGTATATAAATCGACAAAATATCGCTCAACGAAATAAACAAACATAAACTACAACAAGTATATACGCGGAAATAATATAGCTGGTCTAATTGATATTTCGTTAAAAGATAGGATATCATAATTGGTCATTTAAACAGTGTTTGTATTTAAATTGTTATTGCAGTATGTTGAAAAGTAATTTCAGTCTCTTTTAGCGTTACAGAAGCATCGTATCCAAATATTCGATTGGCCTGTTGGTCTAGTGGTTAGTGACCCTGACTGCTAGGACGGAGGTCGTGGGTTCGATTCCCACACAGGACAAATCTTTGTGCGATGAGTACGATTATTTGTTCTGTATCTGGGTGTAAATTTATCTATAATATGTATGTATTTAGAAATATATAAGTATGTTTGTCAGTTGTCTGGTTGCCATAGTACAGGCTCTGCCTAGTTTCGGATCAGATGGCGGTGTGTTGGTTGTCCCAAGATATTATTATATGGGTTTGATCTTTCGTTCAACTTAAATTAATCTTTATAGGATATCCTATTTTTTAGCACCATGCTAACTTGATCTAATTATACATGTTTGATTCCCGGTCGGGCAAAGTGTCATCGGATTTTCCCATCAGGCATTTCTCGGTAGCAATGATTGATTGAGTTGGTGGTGCACTATTAAGCAAACCCAACCCGCTTGCTCTGCTTTTATTTTTTTTTTCGGTTGGGAAATCATCAAATGACTTCTCCCGCTCTAGGCGGAGCGGAAGGGAGTGTCAGACTTGTACTGACTAAAACTTTCGAACAGTCCCGCAGCCTGCTCTGCTTAACCCTTCGGGGATTACAGGCATGATACTATGTTTTATTATGTAGTATGCTAATTTATCGAGCCTGATCAGAGTATTGGTCTGTTAAAATTAAATACAGTCCCTGGATCTCTGTAAATACAATTAAGATATCAGAAACTGTTCAAACATAAGAGCGGATATTTTATGAGCTCTAAGAAAATCTAAGAAACAACCACCAAAACCAAACCAGCTAACGCTTCCGCTTACAGTCAGACTTCGGCCGCACACCACTGTCAAGTTTCGCCCCACGGCGTGGCGATGATTTCATGTTTAAAAGCTTTCCACATGTCGAGTTGTACTTAGCGACATAAACACGCTAGAAAATCCGGAGTATTCCCAATTGAGCACCGATTTCAAGAGCACCAATGCTTAGAGCCAAAGATATTCCCTTTGCCCAAAATGGAAAATCTTTGGTATTATCTTGAAATTATTGCGTTTACCTTTTTTTTTCGGATGGAAAATCATCAAATGACTTCTCCCGCTCTGGGCAGAGCGGAAGGGAGTGACACACTTGTACTGACTAAAACCTATCCGTGTTCCTTCCTTGCCCTTTGTGTTCCAGGGCCGCGGTATCTGTTGGTAAACCTTTATTAATAAATAAATCTCTTTCGATCAGTCCCGCAGCCCATTATTGTGTTTACCTTACTGACATATTTTGCTTATGATGAATTGTGAATCGAGATCTTTTGTTTTTTGATGATAAACCGGGACAGTGACGAAACCGGCATAAGTCCTATTCAGTATGAGGCCCTAAGTATTCAGTATTGGGCAAAGTCTGATTGGGTTTTCATATTAGAAATTTCTCAGCCCGGACACCTAACTAGACGGGTAAATAAGTGTTATGTAGTGTATACCGAGTCTACATAACCAAATTATACGCCTTTAAACTTTAACTCTTTATATTTAAATATACTTTTAAATCAATTAATACAGTCATCTTTTTACATTTATAGATATTTTCTATCTGTCCTTCTGACAATCTATAATTTTGACGTGACAACGTCTAATAAATCGATGAACGCCGGGTGCATGCACGAAAAAGTCCCATGTCCCATCCCGTTACGCTCATTGTACGCCACTTTTGTAGTGTCAGATATTGACAAGCCTAGGTTTTTATTTTGTTGCTGGAGGTAATTTCTCTCTTCCACTCGATTTTATGACGATGTCACGTTAAACTATCGTCCGTAAACCAACTTTACAGACAACCAATTTTTTTATTCCTCTTTTGCATTCAAATATATTTTCTTTATTAAGTTGCCAGTATCAATCGGCTGCCAGAACGATATATATCATCATAGGACCTCTACAGTTATGTTATTTCAGGTAGGTATACATTTGTCCAGAAGCAGGCTACCGGTTTTTACCTCAGCTAGAGGACTTTTAGATTACCTAGAAACTGGTGACCAGTGGTAAGACGACTCTAGTTAAACTGGAAGTTGACCCCAGCAGACGCCAAGCTGATGATGGCTGAACTCGTTAGTATAATCTTAGAATTTTGTCAAAAAACAGTTAAAATACAAGTACACAATTTACTCTGAATTTAGCCATCAGATAGGCGCATTCCTAATCTCAACTACCAAAAATCATGTTTTTCTTTAGAAACAAAAGAAAAACATTATATACCTAAGTAACTGGTTTTATATTACCCTCATAAAATTACCTAACCATAGCAGAAGTCTGTGCGTGACAGCATTTTCATCTTTTTATAAAATCCCCCTATTTTCGTTCTAAAGAATGTTATTATTACTGTAATGTAACATCCTCATTTCTTTGAATTTGCTAAAATTATGTCAAACTGTTTGTCATTCCGTACGTATGTAACGGCTTTGGCAAACACGCGACGTGTTTGCTAGGCCCACTTTAGAGGCCATTACTTCAGAGTTACAAAACATGATGATCAAAGGCACGATGTGTTGTTATTTTTAACCGACTTCTGCAAAAGGTTCTCAATTTGACTTAATTTTTTTAATGTTTGTTACCTCATAACTCTTAATTTACGTGATTCTTTTTTATTTAGTAGAGGAAGCTTACGTCCCGCAGAAAATTACAATTTACTAAAATTAAAAATGCTGAAATAAAAAACTTTTTTGCACAACAAAAAAAAAATACTTACTTTTTCCAAAAAACACTAAAAAGTGTAAATTAACATACTTCTGGAAATCGGCGGCAAATGCAAAAAAAGGTTTTTTTTTTCAAATTATCATCAGCAAGTATTATTATCACCAGCTTTATGAATAAAGTTGTAAAAGTCTTATGTATAGTGTTTTTTTTCTCTTAAAAAAACCTGAGTTGCTATCAAAGAGCCTACATTAAAAAGGTATTTAACTACGTCTTGTGTCCGCCTAGAGCATTGAGCTCCACTAGCATATATTTTGAGAAGAATTGTCATATGCACCGACACCGAAAATTTCTGGATTCACACTCGTAAATTTAAGAAGTGAATCTAAACACTTGTAAATAATTATATATTCATTCTTTTTTCTCCCTATTTTTACTTAAATCATCACCATTTTCCTACTGTTATCCCGTGTTACTTGGGGTCATCACGTTTTTTTGCTTTCAATTCTTCTGTGTCAATGCTATCGTTTATACTTTTTTTTTATATCACTCCTCACACAATGCCTATCACTACTTAAATAATGAGGTAACATTAACCCTCCTGCCGAGGTCAAAGCTACCGGTTGTAGGGAGGGTCCGCTTCCTAAATCATCACAGACATTAGTCAGGGTCAAAGATGCATTGGCGTGTGACTATATTCCGGCTTTGAGGTTCACCAGGCTCTATTACTTACTGAACCAGAATTAACAGGCTTTTTATTTCGTTAGTAAATTGTTCTTTAATTAAGTCAGCGTATAAAATTATTATGAAATGCATTCCTAATTGTTGTAACACGCATAACATCACGCAATCACCAAATCCATGAGGGTTTAGAAAGAGGTGTGTCTAAAATTACACCCACATTTCATAGGGCGAGCTAATTGCCATCAACCGGGTTCTGAACTCCGTGGCTGCTACTGGGAAATTTCTGTAGGAAAAACCCAGTAACTTTTTACCCGACTCGAGCACAAAACCCAGGGCCGTAAGTGCGATTGTTGAGAATGAGGATGCTCAATCGTCGCGCTTGCATCCACTAGCTAGACCAAACGAAGCAGTCAAAATAATTCGTGCAAATATATTATTCTCCAGATATAGTTAGAGTTCGTCTCCCCCACCAGAAACTGAAGACAAAATACACCTTTAATGATAATAAGATAGAGGTGAAATTCATCCGTAGAATTTTGGCAGCCAGCAGTGCGTATAATCAATGAGAACTTAGTTCAACGCTGAAGTTCGTCAGCGTATCGTCTTGAAAAGAAAGTATATCTTCAACATTGTCTTTATAAATACTATCTTTTAATATGGGATTCTTGTTTTCATCTAGTTCTTTAGAGGATATGGGATTGTTGCCAAAACCATCATTTCGATTAAGTTTAATTTATTTTGCTTGTGCATGTGCCTCCAAAATGACCAATCACTTTACTCTCATAGACTTACTCGTACTTATGTCTCATAATTATTTCTTTATGTCTGTCTTGTTTTGTATTATTTCTTTTCTATCAATAGATTGATTTGTAATGTTTACTTCTTGACAATCTATTGGATGTTTAGATATAACAATGCGTCAACAAAATATCTAATTCACTCACATCCTACACATTCTCGGCTAACCTCTGAATCTAGTGTTTATAAACAAAATCATTATAAGCCATGCACTACACTATTATATTCTCTGACATAACACTCCAACCTATTATACCAACAACACAGAAGCTACATAACCCGAATAGCTTCGTAAACTTGACATCGAACCAGTCGCAAAGTCGCAACGCGCGCCGGCGCACGTCTGTCGCAAGTTTCGAAGTCGGTTATGAATGGTGTGCGTGTTTGTGCTGTGAAATAAGTGTTTTAGTGAATTGGGATATTTATCTATTCTGCTTTTGGGTGATTTTTATTACGGTGAGTTTTTTTATTATATAATTTTTATAATTTTCTGAATTTAAAACTCGCGTGGAGTTGAAACGGTTTTGCCGGTCGTTTGAAACTGCAGTGACATCTTGAGTTAAAAGAAAAGTGGTTACGGTTTTATCATTTTCTACTACGATTTAAGTCAAATTAATTGCTTCGTTAGGACTTATAGTATCAGGAATAGGATCTATTTCTTTTTCTTCAGCTACTTTTTTGTTCACTCTTTTATCTTTTTCTTCAGAACATTGTTATCCGTTGGGGTCTTGTTCGAGGATTCCCATGTGTTCGTTCTTTTGTTTTACTTCAGTTGTTGCGATGGCATGTGCGTGCAATAAGCAGTTACTGAAGATTTCTGTAATAAAACTATTTTCTAAGCTCTACTTACTGTTGTAGAGAAAATGGTGATTCATGGTTCTGAATGTTGCGAATTGAATATGCTAGTCCTTTTTTTTTATTTCTGAGTCTGAATCAATTTGTGGAGTGTTTGTTCTAAGAATTTTAAGTTGATAAATACCGGTCAAGTACCTACTACATAATTACGTTGCTTCATAAAAGCATTGTCTGTTCAGGTTCATGGCCCAGATATGAACAATGTGTATTTAGGTTACGATGGGACTGACATACGCATTGCGATTATAAATGTTCCTAAATAAATAAAGAAAAAAAAAAAAAAAAAAAAAGCATTATTTTAAATATTTTCTCTCGAATAATAGAGAAGATGATTGCAACATTTTAGCTGCATTTTAGTAAATGGTTACTATCTACTTAGAACCACATGTTAGGTTACTAGGTTACTTTGAAGAAAACTTGTGGACCCGCTAGTTTCTAATAAAAACAGAATATCATTCAAAAGTACTGCTATCATTTCTGAAGCTAATTTATCTTTTGTTTCACCAACATTTATTATTATTTATTTATTAGATTTAGTACAGCATAAACCATTAACACTAAATTAAATAATCTTTTTACTCGGTCTTCTCACAAAACCTCAAACATTCTAACATTATCGTCTCCCATTCATCAGCAAACAAGGCCAATCCCGGATTGGTCTCCATGAGCGCGTTGAGCATCGTAAGCATACGCGGTATAGGGGAGGCGGATCGAGCTACAGTGCGACAAAATGGGATATAACACATAAAACACTTTCAACCTAGGTTTACTCCCACTCTAATTGAATTTTCTGCTTCGACATCCCGTTAGAGATAAATTAATCAGTAACGTCTGATGGGTTACAATTATTACCTCTAGTCAAAACACAAACATTTACAAACACCCTGTGTAAGTAATAAATAAACCTTGTCCAGTGCAGTGCAGTGCAATGCTCAGCAGTAGTGCTTGAGCATGAGGTCCTGGGTTGATTCCTGAGTCGGGCAAAGTGTTACTAGGTTTCTCCACCAAGAATTTTACAGTAGCTGCCTCGGGGTCTGGATATTAGCCCGATTGTTGGTAATAGGTTCGCCTCCTAGTACATGGGTCAAAAACTGGCGAAATGTGGGTGTGCTATTAAGTACAGCTCTGCCTAACCCTTCGATGATTACAGGTGTGATGTTATGTTCTGTAAAACCACAAACATTCGTACTCGCTATAAGTAGTAAATAAAATTGAATGCATCCGAACTTGTAACCCAAATCTACCATAGCGTGGTCGTTGACTTTTCTTTATTGATAACGGGATTTATTGCCCAACTGTGGGACGCAATATATTGCTCAGTAATGAGATGAATGTTTACGTTATGAGAATATGTAAATGAGTTTTAATTACTTTCTTTGTTCATCTATCATTTTACTTTGATGGGTTGGATGGATTTTGTGAGATAATATTTTTTGGGAATGCAGTCTTATGGTGCATATTTGAAAGAGGCATTTTCAGATGATGATTGAGATAGGCTTAATTAGTTGATCGTCTGGTCATGATTCTTGTTAATAGCTTCACCACGTGTAACTAATATATACGTTTGAGGGTTAGGTTAAGTTAAAGATGGTATCACTATCACTACATATTATAAAACAAAGTCCTCCGCCGCGTCTGTCTGTCCGTTCGCGATAAACTCAATAACTTCTGCACCGATTTTTATGCTGTTTTCACCAATGGATAGAGTCGTTCTAGGGGAAGGTTTTAATATATTGTTTGTTAAGTTTTTGTTGCGGGAACGAGATCAAGATTTCATGATTACTTTTGGTCGCGATAACCGACATCCACGCGGGCGAAGCCGCGGCCATCAGCAAATAATTAATAAAGTGTATGCGTTTTTTCTTTAAAATCACACAAGGAATTTTGATGTGATTTTCATCTCCACCTAGAGACTTATTCCGGACTTCATACAGTAAAAAAATCATGATGATCCGTCAAAGCATAAAAACCGTATAGATCAGGGATAGGTTGGTTGTTCAGAATAAAATGTTATTAGGGTCCATGTATTGGGCTACGGGACTGTTCGAAAGAGATAACGCGGCCCTGGAACACCAAGGGCAAGGAAGGAACATGGATGGGTTTTAGTCCGTACAATTCTGACACTCCCTTCCGCTCCGTCCAGAGCGGGAGAAGTCATTTGATGATTACCCATCCGAAAAAAAATGGTCCATGTATTGGGTTAAAATAGCAGTCATGTTGAGATAAACAGCGAAGGGGCAACCCAGGATCTACTATTCGAGTAATATAAGCATAATCAGCCTATAATGTTCCCACTGCTGGGACACACAGCGTCGTCTCTATGAAAGGGAATGGGCTATAATCCAGCACGCGGGCCCAGTGCGGATTGGTAGACGTCGCATGTCGTCGAATTTTTGGTTCTAGGATATACCGGTTTCCTCACTATGTTTTCCTTCATCGTTTTGAGAGTGATGAAATAAATTGCACAAAGTAATTCACTTGCCTGGGTTCGAACCCACGACCTACTGTTTGTAAGTCGAGGCCGCTACCACTGGACTACCGCTACTCTTCCACTAGACCACCGCTGCTCTTCGAATACCTTTACCAATGCAATGAGGTTTGCCAATTAAGAAATTCATGTTCAAAACAATAAAGATGTTAACGACTGTTTCGCTCTTAATGTCTGTCTCGAGTTTTTTATTACTTATTGCCAAAGCTTTTGGCACGCAAAACCTATTTTAAATAGCAAAGTTACGTATGGAAAAAAACTAGAGCCAATTGTTTCGTTTTTTGTTTACGGTACTTCCTTGTATTCCGTACTAGCTGATGCCCGCCGCTTTGCCCGCGTGGATGTCGGTTATCGCGACCAAAAGTAATCATGAAATTTTGATCGCGTTTCCGCAACCCATGGGAAATATAAATATATTTTAGCCAATGAATACAAAAACTTGACAAATTATATATTAAAACTTTTTCGAGAACCACTCTATCTATTGGTGAAAACAGTATGAAAATCGGTGCAGTAGTTTTTGAGTCTATCGCGAACAGACAGACAGACGCGGCGGAGAATTTTGTTTTATAATTAGTGATGATGATAGTGATGTGATAGTGTTTTCGCACGTGGTCAGTGTGTACCAAATACCTTGATATTATGTAAGGTCTTAGAAGGTGTTACCATAATCCTCATATTTGGTTGATTGATTGGTCTTCGCATAAAACATCAGTTTCGCGAAATTTCACAAACATAACATAACCGGCGAAACTGGGTGTACTATTACTTACTAACTCCTCTGCCTAACCCTTCGGGGATTACAGGCGTGATGTTATGTTATGTTATCCGATAATAAAAGAAGAAATTATCTTGATAATTTCGAATACTGTGGAGGGAGCTACAACTTATTCTTCAGTACCTATAATAATATTAATACTGAGTTAGTGTGCAGTGGTTCATTTTAAAACTTTTCTAAGAGTTTCGTAGGGAAGTCAGAAATCTAGAAACAACGTCCGTAAATGAAACTAATTGATTTGTGGACGTTAGTTGTACGGTCAGCCAAAGTTTGCGACTTAGCTTATCTTCTGCAATCAGGACGCGAGAGTAAAATATCACCTTGGCTCTGCTTGAAGAACTGGTAGGCTAGCAAATACCTACTTGCTCATAGAAAAAGAAAAAAGATTAAGAGCCCTGCGGAGGCCGCGCGGAATTGCAATTCGAAGCGAAGGAAAAAGCCGTCAAAATATTTTTATCTCTGTTTCACACTTCCCGGCGCATTGCGAAGCCGTGCGGGAGCATGTGTGGGTAGTGTTTACCTAGCTACTATTCTATAGTTATCGTTCATTCATACCACCGCTGAACATTTGTGATTAATTTGAATGTGTGCCGTAATACCAAAAATGATGAATGAAAACTCAATGCATTTCCAATTTTTTTTTTTATATTGTGTAACTTAACAATATAAGTCATGTTTCGAAATAAACAAAATTAAAAATATTACCGTATTTAATATAGAACAGATGAGATGAAAACAGCTTATTTATACTGTAAAAATGTGTATTTTGCAAAAAAAATAAAATGGAAACCTAGCTAAACACTGTCTTGTTCCGAATAACAGTATATTAAGGTCGAAATATGCTTAAACTGAAAATGATTTTGATATAACGTTTGTATAGACAATTCATCGTCCGCCGGCCCCTTAAGCCAGTCTTCAAGATTGGTTTATCTAATAACTGCTCAAGGTATACCGGACGAACACTTAGGTAATAGCTAATTATGATAACGTGCAAATTTTTAACGATAGTTCTTTTCCTGCTAGAGATTTCTATGCAAATTGAATAGCCATGTTTTTTCCTATAAACATTGAAGCATGTAGGTTAGAAATCTAAAGAGGCATGGCATGTTTTCACGTAATTAATCTATAAATGACGGAATAATACTCACACTGCTAGAGAAAGCGATTTATAAATCGTAAATTAATGTTTTATATAAAATTATATTAGAATTTTTAAATAAATCTAATCTCTTATGTATTGGATGTGAATTACATAATTTGTTTAAATTCTTATGATTAACGATTTATGCTAATATTATTTTATAACTTTATTATTAGTTTAAATTGTGTTACGTGTGCATTAACGTAATGGTCACATAGAAAATAGGCCGTATTTGGTATTCAAATTTCAACTGTATTTTATAATATTTTGAAAACTTAAATACTGTTTCACTACAGACGCCTCAACTACATCAACAGAATTGACTAATGTTTCTCTGTGGCTGTGTGTGTGGATGTATGATGGCATTTTATCTAAGCTAATAAAGCTCAATATCGACAATTTTAAACTTCTTTCAAGTGAAAGTGCTGTTTGGTTCAGGACACGAGTTTCCAACTGAAAGGTTCAACGTTAACTAAATAGAAGGAAAGAAAGAAAATTGTGTTTATTTGGCATTAAAAACAAAAACGCCTTAAAAAATATGAATAATGCAAAAAGGGCTTCAGCAATGTCCTTGTCCTGACGCTGATTTTCGGGTGGCAGCATGCAGGCCACGAGTGCCATACGCTCGAAAACATATAGAAACAATATAAAAGTCTAAAATATTTTGCTCAAATACCAATTCTTACGCGACTGTACTCACTAGAAGCATGACAATTGAATTTTCTCTAGCACATTAACCAATAAAACACTTATAGGGCTAACATGCACGTTAAACCCCTATGGTTTAACCTTGGTTAGTTAAGCAATTGGTTGGAAACGGTGATATCGATCCTTCACGCTTTTTCTTTTGTATACAGCAGTAATTAAGTTATGAAAGGTACTATCCACGACTAATTGGATAAGTGGCGATACTTAAGCGGTAAACCCTGGACAATCTACCGCACCTATAAGTTCGCTGACTGGTAAATCCAAGCTTAAACTTAACTTACTTTATATTCTACTAGCAACGCGCCCCGACTTCGCACGGGTGCAATGTAGATAATAATAATAAGTAATAATAAATATTTATTTTCGCAAAAACATAGCACTTGCACTGTATACATTGTTTGAAAAAATATTTACATAATATCATAAATAAAAGATATAAACCTTCCTCTTGATTAATCTATCTATTAAAAAAAACCCGCATCAAAATCTGTTGCGTAGTTTTAAAGATCTTTGCATACATAGGGACAGGCAGCGGGAAGTGACTTTGTTTTATACTATGTAGTGATAGTGATGATACGATGTGTAATCCAGCCAAAATGGTTTAGCTGGCACTATTAAGAATAATTAAGTATAAACGTCAGAGCATAAACGCACGTGAGTACCTTACCAAGCTACAATTTCACCTACTTGTGTCACGTATTTGTGTTGTTTGGCGTACAGGGCACGTGTTTGCTTGTCACGTATATGTGACTATGACTGTCAAAAGGTTAATTTGTATCATAATCACCATCATCTTTTTGATATTTCAGTTCGGGTTCAGTACGAAGTTCTTAGTAGACGTCAACAGGTTACAGGCCAGTTTAGTTACCTAACTAATTTTGACATTCCTACTTCTTCATTATTTTCCTGCCCTTATCTCAATTCATTTGAGGTCGGTGCATGTCTTCTATTTCCATACTTCTTTATTACTCGTCATCTCATTAGACACCACTTTTCTTGCCATATTATCCTTTACACCAGGGATTCCCAAACCGCACCCCCGGTGCGACACTGTCACTTATGCAAAAAATGCAAAAATGAGTTAAATATCTAAAAAAGTTCCTAAAGCACCCCTTTACTTGGTGCGATAACGTTACTTTTGTAGTACGCATAGTTTCCGAACGAGGGCGTAAGTGTCATTGCCGTTTTGGCGCGAAACACGCGTCGCTGGGAGCAACATCGTTTTATTGGCTAGTAGTGCGCGGTCCCCCCGCCAGTACAAGTGCGTCTTGGAGCTACACTGTTACTAAGGTAATTGTGACAAATTTTTTTTTTGATTCTGGAGCAATAGTGACCTAAGATACAGTTGTGACATTATTTCCCCAATATTTAAATATCTTTAAATGTTTAGTTTTGTACTACAATGACCTTTGTTGATAAATGACTTTGTTTCTCCAATGCTTGCGTTTTAAAATAAATGTGCTACAGAATTCACAAAAATCACCTGGTCCATTGTGACAAGTAGGTCATAATAATATTGCTTGTAATAGTGTCGTATATTTATTTATTAAAGCTCGAATTAGTTTTGTGTTAATAGCTGTGGTGATTGTATGAACAATTTATTTATTTTGATCTTTTTTACTTATTTTCAGTTGTTTCTTGAATTAAATACGATGCTGTCTCGGGGAAAAAAACTGGTATTACTGACACAAACATCATCCGTTGAAAGAAATGAACCCGTCGAATCTTCAGTTCCACCTTCTGAAATCAATCAAGATGGCAGTAACTCTGTTTTACCAACTGTAAACTTACCACCTAGTAATGCTGTTATTGACGTCGAAAATTCAACAGAAGAACAAGAACCTGAATGTCCAACTGGTGACTACTCTGGTACCGATTCAGGTGACGATTTCAAGCCTTCATCTAGTTCGTCTTCATCCTCAAATAGTTCCTCCAGTTCAAGTAGTTCATCTAGTGATAGTAGCTCTGAGAATGAGGCTGTTGATGAGCAAGAACCAACATCATCACCAAAGAAAAGGGGTAGAAAACGTACTCGTAATCCTAATAGCTGGAAAAAAAATATAGCAAAAAAATTAAGGAATTCCGGTAATGAATATCGATCAATTAAAACTGGCAAAACAGTTCAGGCTAGAAAAATTGGTCCCTCTTGTTCCGATAAGTGTCGGCTGGCTTGCTCATCTAATTTTACCCAAGAAAAAAGAATTCAAATTTTCAATTCTTATTGGGAGCTAGGCAGCATAGAAAGACACCGTGATTTTTTGAATTCCTGCATCAGACCACTCGAAATTGCAAGCGCCGGCTTGCAATTTCGAATTAACACGAATCGTCGGTACCCGAGACAAGGTAACTCTGCATTTTATTTACTCAATGATGGTCGGTCAGTCCGGGTTTGCAAATCATTTTAATCAACACCTTGGGTATTTCGCCAAGAACTATACGAACTGTCATTGATGCTAAAAAACTCAATGACGGTATCATTCCCGAAGATCAACGAGGCAAACACGGGAAGCATTGCAAATTGGACAATGAAATGATAAAAGCGGTCAAAGACCACATTGAATCTATTCCGAAAGTAGAAAGCCATTATCTGAGGGCAAACACAAGTAGGCTTTTTGTTGACGGTGGCTTGACCATTGCGGAATTACACAGAAACTATCAGGAAGTACAGCAACAAAATAATAAGCCAGCTGTTAATTACGACGCCTATCAGCGCATTTTTAATCATGATTTTAATATTGGCTTTTTTAGGCCGAAGAAAGACCTTTGTGACCAATGCGTTGCATACGAAAATACACCAGAACAAGAAAAAGTTAAATTATACGACAGCTACAAGGTTCACCAAGAAGAAAAGAGCTTGAGTAGGATTGAAAAAGATAGAGACATGAAAGAATGTCAAGATCCTCAAAGCACAAAGATCGTATGTACCTACGACTTACAAGCTGTCTTGCCATGCCCTTTAGGAAATTCATCAGCTTTTTTTTATAAATCAAGGCTAAATTGCTACAATTTTACTATTTCCAATGCAAAATATAAAGAAACTACATGCTATTTTTGGCATGAAGGCTTAGGCAACAGGGGATCTATAGAAATAGGATCTTGTGTGTACTCATATTTGTTAGAAGTTGCTAATAAGTATCCTGGCTGTGACATAATTTTTTATTCAGACAATTGCTGCGGGCAGCAAAAAAACCGATTCGTATTTGCGATGTACCATTTCGCAGTTACAAAATTAAACATAAATTCCATACAACATAACTTTTTGATACGTGGGCACACGCAAAATGAAGGCGACACTGCGCATTCAGTGATCGAAAAAGCCATCACTAGAGCAAAAAAATCTGGGCCCATCTATATTCCTGAACAATACATATCCATAATACGAGGAGCGAAGAAGACAGGGAAACCATTTTTGGTAAAAGAAATGAACTACAGTGATTTCGTCGATCTTAAAGCTTTGACAGATAACATAAACTTTAACATGAGCAAAAATATTAACGGGGATGCAATTAAAATTGGCGAGATTATGAGTATTAAGTTTATTAAAAATTGCGCCAATTATCAATATCGAACAACCTACAAGACTGAAAACTGGGAGGAGGCCAAAGCCATAATAGAACCAAATAGAAATAACTTACGTCGAGGTCGAGGCAATGTTACAAACATTAACGAGGTCGTTTTGAAACCAGCGTATACCTCGAAAATTCCTATTACAGAACGCAAGAAGCGCGACCTTTTGAGTTTGGTAGAGACAAACATAGTACCAAGATACTATGAAAAGTTTTTTAGAGATCTCATTTAATTTTATTAAACTATTAAATATTATACGTGTTGAAAACGAATTCAATATTTTGTTACTTTATGTTTAATTAATGCTAATTGTTTTGAAGAATTTATTAAGTGATTCCTAAACTACACTGATAAGAATTATTAAAGATATAGGTGATTTACTCGCTGTGATGTCATAAGTCTGATTAAACTTAGAATTCAGATAGTAACTAGATCTAGGAGCATTGGTTCTGAACCCAAAGTTATTTTTAATTTTAATTGTAAGTGAATATTAAGTTGTATCCAACTCTCAAGATAAAAAGGGTATACGTACTTACGTAAAATTCTCTTTTAGTTCTAATAAGATTGTTGATTGAAAGACTTTCTTACACTATTTACTTTTTATTGCTTAATTTTTTATTCTTTTTGTACTAAACTTATGTAGAAATGTTAAGAAGTACAAAGTTTCTTATGTTTACTTGAAGAATTTTGACTTATTTTATTTCTTTCGTTAATAACAATGCTTATTTATGATTTAAAATAAAACTTAGTAAACAATTTGTTCTTGTTTTCTTTTTAACTCATTGTGACATAACTACAGTTATAATTTTTCGTTAGAGCTACAACGTCACTTCTGAGGGGGTTGGAAGGCTTAAATAATGGTATAGTATATTTTTTACAATATAAAGTGATTAATATTTATCCAAAACTAAAGTTAAAGGTTGACATTGTAGTATAAGCTGTTCATCTCATCTATATATTCTTATGTCATTGTTTTGTGAGGTGTCAAAGTTTTAAATGCTTCTCCTGAAAAACTACATTTTTGCATAAGTGACAGTGTCGCACCGGGGGTGCGAAACTATTTTGGGCAAGAGACCCCAAAGAGACCCCAAGATTTTCCAAAATGAACTGATACCTCAGACCCCCATATAACCAAATTACTTTAAACATCCTATTTCTAGTTTTTTTTTCTATTGGTACAAAATACTTACCAATTTAAAAACTTTGCGGTTGGTTAAGTGATTTTTTTAAAGTAGGTACAACAATGATACTTCTTACTAAAATATTTGTCTTATAAAACATTTCTACACGTAACAATGATACTTCCTACTAAAATATTGGTCTTATAAAACATTTCTACACGTAACACATATTATACAGTATCTTAAAAGTTTCAAATACGAACTTGTGTTAATTAAAAGAGGTCGATTTTGAATCTCGTCGACCCAGCAATCAGTTCTTGTTTATGTCGACCACTTTGGGAATCCCAGCTTTACACAGTGAACCCATCGTCTATTTTGCCATACCTACCTACCTACTAATTATTTTTTTAAGATTTTTCCTTAAAGCATCTAAGAAAACTTCCAGGTGCATCGATAAAACCTAATAAATAGTAATTACTATGAGATACTTGTTAGTGATAGTAACGTGTTTAGTAAAGAAAAAGGCAAAGAAATAAACTTAAAGTACCTAATATTTTACAAAAGAAGTCACTTTACTAATGGAAAAACGATAAAACAGCACTGACAAGTAAATAGACACAGTCCAAATACGAAAGTAGGCACGTAACCTTAGCGCTAGGTACTGCTGAGCATCAGCTCCCGGGTTCACTTCTCAGGTTGGACAAATTAGGGTAGTTTACCAAAAAAATCTAATTATTCCGTCAGATAGATTTCTAAAAAATAGGGACAGGTATTATTTCTTTTATCTCGTAAACAAAAAAAAAGAAGACGATACAGTGCGTCGAAAACTGGTCTGACGTCACTATGTACACTTTTACTGGCGAAGTGACGTCACAAACCCCCACGCTTTATCTTCGTCAGTTTTTATTGATTTGATTAAACAAAAAATACGTATCAAATATTTTTCGATAATCTAACTGACGGACTAAATAGTGTCATGTCTACTATTCCAAATAAATAAAAGTAGAAGGAAGACAGTACAATTAAATTTAATAAGAGGGAGATAAATTACAAAATACAAGTCTGCTAAAAAACACACACCTATCTACACGCACTCAAGAACTGGGGTAATAGGTGGAGAAAGTACTTGCTGTTTTCCGAAGGGGGTAGACCCTTGGAGCACCTGGTCCTGCGGCTCCACCGAACAGGCGTCAGGTCAGTCCTGGCTGTTTCGGTGGCAGGCGATCGCAGAAGCGGAGATGAGTTCCCGGGCGAGTCCGTTTAGCGGAGCCCCGGGAAGCTTGAAGAGAACAGGAGTCCCGGGCCAAACTCCGTTTAGGGGAGCCCCGGGATGGAGTTGCGACTTCTGCGTGGTGGAGGGACGCGTCAGAGCGTCGGTGCCCTACCACTTGACACTTGCACTAGTCCACTTTTAATGGAGTGGACTTCACCGTACTGGTTGCTCGCAACTGAAATCTCGTCGTAAACTGGTTGTAGTACGTAAGCGGCTTCTTTTATAAGGCACTATTTTAGGATTCTAGACTTCATTGTCTTGTTTTACGATTATATTTGTTGTAGCCAATATTCGTCTGACCTGCCAGGTGTAGTTGGCCAAGACGTATAAAACCTCACAATCCAAGAGTGCGTTATGAATGTTAAAATTAACGTTTAGTATTCTATTATTCAGTAGACAAACGTAATATAATATAAAAACTAGATTTAAACTAGCCAAAACGATATAAATCATTTTTTAGTAATACAACCTTCATTTAACAGGCCGATATAGAAAAAAGTAAAGAAAGAATAAATAAGCTTGACAGCTTGACATTACTTGTCGTCAGTGAAAAATATTATGTAAAGTTTATAAAAGTGCTCAATTTACATTGTTTAAATGAATATAAATTAATGGAATTGGATGGATGATGGATGCCGTAATTTATACCTATTTTCTGTTACCACAGAAAATATATTTATGATCAAAATGAAACGAAGGACCTATGGATTGTAAATTGTACGTATATTTATTTTTATCGTATCTGCTTTATAGCAGAATACTATAATAGTATCATATTTTTTTTACTCAAGAAACATCCCTACTCAGTAGTAGCCATGGTTATCTGCATTTATACTCAGTTGATGGCAACAGGCTCGCCCCCTATTACATGGGACTTAAATATATCTGGCTTCTTCTAGTTGAACTATTAGGTTCATCTCTGCCGTATCCTTTGGGAACGACAGGCCTGAAGGTGTGTTTAGTTTATGTTAAAATCATCAGATCTATTAAAGCGAAATATTTTACACTGTCTCCACAAAGAAGGCCGCCAACCATGAATAATACATAACTAATCTATTTCAAGTTGCGTAAAACAACATTTCCAGTTGCTCTAATCAAATTTTATGTAAAAATTCAAACGACTTCCGGTCTTAAAACTCGTGTTATAATGTCGCTTTTAATTGCTTGCTAATTAATGGTTTTAGAGTAGAAAATTGATAAGAACATGGCGGTGACTTTTAATCTGTTTAGGGTATCGACAAAGTGACATTCTACAGGGGTGCTGGTAACTCGACGATACGTAGGGTTAAAACTCAACCAATTAAGCCATCAAATGTTCTACCGAAGTTCAGTACTTATTGAGTTAGTTAGTTTTTTTATGAAAACCCCAAATTAAATCATTTGAAACCAATTTTTGCTAAAGTTTTAGGCATTTTTTAGTATTTTGTGTGTACATAAATACATAAAGACTGCCTCGCTGGTCTAGTGGTCGCGAGCGCGACTGCTGAGCGCGAGGTCCTAGATTCGATTCCATGGTCGGGCAAAATTTTATTGGGTTTTTCCAACAGGAATTTCTTAGTAGCAGCCACGGAGTCTGGATTTGTGCCCGGTTGATGGCAATAGGGTTGCCCTCTTTTACAAGGGACTTAAAACATAACTGGTGAAATGTGGGTGTACTATTAGGTACACCTCTGCCCAAACCTTCGGGGATTACAGGCGTGATGTTATGTTATAAATACATAAATTAATTAACAAAGAAATGCGAGGGAACCCGGCGCGTTCCTTTTTAAAAAAAAAACCTAAGTCGAGCTACATGATTATAATATTATGTACACGATTGTTACAGCCGGGTAGCAAAATATAAATTCAATTTTGATGTCCGTCCTGTCTTGAATCAGGAATATGTGTAGCACCCCTTAGGCTTAGAGAGGATCTCGTCACTTAATAGCACTAAGCCGATTAGTTTGTAAGGTTAAGCTATGCTTGCCCTAGTAAGTGGAGTAACACAAGTAGTAAGTAAGTGGTGTTAATGTTTTCTCCATTGTTTGACTTTTTATTTTTTTTATACGAAAATAAAAATATATATTTATATTATATATATATGAATATTTTTTTTTTTTTTTGATATGCATTTATATTATTTTATATATCCTTATAGTTAGTATTAAATTAAAATTTATTCACAGATTTATACACCTACCACTGTTTGTCTCTCCATCACCCAAAGGTTGACTGGTAGAAAATACCAATGGCATTAAGTCCACCTCTGTACCTTGTGCTTGAAGTCTTAAATAAATAACAAACTAATACCGCTCCGGATTTAGTTTGACTGTTAAACTTATGATGATTGTTGATCTATTAGGTATTCTGAAAGTCAAATGTTCTTACTTTTGGTTAGACATTCTTGCCATCGCAGGTATAACCTGCATGAGGCTGACAGAAAAACGTGGAATATGGCACAAGCAAGGAGGGGCCTATATCCAGCAGTGAGTGATGTCAGGCTGTGGATGATTATGAATGCGTACTACGAGAGAAACGCACATTTTTCAACTTGAAATACAGGTTTTTGTTTTTTTTTTCATCGTGTGGTTAGTGCCTAACCTGGAGTTTGTAGAGTTTTTATGTCTCCCATGGGCCTCTGACCTGGCTTAAATTCAGATTAAAGAAATAGTAGTGTTGGAAATTTGTGTAGTGGAATAAGTAGCTCGTTATTGTTGTTTACCTTGGGAACAATACATTTTTCGGGATGAAAGTTAGCCTATGTCCGTTTCTATACACTTGATAAAGTACTCGTATATGTAAAATTTCAGAATGATCAGAAACTAAATTTTCAGATTTTTCAGCAATCATTTGTAAAAGTCAATCTACAGGGTGTAACAAAATAAACGCAATACTTCTCAGGTGGTAATAAAGACATTCTGTTCCATCCTGTATAAGCATTTCCAAAGGAGTTGAAGTGTGTATACAAACGAAGGTTTCAGCTGCAATACCGAGTTATATAATAGACCATATATACGTCAAATCACGTTGCTGTTCATAACTATGATTTCGCTGACGGCGTCAGGCGCTCAGGGCATTTTAATATGTGATGGTTGGGAAAGGAACGTGTTGCTATTTGGTATGGACTTATAACTGTTTCCTATGGCATTTTCTATAGCTATCCTGTGCCTAGGTTTCAATTATCGAGCAAAATATCATTACTACTCTTCTGGGTATGGGGTTCAGGAGCTGGTTTCTCAGGATGTGGTACCATTTTCGAAATATTCTTGATGAAATTCATCTTCTTCATTACATGGGACTTAAACACCACTAGTGTGACGTGATAATGTAGAATATTAACGTGGGGGCTTTATTCTACTTTTAATGAAACGGGTTTCAGCGACTTCCGCTATATATTTTAAATAATGAACCAAACCTTTTACAAGGATAAAAATCCATTGACACTCTGTGCCATGACAAAAACTATATTATTTTCCTAAATTATTCTTAATTCAAAATCCTTTGAGAAACAAAGCTATAAGCAGCCAGCCTGCCTTATTTAAGATTGGTTATTAGTTATACAACCTTACAGTACAATAATTAAGTACACTTCTGCCTAACGTTTCGGGGTTAACAGGCGCGTAGGCGTGGTGATATGGTATTGAAAGTATTTGTAGCTATTAGATGTTGTTCCATAAATTCTTTACACTAGTAAAGAATTAGCTAGCGATTAGTTAGCGATTTAGCTTTCATAAACACTCAAATACAACAACTAATCTTCCAGCATCAATATTTGTCTATTTTGTCATTCAATAATTACTTAAACGAAGATAAATATTTTTTTAATTAATGACAGAAGATTCAAAATAAGAAATCAATCTTTCATTAATTTCTTGTTGTACTAATCAAACATTTACAAAATCATTTCAACAAACCATCATCGATACTGTTGACATAACTTCAATCAACAACCGATTGCACCGCATTTCGTCAGTTTAACTACCGTTAAATACAGTGTTTAACGTTCCGGTTACATCATTTCAACGAATGATTGGATGTAAATAAATAATCGATCTATTGATGTTTCTGGCCTTGAATTGTTTGTGAATTATGTTGCTACACAATACAATGATACGTCTATTTACGCGAAGGGTTAGCTAGAGGAGTACCTATAGTAGAAACAGTCACATTTTCGCCACTTATGTTTAATTCCCATGTAATAGATGGTGAGCATATTGCCACCAACCGGGCACAGTCATGTTGTTACAGTACTCGTCAATTAAGTATGAACATGATTGATTAGTTCGCTCGTAATGTGATGTCAGGTGAAAGTATCTTCTCCCGTTGGAGCGAGTACAGTTATTTAGTCGTAACTTATGGATATGTAGCAGTTACTGTTACGGCGTTGAATTGGTTTTTCTTGATCTATTGTAAATGTTTGATAACTTTCGCCGGTGATAACTTCAACTAACAGTGTTTTGGTGAAAACGATCCTTAATGCCTAAAACGTAGTTTAAATATTTTAAAACTATGATAATAATATATAAACTAAGTTTGAGTGATATCAGTTTAGTGGCCTATCTGAACTGTGGAGATCTTATTTAAACATTTTTTTTAAACACCGTTGGCAAATCGACACCATCATCTGAATAGCCTTTTCCCAACTATGTTGGGGTCGGCTTCCAGTCTAATCGGATGCAAGTGAAGACCAGTATTTTACGTGGAGCGACTGCCTATCTGACCTCCACAACCCTATTAGTAGTTGATAATACGATACTCCTTGGTAAGACTGGTTGTCAGACTTTCGGGCCATTGATTACCGGTAACGACTGTCAAAGATCTACAAAATATGACAGCCGAGACCAACGGCTTAACGTGAATTCCGGGACACGGAGGAAATTCGGTATGCAATGGGTGGTATTAACCCATCCACATACCAACCTAGGCTAGCGCGGCTTAACCTGAAGATTGATCTGAACGACCGTTATCATTTAGCCACGAGCACCTCTTGACCATTTCCAAGCAAAGATATATCGTTTCAGTTCCATCACTGCTAGTATGGAAGCTTGTTTCATTTGTTCTACCAAAATTCACTTAAACATTTTCCCAGTGTTTCGGGTCATAATTTTAATTTTGATAATTGTAACGACTCTTCTTCACATTCTATCGTTGTGTAAAGTGGGCTGTGGGAATAGTGATATGCAGAAAAACAATAACCGCTTGTAACTGATGTCTTCTCTCTTCCACGCTCGTTTCACTGGGAGGGGAGAGTTCAAACTAGTTAAGAGTATTTTTAGTAGTTTACTTGGTATTTTCTTTCTAATAATTATGATTAGAAAACAACCAATGTTAATGTGAATGACAGGTTGAATACAGACATCATAGCTTCACATAAAAAACTGCATTTTATTAATTTATTATTCATTAAAGAAAAATACTAAACTTAGGATTACCTTAAAGAAGTAAGACAGAGAAAATAAATTATAAAAAAAGATATAAATTATAAAGAACGCATTGATATTTAACTTTTCCAAAATAGTTTGACCTCTTCGTTGTACTTCCTTGGTGGAAGTTAACCTCTCTATGGCCAAGCAGCTGACACAATACTCGTTCCCAGAAGTTCATGTATCAAAATAATAATCATGTTTCCATCAAACCATTATGATGTTCATAATTATCGCGAAATGGATCGCGTGTGAAATATTTTTTTTTTAAGTTTGCAACATAACGTTATATTGGTTTGACAATGATTTTCATGAAATAACAGTTTGTTTTATTTTTAACGATTATTTATATTTGTTTACTTCGTGGTGTATGTTTTCCGTTAAGAAACTTAAGAGTTATTAATTGTATCTTAATTATTTATAAAAACTAATGTCAGATGGAAAATAAATGTAATTTCTATTGTTTTTTTTTTGAGTTAGTTAATTTATCAATATTTTATAATTTACCCTTAGCACGGTAAATATTGTAAGAGAGTACTCAAATAAAATTAAACACATTTTAAATATCGATAACATAGACATTTTAAACGTGTTTCATTTTATTAGAGTACTAAAGATATTCTCTTTGAATCATCTTATTTATATCCAATTACAGATGAAATCTAATTCAAGCTCACTTGCACTAACAGATAAAGAAGTTACATTTAGTAACAGACACCGTAACAGATAACGAGTTGACGTTGATACCGCTTATATCCGCTCAAGCAAAAAGAAGCCTACTTCTAACATCAAAGGAAGCTGACGGAATGCGGTTGATCGCGGTTAAGAATAAAAAGTTTAACCGTAGTTAAGGGTTTGGTGGCATCTGCCTAATAGGATCTTTAAAAGGTGGCAGGTTTTTCGAAGCGCACTTTTCTTTGTTTAGCAAGAAAGTGTAAATAGTAAAATAGAAGCTTTGCAATATTGGCATAGATTTTACTGTAGAATGTCGAAATATTTTTTAAACATTGAGGCGGGTGAGCCTTCATGTTTAAAAATATACATGGAACTTAAACATAACTGGTGAAATGTGGATATACTATTAGGTACACCACACCACCTCCACACCTCTGACTAACCCTTCGGGGTTTACAGGCGTAGTGTAAATAAGATTCACACGTAAATGGAGCGACAACGCAGCATGCAACAAAACACCTTCTTTTAATTTGCTTACCTGGGCATTTCCTAGCAAATATTATTATGAGCTCACGCATTTTTTCCCATGGCGCGGCGATAGGCAATCAGAAAATACACCCCCCTCCCACCAGCTACGATCCTACCAAACTCATTTCGCCTCGTCTACTCTCGTACATGCACGCCAATCTCACATAACATCACACCTGTAATCCCCGAAGGATTAAGCAGAGTTGTACCTAATAGTACACCCACATATCGCCGGTTATATTTAAGTTCCATGCAATAGGGGGCGAGCCTATTGCCATCAACCGGGCACAAATCCAAACTGCGTGGCTGCTAATGAGAAATTCCTGTTAGAAAAACCCAATGACACTTAGGCCGACCCGGGAATCGAACCCAGAACCTCATGCGCAGCAGTCATGCTTGTGACCACAGACCTCAATTCTTCCTAAATAGGTTAACGGTCATGATAAAGTTTTTGTAGTTTATCCACGAAGCTTATAAACGGGTAATATAGGTAACATTCTCATTCATTTCATAAGCAGTCCTCGTGCTTTGGCAACTGGTAGCATATCAGGGACGTGATGAGCATAGCAGCGCTTGATATTGTTCGGAGAAATGCATTTTGATGGTAATAAGTGGTAGCCATACTGCGTGTTATAAAACCATTCACATTTTTGTTAGGATTAGAATATACTTACTGGACTTACCAGATAATGGGCAGCAGCGTTCTCTATGCTTTGTAACAACCGTACTGCGATCTCCAACCCGTCTAGGCCTGCCAAGCGTGGCGATTATGGCAAAACCTTTGGAGGAGGCCTATGTCTAGCAGTGGACGTCTTTTGGTTGAAATGATGATGATGATACTTACTCCTGGGGGTTTAAAATGGCTGCTTTAGTAAAACAGGATAATAATATAAATTACCTACATTAAAATTCTTCAAATGGTTGACAATTATTAATATTATGAATTATCACTGTGACCATTTTACGAATTGTAACGTAATTCTTATTAGGTATTACCCTCTTATGGTTCTGCGAAAGGCACGATTTTAGGCCCCCTGATGTCTAGCAGGTAGATCAACACAATAAATAATAGCTGTCAAACTGGTGTTAACTGTTTTGACTAACTTAATAAACAGAGCTTAAAAACCGAATCTACAAGTATAAAACTTATAAAAGTTGTAAAACCATTTAAAATACCCCTTTTATTTTACTTACCAGACCGAACTAGCTATGTAGGTATGTAGTTTATATGCCAATTAATTACTCCAAGCGTCATTTTAGTATCTTCATTCACAAATGTTCAAAAGAAACACGCCGCCGATCGTCTTCGAATAAAAATTCTTCACTTTTTTAAAAGTGACAGTGACTTTCTCCAGTTTCGCATAATTCGGATAAAAATGTTCATTAATTTTCGCATACAAACGTCAAAATGTTTGTTTTTGCGCACATTAGTGAATTAGTAGGTTGTTTAAATGAATATTACTGGTTTTTGAATGCGCTATTAGACAGATTCACGCGATAATTATAGATGATTATCATTCGGAATAATAGAAATGCTGTGAAGTTTATTTGTATTATTTGTGTTTATTAGCACATTCTAGACGTGGCTCAGTTGGTAAAAGATAATGAGTTTGTATCTAGTTATTAATAATTTAAAATAGGAATTAAACACAATCTAAATACCCTTATTTGCTATCTCGTAGGAAGGCTTATTTAAATAAACTAGAAAATAATATTTAAAACAACATTATCAGTCTTTGGAATTTATTCAAAGCAAGGTTATCAGATTTATATCTGCAAAGAAATGCAAGATGCATCTATTACTTTCTTTTTAGATAATTAATTATTCTCATTATCATTAATATAAATTAGACACAAATATTTAAAATAGTTCCATTTGTTTTTTAAATTATAAACCTGATAACTAGAATGCTGCATCTATCCTACTTTCTTTTATTTTATAAATATTTTTATTAATATTCACGAACACGATACGTCTTTTTTCAAAAAAAAAATGAAATAGGTAGATAATAATAAAATAGAACACTGATTTATTCCACATCAAAATAATTGTGACACATTGTCTACCTCATAATATATCAAAAAAGCGAAACTCTCTAATTCCGTTTGCCTGCCTGTACTAGAACACTGATAATATACTTTTCATACCAGCTATTGAATTAAAAATAATAAAATACATGCTGACGAATTCCCGAGTAACAGCTTGTAATTTCATATAGGGTGTAAACACACTCTTCACGAAGCCGTCAACCAAGCATTCTGTACATCAAACTAAGTAACTTTACGCAAAAATTATTGCTGGGAAACGACTTTTTTCTTAGGGTGAAAAATCACGTTTTACGGTCGGTATCTAAAGTAAAAAAAAAAATACATTCAAAACATGTATTTAAAAAACCAAACTTGCAGAAAAGTTGGTACTTTGACCCCCAATATCTCCGTAACTAGAAGGTTCCCAGGTATGGTCTAGAACAAAAAAATGATCGCAATGACAAGGAGAACAAGTTTCTTTCGGCTTCGTTAAGTCTTTTTACACCCTTTATTATGTTAGACAATAATCTGATGGCAGATGATGATTTTGTTTGACAATATATTTGCACCTGCTTTTCCCGTCATACCTCTGACTAAGTATTTCTGTTAGTGTGCCCACACCATCTTAAAAATTATTACTTTAAACTTCCTGAATACAAAGTAGTACATAAAAAGACGGACTTAATGCCACCAACAATATCTTCAAAATCCTAAAAAACACCGGCCAAGTGCGAGTTGGAATCGCGCACCGAGGGTTCCATATAAACTTTAGGTATTTTGTTATTATATCTACATATTTGCGGTTTTCAGATTTTTTCCTTTACATGTGCTGTAAGACATTGTTTCTTGCCAAATTTCGTGATTCTAGGTCAACGGGGAGGATCGCCAACCCACCTGCCAAGCGTGGCGATTATCGTAAACCTCCCTTTGGGGGAGGCCTATGTCCAGCAGTGGACGTCTTTCGGCTGATATGATGATGAGGTCAACGGGAACTACCATATAGGTTTTCGATCCAAAACCTATAGGGTACTTTCGGTTGACCTAGAATTGTCAATTTTGGTTAAAAGCAAGGTCTAAGGTCAAGCACAAGAAAGGAGAAAATTCCGCACAATAAAAAAATAAAAATTAAGGTATATTTTGGTACTTACAAGTTTTCGCGTAAATCTAAATTTGCCCATTTCTTTTTATCGTGTTGACTCAGGACCTTGATTTTTATACACCTAATAGGGACTATAGACTTCAGTATCTGGAATAAATTCCAACTCGCTAGGTCCACCCGTCCGTGAGAAAATCAGTGTTGACACACGGACCGACAGGCGGACAAGAGAGTGATCTTATAAGGGTTCCTTTTTTACCTTTTGAGGTACGGAACCCTAAAAAGCACGTCTCTCACCTCCATTTTCTAACCCTCACTTTACCGACACAAAATATGTAGGCTAGCCTAGCCTCTAGTCCAGCGGTCTACGGTAGCCAATGGGTACCGTTTTAACAACTGCGCGGACGCCGGTGCTCGAGGTAAATAAACCCACGGTAGCTACGTATGTCGACGGCAATTAGGTATGGGGCCTGCATTGTGGGTGTTTTTTCTATAGAAATACATAGAAGAAAAAACTCTTGAGGTAAATTGTTTTGATATGGTTCACGGGTTTTTTGCTTTAGCTTTAACGGGTTAGGTTTTTATGTGAGGAAGTGTTGTGAATGGTGTAATGATTGAAGTTGAAGTTTAAAGGAAGGTTTTTATACGAAAAAATAGACACCTACAAAGGTTGTGGGTCAAAGAGATTTAAAAGAATTACAGAGCGGATTTTAGGAATACAGTCAAACAAAATTTTGAACCCGAACATTTTAGATTTTGACACACGAATGGTACCTGACAAGCGGGCGTATGACACTAGAGACAGACCGACTTTTACAAGTATTGGCTTTTCTTCGTCTTGTGCCGTCTATCACTCGTAATTATTTAAATGTCCGCTTCCTAAGGCAACATAATTATTACATATCAATTATTAACTACTAGCTTTCGTCCGTGGCTTTGCCCACGTAAATTCTTACAATATCTTTATAAATTATTAGCTGATGCCCGTGGCTTTGCCCGCGTGGACGGCGGTTATCACAACCAAAATAATCATTAAATTTTGATCCCGTTTCCGCAACAAAAACTTGACAAATTATATACTAAAACCTTCCTTGAGAACCAATCTATCCATTGGTGAAAACAGCATAAAAATCGGTGCAGTAGTTTTTGAGTTTATCGCGAACAGACAGACAGACACTGCGGAGGACTTTGTTTTATAATAAATAATCTGCCAGTTATGTTTAAGTCCCATGTAATAGGGGGCGAGCCTATTGCCATCAACCGGGCACAAATCCAGACTCCATCCGAGCTACGGACTTCAACATATCTGGCGAAATATAGGTCTTATGGGTGTATTTAAGAGCGACCCTTAATGAAGCCGAAAGGCACTGTTTCTCCCCGTCATTGCAATATTTTCTTTATTTTGGACCATACTCGAGAACCTTCTGGTTACGGAAAATTGGAGGTCGAAGTTCCAACTTTTTCATAAGTTTTATTTAAATAATAGTTGTAGAGTAACATTTTGGTATAATTTCAAACGTTTTTTATGGCAAACTCGGTGATCCCAGTAAATCATCACATTATTCCCTAAAAAGAAAAGAAAGTATAGTATCAGTAGCACATAAGCCATATACTTCCTTAAGCCTGTAAAAGTCAATGTGTCGCCAATTAGCCATCGGACGGACAGGCTCACTTCACTTAAATAGAATACAAAAATGTTCTAAGCGACTTCACAGGTATTTCGCCAAGTGACTTAGTATTTCCTTTAAGAGGAAAATTGTTGTTCAAATGAATGGATGGCAAAAGGCTCGCCCCCTATATGTAATAGGGGGCAAGCCTATTGCCATCAACCAGAATCCGTTGCTGACTATTGTCAAATTTATGATGGAAAAACCCAATAACGATTTGCTCAGAAGTGTATGTTCGTAGTAGTATGTTCGTTGTGTGTAGTATATTGAGTCATCTTGCTGAGTAGAGATATCTTATTACCTAGGTATTAAACGTCAAACTAATTTATTAGCCATATAGAGAATTCAAAAGCATTAATTTCTTCTAAGTGCTTAATTATAATTATATTTTTATTGCCTTTTCGCACAACCGAACATCGCGTGTTTCATTCGTATTTACATCTTATTAGGTATTATTTTTAGTATACACATTTATTGCCTCGTTTTTACTGCGTCGAACAAAGTATTATTAGGTCCGTTAATCCCCGTGCTATTTGAAAAAACATAACATTACATCACGCCTGTAATCCGGAAGGGTAAGGCAGAGGCGTACCTAATAGTACACCCACATTTAGTCAGCTACGTTTAAGTTCCACATTATTAAGAGAAGTGCCACTTGCCATCAACCGGGCTCGGACAACAATCTAGACTCCGTAGCTGCTACTGAGAAACTTCTGATGTAAAAACCCAATAACACTTTGCCCAACCCGGGAATCGAACCCGACAGAACCTCTTACTCAGCCGACAAATTCGCCTTGTCGTTGGGGTACATTTCATGTTGCATTGCATAAGTCTGGACGGCTCATTCGTGTTACATTTCACGTTACGTTACACCAATGTGTACCCCGCATAATATACAAGGTGTAAACAGACTCTTCACGAAGCCGTCAACCAAGCATTATGTACATCAAACTAAGTAACTTTACGCAAAAATTAATGCTAGGAAATGACTTTTTTTTGGGCTGAAAAATCACGTGTTACAGTAGAACTCAATGTAACGCATTCAAAACATTGTGCCGATGGGTGGATTTAATAGTAAGGGGGTCCTGAAGGTGTTTAAAGTAAAAATGCACCATTAAAAACATGTATTTAAAAAAAACTAGTGAAAATGTTGGAACTTTGACCCCTAATATCTCCGTAACTAGAAGGTTCCCAGGTATGGTCTAGAACAAAAAAATGATCGCAATGACGGGGAGAACAGGTATCTTTCGGCTTCGTTAAGAGTCTGTTTACACCCTTTATTGTTAAATGAATATCCAAAAGAAGACATTTCATTTTGTCATATTAGAAGACATTTTTAAAACACGATAGTGTTCTTCATTAAAGATAATTAATGTACTCTCACACATACCAGACGAGCATGCGTCGAAGGAAAATAGTTCGCGGAAATAATAGCGAAGAAATTGTTGGAAATTATAGAAATTGACGTTTGATTCACAGCATTGTTGAGTGATGAAGATAGTGGGTTCAGCAGAAGGTGGTGGTTATTTATTGTTTCGGTAAAACTTCTTCTCGCAAAGAGTTAGCCTGTGTCCCAGCAGTGGGAACTAATTAATACTGATACTAAAAAAAACTGCTTTTAGACAAAATTGCCTTCAATGGCATTAGAGGGAATCTGCTCAGATAGTTTGTATGGTACATATTCCATAGAACACAGAAAGTTGTCATCAATGAATACGAGTCTGATTACACAGTGGTCGAATCCGGTGTGCCCCAAGGTTCAGTCTTGGGTCCTTTATTATTTATCTTGTTCATAAACGACATAAAAACCAGCATAATTAACTCTAAATTCCTCATGTACGCCGATGACATAAAGATGTTGAAATCCTGCACAAGAACGCAGGACTGCTTACTACAAGAGGAGCTATGCAGACTTTTGGAATATTTTCTTGAGAATAAACTTCATCTCAGTTTACCAAAATGTTATTATATTTCTTTTACCAAAAATAAAACAACTATTGAATTTCCCTACACACTAAATGATATGAACTTGAATAAAACTGATTTCACGCGTGATATTGGCGTACTCCTTGATAGTAAGGTATATTTTGACATCCATATTGACAACATTATTAATAGAGCTTTTCAGATGTATGTTTTCATAACAAAGATTTAGAAAGGCTTCTACATTCCTCTTCTTGTATAAAACTTTAGTCCGTTCCCAGTTGGAATACGCGGTGCCCATTTGGAGCCCATTTTACGAGAAATATAAGCACAGACTAGAAATGGTACAAAAAAAATTCTTTGCACTACACATTATATAAGTGTTACCACACCAGAAATTCCTATGCGGATCTGATGAAACAGTATAAGAGGAGAGAGTTCCTCTCCGGCGATTGTTAGAAACGTGTAACTTTTTTCTTTTTTTTTTTCTTATTTTAGTCTTGTTTTCTAACTGTCCCTTTCTGTATACGTCCGTTTCCTTATCGATGTAAATCCGTGCAAAATAGTGTGGGTGCATTTGTTTACTATATCTAACCTAAATATCAATATTGTAACGTATAACTGTTTTTTGTCCCAAATAAATAAAATAAAAATTAGGAGGTCGATGAATCTTCTTCTAATATCTTTATCATTATAATCTTGACATTCTTAATCCAAAGATATTACAAGAAGACTATCTATTATTTTTGATTCACCTAGATGCACTTAAACCTAATAAAAAAACTGTAATGGAATTATCTCTACAATTTATCGCTCTACATTTCACCTAATTATAATTAAGTAAAATATGGAGCGGCAAATTGTAGAAAATTGAGTTCTAACTTAATATTACCAAAAAATCTCATAGTTTTAATTATAGAGATCACCTAGAACGCTGATAGTGTTCATACACTACACATACTAAGGCATTTTATTAACAGGGAAACAACATAGTTTCAGCAACATGTTTTTGTGTTGCTGAAACATGTCTTCGCCCCCAATTACATGGGACTTAAACATAACTGGCGAAATGTGGGTATACTATTAGGTACACCTCTACCTAACCCTAGGGGGAATACAGGCGTGTTGTAATGTTATGTATGTTAAACATGTTTTATGTTGATAAACAAAAGTGGGGCATCAACCTTTGATGTTGCAAATCGTTGCGAGGAGCAATGTTGCGCAATAGTTATCCCAACTTTGTGTCCATAAAAAACGGAACTTAGGATTAGGAATATTGGTCTAGTGCTATGTAGAGCAATGTAGAGACGGTAAATTGCCCTCAGTAATTAAATTGCAGTAAAATCCTTATCGATAGCGTTTTCTTCGCTCCTTATGGGAATAAAGCGTAATGATTGACTTTAGAATGGCCGTAAAATAGATCTTTGATAACTACTTTACGATGCTAGCAATTTTATCGGATTTATGTTTAAGCCATATTTGAATAATCTAATTAATTTGTAGTTTCCCTCGGGAACACAAGAAGATTATTAAAATATTCCTGAATATAATAGCCTAAGGGCCTGATAAAGTGCCTGCCAGGGCTGCGGGACTGTTCGAAAGAGATACCACGGCCCTGGAACACAAAGGGCAAAATCCATGTTCCTTAACATGGATGTGTTTTAGTCAGTACAAGTCTGACATTCCCTTCCGCTCTGCCCGGAGCGGGAGAAGTAATTTGATGATTTCCCAACCGAAAAAAAAGGCCTATGTGAAACAAACACATATTATACTCAAAACCTTATTTCAATCAATTTCTATTTTGCTGTTCTCCTCATCGCTGTCACTGCGGTGAAGCTGTCAACAACCTCGGTCACCACGGCCTGTCATGCAGCCGAAGTGCGGGCCGTTTTGCACGGCACGCAAATATAAACGACATTATCCGACGAGCTCTTGTCACCGTCGGCGTCCCAGCTGTTTTAGAACCCAATGGCTTGGCACGCGACGATGGCAAGAGACCGGACGGCAAGTCTTTGTTTCCTTGGAAGATGGGTAGGCCTTTAGTGTGGGACGCAACATGCGTCGATACTCTTGCGCCATCCCATCTTCCAAGCTCATCGTGCTGTGCTGGTGCTGCCGCTGCGGCTGCAGAGAACCTCAAGCGGCGTAAATATAGAAACCTGTGTGGTAACTATATTTTCGAGCCGTTTGGGGTTGAAACTCTAGGGCCGTGGGGTCCGAGTCCGAGTTACTTTGGCCGGAGGCTAAGTGTTGCCATACAACGTGGCAACGCCGCCAGTCTCTTGGGCACATTACCATCTGACAGCGTTGAGGAGGAGTTTTTCGATGCCCTTTTATAGTTTGTTGTCAGTTTATCTATTTTAGTTTAATAGTTTTTAATTATCAATGTATATAGTTATTTGAAAGTCATTTTAGATATACAAGTGAGAGAGTCAAGTGAGTTTACTGTTTCAAGTTTCAGTGCAAACTTGTAAATGGCCTTCAAATCACATTGTTTAAGAACATAAAATTGTTTATATTAGCTGTCAGTTTCCCGAACAGTATAAAATAAAATGAAAAAACTTGGATTTAATGAAAAGATTTATTTTTTTCTATTTCATCAACATGATATTGATTCAGATTCTCATATAAATATAGCATAACAATAATGAAGGGTTAAATTTTAAGGCCTACACGTTAAACCGTCTAGACTAGACCTTAAATCTAGGTCTAGACGATCAATAAACTACTTTAATATCGACAACTCTATTTGACGACATGTCTTCTACCGCATGCAAAATGTCTGGCTTTATCAAAAGTTTGATTCTGCACAAGACAGGAAAGCAAATAGAAATTCTCAAGCACTCAACACCGCAGCACACCATGACCGTGCTATGAACGTATCTGGCAAAAAAAATCTTTTTTAGGGTTCCGTACCTCAAAAGGCAAAAAAGGAACCCTTATAAGATCACTCTCTTGTCCATCTGTCTGTCAGTCCGTCTATCCGTCTATCTGCTGGTGTCTCTTAATTTTCAACTTTTTTTTGGTTTTTTTTTTTGTTCCTTTTACTTGTGCTGTAAGACCTTGCTTTTGGGCAGCGGGACTGTTCGAAAGAGATACCGCGGCCCTGGAACACAAAGGGCAAGGAAGGAACATGGATGGGTTTTAGTCAGTACAAGTCTGACACTCCCTTCCGCTCTGCCCAGAGCGGGAGAAGTCATTTGATGATTTTCCATCCGTAAAAAAAAGACCTTGCTTTAAAACAAAATTATCAATTCTAGGTCAACCGGAAGTACCCTATAAGTTTTGGGTTGAAAATCCATTATGGTAGTTTCCGTTAACCTAAAATCACGAAATTTGGCAAGAAGCAATGTCTGACAGCACATGTATAGGAAAATATCTAAAAACCGCAAATATGTAGTTTAATAACAAAGTACCTTCAAGCTTATACGGAACCCTCGGTGCGCGAGTCCAACTCGCAATTGGTCGGTTTTTTTTTTTAAGTATGAACCTATGCATTTTGTCAGCGACCCACACCGTCGCGTACTTTTCAAAAGAAAGAATATAGGGTTTAACCGCGTATGATAACCGTTCTAAACCCATTATAATATACGGGGATACGCTGTTGACACGTTCTAGTGGGCATTGTAGTCCGTATCATGTTTCTTTCCGTGCCTGATACGTTCATAGCACGGTCATGGTATGGTACGGTATAGTGGGCAGACTCCTCTGAAATTCACTCGCTAACAGAAAACACACACGCCACCAAACTGCTGGCTCTGAAAGCATATAATTACGTACGTAACTCTGACAAATGATTCTTGAAAATTTAGGTTAAACCTCTTCTTTAGGGGGTAAATTTTCTAAATTCTTCACTCATGACAGTTTGTATGGAAGTTCGTTATTTTTGTCAATGGAAAATTCACTCGGGTATACGACAAGCTATGTTACCCCTAGTCTTAGCGACTATCACAGACAACCAGCATCCTAATTAATTACATTGGGACTGTGAGCCTTCTGGTCTCTTACTCTGTGGCACAAGCGCGCGCGCAAGTAACTTTAGTAGATTATTCCCGGTTAATGGTAACTAACACCACGTTAAATCTATGGGAGTATTAACCATGCTTATAGGCTATTAGTCGTGCCTGTATATTAAAGGATATTAATGTTTAATTATGGCGCTAAGCCCCGTAAGCGACAGTTATAATATTGGATAAAGTTATTTCTACGCGGTCTAAGAAAAAGGGATGAATTTATGTATTTGCTTCCACGACCATCAGTTAGATTTAATTGAGTAAATGTTGTACACGATTAGTAATTTCACATCCTGGGTGTAAACCAACAGATTCGAGTAAATGCTAAAAGTCATGGATTCGACTCCCAGGTCGGGAAAAGTGTTATTGAGTTATTCCATTAGGATTTTTTTAGGATAATGCATAAAAGAAGGCGATATATTATTTTATGTGTAACCAATCAATCTTTAAATACTCTTTTAAGCGTTCATGGTTTTTAAATAAACTTATAGTACTGTCACTTACGGGATATCTTACATGATTTTGAGCTCCCGATATTTCGACGCTGTTGCAAGCGCCATGATCACGGGATGACTATCGGACTGAATAAATGAGTTACAGTACAGGTTTAATCTATTTTTTTCTTTCCCTAAATATATCGAAACCTACTCCAGAACCCTAGAATTATCACTAGGTACTGGATCGCCATAAAATATATACTAAATACACAGTATCAAACAGACAAACTATTGAAAGATTCAAACCAATTTAAATATCTGCAACGAACACCCCAAGCGTTATTAATTTGAATATAATAGAAAATGGCGCACAAATATGGCGGCTCACATGCCGCCAATTTATATGCTAAACCGGGCTCTATAAAGGGTAACATCTGCCTGTGTGCTTGGTAGTAATTGCATCTGGATGCCTTAGTTGGTCCCATGCATTCGTTCATAAGATAAATATGTCATTTCAAATGGTGCTCGCTTGGAAAAAGTATAGAATTCTGCACAGGTGGCCTATAAATTCTAATCTTGGGAATAAATGTAGGATACAATTATTTAAAAAGCCGTTTTGGTCTTACTTGAAGCTAATTATAGTATTTCTCCGCTCATCATATTCGTTTTTAGGGTTCCGTACCCAAAGGTAAAAACGGGACCCTATTACTATGACTCCACTGTCTGTCTGTCTGTCACCAGGCTGTATCTCATGAACCGTGATAGCTAGACAGAAGAAATTTTTACAGATGATGTGTTTTTATTGCCGCTATAACAACAAATACTAAAAACAGAATAAAGTAAATATTTAAGGCTCCCACACAATAAACATGTATTTTTCCCGTTTTTTTGCTCGATATTAATAACGGCGACAGGTGGACGCTTGAAATATTCACAGAATATTTAGTTGTAGTTTAGTTCACTTTAAATATAAATGATTAAATTAAAATAAATAAATATTTAAGGGGATTAACATAATGGTTCGGAAAATATTTTATTTTTATTTACGCTACGTTTACACCGCGCACTCTTGGTAGAGCCTCAGTAGTAGTTCGTTTTATATGACCCTAAATGTATATAATTATGTTTGTACAAGTGACAGTCGGTAAATATAATTATAATCTTCTTAATTCTATAAAGTAAAATTTATGTAATCTTTTACATTGATTGCGAATAAAATCAAATGAATGTTGCGCAGGAAAGTCGTCGTTAAATGTGGATATTAAACAGTTTTTTTTTTACGGATAGGAAATCATCAAATGACTCCCGCTTTGGGCAGAGCGGAAGGGAGTGTCAAACTTGTACTGACTAAAACCCATCCATGTTCCTTCCTTGCCCTTTGTGTTCCAGGGCCGCGGTATCTCTTTCGAACAGCCCGCAGCCGTGGAAGGGATATTAAACAGTCTGTAAGATTTACAGCTCAGTAATTAATTTCTGTCTACAGCTTGATCTTAAGATATGTTTATCGTCGGATTTTCTCTTTGACTGAGTGAAGAGTTTTCTTGGGCTCGGAGAAATTCTTCGAAGATTCGTTATGTTATTGCTGGATTTGTGATGTTAATGATGATAATGCACATTACTTATGTTCATTCAAGAGGTTTAAAGAGAACAGTGCTTGCAAAAATATACCTAACTAGCTGACGTCACGCGGCTTCACAGCGTTGTTCCCGTTCCCGTGGGAGTATGGGGATAAAATATAGCCTATATACTAGCTGATAATGTAGCTATCCATTGCTGAAAAAAAATTTAGATCGGTCTAGTAGTTTTTAAGTTTATTCGTTAGATACAAAAATAAAAATCTTACCTCTTTATAATATTAGTATAGATAAAGACAGATAGTAGGTACCTAAAGCTTGAGATTTCATACAGCACAATAAGCAAGTTATGTGAATCTCTGTCGTCAAAAATACCTAAGGTCAATAAAAACATTCCTTGTCAAAGCTTTTTACGAAACGAAGAAACTCAAAAACTCTTCCATTGCTCACATTCGTAAATACAAAGTACATTATTTTTACTTTTATATTCAGAAACTTTATATGAATCTGCTAAAAAGACTGCAATCGCTTTAACGCGCCTCAATATATTTAATGTTAGATATTTTCCGTTACATATATGGTTGCAATTATTATTACTATATATCACGAACGCGCAATTAAATTACATGATTCTAGCCACGTGGCTTTCTATTGTAATTTTATTTTTCTATTCAACCACAAAATTCGCAAGTATAACCATCCTTGTATTGGAAGAAATACAGGTGAGAATTGTGATGTAGTTGAGTTTGATGTGCGCAAAACGTAAGTTTGTTGTGAAAGTGTGTTGCAATTTTAATAACGGCAATATTAATCTGTAACTGTTGCGGCGCTTGCGATCTTCTTGAACTGGATTAGTGATCGAACGGTATCACACAGTGCGTTTTGATAATTTTTTTTTGGTTTCGTTTTGAGATTTCCAATATTGTGGCGTATTTTTTACGTAGAACAAGGTTGTGTGTTATAACAACTAAAAAACCCAACTACTGAAACGCTCTAATTAAATTCGGGGTTTACAAGGTACAATCGACTCCTCCTATTGCTGAAGTCGGTTAAAACGAAGCCTATGTTACTAGAGCCATAATAACGAATCGATTAAGACTTTACTCATCAAAATCGGATGAATAGTTTAGGCACTACGGAGGAACATACGTAAAAACAAACATACATACATACATAGACTGCTAAAATCATAGCCCCTCCTTTTTGCTTCTCCGTAATCAGGTAAAATTGAATAATTGATGAACTAAAGCACTTGAGCTCACTCGAAGAAAATCTTTTAGAAATCCAATGTATGTAGGTACTTGTTTTCATCATCAAGTTGTAGATAATTGTGGAGGTCATAAAAAGTCAATGTACTCGTTCTTTCCCGTTCGACACACTCTATTAGAGAAAAGATCATTCAGATTGAGTCGGATTAATCTTAACTAGTACTAACTTAAGTTATATTATTTTTAGTTTTATAAATGCGAAAGTGAGTTTGTTCTTTTTGTTACCTTTTCACGCCTAAACCACTGAACCGATAATCCTGAAATTTTGCATATACTTTGTCAGGTGTACAGAAACGGACATAGGGTACTTTTCATCTCGAAAAAAAGTACTATTACGGAGGAAAACAACAATAACGTTCTTATGATAATAGATGGCGATACGTGTCTTTCGGATCATGATTATGTTATTTTGGTTAGGAGTGTGAACCCAAATTGATTGTCAAATTCTAAATTAACGCGAGCGAAGCCGCGGGCATAAGCTAGTTTAAAATAAAGTCACTTGTGAAAATATTTTGTATAGGCCGTCTCACATCTAAATCATCATCATCATTTCAGCCGTCAGACGTCCACTGCTGGACATAGGCCTCCCCTAAGTGTCGCCACATTGCCCCGGTCCCGTGCGACTCGCATCCAGCGGATCCCCGCAACCTTCACCAGGTCATCGGTCCACCTAGTAGGCCTTCCAACGCAACGTCTTCCGGTTTGCGGTCGCCACTCCAGAACTTTACGGCCCCATCGGCCATCCGTTCTGCGAGCAATGTGCCCTGCCCACTGCCACTTAAGTTTGGCAATTCTTCGGGCTACGTCGGTAACCTCACCTCACATCTAAATACTAACTGCCTATTGGAAAAGAGCCGAAAGCGTCATAGAGATGAAAATTAAGATAATGATGTAATCATGATTAAGAAAGATAAATCATAGCTTTCCACAGCAAAAAATGTCTACACAAAGTATTATTAATGTAACATGTGGGCTGATTTTGATCGAAATTGTATTAATTATGAGTTTAATCAAAGTTATAACCAGCCTACACATGACCATCTTCAGATTATGCAATAAGTAAAGATATGTTTTCGTATCGCCCATCTCCATACTAGTAAAAGTAATTTATGTTAGTGTAACTTTCACGAAATTAAACGCTCATGATGGATTCCATGATAATTAATCATAAAAAAATTGTAAGCAGTGACTAGTAGACTGCCAAATCGTTCGAACCCAAGACACGCACCTCTGATTTTTCGGATTCATGTGAGCATTGTATAATTATCACTTGCTTTCAATAAAGGAAAAAAAAATCGTCAGGAAACCAGCATGCCTGAGAGATATTTCTCGACGGCATATACAGCCAAGTTAGAGGCCCATGGGCAGCATAAAACACTGACACCAGGTTAGGCACTAACCTAAATAAGGAAACTAACTAATTTTATGGCCTCCGGCGCAACTGGACAGATTCGCAACTGGACAGATTCTCAGCTGGACAGATTAGCAACTGGACAGAGTACAGTCATGCAAAAATAAGTTTATAAACTATGAAATAAGGTATTAAATTTAAAAGTGTTTATTCATGGAAAGTCTGTATAACACAAAGGCACGAAAATAGAAAGACCTGTCTTACATATGTACTTATGAGACACAAGTATTTACGGTTTATTACTGGCACATCAAATAGGCACGTTCTTTGTCTGATCGGCTTTTTACACCCTATGCGTTGCGAGTAGAAACTCAGGGTACGTAGGTACCTTATAAGTTTATTCTCTTGAGACGCCACTGGCTAACGATGAAGTGAAACTTCGTGAGAAAACCCTGATTTGGTCTGAAATCACCGGAACTGCAACGAGCAAGCGTGGGTATTAAGCTAATTCTTTCTCTGTATGACAATTGACCTTAGTCCGATAACAAAGAAGAAACAGATAATAACTAAGAAAATTAAAGCAAACAGCTAGTTGTTTATAAACTAATTTTACACAAATTATTAATTTAAAAAAAATTAAAGCATCAGTCTCCTTCGAAATCAAGATTTAGAATAATCAACTTACAAGCCTCCTCTCAATGTTAGAACAAGTTTCAAGCTTTCCCAAATTCAACCAATAGTGGGTTAATTCGATAAACAAACAAACCAACATTTCAATTTCCATCAGTTCCACCATTTCACATTACCCTCATCTATCAACAAAAGCGTTCTACAAACTTTCACGTTCGACAGCACAAACATTTTGCGATATTATTGAAAACCTCAACTATAATAATGAACAAACCACAACGCTTTTGATACAGCACCGGTGAGCGTATAATGGAACGCATTTACGATGGACTTGCGTTTCTTTTTACGCACTTTGTGGCTGGAAGGCTAGTTATGTGCAGGAGTCTTCAATTGATTTTATGAAGTTAGCAGATAGACTGAGGATTTATGTAGTTATTGGATATTATTACAAGGATTCAATAGATGAATGGATTGTGTGAGGAATGATATCACGCTTGAAAGGCATAAATTACCAAGCGACATGTTGGGCGATATTGAGTTGGTAATTTTTGCCTTTCAAGCGTCGATATGAAAGAGAAAAGAGTAAATGATGCCGTGACGTCTGGCAAGGGAGAATGGAAGAAGAAAACGTGTTGCGCCCACCCCAAATAGAATGGGACCAGGGCAGAAATATGACGATATCAATACGGGGATTGTATGGAATAGAAACTCATCCGAAATACTGTGGCATTGCAAAAATCAAAAATTACTACTGCCATGACAAAGGTCTTCTCTTTAAGGGAGAAAGTGCGCCATAATCCATATTTCTTTTTTGGATCATGTGAAATAAATGACACCTTTTTTTTCGGATGGGAAATCATCAAATAACTTCTCTGGGCAAAGCGGAAGGGTGTGTCAGACTTGTACTGACTGAAACCCATCCATGTTCCTTCCTCGCCCTTTGTACTCCAGGGCCGCGGTATCTCTTTCGAACAGTCCCGCAGCCCTGGCAGGCATCGGCCCCTCTCTGTTTGCTGACATCTCTTTGAGGTGCGCGTGGAACACGAACGCGCCGTAATAAATGACACCTTGGGACAAAAACACTGCAGACTTGTAGAGTCTGTTTACTTTGTAAATTTTTAAATCCGCTGACTCACCGACAAGTAACTTTCTGGCTAAACTCTTGACTTTTGAGATAATACTCTGTTTCTAAATTGTATTGTTGTTATTTTATCCAAACACAAATCTATGGAAGCGAACTCGCGGACATAAGCTGAAGCGAGAAGTGAACTCATTTCGCCGACCTACTTGGGCAAACTTGTAAACAAATGCAGACACTGATTTTTAAGACCAAACAAAACATTGTCTAGGTTAGTTATTAAGGCGGAAGCGGCAGGGTACCTCGCGAAATTCTCATTTTCTTACGTTTTTTGCTTATTTAACTATTTTGTGAAAAAGCCATTAAATGGGGTTAAATGAACATAGAAGGTTGTATCGATGATTTTAATGATTATAATTCAGCAACTACTTACGTGTTACGTAAGCAAATCATATTTTCCTCAACATACAACCTGACACTGACGTGCAAATTGCAAAAAAAAATAAGAAATTATGAATTTTGTGAGCTACCCTAACGCTTTCACGTTAAGGATCTTTCTTTACGTTTACTTTTACAAACCACTACAAACTTTTTTGACTATTCCATACAAATAAACATAACAAAAAAGGCCTTCCATATGCAAAACATCTAATTACTCTACAGTCCTGTAATAATCATTCACAAAACCAACAGATATGCATGACAATAACCACTTTCACCGCAAATAGCCAGTCATTGGTGATAAGCAGAAATACCGACGACTCATTCCCATTCAATGGATGACCTTAAAAAGTAAAAATAGTTAGTTGAAGATAGAAAGGTATTTTCGATTTCAATGATAATGAGTAGTTTAAGTACCTACTGCTTAGCGGTTCTAAGAAAGTGATTGATGTTTCAGTTAAGTTATCAATCCGCGCTTACCCCGGTAAAAAGCACCACAGTTAAATCAAGTAATTCTAATCTTGATCTGAAATGTAAATAAATAAATGATTGAAATTAGTGTTGCCCAAAATCAGTCTTGGTCTTGGTCTTGCGAAAATGCAACCGATTTTGGGCTTTTAACTCGCTAAATCTTTACATTACGGGCTTTGTATGCGCTTTTATATTTACAGAAGAAAGTAATTACAGACTGGCGGGAACTGCTAGAGGGAAAAATCGGTCTTGGTCTTGTTCTTGCATTTTCGCAAGACCAAGACCAAGACCGATTTTGGGCAACATAAATAAAAAAGACGTTCTATGAGCTCGTGGCTAAATTAAGCCGTGTTTGCCTAGGTTGGTCCGTGGTTGGGTGACCACCCATTACTTACCGACCGAGTGTCCTCCATGCCTCGGAAAGCACATTAAGCCGCTGGTCGTGGCTGTCATTTCTAGATCTTTGTCTTTGACAGTTGTTACTGGTGGTCAGCGAAAAGTCTGACAGCCAGTCTTACTAAGGGGTATCGTATTACCCAATACTAACTGGGTTCTTGAGGTCAGATAGACAGTTGCTTCACGTAATATACTAGTATTCAGCTGCATCTGGTTAGACTGGTGGACTCCAACATAGTTGGGGAAAGGCTAGGCAGATTATAGAAATGATAATAAAAAAGCTTCCCATGGCAAGAAGCTAAAACAAACATCATGATGTATCTATTACTTTATATTTAGTCTCATTTACTATCACAACCTACAATTTCATTCCATTAGCAGCAATTTCTCCAAAATGGCCGGTAACTGTGCGCTATGATTTATCTAATTCGTCTGCACATGCGATGTGAATGATAGCTTAATTACGCCTTTTGTCTAGTGTAGTAAGTAAAAAATATATAATTCTATTTTTATGATCTCCTTTATAAGTAAGCTTGTTACGTAGAAAAGATTGCAATGTGTTAAACGAGAAAAAACTGTACTGTATGGTGTCGGACGTAAAGAATAGCACCATCCCATATCTTCCCAGGGGTGTCGTAAGAGGCGACTGAGGGACCTAGTGCCTTTATAAAAACCGTACTGCGGTCGCCAACCCGCCTGCCAAGCTAGCAATTATGGGAAAACCCCCCTTTGGGGGAGGCCTATGTCCAGTAGTGGATGTCTTTCGGCTGCAGTGATTAGTGGGTGATGAAAGATTTTTTTTTTTTTTTGATTTTAGAATAGTATAGGTACACTTACACGATTAAACAATTTTTTTTACAAGAAAACTAAAGGTGGAAGGAACACCGACGTTAAAACGGTTGCCACGCATTCCATACATCATTCTGAACGCCCCCCAACATAGACAATTTTCAGCGGTAATTTAAAAAAAAAAACAGATATTCCATACATTTTGACCGCATAGGTATTGCAGTTTTGTAGGAAACAACGCTTTTTTTTTATAATGGCCGTCGAAAAATTTCTATGTGCGGGTTTGCACCTTGTATTTTGCTAACCCCCCAGGGTTCAGAATGATAATAATATAAGTATATACTGAATACATGGTGAGCATTTTAGCGTCGCGTCGGTGTCCGTTCCACCCTGTATAACTCAACGTTTGCTCCTTCCTTGAATACAGAGAACGGTAGGTACAGACCCATATTTCACCAGTTTAGTTGTGTTTGTTATATTTGCTTAACTTACCTTACTTTTATTTTCTTTCACTAATAATGATATTTTATTGTTCACAGGTAAGTTCATGCAATTTCCATCAGGTGGTGAGTTTAATTTTTCAACTTACAGAGATTATCTAACAACTGCTCATTATTTTAAATAACTACATTAGAAATGATTTTATCGTCTCGTTACTCTCGTCTGAACCTAACTTTATATATTTACAGAGACAGGATACCACTCCATCAAAAACTTTCTTCAGTCACTTAATTTCATTAGTATTAAAATATGCATTCAGATTACTGTCTACAACACATAGAATTTAGCACTTACATCATATAAATAGACTGCAACATACTGACAACTTTCACGTATAAATATAAAATTAAATATATTATGTATGCAAACATAATAACATAAATAACGGATTATCCAATCTTGATTTATTTGACAGATATGAGAAAATAAATTCACACATAATTAGCATAGTCACTTTTATCTTTAGATTACCATACATAAGATTGTTGATTGTCAACACGTAATTCCGGCCTGTAATTATTATTATGTATATTCTTCCTCATCATCATCTGCCTAGCCTTTTCCCAACTATGTTGGGGTCGGCTTCCAGTCTAACCGGATGCAGCTGAATACCAGTATTTTACATGGAGCGACTGCCTATCTCACCTCCACAACCCAGTTACTACTGGGAAATACGATACCCCTTGGTAAGACTGGTTGTCAGACTTTTTAGGCCATTGACTACTTTAACGACTGTCAAAGATCTTCAAATGACAGCCGGGACAACGGCTTAGCGTGCTTTCCGAGGCACGGAGGAAACTCGGTATGTAATGGGTGGTCACCCATCCACAGACCAACCTAGGCAAGCACGGCTTAACCGTATACCTTATGTATATTCTTCGTATTTGGTGATAAATTATGACGTGAAAAAACTTGCTAGAATCAGGAAGCAGCAACTGTTCCAGTATGTCGGATGTCTAATGACTTACCAATCGTTATTGTATTTTCGACAATATTGAAGCTATCACATGGCACTATCTACCATTTCTAGTGTCTCTTATTCCCAACTCATGAATTACATACATAACCTCACGCCTGTAATCCTCAGAGGGTTAGGCACAGCGTCACTGTAGAATGATAACCTCGTAAGTCCAGAAATCCAAACTTTACAGGAAACGAAAAAAATGTTTCATTTCGTTAATGTTTAAAATATTTTTGTGCTTTTGGCTCATGTTTTAAATGATAAAAAGGAATTACTTTTGGGTTCACGGTTTCGCCGTGTTATAAATACGTGGTTTCATTCAATTTTTTTTTAAAAAATTACTTTTTTGACATACGTGGTCTACAGCGACGACAGGTGTAATCATTAATAAACCGGCAATTCGCCGTTTACGTTAATTTCCATGTAATTCAAGCCTATTGTCAATTTGCTTTTAATCGGGCACGAATTCAGACTGAGCTTCTATTGAAAAGTCCCTAGCGGAAAAACCTAATTACACTGCCCATCCTGAAGATGGAATACCTCATGCCGTGCAGTAATGCTTGCAACCACTAGAGTCTAGACTAACGAGACTGTCGACTGTTCCATATTAACTGTAGTTAGCAAGACATTCTACGCCAATACAACTATGCTACAAGGGTCTGAAGTACAGCCGTGTTGACGGCACGTCCGTGTTCCACGCGCGCCTCAAAGAGATGTCAGTAAACAGGGAGGGGCCCGCAAGGGCCGATGCCTGCCAGGGCTGCGGGACTATTCGAAAGAGATGCCGCGGCCCTGGAACACAAAGGGCAAGGAAGGAACATGGATGGGTTATATTATAATCAGTACAAGTCTGACACTCCCTAGCGGGAGAAGTCATTTGATGATTTCCCATCCGAGAAAAAAAAAACAAAATAGGGTCGGAAGTACACAGACCCATAATCATCAAGAATGCTAGCAATTTTGCTATTTCTACGATCATTGTAAACAGACACCTCGCAGTACGCATAGATCCCGCTGCGCCTGAGTGCATATTTATCACGTCTCGCTCGGCTAGCCTCGTAATGTATGACAAAACTGTTCACACGATATACGAGGTGTCTTAAGATGTACTAGTTATGTACTTGAAGAATTCTATAGTGTGTTGCTACCCGTTGAATCATCTCCCTAAAAATCCTCTTGATTGAAAACGACTGATCAATCAGAAATTAAAACTCCTTCGTTTATTGCCTCCTGGATATGGTTCGCTTTTAACCAACATTTTTACCACAGGATAAGTTGGGAATTAGTCAATTTAATATTATGATCTCCAGGAATACGGACACCATAGTTGTCGTCTCTCTGCCTGAATGACTCTAGCACAAAATAGTCGACAGCGATTTAGAGCTAAAGAAGAAAACAAATCTCTCAAGTGGCCTAAATAAAGCAGCACGCACCCTACTCGCAGTTTGGCACGACGATGATGACGTCATGATGTTCCAAAAGGCAATGTCCCGATAAATAAGCTTCTCTTGACGGAAGACTCAGATTTAGCGTGATGAGTTGATATAAATGCACCAGTAATTTGGGACTATTTTCGGGTGGAAAAAGAATTCTGAAGACACACGTTCCGATTTCCAGCGCAAGGAAATAACTTCGTAAAAATTTGCGCCATCCGAAATATTCCGGTCGGGTATTCCAGTACGAGTGCCATCGCCCTAGGTATTACCACTCCAGAAAAATCGGCGTCGCACATAGTTGTACCCTTGTTGCTAGTTAGCTAACTAGCTAACAGAAATAATCATTGGCATCTGAAGTCGATTGCCTTGCAAATGAACACTTACACAATTTCTTCTTACATTCTCAAGTGAAAACAAAATCATAAATATATAACATTATTTAAATAATCATGTGTGCATTTCCATTGGATTAGCATTTACAGATAATTTACAATCAAAACACTGTTTCATAATCTTGCGTAACCATTATCAGTAACTGCTGTGACAGCTTTGATAAAGTTTGTTATTATGGATAGATCGATAGATCCGTTCGGTTATGGCAGTAATTATGTAATGCGTAATATGTTAATGAAACCGGTTGAGGACAGATCATGATGGATTGTTGATTTGAAGTCGTGTTGAAAACCGAAATTAACATTTTGGGAGTAGGGTTGGCAGGGTTCAGAAAAAGAACCCTTTTTATTTATTCAAGTGTATTTCTTTTTAACTTTAATTAACGCTCGGGTCATGGGGCCCGAGTGCGCGACTCCTTTTTATGGAAGTATTTCACCGACTGATCAACACTTCGCGTGACCAGAGGGCTGGCTCTTTCTTTGGCCAAAGAATTGGCATTGCCATTCAACGTGGCAATGCTGCCATTCTTCTGGGCACGTTCCCGGATGGCAGTGATGCGAAGGAATACATTGACACCTAAGTGTCCCATTGTTGTCTTTGTAATTATGTAGGTACTTATTTAAGTCTCCTTTTTTTACCATTATTTTTGTTCTATTTGTAGTCTGTATATAATTTTAATTTGGTGAAAAATTGTCGCAAACGATGAATGTCGTATACCTTGATACCAACGAAGAAGTTTTTTGCTGCCAATAAAGTGTGAAATAGCTGAAACGGTCATAGCAGATGACGTTTTGTAGTTTCTAGCAACTCCTATTGTAAGGGACCTGAGTTTTTGCATGTAGGTGTAAAATACTTAAAATATATCATTAGCATTTTCCTGCCCTTATTCCAATTTATTTATATATGTCTTCTTCTTTCATACTTCAATATTACTTGTCATCTCATCAAATACGTAAAATATGTGAAATACTTTATTAAGGAAAGTTTACTTAAGCTTACTTTCAACCACCAAAATTACCTATTGAATATCAGATCTAATATATCTAATAAAGAAGAAAAAAGTAATCTAATATATAGTTTACTTTTTTCTAAGTTTATATTAAATCACTACTCTGGTGAAATGTATATAATGTACTATTAGGTACACTTCTGCCTAACCTTTCGGGGATTACAGGCGTGATGTTATGTTATGTTTATTAAATCATTGCAACCCTGGTAAAACAGAAGACCGTCTATAATCTGTAAACCCTCTTATGTACAGGCTTCAGACGATAATATTAATATAGATAATAAATCCGGGTCACCAAAAAAACTAATTTGATCATTCTGCATGCACGCTAGACATCTACGAAATTAAAACTATATGGGTATTAACTTTTTGCAATATTGTTATAATGAAGGTCAGGTTCCTAGAAGTAGTTCTATCATTATGATGATTAATATCAACGCAAAAACTTTACATATAATTAGTCTGTTATACAGGGTGTAAACGGACTCTTCATGAAGCCGTCAACCAAGTATTATGTACATCAAATTAAGTAACTTTACGCAAAAAATATTGCTGGGAAACGACTTTTGCTTTGGGGTGACAAATCACGTTTTACGATAGGACTCAATGTAACGCATTCAAAACATTGTGCTGATAGATGGATTGAATAGTACGGAGGTCGTGAAGGTGTCTTAAGTAAAAAATTACTTACATTTAAAACATGGATTTAAAAAAGAATGTGAAAAAGATGGAACATAAACCCCCAATATCACCGTAACTAGGTGGTTTCCAGGTATGGTCTAGAATAAAAACCATATCGCAATGACGATGACGCCAAGTAAGAAGTGCCTTTCAGCTTCTTTAAAAGTCTTTTTACACCCTTTATTTAGGCAGTTCAACTTGGCGTTTTTCGAACCAGAGCACGAGTTTTGACGTTTTTCGTTACGTAAGTACGTCAAAATTAAAATACTCGTTTCTCACATAATATTTTCACTATTTTAAGAATGTATCTATAGATGATATTGATAAACTGTAGGATAAATGTATTTTCGACTCACTAATCGACGTATTTATATATGTTTTGACCATTGTGCGACCACTGGACCAAGAAGGCATCAGAAAAAACATAATATCATAACATCACACCTGATATCCCCGACAAGGGTTTGGCAGAGGTGTTTAAGCTCGCGTAATAGGTGGCGTGCCCGTTGCCATCAACCGGGCACAAATTTAGACTCCATGGCTGCTACTGAGAAATTTCTGATGAGATGGATGCTGGGAAAACCCAGCCATAACAGCAGCCAAAACAATCTACGGCCATTGACCGCCAAATTAGAATTTGAACACTTCATCTTCAGCAAACTTAGAGGTTACAGTTAATTTGCTCATATTCAAATAACTTTTAGTTTGGCAAACTATCGCCCACATGCCAAATACGTGATCTTGGCAACCCTAAGTTGACAAGTAATCAAATTTCGAATTTATTACTGTCGGACAAGTTTTCATGTTATTTAATTAATAGTCTTTATCTGTACCTAGTAATAAAACATGATTGTGTCGTAAAAATCGATAAATAAATTTTTAATGAATAATTTGTCCGATTCCGCTGGACTAGCACAACTCAAAATGTTAAACTTACATAATATACATTTTTATCTAATATAGAGAAACAATTTTTATGCAGTAACTATTCGATTGTCGAGAAATACAGTCGTGCAAAATGCAATTTCACATTCCAAATTAATATTCCAATGGTCTTCAAAATGCATCTGTCATACATTTGTATGCAACTTATGACAAGTAAAATCTAAGTGATCCTCGAACGTGAATAGGCTATTGATTAATTCCATACACTCTTGAGTATACCTATTCCATTCAAACATCTTTACTAATGCAAAAAATCAGAAGAATTTGTTTGTTTTGTCAGATTTGAAAATATTTTTGCATTTGATAGCCCAATGGTTGAAAAAGGCTATTTAATATCACGCTGAGGCTTATAAGAGCCAAGCAAAAAGAGAAATAGCCAGTGAGAACGCTATGCGAAAACGAAATAATTATCGGCGGCGGGCTATACGACGCGACGCTGTGGGGCCGAGGGCGGGTGAATCCACGGGGCACAGCTAATACAAATATGTTATGATAATCTATGCAAAACCTTTTCATCGTTGATCAACATCGTGGCTTTACTTGATGATTGATGGACATAACAATAGATTACGTCATGTCGGAATGTCATGCTTAAACATATCGTAATGTTCACGTGAGAACGTTAGCTATGCATGTTTAATAAACATTTTAGGTCGAATTTATGGAGGTTATTCAATGGGCAAAGGTTTTAACACAATGGATGCCTGAGGATGGACGGTGCGAGCCCGCAAGGGCCGATGCCTGCCAAAGCTGCGGGACTGTTCGAAAGAGATACCGCGGCCCTGGAACACAAAAGGCAAGGAAGGAACATGGATGGGTTTTAGTCAGTACAAGTTTGACACTCTCTTCCGCTCCGCCCCGAGCGGGAGAAGTCATTGATGATTTCACTTCCGTAAAAAAAAAGGGCAGAGATCTCAGGACTTTTTTTTAAGTCCATATTCTATACCATATAAATAAATTTAAATTATATTATACGAAAATAAAATAAATTAAAATGATATATAATTTTTTTTTTTTTTATCACACAGCCTAAACCGCTGGGTTTCAAAGGATAAACTTTTGCACAAGAGTTCTATAAATGAAAATTCGTCCCCTAAGGGAATATAAAATTTCAATAAGGGATAATTTTTACCAATGAAGAATACCATCGACCACATTTCTTATAGATCATATTCCTCAAATGACGTAACCTCAAATGTTTTTGCCTCGTGTCGTGATGCTTTATTACCAACTACAAACTGGAGCAAAAACTAAAGTATTATTATAAGCACACCGGTATATCAATCAATGTAGTTTTTGTGCTGCTCAATATTGGCACAAAAAGTGCTCTTGAACCGACTAATGCCGATTGAGTAATTGAGGTTGGTCTGTTACCTGCCAGGGCTGTGGGGCTGTTCGAAAGAGATACTGGAAGGCCCTGGAACACTAAGAGCAAGGAAGGAACATGGATGGGTTTTAGTCAGTACAAGTCTGACACTCCCTTCCACTCCGCCCAGAACGAGAAGGGAAGTCATTTGATGATTTACCATCCGAAAAAAAATATGGTTGTACTGTTAATGTAGGTACAGACGCCAATGTTCCCAATCAACCTTGACCCTAATGCTTTGGCAATACAGTTGAAAATATTTTAAAGAAATTTTGACAGATTGTAGTAGCTTGATGTGCTTGGCGTCTGTAATACCGAGTTCACTGACTATCTGACACTTTTCACGTTTATATCCTAAGTAATAAGGTTGAAAAGTGGTCGACCGTCAGTGAACTCGATACTTAAATAAGTATGGAGTACTTAACTATGGTGTGATTTGCATCGGTGTTCCTAAGTTCATATGACCCCAATCTATTTAAGTCGCGAGTTAATAGGCTTCTTTTGGGTTAGATCGTTCCATCGTCGACCTCATCTCTGTCCTCAGGACTACATTGAGGTCAAGAGTAGGCCCATTTAATACTAAAGAAAAAAATGGTTAATTGAAGTGGTAAGTGATACAAATTAGATTTTAGGTACAAAAAAATAAGATTGTTAGCGCACGTGGTAAATAAATAAGAAGTTTAAATGGATGCCTGAATATTGTTGCACTTTTTTTAAGTCTCTGCGCTGAATTGAGCGCAGTAAATGCAACAGTAAGTACTACGAGCTCTTTTCAACCTTTCTACTTAAGGCAATAAAATATAAGGGTGAAAAGTGGCAGACCGTCAGTAAACTCGTTAGTTCATAGGTTCGTTTTGGTATTAGAAGTGTTATTGAACACTGGCCATTTCTACCAGTTCTGCTCAGATCTTTGATTTTTGGAAGCGTCAAAGACTTTTTTTACTAGTCTACATCCGGTCCCACTGTTGGGTCAAGGCCTCCCATTTTCCTCCATACCTCTCTATCTTGTACGATTGCTGGCCATGTTAGCCCCGTAAACATGAAAAAACGGCCAAGCCATGGCCAAGTGCGAGTCGGACTCGAGCACGAAGGGTTTCTGTACCTTAATACCATTATCTATACAACATAGACAAAAACGACGGCAAAAAAATCACGTTTGTTGTATGGGGGCCTCCCTTAAATATTTATTTTATTTTAATTTAATTAACTATTTTTGTGAAGTGAATATACAACGAAATATTCGGCGTCTACCTGTCGCAGTTATTAATATCGAACAAAAAAACGGCAATAAATCACGTTTGTTGTATAGGAGCCCCCTTAAATATCACCGTAGACGCAGACCTGTGGACGGTGAGTTATGGGCTAGCTTGCCGTCCGTCCGTCTTTTGACGACAGGCCGTGTTGACGGCGCGTTCGTGTTTCACGCGCGCCTCACAGAGATGTCAGCGAAACAGGGAGGGGCCCGCAAGGGCTGATGCCTGCCAGGGCTGCGGGCTGATCGAAAGAGATACCGCGGCCCTGGAACACAAGGGGCAAGGAAGGAACATGGATGGGTTTTAGTCAGTACAAGTCTAACACTCCCTTCCGCTCTGCCTAGAGTGGGAGAAGTCATTTGATGATTTCCAATCCGTAAAAAAAAAACCCCTTAAATATTTATTTTATTCTGTTTTTAGTATTTGTTGTTAAAGCGGCATCATCTGTGAAAATTTCAACTGCCTAGCTATCACGGTTCATGAGATACAGCCTGGTGACAGACGGACAGAAAGACAGACAGACTGACAGATGGACGGACAGCGGAGTCTTAGTAATAGGGTCCCGTGTTACGCTTTGGGTACGGAATCCTAAAAAACGTCAAACATTATTTATAAATTATTAAAAAAATTGTTTATTTCTCTTTCACAAATAAAGACAAACAGTATTAACTGTGCAACATAATTAATAAATACAGGAAAAAGTATTGTGTTTGTGGGAGACTGGTGCCTGAACTAAGGCATGGCCTGTATTTTAGGGCATCAGGTCCCCAGTATGTAACTCCTAATTTATGTAATAATACATTTATTACGTGTAAAGGACTAGAAACCCCAATCACTCACCAACGCTATTCCATTAAACCCGCACGTCGATAAAGTGCAGTTACACTATTTAAAATAATCAATTACACTAAAACTACTTTCTAAAACAGTTACACCTACTATCCTGCTTACCCCTAACAAACATGACATTGCATTTTCAGCAACACACACATTTTCACTCATTCCGCATTCTCGAATGCGCACGCGATCGCGAAAACCGCTAATTGGATTATGGAACTCGATTAGAAATCGTTAACAAGTGCCTTACTGTATAACATGCAATACATTACGGCATAACTTCGCACAATACTTCGATAATTCACAAAGAAGTACGCAATGGATTTTAAATAATGAACAGTCTGGTGTGTATTTGAATCTCGTGGTACAGGAAAAGCAAAACAGTGTGACATTCCTTAACGACTTTCGTTCCACATTTCAAATTGAAGATTTGTAGCGATAATTCTTTTAGAGAGAACCAATAAATGTATTAATTCTCGTGTGAATTTGTTGAAGTATATTCTGAACACAACATAGCTTCAAGCCTGTATTCCTCGAAGTGGTACGTAGAAGAGTTTCAACATTACACGCACATTCAACATTAATAATAATTCCCCACATCTTACCTACAGACAACAGAAGAGAATAAAGCTTATTCAGTTTCATGGTCTGTGACACCACACGAGAGCTCTTGCGTTTATTATGTTACACGCAGTAAGCAACCACTTCTTTACTAGAACCCATTTAGATTCTAAGCACAAAATATAGTTAAATACTTTAAAAGACTCCATCACAAAAAGGTACAAGCACATTGTCACACTCGATATAAATTTATGACAGTAGTATCACCGACGCGACGGTGTCGCGAGATCAAAGGAGCCGCCTGCGCCCGCGCACCTGTTACGTATGGTCATATAACTATCTAAGAGTAGTACAGTCAACTAAATGCCCAGGGTAAAAAAAAATATACAGCCGTACATAGAACCTCCTCTTTTTGCGTAGTAGGTTAAAGATTAGCTTTGACAGTGCCTTGATGTCGTAGGCTGGATTTGGTGGTGTTAGCTACTGATGTACGATTGACTGTATAAGGGCTGCACCTCATCTAGAAACACGGAATCTCATTTTTTAGATGAGGCGCACGCGCTTGCCATAAACGCACTTATACCTAACTACACTACTACTTATTACTACTTTATATTATTAGTCTGATTCTTCGGATTCATGTCCGTATTGTATAATTATCACTCCGGAGCAAGTGATAATTATACAATACGGACATGAAGGAAAACATCGTGAGGAAATCCGCATGCCTAAGAGATTCCTCGACGGCATGTAAAGCCAAGTCAGCCCATGGGCGGCATAAAACTCTGACACTAGGTTAACCAGTAAGTAAACACACGAAAAAGAAGAAGATGGCAATAGGGATGTTTCCTGAGTAAAAACAATTCTTTATTTTTTTATTTCTATTTAGTCCGTCAGATAGATTATCGAAAAATATTGGATACGTATTTTTGGTTTTATCAAATCAATAAAAAATAACGAAGATAAAATGCATCAAAGTTCATGAGATGTCACTTTCCGCTAAAAAGTGTACCGAAATGTGACGTCACACGAGTTTTCGACGCACTGCATCGTCCTCATTTATAGTGTACGAGAAAAAAAAAATGCGTGTCCAATATTTTTTAGAAATCTATCTGACGGACTAATTAGATTTTTTTGGCCAACTACCCTATTAGTACCGAAAAAGTTCTTTTAAGACATAATAATCCAAATAATTATAACGATCTTAAGATATTAGCCCACATTGCTTTGTAACGCAATGTAGTCTTAAACCCAAAGGATTAACATTGCGGATGTTAAAGATCCAAATCTTTAACAGTAAGTGACGGTAGATTACGCTGGAACTGATATTCCAACGTTATCTTCACTTCTTTCACTTCTTCCCCAATCTTCGTGCCCGCTATTCTCTAATAAATAGCCGCGATAAGGGAAAAATATTGACAGTAAAAATTTGTCATATTGTTTTACTTTGACTTGATGGATTCTTCCTCTTTTCTTTGTTGTTATCGTTATGCACTTTATTGATGACTGTTCAGTATTTGTGTCTACTATTTTCGTTTAATCACCGGTTTTTCTCCCTATCATAACTCCCTAGTACACTCTAGTGATATAAAGGCACCGATAGCGTTCCTCCACGCATCGTTATGTCACTCCGGAACGTGCGTAAGCGCACGCGGCACCATTGAAGTGCTACATCCTGTAATACTATCACATTACTTCTAGAAAATATTTGCGAACACAACCTACGGTCTTCTGATTTCCTAGTACTTTAATTATAGTTTTAATATGGCTTGGAATCTTGATTGCCTTTGGTACTTAAGTAAGGTTTTATCTAGGGATTATACGCTTTCTATGTAAGAACTCCAAATTCTACCTACAACTTCGTACCTGCGAAGAAACATATCCTTTCATCATCATCATTAGCCTACAGCAGTCCACTGCTGGACATAGGCCTCTTCAGTCGCGCCACTTGGTTTGATTCTCGGCAACTCTCATCTAGTTGCTGCCAGCCAGCCTGCGCAGATCGTCGTTCCATCGAGCCTGAGGACGTCCCACCTTGCGCTTGATGATTCGCGATCTCAACTCAAGAACACGTCTTTAACGGTCATCGGTTCTAGGGCTAATATGACCGGCCTAGTGCCACTTCAGCTTACTTATTCTGTGAGCTATGTCGACAACTCTGGATCTCTGTCGGATCGCCTCGTTTCGGAAGCTATCCCTCAGAGAGACTCCAAGTATAGCCCGTTGCAGCTCGCTGAACGACCTTGAATTTATGGACCAATCGTACCGTGAGTGTCCACGGTCTCGGCCCCGTAAGTCATAGCAGATAGGACGCACCTTAACATACACTATGGCACTTAGTAATATGTAGCTCGTATCAGTGAAAGATTTTTTGAAATCGGCGAATTTCTTTCGAAGATCGCCTCCTACTGTCCTACATCATATCTAACAAACTTTATCTCCATATAATAATACTGTACCTAGATGAAAATGATGTCACTGCACTGGTATTGCAAAAACACGCTTGATGCAAAAAGCCTCAAACAACTTAATCGATAATATTCACTTATAATGTTCTATCTTTCGCAAACTTGATAAAGAGATATGTTTTTATGTCTCTATCTCTATACAATGCTCCTAAAAAACTAAACAAAACAATATAAAAAAGTTCCGATTGCCCCGTTCGACACACCATTATGTTGAACCCACAAGAAGCGAGTCAACAGAAGCATTCTACTTCAAACAAACTTAACTTTGCTGTCAATCTCGCTTTCACTCCCTCAAAACCACTCCATCAATTCATTTTTCAAACTACACAACCTAACTTTGTCAACCATTTCTAATATGCGGTTAACACAAACCTTAAACTAAAAGCAATAAAGGTCAATTTCGATTGCCAAGGTAACAACAGTTCAATTTGTGTTTGTAACGGTCATCTACCTCCTACAATATTATGGTCGCCTGGTAACGGGTATAGTTATTTGCTTTAGAAAAAAAAGTCACGATCCCTGTACTGTTACGCTCATTGATTTTTTTAATAACTAAATAGGTTTGCTCTTTGATGGTACGACCGTAAATGGCTATCAATTTGATTGAGAGAAGGTAAAGATTGAAAGATGCAGGGTTTTTCTACAGGAGTTCTAAGAAGTCACTTGTACCGTTTCAAAATGGTAGGAGCACAGAAAACATAATAGTACATTACAAGTAGAGGAGTAACATTACATTACATTACATAAACTCACGCCCTTTTTCCATGGGGGTAGGCAAAAACCACAGAACGCCACCTGCTACGATCCTTACATACTCCTTTTGCCTCGTCCACGTTCATACATCTGGTCATACACGCACGCCGGTTGCGAGTACTACGCACCTGACCTTTTTGAACTGAAAGGTCAGGAGTAACATGTTGGTTTAAAATGGTTCTTAATAGCTACACAATCGCCCATGCTGGCCATTGCTGGCTCATTTTGAAACACACGGTCTATGAGTGGCTATTTTTTTATTATTGCTGTCTTTGACCAAAATAACAGTTGCAGATCGTGTCTTCTCTGTAAGCAAAGAATCCTTTAGCAATATGACAATCACAGATTAATTACTTGCCACTGGCGTGCTTGTATGACCAAATTTAGGAATTTTGACAAAGCAAAAGGAATATGTAAGCATCTTACCAAGTGGTTTTCTGTAGTTTGTGTCTAACTCTTCCATGGGAAAATGTATATAGATATGGGACATTAAAACGAGACCATATTTCGCGGTTCAATTATTATTTGACCGCCTTAAAATTAACTCAATATCCTCAACTACCAAATTACTAAGCACGTTACTTCTTAATCTGAGAACGGTACTTGCAAATCATATATCTAAGACTCCGTCTACGTTGGCATAATTCGTCAGATCACTGCAATTGGTATGTCATTACGTCTATGGAATGTCATTAGGAAAGCATAACTAGGGCGCATTGATTTGGTCTACTTGGAAACTTACGTTGATATATATAATTAGGTTAGTGTAGGTAGTTTTATAGAAGTAGATGCTATTAAAGAACTCTATTTAATCAGTTTCATTACGGGTTTTCGACGACTGCCTCGTTGGTCTAGTGGTCGCAAGCGCGACTGCTGAGCAAGAGGTCCTGGGTTCGATTCCCGGGTCGGGCAATGTGGTATTGGGTTTTTCCGTCAGAAATTTATCAACGGCAGTCTGGATTTGTGCCCGGTTGATAGCAATAGGCTCGCCCCCTATTACATGGGACTTAAAAACATAACTGGCGAAATGCGGGTGTACTATTAGGTACACTTCTGCCTAACCCTTCGGGGATTACAGGTATGATGTTATGTTATAACGGGTTTTATATAGGTTTCCTAGTACCCGCCTTCCACAAAAGATGGGATACTTGATAACATGTCTTACGTGTCCTGCTGTTAGCACATTACAGGAGCTAATGAACGCTTCTAAAACTACCAAACTCTTCGCCAAATTGTAGGCCGAATCAATTTAGATCGCCATCGAGACACTAAGAAGAAGAATATTTGCTTGAAATCATTATGTTGACCAATGTATCGCCGAAACATGGAATGTTGTAAGGGCAAAGTTTAATGAGTCATAATTTATTATTTCAACTAATAGCGCCAAAAATTTCATGCAAGGAAACCCATATCCTCTATACGTTCTAAATGGTCACCTTGACATTCTTCATGAATGAATAAAGCAAGAATTAACTGCTGTTACAACTATATCTATGATCTCATACATTCAGTTTTAAACTTGAGCTTTTGTTGCTTGGTTTTAAAACCAAAATCAAAAGTCTTTTATTCAAATTAAGCTGATGATCAGCACTTTTTGAGCGTCTAAAAATTACATGAGAGAGTCTCCTAAAATGCCCGCCTTTTAACCATGTTCCTAGTTTTTTAGCTGTGAGAAAGAAGTGTCAGAGCAAAGTACCCATACCTTCAATAAACGCCAACCAAAAACAATATCGAATAGGTCCTCTTCTGTCACCTTGAACTGACAAGAAAATACCTGATGCCGTGATCATATTAAGATTAACCAGTCTAGAGTAAACCGGACGGACTTAAATATCGTCACTTGCAAGCTATTTAAATGCCCCACGGCTTCTCCCATATTTCCCAGAGATTTATAAAGGAAGTCGCCATTCAGTTAACAACTAACAAACAAACTTATTATGCGTCGGTAGACTGGCAACAAATACACGCATAACATAAACATTTGTTTGTGTTTGTGAGTGCACAGAAGGTTTTACCCGCGGCTTCGCCCTCATTATAATCGGAAATCATCCTACGGAAACGGTTTAAAGTATCGGAATCGGATCAGTAATTCCGAATATTATCCCTATATCAAATATTAACTTTTTAAAAACCACCATCGTCATCAGTCTCTTGCATGTCTTCTTCTTTCATACTTCTCTATTACTCGTCATCTCATCAGACACCTCCTTTCTTGCCATATCATCCCTTTACACAATTCATTCGTCATTTCTTGTTTCTCGTTTGTACCTTTAAATAAAAATACACACAAATATTTTATTCATACAAGTTTTCTGTATTCAATTAGCCGGAACATGAAATGAATTAATACAATATCGTGTATCGTGCGATTCAGGCAGAATTGTGGGGATTGTATAGTCTTGCTAGTTAAATCAAAACGACGTACCAATAGCGCTGCTTGGTTTCGACTTCTATTGGATTCATTCTCATACAGTCGAGGAGCAAAGTGGTTCAAGCTTTAATTTCAATTATTCTTCGAGTGGTACTTGTCTAAATACTGATACTGTTACGCGTATATCATTCCACTGCTGAGCAAAGGCATCTCTCCATGGCTACCAGTTTTTTTGATCCAGGGCTAATGTGGACCATTGGTCGTTGGTTTTGTCCAGCTCATCCCGTCATCTTCTACGAGGTCCGCTGCGACGCTTTCTGGCTGTATCAGGACTCCACAAAGTGACTAAAATTCATACACTTGTCTGAAAGGTAATTAAAAAATAGTGCCAATTTTTGCCTTACTTTAACACCGACGTCTGAATTAATGTCCAAATTAAAGCGAACTGTTTCATTTCCTTAGCTTAGCGTCAAAAGATAAAAGTCCAATTTTCCTATCCGACTACTCTGAGCAGAAACTTACATGAGTCAGTCTATTTTCAAGACCAGATAATAATCTTGGTCAGGTCATTATGAGAACCACGCCGATTACTATCATGTTCCTATTAGTAGATTCTGTTTGATAGACTTTTTCTTTTTTTTTTTACGGACGGGAAATCATCAAATGCCTTCTCCCGCTTGCTCTTTGTGTTTCAGGGCCGCGGTATCTCTTTCGAACAGCCCGCAGCCCCTGTTTGATGGCCTGGGATGGACTTTTTGGCTAATATACACTTCTGATTGATGATTCTTATTGTTGGACCATCATCTACGAGTTCATCTGCTACATTTATATGGGTAAATGACATTAGACAAGTTTCATGTAAACATACCTCCTTACTAAACATGTAGTTAATACTACAACTCGTTCGTTCCGACATTTTATTACCTGTCCAACACCGTTTAGAATAAATTATCAGCAATTGACGACTTTTAAATGCATTTCGGAGTGAGAATTAAAAAAAAAGTGTCTTAGTTACTTATTTTATCGAACTGTTTCTTTTATAAGTTCGTAGATAGTAAGTATCCTTAGTCGGGTTTACCAGTAATATGAAGATGTAACGGGAAGGCTTAGCGGATTAAAACTGTCTTCTATATTTGGAAGCATTCATGCAAATGTGATTTGCGCATGGAAGATAATCCATTATGATCTTTGTCTATTTCCCATCTTTATAAGTTAAGTTTGGGGGGTAACACGTTCTATCTTTAAAAAAAAATCTTCAGTCAATAGATGTAAGTCTATAATTGTTGTATATTTGCACATTTTTTATTAACATAACATAACATTACGAATGAATCCCCGAAGGGTTAGGAAGAAGTGTACCTTATAGTACACCCACATTTCGCCAGTTATGTTTTTGAGTCCCATGTAAGAGGGGGCGAGCCTATTGCCATCAACCGGGCACAAATCCAGACTCCGTAGCTGCTATTGAGAAGATGTTGTCGTGAAGTTGACGTAATTACAAAGAATATACGTTTAAAAAACAACCAGTTATAACTAGTTCAGCTGTTCCTCTGTATTTAAGTTTGCAATTAGGTGAACGAGTAAAACTTGTACATTTTCCCAAGTGAAAACTAACGGGATTGCATGAAAGCTTGTCAAAAATAATGGGTTTTCTGTGTAACCAAGTGAACCCACTTTTCTTTTTCCTTATTTTTACACTAGCAACTCTAATTGACAACGATACATTAGCGGGCTTATTGTTTTCTCTTTTTGTAGTTTGTTTTAAACTTTATGGAGATCATGGTCCAAGCGGGACAACAGCTACTAGTGAGTTATTAAGCGCGAATTATACAAAAGCGGCGTAAGGTGAAGGCGCGGCGCAGGCATGGTGTCGCTTCAAAACGTTTTCATACAAAATGTTACGTACATTTTGTATGAAAATAGGCGACGTGTCGTGAATTACACTCAAACGGCGCAGTACAGGCACATCTTGAACAAAAACAATATTTTTCAATTAAAATTTACAAAAAATTCTAACTCTAACCCAGATACTTTATTGAGTTGAAAGAAAGAAGGAAATATATTTATTGGACTCACACAGGCTAATAATAAAACTAAAATAGCAATTACAAAAATTGGTTGTCTGTAAAGTTCGTTTACGGACGATAGTTTAACGTGACAACGTCATAAAATCGAGTGGAAGAGAGATAGATGCGGCGCAAGCGTACACTGAGCGTAACGGGACAATGGGCGTAACGGGACACTTTTTCGTGCTTGCAGCCGACGTTCATCGATTTATTAGACGTTGTCACGTCAAAAAACAAGAAGTGAAAAATACATAAATTGGTCCTGTACGAGGTCAAAAGACCCCTATCTCAGCACGATGCTGCGACATTTAGCACCACGAAAATATACACATTTACGACGCATCCAATGAAATGTGTACCTTTTCGTGTAGTAAATAAAGTTATATTTTGAGTCGATGTGCGCGCAGCGTCGCTTCTCGGTGTGAACTGTGAACTGACCCTTAAAGTAAATTAATGTGCTGGTATTCAGAGTTCTAAAGTGGTAACCTTAGCAGTTTTCAAGACTACTAGTAATCATTGAACTAACCCACTTAAAAATCAAATCAACAATTTGCAACACTTCATAAAATTCCTTTTACTATTAACTAAAACTAATTTATCTTTCTCAACCACTATTCTACCCGCTATTACCAAAACAGTTATACTATTACCGGGTGGGAACATTTGACAAAGAGCCATTGTTCAGCAATGTCTGTGTCTGATGTTCTGTCCTGGCTGACATTCGTTTGGTGACCTTAGAGGCTTGGCTATTGTTTCGGGAGAGCCTTAGCTCTTATCTTTTATATTGTCCTGGTACAAGAGGTGGGTGGGAGGATATCTTTCAGAGCTTATTTAATTATTAGAGTCTCTTTTTATATTTAACATTTTTAATAAAAGAGAATTTTTGGCAATGTGACAAACTAACGTGCAGTTATACCGGGTACTACCGTGATAATAACAGCACTATACCCAATAGTTTAATAGTAAATCATCGGGCATCCATATTTCCGAAGATAGACGATGATTGCCGAAGCATACTTTTCCTGGGCAATGTGGTAGATCAATGCTCAAAGTGGAAATAACCATTGATGATCATCATTTGTTCGGACACTGATCAAACGGATCGAAAAATGGCCTAATTAAAAGGATCATAAGTACTTAACCTCTTTAATGTTCCCACTGCTGGGACACAACCACACAAGTACTATCAGTATCTTGTCAGTGGTGTGCAATACATTATCATTACGCGAACACAGGTTTTAATATCTTGGTTTTAATGTCTAGTTAGATTTATGATACCTATTTTATCTTAAACATTGATTTCTCTCGGAAAAACAGTCTACTTTCCCCTGTTACAAAGTAATAGTTAATTTAAATCGTCCTTTTCATTACATCTACCTACATAGTACCTATGCAATGTTCAATTCAACAATCTTTTGTATATTACCGTTGATAATTATTTTTAGAAACTCATTTGCCAATTATAATAATTTGAAGAAAAAAAAAGTAGCAAATATAAATGTAAAGCAATAAATATAATCGTTAATCAATTGCATCTATGATAAATTGCCTTCACGCAGCATAGTGATGGGAAAACCATAATTTACATCTGGTATCTCGATACCAATACCAACACTTACCAACATAATGATTACCAACTTCCTATCGGGACCGATAAAAAACTGGTTTCAGTGATCGCCCCACTAAATTGATCTCGTTTCATATCGATCAACGCGCATGCTTCACACAACGGTTTTTGAGAGCTCCAGTTATTTTATAACGTGGGAATTGATTACGTTTTGCTGTAAAGAAAAATAAAGCATAATGTTTTGAGATGAAAGAAAGGTTATTGGGCAACAATGGGATGCCTGCCTCGTTAGTCAAGTGATCGCAAATACTATTTTAGTAATAGTAAGTCGGTCGCAAGACGGTTATATTTCTAGGACAGACAAAGTACCAATTATTAGGTTTTTCCATAATGAAATTTTCAGTAGCAGCCGGATTATTAATATAGTCTCGTGATGTGGCAGTAGGCTCAACCCCTATAACACATTAAACACAAAAGGCCAATAAAGGATCATCATCATCAGCCTATAATGTTCCCACTGCTGGGACACAGGCCTCCTCTCTGTGAGAGGGAGTGGGCTATAATCCACCACCAGGCCCAGTGCGGATTGATAGATGTCACATGTCACATGTTCGAATTTTTGGTTCTAGGACATGCCGGATTCCTCATGATTTTTTCCTTCATCGTTATTGAGAGCAGTGGTGATGAAATAAATTACACAAAGTAATGCGACTGCCTGGGTTCGAACCCACGACTTACTGATCGTAAGTCGGGGTCGCTACCGCTGGGCCACCGCTGCTCTCAATAAAGGCTGTTTTATAGATAAACAGGCATGATGTAAGTTCTTGCATAATGGTGGACCTCGACACCAGGGTGCAGGCAGTCCAAAGAGGCTATGCCATCCCTGGATGCAAAGCTGACCAAGCGCCTTCTGCGCCTGGATAGAGATAGCCTGCGACTGGTGGCGGGGACCATCACTGGACACTGCTCACTGATTAAACACTTCCACACCCTAGGAATCACGGATAGCCCTCTGTGCAGAGCGTGCATGGAGGCGGAGGAAACGGTGGCGCATGTGCTCCTCGAGTGCACCGGTGTCACCCAGATCCGCGAGGAGACTCTTGGTACACCGAGATCCCTCGCGGATGCCCTGAGAAGACCACGAAGTCTAATCTGCTTCTGGAGGGAGGTGGGCTGGCTGGAGTAACGGCCACTATGGCTCACGCACAATGGTCCACCTTTAGGGACTAAGTGCGGAAACCAAACCCTTTAGAAGTTCTTGCATGGTAGACGAAGAGAAAGGTTAATGGCCACAATGGAATCATAATAAGCAGTAGATACTTATTATCTGTACAAAATAAACATCATTTTGACATTAAGTAGCAATAATTTACTTAAAGTCTCATACCCGGTTAAAGCTATGACTTTGACTTTGTTTACCTATGTAAATAAATTAAGTTTTCAGTTTTACGAGTACTAGACTAGACAAACGGTCAGTCGTAAATGAATAATATTTATGACCGAGTCGTTAGTCTAGTGGCCGCAATTGCTTCTTCCGAGCAAAAGGTATAAACGCCATACTATTGGCCCCGAAAGGTTTATAGTGTCCGTTAATTTCAGTCAGTGTGTGTCAGTTATGTCCTCTCTCCAAGTCCTATTTAATGGAGAACGTGCCTGATGCCATTAATCGCACACAAATCCAGACACCAAATTACTACTAACTAGAAAAAGCCAATATTTCATTTTTTTTCGACCTGAGAACCGAACTAAGAACCCAATGTTCAACAGTATGCGCTCCCCCCCCCCCCCCCCGACCCTTACTAGAGCCAGCCCGCGATGCTGAGCCATTAGTGATAAATCAAACCCTAAATAATCTTACTCAGATCCAGCCTGTCCCCTTGCTGCCCTCCCCAGCGACGCCCTAAGCCGAGGCTCGTACCCCACAGGGGTGCCCTTAGCGTGTGGTCGCTTAGTTTATAGTTCATTGCCCCTGGCTGGAGGCCTACACAGGAATACACCGGTTAAGCAGTAGCCAGCCTCCTAAGCTGAACTGCGAGATGCCATTAATAAAAATAAAAAAAGTACGCGCTTCGGATGACTAGACCTATGACTCAGTAGATAAATAATTTAAAAGTCAGTAAAACTCAAAATAAATGAAATAAAATTTTCTGACTACCTTCTTAAAATTCTATAGAACTACATCACTTAGGTGTTCCTACAGAATTTAAAGTAACAAACTTAAATTTCATTGATCTTCATTTTGACCGACCAAAGAACTATTAATTTTTATTGATGTTTTGAATAGGCCACTAATATTTATGTTATGTCAAATGTTATGGGTGTTAAATAACAATTAACTAACAGCATTTCATTGGAATTATACCGTGTGACATAACGGCATGAACTGCATATGAATTCTTAACTTTTCAATAGGTTCATACTAAGTTCATATAGGTTAGGTACTTATAATTATTGCAAAGCTTGGATATCATTTTATCACCTTTTGATGAACCCTCGTATGTTTTTTTTCTACTGCTCCGATATTCTTTTCTGATTCATTTCGTTGCGGGATCCAAGACAGTTAAATTGTTCCTCCGGGACTTCGTCTAGCTTCATTACCTCGGCGCTTTTCTGGTGGTCGCCACTGTTGATTTTGGCTTTTAAGAGTTGCAGTGGTTTTGAAATAGGGTGACTAGTCCCAAAAAAAACCATGGGTGATGATGAGATGAAGATGAAAAGGACGACCTAGTAATAAGTTTAAAGTTTTAGGACATGGGTTCAACAGTAGACAGACATTTTACTTTGTTTCAGCACAACACACTACCACTGCTATTAAAACAGTAAAGCAAAACATTTTGGGAAACCGATATTATGTTCTAAAATACAAAAACATAAAAAACAACACAACGAGGCCCGTTTGGTCAATTATCACCAGCTCACACTCACGTAGAGTAGGTCTGTGTCTCTCCACTCTAGTTTTTATAGAGTATTTACAGTAACTTGCTAATAATCTTAATCCACTGAAAAATTATCTGTAATCACAGAAATAATGATGAATGTCCGTAGTAGAGTCGTATTTGTGATTACTTTTTGCACGGCAATTGAAGCAACAATAAAGTGATCAATCTTTATAACAACTCGAACTGATCGTTTTTATTGCGAGTATACATTTTATTGATGTTTTTCTTTCTAGATCTAGTTTCATGACTGCCTCTTTGGCCAAGTTGTCGCAAGCGCTACTACTGAGAATGAGGTCTTAGGATCGATTCCTGGGTTGGACAAAGTATTATTAGATTTTTCCTAAAGATTTTTTTCAGTACCAGCCTATTGTCTGGATTTGTTACCGGTTCAAGGCAATAAGCTCGCCCCTTGGGACTGAAATATGACTGGCAAAATGTGGATGTACAGTCGCCAGCACATCAATTTACCACAAACTGTCAAATTACTCCCATAAAATGCTGGTGGTTAAGTTCAAAATCGAATGTGAAAATTCGACCTTTTATGGTTACTTGCTGTGCTGAAGAACAGTCGCCAGTAGGTACAGACCTACTACACGCACACTTCTTCCTAGCTAAGTGTTTTCTCCAATCTAAATCTGCCGGAATATTTTCCTTTTCAAAGGATACCAAAGCACATTGGACCTCTCACCTACTCCTACTAACTATTACAAAACGGTCATTTTACCAGATCGCAATCAATAATTGATGACCTTTTACTCGACTAAAAGTTTCAACCAATATGCCAAGTCATCAAAAACCCACCGGCGAATCAATCATCTATTATCATCTAACATCTCACTCATTACCATACCGATAAAATCGAACCTTTCATTGTCAATCAAACTTAACAATATCATCGGTATCGGTACCGAACGATACCGCACCCATCACTACGATCTGAATATCCGATACCAGATCTATTTCAGCATCAATTCTCGTTCGAATCGATTCTCGGTACACATTGTTCTGGTAATGAATCGGTAACGATCGTCATTGTGGTGTCCCAGGAACCACCCATTGTGTTGGTCCCGCGAAACGACACTTCCTACTTTAATTCGCCATTGTTCTTTATAATGGGAGTAGGGTTACCAAACTTTAGTTGTTGAAGCATGAATAAGTGTTGTTTTGACGTTGTTATAGAAAATGGCTGTGTTGTTGAAATTGATAATAGGCCTCGATATTTATGTTTTGTCAAGAGAAAATGGCCCTTGTTTTATGCCCCATATATATAAATTGAATTCATAAATATAAATTGAATAAACATTATTATTATAATAGCATAATTAAATAGTTGGTAGTTATTAGTTTATTTTTTTATTTTTTTTTGTTATATTTATGAGATGTTTAGATTCAAAACGAATTTCAAGTCATTTTGCTGTTTATTAAATACCAATGGTTCCAATTGATTAGTTTATTACGGTAAACATAATTCATTAAGCTTAAAAAAATAAGTACCTCCTACATGATTGTGTATACCCACCGTATTTGAGTAATCTTCTAAAAATGCAATGTAAAGTCTGAATAAAGGACCTTAATTTTTTTTCAGCCTTATTGACCGAAACGATTGGCGTTCTATGAAAGAGACGCAGAATCGATATTCGCACGGACCAAATACATAATAACAATGTGCATGGCATACAGATTTAGTTCCAATTCTGAGTACTTGTAATACATGTAAGTCTTTGACTGTGTGCCGAACCAAATAATGGAGTTCCTCCTCCTTTTGGAAGTCGATTAAAAAATGCGTCATTTATAGATTGGTAAAATAAAAATCATTTGTTATTTAATTCAGGGTTGGCATATTCTTACAATTTTATGAAACTATTCTATTTATGAACCATTACGAGCATTATTAAAGCAGCGTACTGCAACAAAAAATATAAAACTTCACTTGATTCCTCACTTTAACACGAACTCCTTTACTTAACCAAGAAATGCCTGCATAGGTTAATAAAAAGAATGCTCAAGATCTACCATGTAGATAGTTTGTTTTTTTAAAGCATTGCCCTTTGCTAATAACTGCTTACACCGCGTCGTGTGCGCATAGCATGAAGCATTCCATGAGAACCACTAGGGATGGACGTGCTAATTATGATGTATCGAGCTTATTTTATTTTTTCTCAGGTACTAAGCGAGAAAAGAGTTTTATTATGTGTTCGGTGAGAATGAAAGGCATTTACGAGTATGTTAAAAATATTGAAAAAGATCAGTTTTCTGTAATTTTATTGCTTTTTGTTCTGTTAAGTTTGGGTGCATGTAGATATTTTATCATGTTTTTTTGCCAAAAGCTATGGAATAAAATGTTGCTTTGTAGAAAGAAATATATTATGTCTCTTTAATAACAGGATTATTAACAACAGTTTCAATCCTAAGAAATACTACCAGCTAATACAATAACGCCATCTTAAATGCGAAGATTTCTTTTTCATCGATCGCCAAAAAAAAAAATAGGTAGGTAGTAGCGGCAAAGGATGAGATATTCATCTCATAAAATAAAGACTTGAATAAATTACAATTAAGACCTTTTAATAAAGGTCTTAAATGGTAGCATTTAGCAGCCGATTAACTGGTTAATTAACTTTTAAATTTACTTAACATGAGATTTATAAAAAGGTAGGTTATCAGTTATTTTTGAATAAAACGGATCTCTTTGAGTTTGCCGTTAAGTATATAGTTTTTTTCATATGCTGGATGACATTTATTATGATAATTTAACTTAAAGGCTGTTAAAACTTTATTTCCAAATGCACTTGGAGCCCTAGGTCATTTTCTAAATAAGTGGCAATCATTTTCAAGTCGTGATTTATTTCTAAAAAACGACTTTCAACAGGATTAAGGAGCTCGTGGCTAAATACAGTTAGTCCCATATTTTATTGTCTTTTCCATTACCGACTGACTGCCTCGTTGGTCGAGTGGTTGCAAGCGCGACTGCTGAGCATGAGGTCCTGGGTTCGATTCCCAGGTCAGGCAAAGTGCCATTGGGTTTTTCCTTCAGGTATTTCTTAGTAGCAGCCACGGAGTCTGGATTTGTGCCCGGTGGATGGCAATAGGCTCGCCCCCTATTACAAGGGACTTAAACATAATTGGCGAAATGTGGGTGTACTATTAGATACACCTTTGCCTAACCCTTCGGGGATTACAGGGGTGATGTTATGTTCCATTACCGATATTACAAATAAAATATATTGTAGACACTATGATCAGCATTTTTGTAATATAGTGTTACTTTCGAAAACCTCTCTCAGTTTGAGCTACCTAATTTCTCTTTACCCTTTTACTCCAGATTCCCAAATCGATGGATTACTTCACGTTCAATTACCAATTATCTTAAAAACAAACCATAAAATTTTTAAGTACTTTTATTTATCACCCAACGCTTCAATCAATAACAATTTTCTACGACACTTTCGCTTTGAAGTAATCGATTAAATATCGGTATAAAACTAATTGGTATCATCGATACCGAAAGAAAGTTGAGTGCAAGGTGCATCACTAGTTTCATTAAAATGCATGGTGGGCCGCAAAGTCAATGTGTTCTTCTTGATATTTATTCATGATTAATGTTCAAATGCTTGGTACCGACGCATTGTAAATAATAACATGATGTGACGTTTAATTATTTATTTACATATTAATTACTTTCCATGGAATAGGCAGAGGAGTAAGAATGTGACAAAAATGTGATGTAAAATTTCCAACTATTTAGGTATACCTCAGTCTGTTTAGCAGTATTCCTTCAAAAGAGGTATTTAAAAAAAATCATCATCATCAGCCTTTTTAATGTTCCCACTGCTGGGACACAGGCCTCCTCTCTACGAGAGCGAATGGGCTATAATCTACCACGCGAGCCCAGTGCGGATTGGTAGATGTCAAATGTCTTCGAATTTTTGGTTCTAGGACATGCCGGTTTCCTCACGATGTTTTCCTTCACCGTTTTTGAGAGCAGTGGTGATGAAATAAATTACACAAAGTAATGCGCCTGCCTGGGTTCGAACCCACAACTTACTGTTCGTAAGTCGGGGTCGCTACCACTGGGCCACCGCTGCTCCTAAAAAATCCTTTAAAAAAAATATGGTAATAAAATCTGACTAAGGCCCGAACTCCACTAAAGCGGAGCGGAGAGAAATGTGCAAGATTCAACCAATCACAGGAGAGACGAGAGACACGATTTAGATATCAACTAATGTGATTGGTTGATTTCCGCACGTCTCCGCTCCGCTCGTCTCCGTTTTAGAGGAGTCCGGGCCTAAACATTTATGGTTTGTTTGATACATGTTTGTATTTTTCTAAACTAACAAAAACAGATAGCAAAGTCATCCCAATTTCTCTTTCAACGAAACCACATGGACCTTCCAAAGTGAATTGACCATTCAGAAAGCAAGAAAATGACAATACATAAATCAGCCTTAAATATTCAGAATTATTATCACCGGACAGTTTAACAGAAGCTTTCTTTCACTTTCTAAAAGTTTCGATATAATTATCTGTTTTCAAAGTGTAAAGTACAGTGCCTTTAGTAATCTTGGACTGATTGTTATTAGAAGTAAAAGTTGGATGATTAAAGTACTGGTTAACGAGTTCAGTGAGATGGAACTTAATTTGTAAGAGTAACGTCTTATTCATCGTACTGTATGTACCTACATCTAATTCGTTCGACTTGCTGATTCATGTAACTTTTGTGGATGCTTAAGTTGGTCAGTATTGTATCATAATAGCTAACTTAGAGCGTTAACATCACGCTTGAGTTTCAGAAATCACGGGTACTAGTTTGTCCTTTACATAAGTGGAGCCAATTTCTATAACCGGGCAGAAGTCAGAACACTAGGCTATGAGAAAAAAGGAGAATGGGCAAATAACTATGAGTACCTGGGACAAGACCCAATAAACCGTAAGATATACATATAGTCGAAGCGTTCCGAGGAAAATCTTCTGTTATACATAACTTTTTCTAAATGTTAGTACTAGTACTAGTTCGGAGTTAACGACCTAAACTTCGACATCTTGTTAACCAAAGTTTAGGAAATTTATTCAAATGGTTTACTCTATTTAAAAGAATACCATTTGAATTTGAACTAGGCTTGCAACTAAATTCAATTCAAACCAACTTATTTTCTTACCATCAATGCAAGAATAAGACCCATATAATATTCTTGAAACGGCAGGTGGTATAAAAATACTGCGACATCGGACATTAAATAGAGTTATCTACATCAGCCATTTCCTCTGACCACAGCTGCTGCGTGCCATGATAAACTATTATTTATTATTGTGTTTGCTACTTTATAGTTAAATGTTTAACAAAGAGTAATGATTTGTTTGTCTGATAGTGAAATAAATGGCCTGTGTGGTGGTTTTGAAGTCTTGAAATGTTTTATTACTTTTTATAACTGTTGCTTCTGTAAGTTTATATTCCTTTATTCAGAAATATTTTATTTTAATTTTACATAACATAACATCACGCCTGTAATCCCCAAAGGGCTAGGCAGAAGTGTACATAACAGTACACCCACATTTCGCCACTTATGTTTTTAAGTCGCATGTAATAGGGGGCGACCCTATTGCCTTCAACCGGTGAGAAATTCCTGATGGAAAAACCCAATAGCACTTTGCTCGACTCTGGAATCGAACCCAGGATCTCATGCTTAGCAGTCGCGCTTGCAAACACTAGACCAACGAGGCAGTCATAATATGTCATCCTGAGATCGGGGCTTTTTAGAACGTATTTAGAATGGGTCGTGGGGTTTTTATAATGTATGTCTTGTTTTTCTTGTTTACTTTTTATATTTTTTTTATTGTTAACTAGCTGATGCCCGCGGTTTCGCCCGCGTGGATGTCGGTTAACGCGACCAAAAGTAATCATGAAATTTTGATCCCGTTCCCGCAACGCATGAGAATCTATTCCAGAGATTCCACCATATATAATTTTGTTATATCTCAAAGGGATAGGCGTTTTCATTGAAAGCTCTACGACTGCTTATTTTTTTCTGACACCTCCAACAAATATAATTATATTTTAGCCAATCTATACAAAAACTTGACAAATCTTATCTTATCTTATCTATATACTAAAACCTTCCTCGAGAACCACTCTATCCATTGGTGAAAACAGCATGTCGTTATAGTACTTTTTTAGTTTATCGCGAACAGACAGACAGACGCGGCGGAGGACTTTGTTTTATGATATGTAGTGATAGTGATTTAATCATTTTGTTTTTCTTTCTTTACTATTAATTCCTGTTTCTACTTGTCCAGATCGAATGCAATTGTGAGAAAACCGACTTCCATCTTATTAAAAAAAAAAAAAATCTGCGTTCCTTTTTTAAATTTTCACATTTTAATCAGCACTTTCCTATGACAGAAGAAAAAGCGTGAGATCATCTAAGTTATAAATGACATTAAAGTCACTTACATCGTTATTACTGCAAGTTTTACTCACTCAAGCAGGGAAAGGGCGGCACTAACTGCACATATATAATCTTCCTGCATATTAACCGTATCCTGTACTGATGTCTACTTGCAAATTGAGCTAGATCACTGATCACTTAGGTTGCTACTGTGAAACTTATTCGCTAAGGTGGTCTATGTGGTAGGTAGATATTTTTATGTATTATAGTTCTTCGATGTTTTCATTGCTTAAGAGGAAATACGGTAGGTATTTGAAAAAAGTATCGCTGTCTCACTACGAGCGTGATTTCGACATTGGTGCGATAAGGACAAGTATGCCAAAAAGTCATAAAACGAGGTTTGGCTCTGGACTATTTCCTCCTCCAATATTCAACCAATTTAAAAGATGTTTCATAAACTGAATAAAAGGATATATACTGTGTCCCTATGTTTTTCGTTTTTCATTATTAGTTGTCAAATTTGTACACCTCTGTTGACATGCGATCTAAATAGGCAATTTGAGCATTTTGTAAAGGTTTTAGTGCTTATACAGATTATGTATCGTCAAAAAGTAAAACATAGGGACATAGAAGAGGTTCATATTTATATAACTGTAAAAAATCATAGCTTTAAAGTCATAAACCAGAAAGGAAACAGGCGAGAGCGTTTGTATGGAGAAAAGACTACCCAAATTTCCTCTTAAGTTTATACTAAAGGCATTAAAAAATAAGTTAAGAATTCTAATTGGTTATCCAATCAGAATTCTTAACTTATTTTTTAAATGCCTTCAAAACCCTTGTACTATTCAATGCATCCACCAGCACAATGTTTTGAGTGTTTATACATTGAGTCCTACCGTGATTTTTCACCCCAAAGTCGATTCAAATCAATATTTTTTACGTTTAATGTACAAAATGCTTGTTTGACGGCTTCGTGAAGGATCCGTTTACACCTCGTATATCATTTCCACTGCTGGGACACTGGCCTCTTATCTTTGACAAGAAGTGGGCCATCCATGTGCTTTCAGAACATGCTAACCGGCCTCACGATTTTCTTTCAATATTTTTAAAGCATTGTGATGAAATTAACTACAACAAAGTACCTGCTTGGGTTCGAACCGACATCATAACTTTGAAAGCCGGGACTCGTACCACTGATCCACTACTGCTACCACATTATCATTGAATAACTATAATCATGTAATTTTGTATAGGCTCTCTGGATTCTAGATTTGTCAGAACCCATTGACATTAATATCACTTCCATTACAAATAATTTGTAGATCAAATAACTCCGAGGTTCATTTGCCGTGAGACCCTGCCTGAATGGCTCATCATAGAGATCATAGCACGAACTCGTTAGCATAGATATACAAATGACAGTATCATAACACAGTCGTTTAAATGGCTGGGAATGTTATGATTGCAATAGTAAGGTATTAGTGAGACTGGCGTAAACCTCAGTCAAGACCGTAAGGGATGTTTCCTGAGTAAAAAAAATATAATTCTATTTAGACCGTCAGTTAGATTATCGAAAAATATTGGATACGTATTTTTTGTTTTATCAAATCAATAAAAAATAACGAACATAAAACGTATCAAAGTGGGGGCTTGTGACGTCACTGTCCACTAAAAAGTGTACCGAAATGTGACGTCACACGAGTTTTCGACGCACTGCATCGTCCTCATTTTTAGTTTACAAGAAAAAATAAAAAATACGTGTCCAATATTTTTTGGAAATATATCTGACGGACTAATTAGATTTTTTGGTCAACTACTCTATTAAGTAGTTTTCACTAATATTAAACTACAATAAACTACTTAAAAGAATGCTTAGAAATTTTTACGGTGTTGGAATTTGTGCGGTTTCTTTAGGATATTTTTTTAGGTGTCGCCTAATATCTGTGAAAACAGGTATATTATGTAAGTTTCAGCCCTATTTCTATTGAAACAGTCCGCCAATCAGAGTGTAAAAGTCTAGCTTTGTTTCAAAACCTGAAACTTAAGTCCAACACTAGGCAGTTCTACCATTAGGCAGCTGGTTCAAGGCCTTGATTCAGAAAGCTTTACTCCTAAACACGGCTCTTCCTTTAGCCACGGTCCCACGGTTCCTCTCTGTCGAGTCCTGACCGCCGTAGCTTGCACCCTGTTGAACCCTGTGATACAGGTGGGCTGCTGTTTTTGACATTTAAAAATTTATTAAATTTGTAAAAAGAAAAATAAAGGAAATAATAATCCTTTAAATTGCATTCCCGGGCAAGTATTCGCAACTCCACTTTTCAAAACATCTCTAAATCATTCCTCATTACCCTCGGAGCCTGTAAAACTATTAATCAAATAAACAATTAACACCAATGGATTACTTATATAGTTGCAAACATACTCCCGTTCCCACCTTAGGCACCGTTATCTAAAATGATGAACGATGCTGGGCCAGTGTGGGGCGTAGCTATTACTCTGCTTGCCTGTTTAGAAGATTTGTGGTGACTGCTTTACCGACCTATATGCACATAAGTAGGATGTGTATGTGACAGCATTGAGATATAAGATAGGTGTAAAGCGATTGCAGAAGAATTATTTGTTGATGCACGACGAGGTCGAAGATATTATTTGTTGGTAGAAGATGGCGGGACGAGCTTGATAAAACCAACGACCAGTGGCCCACATTAGCCCTGGATCGAAACAACTGGAAGTCATGGGGAGAGGCCTTTGCCCAGCAGTGGGATGACGAAGGCTATCAGTATCCGTATCAGTGCAATGGCTGAATAATGAGGAAAATGTAATGAGGAAAATTTTGAGTATGAATGTAGGGAGTGTAATGAGTAGAGGAAGACCAAAGAAACGATGGATGAACTGTCTGAAGGATGATATGGTTAGAAAGGAGGTGACTGCTGAGATGACGAGTAATAGTGAAGTAGAAGAAGACATGCTGCGGCGCCAAATAAATTGCTCTAAAGGCAGGAAAATGATAATGATGCAGAGGCTGAATAATTCGATTGCACACTGCGTATTGCGGTTTCGTTATACCTACGTCTGGAACTGCAGATATTTATAAATACGGTCGTATTTTTCCAGTTGTGAATTGTTTTTTATTGACGATTTGTGTGGTTTCAATGGCTTTATGTGGGAATGGGTATTCAAGTAAAACAGCCAGTTTTTCAGATCAATTGATTATATTCTCACCGTCAATACAATAAATGTAAGCAGGGTCATGTTGTATGCTTATTTTGGTCTTGTTTCTTTCCTCTAACAGAAAAAAATACTTATTAAATTCTCTTTTACAAATTAAGTATCTTGGATGATCTCTCCAACAAGGAGTTATTTATTATTTATATATAGTGCTTCCAGCATTTTTGTGTGTATTATTTCAATCCCCTTATACAGACTCTCTTATTTGCAGTAATTTATCTAAAGTACCAAGACTGCATAAAAAAGAAATGGTAGCAAACCAGTCCGGCCCGTTTTGATAAATGAAAGAGAAATAGGCTGACGGCTGTTTATATAGGTTTTATCCCGGTAGCCGGTTCTACCACTGCCGGCGGGGTGCAGCCGTTCCGGTTTTCAAATAACATATCAGGACTGAACCTGAAGTGCTAGGTTCGATTCCCCGGCAAAGTGTTATAAATTTATTTGGTTTAGAAATTCACATAAGCCAGTAAGTACCCAAAGTAGTGTACAGAGATATATGGAACTAAACTGATCGATTTGCAGAAATGACGGTCGTTATTTGAGGAGATTAACCATTGATATTGGATCTGTGCCCGGTTGATAGCAATAGGCTCGCCTCCGATGAAGTATCACACTGCTCACTTCCAAAATCCAGGTTACTACTTCGAACATCCTAATGGGAAATGCAACAAACACCCATCAACTAGAAATTCCACGCTCAACAGTCACCATTGCGACCCCTAGACCAACGAGGTATAAGTTAACCAAGATAAGTTAATAAAACAGAACAGCTATTCGCAACCGGATCCCGACAATCTCAGTAAGTAATCGCACTATTTTACCTACATATTTACCAGGCGAGACCGTTGACAGTAACTGTTTGTTACTTTCGTTGTTGCTGAATTAACTGGAAGTGATCTGTATCTGTAGTTCACTGAATTGGACTAGCTTTTAAACCCTGGCTCTGACTGGTTTCTTCCTTCATGGGCTCTTAGATGTACCAAGGTTTCAGGCCCGAAGGCACCTAACAAGCCGATTCCTGGGAGCTTCCCTTCGGGAACCAGGCACTCTACAGGTTTACACAAGTACACCTTGGTAGCTTTGTCCCGCCCTTATCGCAATTTATTAAGGGTCAAAAATCAAAATCAAAATATTTTATTTCACGTAGGTCCAGATGAGCACTTATTAAACGTTGACAAAAAGGTACACGGTTCGGGATGGCCATTTCCTATGGAGAAGAACCGGCAAGAAACTCCATGGTTAGTCTTTTCAAATCATTTGGTATTAAATTATTATCATTGTTACAGCATTCGTACTTAATTAAGGGGGAACAGCGTAGGCCTGACAATAAGTCGCTGCGTCAACAAGTCGCTGGGTCGGCACAGCATGTTTTCGTCTTCCAGACTTCTCTATTACTGGTCATGTCAGCATAGTCACCTCCTTTCTAGCATTTATCATCATCGTTGGTTCTGTCAAGCCCCTTTCGCCCTTTCGCTTTCGTGTTTTAGAGTTCTGCCGCGTCGTCTTTTGCCGTGTGCCAAAAAATGTGTAATTCACGAAAAAAAAAACGCGAAATTTAAGTAGTTTGAGAATCATTGTTCACAGATGAATCGTTATGATAAAGACTTTGGTCTACTTAGGTGGCAATCAAAGGGAAAACAATCATAACAATTGTAAGTACCTAACTATTGACGAAATGGCTCGATTGTTGATTGTTTGTGCTGTGCAATTTGAACAACCTTACACTCCGTTCACAGCCTCGGGTCTCATCATCATCCACAGCCTGAATTCACTCACTGCTGGGTATGTGCTTCTCATTTCTTGTACCAATCTCCACGTTCCTGAAACAGCCTCATCCAGGTTTTTCTCCCGATGTCGCCAAATGTGCAACTATGTCGTCTGCCACATTTCTTTTTCCAGTTCTGGACGGTTGTCCCATTCTATAAAGGTCGGCGCAACACGTTTTCTTTTTCCATTCTCCCTATCAGACGTCACGGCATCTTTTACTCCTTTCTCTTTCATATAATTCCTCACACAATCCATCCATCTTTTCTTTGGCCATCCTCTCCCTCTCCATCTATCAAAATTCGGTTCTTGGACGCTTGCAAATCTTAAATGCGACAGGTAAGCACCATAGATGTTAACACCGCAACAGTCCCAATTTAAGGTATTCACATATCTATCTATCGAGACTGTGTTTGAAAAATTTCGGTAAAATGGTGTCGCCTTGTCGCTGTCAAAAAATTTTGGTGGCAAGTCTTAACCCGTACAGATCAAGCGGGGATCTGAACGGGTTGAGAACCAAGGAAAAAGTTGGTTTTAAGGCCTCGGGCACGAAGTCAGCGGCAACGCTGTACCCGGTCTCGAACCTAGCGGGCAGACCGCGCATTGGAACGCGCCGCGCCACCGCCGCCGCGCCGCTGACTTCGTGCCCGAGAGGCTTTACAACCACCTTTTTCCTTGGTTTTTATCGCAGTCACTGTCGCAAGACGAGTATCGCTTGAGAGTGTAACCAAGTGGTAAGGACGAAACCACAAAGGCAGAAGTTTCGTTTCGTATGTGTTATTTTTCTCTTCATTTTATTTAAGTAATTCTGAATTATTCACAAATAAATAACGACGTAATAAAGGAGTACGACGTAAATAAATAAGACCCTTTGCAATGGTATCTTCGGAGGGACAAATGAGAAGCATTCCTTCGCGTGATCATCGTAAAACTTGATGTGAATCATGTGTTGCCATCTCATGATGCGGCCCTTGATAGGGACTTTGTAGTGATGTCCAAAGGTATCGATATTCTTGTGTGCTGTCTAATTTAAAAAAGAAACTGAAACTGTAGTGAAAATTCAAATTCTTCGGTATCCAGTATACTGCAGTTTTAAAATACGCACTTACTAAAGACATTGAAAAATCGCTTATTATTTAAGTTGTATTCAATTCAGATTTTTTTGTTAGCCTACTCCTGTGTCCTACTGCTGGAGGGCAAAGGCCTTCCCTTTGTCCTTCCAAACTTCTCTATCCTGTGCAATATCTGGCCATGTTCGCCCCGCAAACAGAAATAAATCAATGTTTTAAAAATCATATCATTTTAGTGACTAAAAGTACCGGTTGTAATAAAATACGATACATCTTTGCTGGCAAATCATTTTTAATCGACTCTTTTTAGGTAAGTGCTTTAAAATACTAATGTAGAAGACATTAGTATTTTAAAGCACAGTATACCGTATGTTAGAGATGTGGTTTTATCTAGATATCGATAAACAACATCACTATAAAGTACATCGTAAACACAATAATAAAACGTATTAAAATTCACGCGCGCTTTTTAACATGCCACCGACGAAATTCAAGCGAAACTGCATTCTACTTCAGGTACCAGTTGTCGACCTACGTTTAGCAATTTAAAAATAAAAGAAATAAAATGTGTTTGACAATTGCAATTGTAGAGATAGTAAAAAAGTCATTAATTAAAATGTACCTAATATTTATTTATAGATTCAGGCACATACATCAGTTTTTAAACTGGCATAGTCACTAACACTATCATATTCAGATATATAAGGTCCCATTAAAATAGAAGGACAAACTTTTAGAAATCATTTAGACTACCAAAATAAAAACAATGGTAAAAAAAAAATAAGAAAAATGCATTAGATTCTTACAAGAAAAAATATCAGCTAACGAAAATACACTAAAAAATTATATATTATTTTATATTATTTATATATTTATTATTTTAGGCCAAAATAAAATCACTTTAATCAGTGTTTTTTTTTGCTTGGATATCTTTGGTTAGACGCACTGAACACTGTGTTAAAATTTCCTTCTATTTTAATGGGACCTTATATTTCATAGCAATGTCAGCAGCATGTTATTGCCAGTAAACTCATACTTATAAAATTAAAAAAGCTCACATTAGTCAATAGCTCAAAAAAATTGCTAAGTCTTTTAGCTAAGCTGCGGACAGACGGACGGACTAACGGAAACTATACGGGTTCCTTGTTGAACTACGGAACCCAAAAAAACGTCCATATTACACAGCCCAATCCGATTCAGGCGATTGCTTTGCAACTTCTCAGTGTCTACATAATAATATAAGCAATTTGTCATTACTTATGAATGATGAAACTTTCTATTTTCATCTCGATCAGGGAATGCGAGAAAACAGAGCGTGTCAACTACGGAAAATGATTGGCTGTGGTTATAGAGCTAGACTACATACTATTAAGAATGAAACTATGAGTGGATTACAAAAACAACTACTACTAAATTCTATCGTGTGGTTCTGTATCGCTAAAATGCATGGAGAAGGTATGAATTCTTCATAGAAATCACTGCGTTTTACAAGTTTTATAGCATGATTTTATTGCGAAAATTAAAAAAAAGTGTGTGTAGTTATGTACGCAAGTAAGAAGTTATACTTCTTTGGCGTATAAAACTAAAATGTTGACAAGCTAACTTCACGGTGTCGGTTTTTCGTGACGGTGTGCGCGCGCATTGTAAAAATTTACTCTCATCATTTTTCCCTAACGCGCCAAAACAAGTATAACTTCAAAAAGCTTTAAATAAAAAATAGGTTTATTTGAACTGCGTGTTCGTATATTTTAAATGAATATTTCCTCATAGTAATCTATCTGACTGAGCTTGACCAATAAATGGGCACTTCACCCTACCCGTACTTTTTCATCGCAGCATGAATACATTTCCATATAAATTCAATATCGGTACGTTGTATGAATTTAATTATTGAAACATTGTTGTAGTTCATACAACTTGTTGGAAATTATATAGTCTAGCGTAAAGATTACTCATCGGTTAATAAAATATATTTTACATATCGATGTTTTTGAAATTTGAATGTACTGATGAACTAAGACCTAAGTCTTAGTTCTTAGTAAAACTTGAGCAATTTTTGAAGACTCGAGTTTTATAAATAAAACTTAGAGCTCAAGTCCTTCAGAAAAAAGACAAAGAATAAGTCTTTTTAAAAGAACTCATGATTGAGTCCTCTAAATCCATAGCTGTAGTTTGAAGTCAATAAAATAGCAATGAACGTGTGTGTTTATTATTTTATTTAGAGGTTTTAACTCGCGTTTCGATTCAGGAAATCGTGGATAATTTTGATTAGGTTATTTCAGTTTAATGTAATTTAATTGTTACAAATCCGTAAATAAGTATGGATGAAGATATAAAATCACCCAGTATTACCTATTATAAAAATACACCAACTCAAGTTCATGACTCAGTCTAGCTCAAAGAACTTAAAAGACTCGAAAGGACTCAGAAGATTCAAAGGACTCGGACTCATGTGACTAGTCCTAGACTTCAAAATCTACTCAAGTCTCGAAATGAAGACTAAAAGACTCGAGTTTCTTACAACACTATACTCACCTGCCCTACCTCTTCCAGCCTTCCAGCCACATATTTATCAAACGCCTGTATCAACCTCCCTATCTGATTATAAATTATGAAGCGCACCCATTCACAAGTTAAACAGTACCTATTATACTGCCCAGCCACTAAACGAGTGTTAACTGCCGTAGATTAAGAAAGCCGATTGTGAGCCTATCCGGGAATCAGCTGCGTAAGAAGCTTATTGAAAATTGTTAAAAAAATAATTATTTAAAAGAAGTTCTAACAACTTAAAGTGGTCTTCTCGATATTGACTAAGTTACCCCAGCAGTGACAACACAAGTTCAAAGCCGACGAAGCTACTTCGCATCTTTTTGAATATTTAGTATTGAACAATATGTTTCCTGTTTTAAGCTTTCACGGTTCATAATTGTTATTCTTACACTGACGGGTTATCTTTCGTAATTTTCAAATATTCCGGGCTCCCGAAGTGTTAGTTATGTTTCCTGTTACAATGACGCACTAAAGGCTACTTGCACGAAAAACTTAACTCAGAGTTAAATGCCAACACGAGGTTAAATTGACGATATTGTATGATATACTGTCAGTTTAACCTCGTATTAGCTATTAACTCTGAGTTATTTTTTTCGTGCAAGTGGGCCTAATAGAGCTTGCACAGTCTGGAACCGCTCAAGCTCTGATCCATAAGTTTGTGGAGACATCTTAAAACATTCTCCTGGAACAGGAAAGTATTATGTAAAAGATTTTCTTGTAGTTTACAAAAGATTACATTTAAAAACGGTACACTCTAAAACCCTTTATTTTAGTAATCAAATGCACAACATCATATAACAACACGCTTGCTTTCTGCAAAGGAATAAGCAGAAGCACCTATATTACACCTACGTTTACCCAATTATCTAGAGGGCGAGCGTATTGCCATCAACTGGATACAAATCCAGGGCAATCAGAGCTCTCCTAAAAAACGAAAACGGCTACAAAATAATGATGCTCGTTTCAGTAAGTTAATCTTATATTACTAATATTAAAAATGTGAAAGTATGTGTTGATGGATGGATGGATGTTTGTTGTCCTTTCACGCAAAAACTACTAAGCAGATTTGGATTAAATTTAGGACACACACAAAGGACAGTTTCTATCCCATAAGTATGATCCCGTGGGACAGTTATCAAACTCCACGCGGGAAAACCGCGGCCCTAAGCTAGTCATAGAAATGCGCGAACTGCACCATAGCCACGCTGTACGTGGTGAGCAGAGCGACCACACTCAGTATCATGCTCATGTCTATTGAGAACAGCCGCCATATTGTATACTTGAACGGATGATGGCGGAAGAACATCATGGCGTCGTCTATTGCGTCACGTGCGGGTTCTCCTGAAATGTTTTATTTATGTTATAGTTATTTTTTGTTCCCGAATGACAAAATATTCACAAAACATATTGAAATATTTATTTTCCTCTCAGTTGAATTATTTTATCTCAACAGTTCATCTTTATTTTCCTCTTAGTTGAATGTTTTATGTGAATGCTTCTCCAATACAATGTGGAGCTCGTCGCTAAATAATAACAGTCTGATTGATCTTCAGATTAAGGTTGGCTAAGGTTGGTCCGTGTATTCAACTTCCTCCTCAGAATTCAACCAATTGGGTGACCACCCATTACATACCTAGTTTCCTACATGCCTCAGAAAGCATGTCAAGCCGTTGGTCGCAGCTGTGAATTGTGGATCTTTGACAGTCGTTAGGTAGTCACTGGTCCGAAAATCTGTCAGTCTTACCAAGGGGTATCATATTACCCAGTACTAACTGGATTGTGGAGGTTAGATAGGCAGTCGCTCCATGTAAAATACTGGTATTCAGCTGCATCCGGTTAGACTGGAAGCCGACCCCAATATGTTTGACTAGGCAGATGATGATGCTTCGTCAATACAAATGGAGTTATACATCGGCCAAACGAGTGGCATTCTTAGAACCTAGAGAGTTAGTGGCAATCGCTTTTAAAGCGTTTCGATCTATACAATGCCTTTCGAAATGTCTGACATAGGCTTTTCAGTAGTGTCTATTTCATTGGTTACATTCTTGTCTTAAATATTGCTTCTCATCACTTTGTCTAGGCTCGGTTTGTTATTTTTATTAACACAGTTAAGTTACCTCTACATACAAGTAACTGCTTTACTAGACATAACTTCATTTTGTCTACTTCACTCTTGACCATCTCGGCTAGTACAGCAGGTGTCATCGTAACTGCAAACTCGATAAAAACTTCGTACATGATCCAATAGCTACTCTGAAAATGTAAAGACACCTCATTATTAAATAATTATGCTTAGACATCAAAAAGCAGACCAAACCTATGAATCCTCAAAGCTTTGTATTAAATATACAGTTTCAACCATTCAAGCTGAGCCTCAACGTCCGATCTACCGATTTTTGCTTCCAGCCTGTACAAGCTACCTTTTCATATGTCTAGATAGTTATTGCTTTACCGCATCACATAGCAAGACACATGTTTCCTCAAAAAATTTGAACCTATAATACACCTAGATATCACCAGTTACATTGTGATTGTTATTTTTGCTTAATATTATGTTTTGACTAGCGACATGTTGCTGTAGCTACTGACACACCTCTGCCGAACCGATCGGGGATTACAAGTATGGTGCTATATGTTTTGAATTTGATTTCCAATTTCGATTGCTAACGGTTTTTTTTTGTTTGTTTGCAGGTAAGTCCCTGTAATATTCTTCTAGTGGTAAGTCTCACCGTGAGTTTAATTGTATTTATGCTAGCATTATTCTTTGGACAAAGTTATACGTACGTAAAAAAGATCGTTGTAGGCAAGGGATAAATAAATAGTGGCCAATATCTTAAGAATCAGCATCACTACAGACAAAAATATCTGAAACAGCAAAAAAGTATAATATGACCCAGGAAATTAAAACATGCAGTCGCTATAATTATCTACTAATGTCGTGCGCTCATCGCGACATCGATCGCTTCGTAATTTTTAACCGCATGATTTGATTGATTTGAAGTTCGGCTACTCGAGAGACACATTTGTCATACTTCAACATTATTTTGATTCACATAGTATACAGTAAAAGCCGAAAACGTATGATCTTGGTAATCTTCGCCTTTCAGAATTATCACAAACGTTACACTACAGAGAAATAGCTGCGAAGTTTCTAAATTTGGATCTGCCAAACTTTGTAGAAGTGCATCGTAGTTGCACGGTCCCTACTCCGGTAGCAGCTCTACATTCGATCCCATCATCGCGAGTTCCTTTTTCTGAAGGTAGGCGACGATTGCCAAAGCGCGTACTTTTTCTGGCTGATCTGTACCTACATTAATTATAATTAGGTGGTTTACCATAAACTTCATTGGTGCATCAGCCTCATGAGTCGTGTTTAATAAATTCTTGTAAGTATTCAAGTAACTTTTTAATTTCTTCCTCATAATATCTCCCCTTTCTTCGAACCTGCGTGCGGTTGACAAGCCCCTCTCCAGTTGTTTGCGAAGCATTGTAATTCGGTGCCAGAGTATTTCAAACATAATTATACGAGTAAAGTTGGATGTATGTTGTGCTAAAGCAAAGATGAATCCCAACGTGGCCGGAGAAAATAAATTTAATAGATCGTCAGAAGTACAATAACCGTAAATAAGATGAACGGTTAACTTGTTTAACAATAAAAAGATAAACCAAATTCTAGAAAACGGTATTTCATCATTCGGTTTTGGACCTAGCGCGATTGTTTTAATATTTTTGAAGAACTTGAATAAATTTTCGCCGCTATAAACTAAACCTGTGAAAACGTTTATGTTATACAAGGTCCCTACAAGCCCGAATCCCACCTTACTCGGAAAGGAAAAATTTGTGGTAAGTAGGTAATTCTGTAAATTCAGTAAAGTGATTAGAAACACGCAATATGCTTTCACTAAAACATCAACCAGTCTATTGGAGCTAATTTTGTAGTAAAAACCGAAAATAAGCCGAATGCTCATTATGGTTTTTAGGGATATTATTGATTTTAAAACATGCATTGTTTAAAATAAATTAAACCGTACTAGCTTCTAAGCAAGAAAGAAATAAAACTATTGCACTGACGTGGCTTTTGTATACAAAGATAATTATATTCCATTTTAATACATCATTAGGTAGATGAAGCTTCATCGATGATTCGAAAGATTACAAATAGCACTTCGGTGATCACATATCGGAAATAGAAATTCAAGAATGATTCACAAGAACTAAGTTTCGTTGACAAATGTTGCTATTCGAGAAATGAAAACATTCAATCTTTACAATCCGGGGGTGGAGGGGACACAGACGCGAAAACGTTTACCACGTATTCAGTACAGCATCATCGATAGGCTCCATGTAAAATACTGGGATTCAGCTGCATCTGGTTAGACTGTAAGCCGACCCCAACATAGTTAGGAAAAGGCTAGGCAATGATGAGGTACAGAAAAATGAAAAAAACACGATACTGACGTGTTTTTTTCTTTCAAGGCTATTTCTTATTCTATTAATACATTTTTCATTAGCTTAATACATTTATGAACACTGACACAGCTTGTGTACATATCGATTGCTCTAAATTAACTGTCATTTATACAGCAGCGTGTGTAAGAAAAGTGTGGTCATATTTAAGGATGACATATTATGTTCTAAACCGCCAAACTGAACAACTCTAAGGAACTAATATCACATACTATATTCATGATAAATTTCAAAAAATTTAAAAAAATGTATGGGGCAGCTGATTATTTTGCAATTAGTCTGTTAGTCCCATGGACAAAAATGTTCAGTTTGATGGTCTCCACACCCTTAAATATGGTACACGCTGTACCTATTAAGAATCAAGATACATTTAGTCAGAAAAAGCAAACAAGAGCGGAATGGTCTAATACAATGACTTAAAGAAATGCGAAAAGTCTGCTAAAGCGTGCGTTTTCTCCTGATATATTGAACAACCGATTTAATTTACTATTAGGTACTACTTAAACTCGGTTTCCACATGAATCTAAATCTCTAAAAAACGCTAGCACATCAAGTAGCAAGTTTTTGCCTTTGTTTATTTAATTACTATAATTATGTGTAAAATCTCTCAATAACGATTTCCAAACTCCTTTAATCTTCAGGTAAACTAATGACAGTTCTAATATAAACTTCAGTAATCAGTTTTAAGTGATTTTATTTGTAGCTTTGCGTCTTGTCCTTTTGTTTTTTGACTCCAATCTTACGTCTGATTTTCTTGTTTAGCTTAGTCCGAAGAAAAACAGCGTCAGCGCGATTTCTCGCATCCTTCATCTTTGTCATCACTATTGACCAAATTCATCATCTCTCCCGTCATATATGTTGCTATAATTATGTGCTATGTTTTTCATATTTTATCTTAAAAATCTGCCTTTCCAAACAATATGTTTCAATTATATTGGAATTAGAACAGTCCCATCATTCTTTTGTTTGGTTTCTCTTTCAGAACGGATTAACTGAGTATTGTGTTCGCGTCATCAAGTATTTGATAAGTATCTTTATTTATTTCTTTTAAATTTTGTATTTTATCTATTGCGCGATTTTCTCCGTTGGTGACATTTTTAAAATTGTTATGTTTCATTACCATGTTTGAACATACCGAATTCTCTTCTATACGAACGAAATTAGCAAGTCAAGACAAAGCTTAAGAACTCATTACTCATCTAAACTGGGCAGTATTTCACAGTAAAGAATTTCTCTCTCTGTAAGTTGGTATTCGCTTTTCTTATTATTTGAAAGGATTAAGGGCCAAAATTTAAAAATCCTCCATGCATTAATATTTACACACCAGATTTACCTAGTGGTTGTGAAATCGGGTATTAATACGGAGCTGTCTGCAGTAAAACAGTTGTTAGGTAAAAGTCATATAAAGTTAAAAGATTTGTCAATCACTTCGACTGACAAATCTTTAATCTATGATCACATTGCCCATCCTCGATTGGCAGATTGACAATCGTGTCATTGTTGATTGACAGTCGCCAACAGTAACATCAATATTTCCTACTCTCTGAAGACAGCGGTATAACTAATATGTTTTTGCAGTTAAGTATTACCTGAGGAGGCTGGGGACTTACAGAACCGGTTAGTTGAACCTACATTTTATTTGCCGTTGCAACGACAAACGTTTAAACTGGGGACATTTCACGGTCTCTTTAGATATGGGAGAAGTAAGTACAAAATGTATGACTGCTTATTTATTTAAGCAAGCGCTACGCCTAAAGGTTTCTAAAGGATGTAAAAAGACTCTTAACGAAACCGAAAGGCACTTGGTCTCCCTGTCATTGCGATAATTCTTTTGTTCTAGACCATACCTGGGAACCTTCTAGTTACGGCGATATTGGGGGACAAAGTTCCAACTTATTCGCAAGTTTTTTTTTTTTAATACATGCTTTTAATGTATTTTTTTTACTTAAGACACCTTCACGACCAATCCACTACTACTATTCAATCCCTCTATCAGCACAATTTTTTGAATGTGTTACGTAGAGTTCTACCGCAAAACGTGATTTTTCACCCAAAAAAAAAACGTTTCTCAGCAATAATTTATGCGTAAAATTACTTAGTTTGATAGTCCGTTTACAACCGAAAAAACGAAAAATTCGAAATCAAAATGAGTAACTGATTTGACAGTGTCTAGATTCCTGTTCATCCGAAATTCAGAACTGAGAAAACCGTGTACCAAGTGTTATTGGGTTTGTATATCTAATAGCAGCTCCGAGTCTGGAATTGTGCCCAGTTAATTGTCAAGCGTGTGACATATCTGGCGAAATGTCGGATACACTTCTGCTTGAGTTGAAAAGGCCTGATATAATGATTTGTATAGCCGTGAGGATAACTTAATAAAATAAAATTGGAACAGCAGCCCGGCTATATAATAACAACGATATTATACGTGTATAGCAGTTATTAAATTAAACCAGTGAAAAATTCGAAATCAAAATGAGTAGCTGCTTTGACAGTGTCTAGAATTCTGTTCATCCGAAATTCAGAACTGAGAAAACCATGCACCAAGTGTTATTAGGTTTTTACATCTAATAGCAGCTCCGAGTCTGGAATTGTGCCCAGTTAATTGTCAAGCGTGTGACATATCTAGCGAAATATCGGATACACTTCTGCTTGAGTTGAAAAGGCCTGATATAATGATTTATATAGCCGTGAGGATAACTTAATTAAATAAAATTGGAACAGCAGCCCGGCTATATAATAACAACGATATTATACGTGTATAGCAGTTATTAAATTAAACCAGTGAAAGTCTGACATTAGGCGTACAATTATAACTTTTTACTGCCAGCATTGTTTTGGTTATAAACACCGTATGAATTACGTCAAAAGGAAATTAAATGAAAGTATCTTATTCTTATAGGTATGTACCTAACCATTTTTTTTTTTACGGATGGGAAATCATCGAATGACTTCTCCCGCTTTGGGCAGAGCGGAAGGGAGCGTCAGACTTGTACTGACTAAAACCCACCCATGTTCCTTCCTTGCCCTTTGTGTTCCAGGGCCGCGGTATCTCTTTCAAACAGCGCGCAGCCCTGGCAGGCTTCGGCCCTTGCGGGCCCCTCCTTATTTGCTGACATCTCTTTGAGGCGCGCGTGGAACACGAACGCGCCGTCAACACGGCCTGTCGTCAAAAGACGGACGGACGGCGAGCTAGCCCATTACTCGCCGTCCACAGGTCCGCGTATGTACCTAACCATCAAATGTGATTTCTGATTTTTGACGATGCCTGGCTAAGAATTTATTTAGTTTTTTTTTCTTATTATCAGTTGGTTCGAGGTGAGGTGGCGTAGGAGAAGAGTATCCTGAAGGATATGGGGGAGGTCTTTGCCCAGCAGTGGGAAATTTAAGGCTATTAAAAAAATAAAAATAAATTATCAGCATAGAGAGGTCAGATAGGCAGTCGCTCCATGTAAAATACTGATATTAAGCTCTGCATCCGGTTAGACTTACAACTATGAAACTATTAAATGAACCGCCTTATACTTCTTTTTCGAGCTTATCAGCTGCAAGATATTTTTACATACAGCCATTTGCTTAACTAATTGTAATGCTAAGGTTCGTCTTTGAATCGGATCTGTAAAAAACTTTTAACCATAAAAAGTCTATGAAATCCAAAGTAGCGAGATAATCACTAACGCAGCCCAATGCATGCGGGCAGCATGTCTCCCAACTTGGTTAACCTATGTCACCTACTTTTCGGTGGAGTTTCAGGCCAATTCCTCCATGGATATCTACGTCAACTCTCTATCGTCAAGTATCTCTAAATGGTTTAATTTAAATAAATGTATAAGGTCTGAGCTCCCAGTCATTTTCGCAAGAAATCACCAAAAAGAATATCCGGAGTAGGTCAAGTGTCAATCAAGATCATCAACCTGAACCATAGCTCTAATTATAATTCGTTCACGTCATTGTTTCGACCAAAACTAAACATTACAGCGAACGGAAATTACGTGAAAGTACTGTTACTATTAATTTGTTACAATCGCTGTGATACAGGATAGGCAATCTAATCGGTAATCATGCACTATTAATAATTATTATTACGGACAGAACTAGAAACGGGGCAGTTTGTTTTGACTGTGTTCCTGTGTTCGAATTTTAAATAATTAACTAAATATTTCTCGACGGTATATAAAACCAAGTCGGAGGCCCATGGGCGATATAAAAACTCTGACACCAGGTAAAGCACTTACCACACGAAAAAGTAAAAAACATAGGTATTTGGTCTTCTCCAAATTCCTCACCATCCGTAAGTCCCCTGTTAACATCTGAGTTATAACAATCCTAGAATACGAAGGAATCCATAATAATTTCCTAACAATAGAACAAACTATACGGGCTCAAAGCACCTTTAAGAACCGTACTCCATAATATTTTATGCGTTAGTCATCGGTTCGTAGAAATGCGGGTACTATTGTTTCGATAGAATAAAAATGTTTATGGTTTTCTAGTGGCTCCACATTCATAAACAGAGTTTATTGAAAAGAAGAGGTTAAATGACCTCATCAAAACATACCAATAATCAGCCTATTATGGACACAGGTCTGCGAGAGATATTATATTATGTTATAATAAGAGGGGGGATGGCGCAATGGCAAAGCGATTGGCTGCTCGCGGGTTCGATACTCGCACAGAACAAATATCTGTATGACCTTCAGGTCGTTGTTCCGGGTCTGGCTGTTTGACACGCCATACACTTGAAATTCTTATTGTGGGGCAAAAAGTAAAAACCAAATACGAAACCCTTAAAAGTGAATACCCCGCCTTCTTGATATGTTACAAGGCAAAATAGTGAAGAATAAACTAGACTTCTAAAAACACACAGTCGTATTGATAACCTCCTCCTTTTGGAAGTCGGTTCATTCATTCATTCATTCATTTCAGCCAAAAGACGTCCACTGCTGGACATAGGCTTCCCCTAAGTGTGGACTCGCATCCAGCGGATCCCCGCAACCTTCACCAGGTCATCGGTCCACCTAGTGGGAGGCCTTCCAACGCAACGTCCAAAAGTCGAAGTCGGGTAGTGGAAGTCGGTTAAAAACGTAAAAATGAATAAAAACTATGGAGAGAACCCTCACAAACCGTTGGATTCAGTAAGGAGAGTAATGTTTTATACTAAGCAACCTTGTCGAACGAACCCTGTAAGCTCGTGACAAAAAGGTTCCGCATACTAAGTTAGAAATATGTAGTCGAAGGAAATAGTAGCAAGAAATCTTACTTGGAATTCTTATAGGATGGCGCAATATGTAAGAAGTTAGCGACGATTTAAGATTATTTTAAAATGTATCAGTGATGAAAGCGGTTTAGTCATTCCTGAGGTTTTTTAAAAAAGTTATATGGATTCAATTTCACGTCATATTTCGGTACTTCAAAGGTTTTAATGAAAATGCAGGAGTACGTTAGGATCGTAGCAGGCGGTGTGCCGTAGTTTCTGGCCCATTCCCATGGCAAAAAAGGTGTTACTTTATTTATGTGTAAATAGCAAAATTAATATGCGTTAAACTTTAACGCATTAACGGTTGAAATAATGTTGATGTTTGATCTTACTATCTTCTTAAGAAGAAAGTACATTATCATTAACACTGAAAACAGGATATAGTCCCCGATATTTCGGCGGTGTTGCAAGCGCCATAATCACGGATAAACTGAAGTTATTGCGGGTGGGTGTTGATAAATAATAACAGCCACTCAGGTCGATCTTTAGGTTAAGCTGTTCCTGCCTAGGTTGATCTGTAGATGGGTGACCACCCTTACATACCGAGTTACCTCCGTGCCTGGGAAAGCACGTTGACCCGTTGTTCCCGGCTGTCATTTGTAGATCTTTGACAGTCGTTATGTAGTCAGTGGCCCAAAAAGTCTGACAAGCAGTCTTACCAAGGGGTATCGTATTACCCAGTACTAAATGGGTTATGGAGGTCAGATGGGCAGTCGCTCCATGTAAAATACTGATATTCAGATGCATCCGGTTAGACTGGAAGCCGACCCCAACATAGTTGGGAAAAGGCTAAGCAGATGATTGCGGGTGGGTGTTAATGACATAATTACAGTGTTAGTGACCATATCAGTTTAAAAACTTATATTAAGAAAGAATATGTGCAATGAGGTCTACATTTATTCAACAAAGGTTTCAAAATCCCTATGTCTAATTAGATGCATTGCATGCTCCACCTCCTCTACTGACCACTTATTCCAAAAACATGCAGCCGAAGTGACCTCTGCGCTGCCACCGACGACGCCGTGGTAGTGGCTAAGTTGCCAGCGACACGAAGAGAAGATTAGATATATTCCCGTCAGCTCCTAACTTGGACCTCAAATCAAAGCTGGAATAGGAATATAATGCACATTATTTTACGTATTGGGCTGCTGATTCCTGGTGGCTACCCAGCTAAGGCTTAGGTACCGTTCCTCTAATGCGATTTGCCTTGCGATCATTCTTGTATTTTTGATTACGGTGCTTACCATATTCGATTTATACAATACTTGTGACTGGATAGCTTGTTATGGTAAATTGATTCTTGTGGTGATTTAAATAATATGTATCATAATATCCTGATTAATTAGAGAATTTACCTGTTTAGATGTACATTGGTAGTTTATTAGCTAATCAGGCTTAGCAAGAGCTCAAAAGGAGTTGAAAATGACACTTACATAACATAATATCACGCCTTGTAATCTTCGAAAGGTTAGGCAGAGGTGTACCTAAAATAGTACTGCCACATTTTGACAGCTATTTTGAAGTCCCATGTAATAGGGGGCGAGCTGGATATTGGCATCAGCTGGACACAAATCGGAGCCCCGGGGGTCCAATAGCACTCGCCCGTCCCGGGAATCGAACCCAAGACCTCATGCCCAGCAGTCGCGCTTGCGACTACTAGACCAACGAGGCAGTCCATTGACACTTAAATTAATTATAATCTCTGATGCTCAATATTCAAAAACATTAGGTAGACTACATAAAGGGTACTATGTATTTTAATGCCAGCTTATGGGCGCTGTAAGCATTTAGATGACAAAAATATTATTTCAAGAATGGTATTGACTTGCCCTTCAACTGACCCAAGTTCAAAATCAACCATAATAGGATAACAGGTTAATGTGAGAACCTAACACTTTAATATATCTACAGTTTGGCATATAGTAAAATATCTCGTCATATCTAACAACTACGTGTGAAAAACGCAAGTGCTGAAAGTAAAACTTATATACCCAGTTCAATGATTCCATTCAAATTCGGTTTAGCGCCTCTTTGAGTGCGAAAATTGTAAGTCGAAAGCAACCTTTCTTTACATACAACTTTCGTAGAAAGAACCAAAGACGCCCCTGCACACGTCAAAAAGAAATCTTGCAACATTAAAAATCGTCAACAATTAAAACACGGATAAAAGTAAAAATACAGAGTTTTTATGTCTGCAAAAGACTGCAAAACAGGGTCGTTTTATTTTCACTTCAAAGCCGACAACAGGTTTTATAAAGGTTCTCGAGATCCATCCGATAAAGTTTTATATTTAGTATTCTGTACTTAAAAATCGTGAACGGGAAATTGGAATCCAGTCTGTCTGTGTGTCAGTCTACCTGGAGTTTAATCTCTACTTTATATTTTACTGTGAAAGTAGTTTTATGGTGTAGTTTAATGTAACAACCAGCGATATCCTAACGGCGACATGAGTACAAACTACCCTAGACCCTCTGGAGCACAGGCGATGTCGCCCTCTTTAAACTTTTTATACTCATTAACTAAAAGGTATTCATTCGCTTTTTGACTCCACGAAGACATAAGTTTCCACTCTCACAGAGTTGGCTCCTCGACTGTCTCCAGACTTGGAGAAGCCGACCCTGACAGGGTTCGGAAAAGGCTCGGTTGATGATGGTGACTACAATCATCAACCGAGCCTTTTCCGAACCCTGTCAGGCTTGACTTCCAGAACGAAACGCAGTATTTTATACGGAGCGACTTACTATCTGACCTCCTCAACCCAGTAGCCACTGAAAGACGAAGACACAAATATCTCATTTCCGTCACACAAATATATTATGAAATAGACCCAAGTAATCACAGTCGTAACTCAACTGAAAATGCCGCTCCGTTTTCAATAAATCCTGGGTCTATTAAGATAATTTTATCCATTAGCCTGCTCTCTAAACGGTGGGCCGTCAATATAAATAAGTGAAGCTGTGTGCACATTAGAATACCGCTAGCTAGACATGACCTACCGCTGGTGAGCACGACTCTAATTTATAGCTCAATAGAGGTGCATTTTTGTCCTCAACGCAGGGACGGACTCGACAGCTGGGATTCACAGCCACATTGTCAACTGTAATGATAAATTATGTTTTTTAGTAAATTGGTTTTTACAAACGTCTTTTACACGAATAAAAAAACTTTTTTGCAAAAAATAAAACCGAATTCAAAAACACGAAAAATTATATTGCCATTAGAAAAACCATAATGCACGCTTATTCAATTAGAGTTTTTAGTCATTGTTTTGTTATATCTATATATACGGTAGGACTAAAATCTTCCTGAAAGGAATTTGGATATGCCTTCCTAATTTTAACAGCAGTATCAAAAGCACTGCGAAAAAAAAATCTTAGACACCTTAAATAATAAAAAGACCTTTTTCGTGTATATTGACTATACTGTACACTATAGTAAACAACATCGGCCGTGAGAAAGGACCCTGAACACAGCACTGATGTCGCTACGCTATCGGCCCCCTATAAGGTAAAAGTTCGTGATTATAAATAAGCCGCGTGCATTGGGATACCGTTATCCAAACATGACCTACCACAACCACAAGGTAGGCACGAAGGATTGTGATTAATAGCCGTATAGACGCGATTTTTTGTCGCCGCTGCAGGTACGGACTTTGATGTACTAAAATTAAAGACATTTACTTCATTTTTGTAACTTTTATTTAAGTTTTAAAGGGTGTTATTTATAGTTATCTTATAATCAATACTTTTATTAGGTACTTTTTAAAATAATTTACACAATCTCTTTATTCGGTTAGTTAGCAAGTTTTTTGAAAATAATAAATGTAAGAAGTAAAGGCAGTGGGGCCGTATGAACCATGAAATATTTTTTGCATCTCAGACATATTTAAATTCTTTAGACTAGAACTTTAGATGCATTTCGATATCAGTACTATATGATAAAAGTTGCTGTCTGAATGCCTCTCTGTCTAACCTTAAGCACGTTCCCCAATCGTGATTTGTTATGCTTTTCTTATTATTTTTGTAAATACACTTTGCGGTACTTCTACTTACAAAGGGCGTGAGAAATTGATGGACTTTCACGATTTTTAGTCCAAAACAAAAATAAAATAAAGAAAATGGCAGGTATTTGGGTATCCAGGTTTGTAGGGTGCACTATGTTGTGTAATAGTAAGATTAAGACAGGGAGTCTTAATCATCTGTGGGTGTCATAAACCGATGCCTCGGATTTATATGCGGAGCTGGGTCAATAATTAATTTATTTATTAATTCCAAATAATTATCATCGCTCTAGAAAGCATAAATTGTTTAATGTCCTATTTTGGCACACTGTAGCTCGATCCACCTCCCCCTAAACCGCGTATGATTAGGATGCTCAACGCGCTCGTGGAGACCAACCCTGGATTGGGCTTGTTTGCTGATGAATGGAAGATGATAATGTTAAAAGTTTGTGGTTCTGTGAGAAGATGGAGCAAAAAGTTTACTTAAATTTTCTTTATGTTAATAAAAACAACCTCTAGCGATGAGTGAAAGCTAGTGGGTGAAAAAAAGATGTATCCTTCTGCTAAAATGTAATCAGTAATTCATTTACCATTAAGAGGAAACATGGTAGGTATTTGAAAAAAACTATTGCTGTTGCTCTGTGAGCGATTGGTGCGATAAGGACAACTACAGTAAAAAGTCATAATTCGAGGTTTGGCTCTTGACTATTTCCTCCTCCTAAAGATATTTCATAAACTGAATAAGAAGGATATATACTGTCTCCCTATGTTTTTCAATAATAGTTGTTAAATTTATACACTAGGCCTCTGTTGACAGGCAATCTAAATAGGTAATTTTGAGCATTTGGTAAAGGTTCTAGTTCTTATACAAATTATGTATCATCAAAAAGGAAAACATGGGGACATAGAAGAGGGTGTAAAAAATCATAACTTTAAGGTCATAAACCAGGAAGCGAGGCGAGAGCGTTTGTATGGAAAAAGACCACCCAAATTTCCTCTTAAGACTTGATAATTTGATTTTTTACTTCAATAGTGTATTATTGAAGTAAAATATCAGTCTTTTTTAGTCACATATTTTTTTTTTCTCTCTAGTGTAATTCTGACATTTTTGTGATTGTATTTTTATGTGACATTGTTTTATATGGGTTTCGGACCTGAATTAAATGAAAAACAATTACTCTGTAACATTAATTTTGATGAAATAATTGTAGATTATTAACCAAGGGGATAAAGCAGTGTGTTCTGTCGCGGGTGACGATTTAAGTCGCAAGTGTAACAAAGGACTCGAGGTTTACTCCCGAGCGTAGCGAGGGTGTTAAAAACTTAAATCACGAGTGAAGCGAGGGATTTAAGTTCACCCAAGACTAAGACAGCTTTATCACCGAGGAAAATACTCTACTTTTCGTACCATTTGCGAAAAAATTAACACAATAATAATATGAGATAAGCATTTATTAAAAATAATGACAATTAAAAGTAAAAGTTAACATTCGAAACATTGGTCCAATTATTGATATAGAGAGATACATTTTTGTTTGGTACATTTATTGTTGATGAGTTGATTTGAGTATTTCTCTGTTCTTGCGTCTGAGGAACTTGCGTTTCATTGTAGATACGAAGTATACGTCGGAGATAGTGGTGGTGGTGCATCGTGAATTACAGACGAAGATAAGATGCCGGAAGTTGATGGTAGTGGCTCTGATGGATTAAGTTATATTTTTGTTAATTTGACTGCTTAATATGGTTTTATTCGCCATTGAGCTTTCGATATAACCCTCAGCTACCTATCAGAGCTCCAACCACCGTGTGTTTTTATTGACGTAATAACCGCCCCTGAATCCGCCAAGAAAGTCACTGAAGTTCTTCTAAAGCAGTGACCGGTGTAGAGTTCAACATCTTTAAGTTTTAAATATTTAGCAATTTCCTTTGGCATATTGCTAATTTTATTTTTGCCGATGGCTTGTCGAGTATATTTCCCATTCCAATAGTTTATAAAAATCTATTGTTTTCCATGTTGGTGGGACGTAATGCTTGGTATTTATGAATGATTTTAGTATATTGTCCTTGTACAATGAATGACCGATTTTTCTTTGTCTTAGTTTCCTTTACATTAATCAGCAGTAACTCATTGGAATGATTTTCAACGTGGAAGACGTTGAAAATCATTCATCATCACCTTTAAGTTTACAAGTTCACATCCGCGGCAAGCACCATTGAGTCCAAAAATTAAGGCCACCTATAACAAAGATAAAAAACAGGTAAATATATAGAATAATTACCATTACTAAGATACGAAATATTCATAGTTAAATCATGTATACTTACTTTTGTGGCCAGAAAAATTTCGTTAGGAGCCTCATTAAGAAATTTTTCCACATTTTGAGTAGTAAAAATTTTAGACTTCTTTGCGCAATGCTCTTCTGATTTTCTTTTAAAAAAAGCCAGTAATTTCGTGAATCTATTTATTTCAATGCTGTGTTTGATACTTATTGTAGCTTTCAGTTTTAAGTATATGCACCAAAGTGTATTTGGATTCTTTGTCGTAGATAAATAATCAAAATAGACAAGAAGTACTGATTCTGAAATTGATAGGCCTTTCGCACTTCTCCACGTTGAAAATTCTTCATAAGTTTTTAAATAATTTTCCTTGGATTTTGTTGGAAGCAAATTATTTATAATTGCGGCAGCATTTGCACTGATGGAATCCGACAATTCTCTGTCACTGTCGCTTTGATTTAACATCGTAACGTATTTTTAGAACATTAACTTATTTATAAAAATAAATTAAAATAAACTTAACGTTTATGTATTTGAAGAAAACAAAAACGCGGCAAATTCCTAGACTAATATTTTTTTGTCGGAAAAGCAAAGGCATCAAGCTCATACGGCCTCGTCGGTTTTCGTAATTTTATTTAATAAAATCATAACTGCATAATAAATGCGTACTCCTTTTTCAAAAATATGTATAATGCTTTATATACAAACTCAGTGGTGTAAACACAGACGTAGTTCAGTATAAATTTCGGTAAGTATTCCAAATTTAAATCACATTCTCCCCCTAGAGGATGAATGAAATTCAGTACAATTTTCTTTCCCTGTTTTTAACCGATTAAAAATGACTATTGTTATGTTCGCTTTTTGTGGCATAGAATGTCACTTTTTTGAGCAAGTGGTACGAAAAACATATTATGTAGTTTTTATTGGTTAAATACCTATTCGTATTCATGTCGACAGTCAACCCAACATTCTCTACACACAACACTAATTAAATTCAATACTTATAGCCGCATCTAATTTTATCGACATGCGTACATCTCTAATGGCCCTGACATTCTATCGATATCAAGTTCTGGGTAAGATAATAGTGTTGTGCAGGTTATCTAACATAATTAAACGCGGACTTTAGCCGACTACGAAGCTGTAAAGATGGTATAATGTTTAGGCTTCGTGGTAATTAATTTATGCAAGAATTTACTGAGTACCTAAGTATAGACCACCCTATGTTATCGTGAGATTAGAATGTTTTTAAGGACATATTTGCACATAGATTGAGGAGCATTTTTAAATATTCTGGCTAAACAAAAACAGCCCCTCGGGTCGATCTTTAGGTCAAACCGCGCTTGCCTAGGTTGGTCCTTGGATGGGTGACCACCCATTACATACCGAGTTTCCTCCATGCCTCTGAAAGCACGAAAAGCAGTTGGACCCGGCTGCCATTTGTAGATCTTTGACAGTCGTTAAGTCGTAAGTGGCCGGAAATTCTGACAACCCGTCTTACCAAGGGGCATTGTATTATCAACACAACTGTGTTGTGGAGGTCAGATAGACAGTCACTCCATGTAAAAAACTGGTATTCAGCTGCATCTGGTTAGATTGGAAGCCGACCCCAATACAGTTGGGAAAAGGCTAGGCCGATGATGATTTGCACATAGATTGAGCAGCATTTTTTAAATATTCTCATGCTCTGCAAGGAATCTGGATACAACCGTTTCGTTGTTGCCCTACATTTTAGATTGCAAAAATATTTGAGTGTGTTACTACTTAAAATCTTCCTCGTCTACATAATTATATTTTAACTAGCTTTACCCCGCGGTTTCCCGCGTCATTTTTGACAATGCGACTGGTAGTTTCATAGATTCCAAACGTCATTGTGACATTTCATGGTTTCATGTACTCGTATAATCGATTGATAAAAATATCACTTGATTATCTATGGCCAAACCACTTCGAGACTGTAAATCACAAGTCTGTTTCCTCATACAATGTCAATTTCATACTAAGTTGTTTTAATTCAAGACCGTGGGTCCAACTTGGTCAGATGCCAAATCTTTGGCATAAGTAGTGTGTCCCTATTTGCACTTTAGGTACGAATCGTTTTATTAATTTATTTATTTCTAACTTACTTCCCACTTACGTGTTACAATGATAAACAAAGATTTGAATGAGATGTGCCCTCAACGTACTAAGCTTGTTCTAAAATGTTTTCACCTAGAAGAATGAGCTCACGAAAACCGTAACTTTGCTATGAATTGTTATTATTCAAATGTCACTGCCAATGAAACAGCTAAATGTACAGTTTTTGATGCGGTTGGGCTCATCATCTGCCTACGCCTAGCCTTTTCCACTAACGACATTGGGGTCGGCTTCCAGTCTAACCGGATACAGCTGAATACCAGTATTTTACATGGAGCGACTGCCTATCTGTCCTCCACAACCCAGTTAGTACTGGGTAATATGATACCCCTTGGTAAGACTGGTTGTCAGACTTCCGGATGTCCTTATGCGGTAGAGTTAATCATCAAAAAATGGTAAGGAAGATCATCAAGTGCCTTGCCTTTTCTCAACTATTTTGGGGTCAGTGTTCATTTTAACCAGATGCAGCTGAATACCAGTATTTTACATGAGGCGACCGCCTTTCTGACCCTGTGGCTTAGTAATACGATACCCTCTAGAAAAACTGGTTGTCAGACTTGACAGGTTGACTTCTGAATATTGACTGTCAATATTCTACAGAAACTATTGACAGTCAGGACTAAATATGGTTTAACGTGTTCTCTTTGTGAAAAAGTTGGTACAACTCGTATTACAAAGTGATTCAGAAAGATAAACTCTTTCCATCGCTGACAGACATCTGACTCGATTCTCTAATCGATCAAAACGATACTCGATCGTAACGTGTCAATCGATTACAGTCTCTCGAAACATGAATTATTCAGACGATTATAAATCGATTCTCGTATAACCATTTGTACGTGAGGAGAATAATAATTTATATATTTATTAACTGTTTTATATGAAAAAAATATGGTCCTAAGTGTATGTATCGACATGTTCTTTTACTTAAGGCGTGTGTTGAATCTCAAGTCGTTATTGTAATGTTTGAGTATTAATTAGACAAGTTATTGATCTAATAGTGCGCGTCCTAAGACTGGCTGGCTTTTGCGTGTCATATCGTTTGGTTTTTTGCAGCGCCTGTCAATTTTAACAAGGCAAGTGTTATTAAAAAAGAAAATTTCCTATATCAAAGACTGGTTTTTTAGTTAATAAAAATTTCAAAATGTTTTTTTGTTGTATATAATTCTACAAAACGAGGTTTTATGATGTCGATCCATTGAGAGATATTTCATAAGACTCCTTAGTAACTGCAAAGTAAAATAAAGTAGTTATGATTTTTAATTGAAACTTATGCTTTAGATCGATGCTTGTCTAATACATACTGTCCGGGCAGTCTGACAGGCAGCTGTATCTAGTTTTAGTTCCTGCTGATGGAGACATATTAACGTTAGTTGATAAATTACTCAAGATCAAGTTCTTGTGTGAGAGAAAGAAGAGATAATGAATTATGCCCAAGTTTGGCGACTGAATCTATTTTAAAATGTTAAATGTATACTTGAGATCCGCGACTAACTGGCGAGCTCTCAGACAACGCATAGTCTATGTTTTAAAGTTATTACCTCTTCTCCTAGAAGACAGAACTCGTAATCTACCAAACTACTGAAAGTAACAAAATATGGTATATGAGAGCGATACTCATATAGTTTGGTCTCAGCTGTCTTTTATAGCTTTTTTTTTTGGATAAGAAATCATCAAATGACTCCCCCCGTTCTGGGCCGAGCGGAAGGGAGTGTCAGACTTGTACTGACTTAAACCCATCCATGTTCCTTCCTTGCCCTTTGTGTTCCAGGGCCGCGGTAACTCTTTCTAACAGGCCCGCAACCCTGGCAGGCATCGGCCCTTGCGGGCCCCTCTCTGTTTGCTGACATCTCTTTGAGGCCAGGCGCCGTCAACACGGCCTGTCGTTATAAGACAGATGGACGGCGAACTAGCCCATTACTCACCGTCCACGTCACTTATAGCCTGACAACTAGTCTAACCAAGGGGTCTCGTATTATCTAGTTACTGGGAAGTGGGAGTCAAATTGGCAGTCGCTCTACGTAAAATGCCACCGTATCTGGTTGGACTAGAAGACGTTTACAACATAGTTAGTAAAGGGAAGACGTTGCGTTGCTCGCAGAACAGATGGCTGATAGGGCCGAAAAGTTCTACAGTGGCGACCGCAAACCGGAAGACGTTGCGTTGGAAGGCCTCCCACTAGGTGGACCGATGACCTGGTGAAGGTTGCGGGGATCCGCTGGATGCGAGTCGCACGGGACCGGCCAATATAGCGACACTTGGGGAAGGCCTATGTCCAGCAGTGGACGTCTTTCGGCTGAAATGATGATGACATAAGATCATTACTGTTGCAGTCTTGTAGTAAATTGTATTTGGTGCGAGCTGATGATCTTACAGTAAAGATAGTTTGACAAACTACAATCTATTAGTAACAGCTAAATCTGACCCTAGAGCAGCAATTCAAGCAAAAATACCATCTCAACAATACATAAAATTTAGACAAACCACAATCCAAAGCCTATAACTCTAGATAACAATAACATCAGCTGCGAATCGAACCCGCTACGCTATCGGGGACGCCATTCGTCTCGCATCGGGTCCCGCTAATGTTATTACCTGTCCTGTTATATCACGTCTGTATTATTTTATCATCTGTGTTATTTGTGGAGTCATGAGGTACTGGATTTTGTTGTATTATAGGGATGAACAGAATTCTAAGAGTCATCTCTCGGTAAACAATGTTTCTTTCTAAAGTCTCGTTGTCCAGTCTTCTTAGCGTGCCGACGGCAAATTCACATCAAACAAATTTGCACCATAACTCGGCTACGTGTACTCCGCAACAGTTAAAATTGAAGCCAACCCTAACGTTCAGCCTTCGGTGCGGGAAATATTATAGTGCACATTGCATGCGCAGATACAGGTGCACATTGCGTGCACAGACACACTCTTTTATTTTACTCTCATAGTCTGAGGGGACGGCAGTCCGACACTAACGGAGGAAATTCAGGAGCAGGACCAACGGTGTAACGTGCTTTCTGAGGCACGGGGATATCATACAGCCAACTTCCAAACTCCGGTAGTTTTTTGAGCGATCTGGGAATCGAACCAAGGACACCACGCTCAGCAGTCGCGCTTACGACCACGAGGCCAACGGGTCAGTTAGTGGGAAGCTATAAGCAGATCATGATATGTGATGTGTGATATAAAAGGTGTAAACAGACTCTTAACGAAGCCGAAAGGCACTTGTTTTCCCCGTCATTGCGATCATTTTTTTTGTTCTAGACCATACCTGGGAACCTTCTAGTTACGGAGATATTGGGGGTTAAAGTTCCAACTTTTTCACAAGTTTTTTTTTAAATACATTGTTTTTAATGTTTTTTTTTACTTAAGACACCTTCACGACCCCCGTGCTATTCAATCCATCCATCAGCACAATGTTTTAAATGCGTTACATTAAGTCATAACATGAAACGTGATTTTTCACCCCAAAAAAAAATTTCGTTTCCCAGCAATAATTTTTGCGTAAAGTTACTTAGTTTGATGTACACAACGCTTGGTTAACGGCTTCGTAAAGAGTCTGTTTACACCCTGTATGTGTGTGTGTGTGTGATATGTTTTGTTATGCGATGTATGTTTGTTGTTTATTTTTTCTTATTTTGTATGCACGTCATGTCTCTGCGACAATTTTTATTTTTTCTTTCTTTCTTTTCTGTGTGGGCTTTTCCGATGCTTTTCATAATGAAATTCTAAAGTAGCAATATCTTGGAAGATATTTTCGTCCAACTTGCCCCACACACCATTTACCGTACTACCCTAGGGGCAGCTACTGGTATATGACTTTATCACGCCGCGACCGCGCAGGGCACGGCAGTAACCTACAATTTACCTATCTTTTAACATGCCAACAGATTTTATAGGTGTGATTAAATATTCTGATGTTAGTAGGTGAGGTTTAAATTGTCGAGATATGGAGGGATGTAGTTTATAGACGAACTACAGGTGGTGCAAGGCACAGTAATTTCTACTAAAGATGCAGTTTTTTACTTGGTAGGCGAACTTCGAACTACCAGTTGGATTTTGCTCCTGACTAGAGAAATCATTAAGATAAATCGTCAAGCAAAGTTTAAAGGAGTTATCCCAGATGGACAGCTCCTTTATTCTTTCTCAGAAAAGACTTTCAAATATTGTTATAAAATGAATGATATACAGCCCACGACCATTTTGCATGTATTTTTCCGTCGACTGGAAAACCTATGCCAGGTGTTCCGGTTGACGGCAAAATATTTATATAAATACTACATTAATTTGTCCTTGCTAGAAAAAAAACGAAAACGTGTATTTACGTGTCCTACCTTCGGTCTAAGACGTGTTCTACGAAACCGCACTGAGCCCATTTTGGTGGATTTTGCCCGCCCCCCCCCCTCTCTGACAGAGGAGAAGCTTGCCTGGCAGAAAGAACGGTATGAGCTGGTTAAGTTTACCACCGATTAGGGGGTATAGGGGGGTAAGCATTAAATGCATCATTAAGAGAGATCTGAATGAGAATGCAAACCAACTCTACTGATTGTTTCAGGACCGCATTCAAATGAATGAGGTGCTCATTGAACTCACTCAAAATAAACAGCTGACGCACGGTGTTTTCATCTCCTTATCATTATCATTCCTTACATCATTAACATAACCAGGCGTTACGGTAGTCCACAACTTCCACATATTCGCACTCGATTTCCTAAAATCGATTTACGTAACCGATTCTCGATTCTCCGAGATGTTACCGATTGTTGCGTAACCGGTAAATCTAATCGATTCGCACTTCGCACGTGTTATATGAACGGAAATCCGCTATGGGAAAGTGTAAATTATGGTAATTTTAAATGAACTCGTTTAAATGAAGTTAATCTACGTTTTAAGGCATAGAGATTATTGGAGAAATTTTAGCACGTAGTTAGTTATAGAAAGTACTTCTTGAGGTATATTCAACATTATTTTACTTTGATTGGATAGAACTCTTCTTTGACTGTTTAATTGATGCTTTGGACTTACGTGGAAGATACGGAACGATTCCCCTTCCGATTGCAACTTTTGGTAATTTACTCTGAAAATTGGCACAATGAGGGTGTTGATTACCTACTGTAGATACATATGTGCCAAACCCCCATATATATGTATAGAGCATACAACTTTTGATAATATGTCTGATATCAAAAGTTTTATGAAAATAAAACGCTATTCAGAATAAATTAATGTTTGTATACAGAAGACCTGCATAGTCAAGCTAGTTAGTGGGCCCAATTTGACCACATCATTGCATTATTATCTTGTCAACAATTCAAAAGTGCCTGTAACTGGCCTACTTGAAATAAATGCTTTGATTTAGATTTTTGACACCTACATTTTCCGAAGATATTTTAATGAATAATAATTTAAGATAGTTAACGCTACATTTGGACGTTTAAGGGACTTAATTTTACTGGATAGTAATTTACCACATTCATAATGTTAGATTCATCATCATCATCATTTCAGCCGAAAGACGTCAACTGCTGGACATAGGCCTCCCCCAAATGTCGCCACATTGACCGGTCCCGTGCGACTCACATCCAGCGGATCCCCGCAACCTTCACCAGGTAATCGGTCCACCTAGTGGGAGGCCTTCCAACACAACGTCTTCCGGTTCGCGGTCGCCACTCCAGAACTTTACGGCCCCATCGGCCATCCGTTCTGCGACCAATATGCCCCGCCCACAGATTAGTTTGATGTATTTAACTGACTGAATTAACCAAGAGATTGTATCTATGTAGGTTGACTCATTTTGGCAGAACTAAGTCCAATTTTCTGTATACTCATACAAATTACAAGAAAGTAACACAAAACTACTCCAATTCAAACATAATAACATTTTCCAATGTTTAGTCCGTTTGACAAGACATCACGCCTCAGTTAAATGGCATCAATTTACTACAACCAATGTATCAAGACCCCTGATCACGAACATCTTGTTCTAAACCAGGGATCTTTAATTATTACCCTGCGACAGTTATTAGAAATCTTATTTTCCGCGGGCGACTTCAATAAAACGTTGATACTACACTATGTTTTGCGATGAAAGTGGGGCAGGCAGAATGCTAGTTATAAATTTTCATGTGGATTTCCTTTCGGTGCGATGAAAAGTGGCGAGAATTGGATCGTGTATTGAGAACGGCTGTGGAATGTTGAGGAAAGTGGTTCAATTGTTGGCTGAGGAGCTCGTGGCTAAATAATAATAGCAACACGGGTCGATCTTCAGGTTTAGTCGAGCTGCTGCGGGACTGTTCGAAAGAGATACCGCGGCCCTGGAACACAAAGGGCAAGGAAGGAACATGGATGGATTTTAGTCAGTACAATTCTGACACTCCCTTCCGCTCTACCCGGAGCGGGAGAAGTCATTTGATGATTTCCCAAAAAAAAAAGAAAAGTCAAGTTTGCGTTGGTCGGTCCGGGGATGGGTGACCTCCCATTACATAGCTACCGAGTGCCTAGGAATGCACGTTAAGCCGTTGGTCCCGCTGTCATTTGAAGATCTTTGACAGTCGCTGCAGGAAGTCAGTGGCCCGAAAGTTTGACAACCAGGCAGGTATCGTTTTGCTTAGTACTAACTGGATTGTATAAGTCAGATAGGTAGTCGCTCCTTGTAAACTGTGACTGGAAGCCAACCCCACCATACTTACAAGAAATATTTTATAGGGTCTTATACAAAATCAAACTACCGTTTAATATTTACTAGCTGATGCCCGCGGCTTCGCCCGCGTGAGTTATACACCCTGATTTTTTAGTCGTCTGACAAAGGTGCTCCACTCAATGTATCCGACATAAAATACCTCTAGGCGTGTTTTTTTTTACCATTAATTATAGTAGATAATAGGTACAAAGAAAAATAAATAATACATTAGAATTATGAAACATCCTGTTAATAATGTTTACGTATCAAACAGTAGAACATACCTAACCATCGCATGAGTCGAGTAGATAGATCTTCGCTCGCAACAGAATGTTTCAACTATGTTATGCATCATAATAATGTTTTTTTTTTTTTTTTTTAATCTTTTAAATACCATTGTTTTTTGTTATGAATGTATAGTAGTCATTGGATACATGAAGTGGGCTGCCGTTGTCAGACGACTAAAAAGTCACGGTGTATACTAAAACCTTCCTCGAGAACTCTCGAACACTCTATGCATTGGTGAAAACAGCATGAAAATCGGTGCAGTAGTTTTTGAGTTTATCGCGAATGCGAACAGACAGAAAGACGCGGCGGAGGACTTTGTTTTATAATAAATGTAGTGATTAGCATTTATGTAAAAGCCACCTTTGTTTAATTTTATCATAGTGTTAAGGATCTATTAATAACCAAGAAGATATTAACAGGGTGATGCTGTATTATTGTTGCTAGCCTGGACTTTCCCACTAATGGACAAAGGCCTGCATTCCCTCTTTTCATAAGTACTGTGTTTATTAGTATTCAATATTATTGTATATTAATAAGAAATGTTTGTTTGTTACAGTGAACTCACATTGCTGGAGGGCATGGCGAACTGCGGAGGCTGGAGTGAGGAGCCCGTCTCTAAGGTACAGTCAGCGTCACGATGTGGGTACCCCTCTTGAAAGCACCTATACGTTCCCAACTGGGGTACCCAATTGATGCAGCCCACCGTACATATTTACATAGGATAATTGTTTGTATCAACCAATCTATACCACATGCACAAATGTTCCTTTTCAAGTTGGGCTCTTACTCAAGTTACACTACCTGACACATGCAACAACTTGCCTGATAAAGTGGGTCTACATCGACGAAACCTCAGGGTGTGAATACTCACAGAGGCTGTGTCGGAAACTATTAACTATCTCTCACCTCCTTTCTTATTATTTTCCCAAGACATAGGTATAGAAAAAGAGTCATTTATCGTCAACAAAATATACTAGGTGATTTTTTAAACGTTGGCAATACTTAAGGGGCGTGTAGTACTCTTGAAAATGAACAACTTTTATTATGGGTCCGACCTTGAAATCCCAAAAAAAAAATCAATTATTGGTCGCGTAACTTGAAAAATGTAGGCAACATCAGATTTTTTAAATAATATTTTATAGTTAGTTCCTTAGTTAAAGTTGCTCATATTTATGGGTGCTCCCTTAAAGTATTGTCTACGTGTAACCCATCGCCCTGTATAAGTATCCCTAGAGAACCCCTGGCACTCTGTGGTATTAGACCGATATGTTACTGACTATGCCAAATTGGTAACCGTTTAAACCTGAAACAAACCTGATCATCCTCATCTTCAGTTCTTCTTCTTGTCGGATCGATGTTACCTCCATGTTAAATCTTTACATTATTTACAAACTACAATAAATCTATATTACTAACAGACCTGTAACCTTTTTTTTTACAAGTAAAAAAAAAAAGATACAGGGCTTCAAAAAATTCGTCCACATTGCCGTCAACAGGAAAAGCGCCCAGAAGGCTGGCAGCATTGCCACGTTGGATGGAAATGCTGGTCCTTTGGCCAAGAAATGGGACCATGTTACACAGTATGGGCCCAGTAGGTGGCCACGTTTATTGCAGGGGCAGTGGTGCTATTCAGGTCATCAAGAATACGGGTAAATGGAAACCTGGGACACACCAGCAGGGGCATGGTTTGATCCGGAGTTGAAGTCAGTCGAATTCGGTGTTTGAGGAACCAATAATACCCCAGTTTGCCAGATCAGTTCTGTAAATGTGACAATCATGATTGTTAATAATTTTACATAAATCTTCAAATTTTCACAACAATTTTACGAGACACCGAATGATATCAAAAACCTGATCATATCGCATTCCACTCGAATAAGCATCATCATTAGAATATAATCTTGTATAAAGTAATTTACGACGTGAAATCTGTTTAATTACATCGGATTAACAAGTTATCTGCTAATCTGACGTATAACCGCGTGCATGTACGCAGAGAATCTGACGCTGTTTTACTCTGACTGAAATAAGAATAAGGCGTGGTGGGTATAAATACTGACGCTAAATTTTTTTTGGTTAGTGTGAGGAGCTCGTGGCTAAATAAAAACCGGCTGTCATTTGTAGATCTTTGACAGTCGTTATGTAGTCAGTCGCCCAAACAGTCTAATAACCAGTCTTACCAAGGGGTATCGTATTAAGTACCCAGTACTAACTGGGTTGTGGAGGTCAGATAGACAGTCACTCCATGTAAAATACTGGTATTCAGCTGCATCCGGTTAGACTGGTAGCCGACCCCAACATAGTTGAGAACAGGCTAGGCAGATGATGATATTGAGTCTGAAAGGTCTCATCACCATGCCTTTCCCCACTAGAGTAGAATATGCTGGATTAATAGAACTTTTTATAATTAGGATACGCCATTTAAACTGAAAGTCAAAAATAATAATTTCAGTATAAGTTTTTAAACTAACATGGTCACTAACATTATTATGAACACTTCTTCTTAGCGTGTCGATGGCAATCTAAATAGTGTCGGCCCAGAACTGAGCTACTAGTTTGGCGCTCTCGGTTACGTCCATGAGTTCCTGTTGTGAGCAAACAAAAGGACACGCAGGACACGGCATCAAGTGCCGTTTACAATCTCGGGCAGAGTCATTAATGAATTTCCACCTGAGCAGGTTTTCCTTGCCTTTTCCTTTTTAACCTAGGTCCGGAGTCTATTTAAAGACTTCCAGGTCAGCCATGGCAGCTCCTGTCCAGGTGGGAGATTTTCAACAGATGGAACGAATGGGTTATGTAAGGATGCACTACCTCGCCACAGTTTTAGTCTTTCCGTAGACCGCTCGCTAGATAATTAACATTGAAAACGGTATATTTACCATGTTTATCCGTGATCATGGGAACTCAAAATAACTAGTTAACATGGTAAATATCTCCTTTTTAGTGTTAATGATAGTCGCTTCAGCCAATGGCTTAATTGTCAAAAGCCTCGACCAACACCTAAGAAGGCTCTCGTTAGGCAGCTGGATCAAGGACTTGATTCAGAAAGCGGTACTCCTGGACACGACCCGTATTGTTAGGAGATTCCTCTCTCTGGAGCCTTGACCCTGACCCTGTTCCCGATACCGGTGGGCTACAATTTTTTTATATTTTTTAATGTTTTTTTTTTAATACTTATGTTTTAAGAAATATGTAAAAATATAAATAATAAATATAAAAATGAATAAACGGAATAATTATTATTCTTCAAACATAAAGAGACTCCAACAGACTGTGGTAGGAATATGACTTCTGGATAGTCGATGGTGGCACATCGATTATATCGAGAGAATGCATGGCTGCCAGCGCGTTTCCTATGGTATTATACAATGTAAAGAAAACGCACTGTAACTTTTCAACAGGCTTAGCAGACAAGTGGATGCCGCTGTAGTTCTGATCATGTGTTCGAAGTTATCCCTTTTTTTTCGAATGGGAAATCATCAAATGACTTCTCCCGCTCTGGTCAGAGCTGAAGGGAGTGTCAGACTTGTACTGACTAAAACCCATCCATGTTCCTTCCTTGCCCTTTGCGTTCCAGGGCCGCGGTATCTCTTTCGAACAGTCCTGCAGCATTCGAAGTTATCCCTTAATTAAAGGTTACTTTCCATGCATGGAAAAATTTGTGAAAATACCTATATCGCAAAAAAATATTTTCTACAACGCAACCATTAATCAGTAAACTTTCTTTTTAATTTCTATTAATCTATCTCTCCATACAATTACCATGTTCAAAAAGTAGTAACAATTGTAGTTCACAAACATTAATTTAGTTAGTCTCGACTCGAAACAGCTCGCATGTCGAAATTAACAAAAACTCATAGAAAACGAGAGCGTGCGACCGACTGGTGATAAATTACCAGAGATGTTAGGGTGGGTGTACCGATTCACGCCCATGGGGAAGAATTGATGAGGAATGGGGAGAGCAGTGTTAAGAATTCTTGCTAGTTTCGCATTAGTTCTAAAAGCGAGTTTGTTACAGATTTTAATTGAACTAATCCGAATTTGTAAATTTCAGTGGAAGTTTCAGATGAGTAACTAAAATAGCCAGTGTTTTAATTTGCGTCATCAGATCTTATCGTACGTCTTCTTCTCTTTATGAAAAACAAACATAGTTGCAATATGTCGTACTTACTTTATTAACTTGATATCAGCGGCAAAAACGTATGTAGTATTTTTGCTAAAATCTGACAGACAAAACAATCCAGAATCTTACCAGATATTATGACAATACATGCATACGGTATAAGAGCTATCATCATAATAATAAGCTCGAAAAAAAAATAAGGACGAGCGCAACACTACGTATGCATACTGCACACTCCCAGTAATTGTACCTCTCACCCTACATACAGTATACGTAAAAAAGTCAGATTCAGTATCACATTACATAAATGATTACGCACAGTTTTTCTCAATCAATTCATGAAGAAGGTAATATTTCGTGGACACAAAAAATTGGTTATTTATGCAGACAGGGGCGTGAACTAATGTTCTTAGACACAATTGACTAATTAGGACACAAACTTTGTTGGTGTGCAATGGTCTACTCTTTGTGACACTCACTTAGAAAATAAGTAAGGCGCGACGCTCTTGTGAAATATTTTTTTTCGTGGTATGCTGAATCATCATCAGCCTATAATGTTCCCACTGCTGGGACACAGGCCTCCTCTCGATGAGAGGGAATGGGTTATAATCCACCACGCGGGCCTAGTGCGGATTGGTAGATGTCAAATGTCTTCGAATTTTTGGTTCTAGGACGTGCCGGTTTCCTCGCGATGTTTTCCTTCACCGTTTTTGAGAGCAGTGGTGATGAAATAAATTACACAAAGCAATGCGCCTGCATGGGTTCGAACCCACGACTTACTGTTCGTAAGTCGCTACCACTGGGCCAACGCTGCTCTCGTATGTTGAATAATCCACAAATATTGGAATTGCTCGTTCCAGACAGGAGGCTACGGTTGGGACCAAGGGAGGGTCTTTTTAAAGTTCCGGCAACCCATACAAACTTGTTACAGTTTGCACCAGTGATTCGTGCAGTTACAATACTTAATAGTGTCTCTCGGCGTTTGGACTTATTTTCTTGCTCTTTGGCGGAATTCCAGAGGGTGACACTTAATAGGTTGTCCACTGGGTAACTTGTGCTCCTACCAGGAATTCATGACTACTTTTGTTAGTTTGAGTCTTACCTGTAAAAACAATTGTATGTGTTAATTAATAAAAAAAAAGCATTAAATCAGCACATAATGTTCCCACTGCTGGGACACAGGCCTCTTTCTTAAGTGCTGAAAAACAGTGACGCTGTTTGGCTGCAGAAATAAGGTCACAACATTCATTACAAACAGTTAAAGTAACTTTTGAATTGTCAAAACCACAGATTTGAATCTTCAGTCCAGTAACAAGATATAGAACAGTGAATGGTAATATTTAGTAGTAAGTAATTCTAAAGCGTAGACCTCTATGGAGAAGAATGGGCAAGAAACTCCATGGACACTTTTGAAATTAAAATATTGTTATATCTGAATAGATACTCTGATTGATGACATTAGGTACCGGATATAACTTAGTACAGATTGTCTCAAGGACATTGCGCATTGCGGTTGTATGAATAGGTATTCCAGTGCCAGACATTTTTATCTCTGTAATCAAAATAAATACTATTATGACGTACGAACAACAACATACAATTTATATTTGGAACCATTCAGGCTCATCAAATTTCACAATAAATTATATTACATTCTGAATTGACAAATACGATACTTTATGATGTTTGTGTTGCCACACCCATTAGGCATCGTGTTTGTTCACTTAAAGTTCAACGACAATAATTACGAAACTTTATGAGCTTTGAATATTGAGATTGACAGTCGTTTATTTTGATGAACTTTTAAAAGCCTAGGTACTTTTGTAGTCGTTCTAATAGAACTTACCTACATGCTGAAATTAGAAAGACGCCTTTTTTTTTTTTTTGAATAAGAAATCATCACATGACTTCTCCCGCTCTGGGCAGAGCGGGAGTGTCAGACTTGTGCTGACTAAAACCCATCCATGTTCCTTCCTTGCCCTTTGTGTTCCAGGGCCGCGGTATCTCTTTCGAACAGTTTCGCAACCCTGGCAGGATTAGAAAGATGCCTTAGGTCTTCCTATGCATCGTTACAGGTGAAATGAAATGAAGGAAAAGTCGAAAATGTATTATTTCTTTTTCGGGTGGTTAGTGCTTAACCTGTCGTCAGAGTTTTTATGCCGAGAAATATGTTTCAGGCATGCAGCTGGTTTGATTTCCTCGATGTTTTTCCTTTACTGTAGCAATGGGTAATTACACAATACGCACATGATTCCGAAAACTCAGAGGTGCGTTTTTCTTTTTTTTTTCGGAATGGTAATCATCAAAATACTTCTCCCGCTCTGGGCAGAGCGGAAGGGAGTGTCAGACTTGTACTGACTAAAACCCATCCATGTTCCTTCCTTGTCCTTTGTGTTCCAGGGCCGCGGTATCTGGGTTCGAACTAAAAGAGATAAATATGTGACATTCACTATGGCTTAATTAAATTAATTTTCTTATTGTTTATATCTAAGAACAAATCCATTTCTGTCCAGTCGCCAGTTAAATATTAAACAATAAACCGTAACTGGCTCTCCATCCGTACCACTACCGTACCATTACCGACCGTTTCCGAGCACCCACCGGCCACCGGGAGATTATCATCTCGACACTTATTTGTTACTGTTTTATTCATATCATACGGAATTTATGTTTTTTTCCATCTTTTGTCGTTTGGTCTAAGTGGTAAGATGATGGGTCTCACAGCAACAGTGTCAATGTGGTTTAGTCTAACTAGTATAATGGATGGAAGCTGAATACCTTTGCATGGATTGATAGCCTAGTTGACCTCCACGACTGGCAAGATTGGTGGTCAGACTTTTAAGCTTCTGACTGCTCAAAACAAACGTCAAAGAGCTACAAACTTATTAGAAATACCATCTCCTGTCTGCGGATAATCTTGAAATTCCCTTGAAATTCGGCCCGTGTGGAACAAATGACTGAACCTAACTTAAATTCTTAACTCCTTTGTGTTAGGTATAAATAATATCACCTTTCCTCTATCCATAAAAATACGCGTAAATCATTGATAGTGATCAAAATTACAATCAGTAGCAGCAGACAGAAACAAAAAAAGTAGACTAATAATCCCCTAATCGATATAAAATCAAAACGATCTAGATTAAAATCAAGAATATATATTTATACATAGTTGACTTTGATTGATTTGCCAAAAAGACTTCTTATCTTTTCTTTGTTTATTTATTTAGAAGACGTTTAACCAATTTTCCAATTTGCCAACGAAACAAATTAGCAATAAAGGGTGTAAAAAGACTCTTAACGAAGTCGAAAAGCACTTGTTTTCTCCGTCATTTCGATTGTTTTTTTGTTCTAGACTATACCTGGAAACCTTCTAGTTACGGAGATATAGAAAGTCAAAGTTCCATCTTTTTCACAACTTTTTTTTTAAATACATGTGTTTATCTATTTTTTTTACACGACTTCCATACTTTTCAATCCATCCACCAGCACAATGTTTTGAATGCGTTACATTGAGTAAAACGTGATTTTTCAACCAAATTTTTTTTTGAAAAAAAATATTTCACTGCATTAATTTTTGCGTAAAGTTACTTAGTTTAATGTACAATATGTACTAACATTCCTTCACTCATCATTAAACTCCTGGCCTCTTTCAGCGGTAGACTTTTACGAGCCATCTCTCATAACTTGTACCACAACCTAAACAGCTGGATGTAAACGTGGCCCGTTTGTTGAACTCAATAATACTTTCTTCAAACAATTAGCGAGTATGATGCATTCCTGAATTACTTATGTAATTATCTTTTTAGTGTTATATTGTTTTTGTGAACGTTCACCGTTGCTTAGAGGTGATTTAGTAATTATGTGATGTTTGCACAGAATTGCGATGTTTTATACATCAATATAGCCAGTATCCTATTAATTTGAGGAGCTGGTGGCTAAGTGATAACAGCCGCTCGGGTCAACATTCAGGTTAAGTTAAGCTGCCTAGGTTGGTCCGTGGATGGGACAGCACAGATGAATCTCGGTATTTAATGAGTGGTTCATTAAAAACCAAGATTCCTCTGTACCTCGGAAAGCACGCTAAGCCTTTGGTCCCGGCTGTCATTTAAAAAATAGCCAGTAGTAGTCAGTGGCCCGAAAGTTTGACAACTAGTCTTACAAAAGGGTATAACTTTGATCGTATTATACAGTACTAACTGGGTTGTGGAGGTCAGATAGGCACTTGCTCCATTTAATATATTGGTATTCAGCTAAAAACAGAAACAAATAAGCTGAAAGCAAAAAGCTAAAAGTAAAAAGGCAGACAGATGATGATAACCAGTATCCTTTTACTGGAAAATATATTTTCCTTTCAGTTATCATAATTCATCTGAAAGACACCCACTGCTGAACCCAGGCGTAGGTCGGTACGGTCGGTCCATTGCTTTTCGCATCCAGGTGATTTCTCCGACCTTCATATGATTAGGTATCGGCCTGCCATGTGGGGACGCTCTTCATTGAGGAATCCGCGCTATGGGCTATTTTGTAATCTTTTGTTGATATAAGACAAATGGTATTATTAGGCAAGGACTGCTAAAAAGACCACGAAAAATGGTTTTGAAAGTATAAAAAAAAAAGGTATATTCATCATTGTGCTGCGGGACTGTTCGAAAGAGATAGCGCGGCCCTGGAACACAAAGGGCAAGGAAGGAACATGGATGGGTTTTAGTCAGTAAAAGTCTGACACTCCCTTCCGCTCTGCCCAGAGCGGGAGAAGTCATTTGATGATTTCCCATCCGAAAAAAAAAAAAATAGGTATCTTCATCATCATGATCTTCCTGCCCTTGTCCGTCACTGTCACTATATATTATAAAACAAAGTCCTCCGCCACGACTGTCTGTTCGCGATAAACTCAAAAACTACTGCACCGATTTTCATGTTGTTTTCACCAATGGATAGAATGGTTCTTGAGGAAGGTTTTACTATATAATTTGTCAAGTTTTGTATACATTGGCTAAAATATAATGATATTTATTGGAGGTGTCGAAAAAAAAGCCGTCTGGGAGTTTCAACGAAAACGCTGTCAAAAGGGTTTAGGCAGCGTTTTCGCAAAATGTAATTTAACAAAATGCGAACAAAAAAAATGCAAAATGCGGGAACGAAATCAAAATGTCACGATTACTTTTGGTCGCGATAACCGACATACACGCGGGTGAAGCCGCGGGCATCAGCTAGTTTCTGTATAAATAAATACATAAAATGCGAATGTAACATATTACAGAAAGATGAAGTCGTAAAAACATCTAGCTATCACTATACTTCCTAATGAAACATACATTTCCTCAAAAAATCTTAGCTAATTATTTAATTAATCACCCATTGAATCACAAATCCTAATCTTAATTAATCATCTATTTCACGTAATTATGATATAACTCAAAATGTAACACTGTACTCCAAGTTATTACAACATGAGAATTTTTGTTTTACATTTGTAACTTTTAACATTATTTTTCTTTTGGCATTTCAATGGGGCGGTTTTTTTCTTGTTTACACTGACCATAAAGGTTATAAAAATAAATAACTTACATTCATATAATAGAATAGCAGACGTCACGCGGTTTCACCCATGTAGTTCCCGTTCCCGGAGGAGTACGGGGATAAAATATGTATGCCTATGTTACTTACTGATAATATAGCTATCCATTGCTGAATGAATTTTTCAAATCGGTTCAGTAGTTTTTATGTTTATCGTTACATACAAAGATACAAATCTTTCCTCTTTATAATATTAGTATAAAAAGCCAATCTATGGGCACCGATAGCTGAAACTGTTGCCTTGCCTATTTTTGTCAAGTAGGACTGAAACGGACTGACTGACGGATGTTTTCGCTTACATAAGCGAAATTCTATAAAAGAGTATGATAATGTTGACGACCGTTGTTTGGGAAGAAAGACCAGCTACTTCGATTAGACTCGCTATACATTGCTCCATATAATTATATAATAATTATTTTTAATTTTTCAAACGATACGTCTGATCGTTGACAGTGACTACGTTAAAAAACCGGCCCGAGCCTTTAATTTTTAATTTATTTTTATTATTTGTTGGTATAGCGGCAACAGAAATACACATTCTGTGATTTCACCTGTCTGCGTATTACTAATCATGAGATACAGCCCGCTAGTGGACAGACGGACACCGGAGGTTTAATAATAGGGTCCGGTTGGTTACACTTCGGGTACGGAATCCTAAAAAGTAAAGAATCCGTGAGAGCATCTTACACAATCTTCCTGCTGATCATAAGGAAGATAAATATTACTGTCATAACCTATGACGTTGCGGCAAATTCATTCAATGTATGACGCACTTAACTAGGTTCTCCTAACCATGTGTAACAATAGATATTTCTCTTCTCTCTCTCTCTTCTTCAACGCTTCGCCACCCAATGCTGAGTGTCTCTTCCAAATCTCTCCACTTTTGGCGGTTTTGTGACATGACTATCCAGTTTCTTCCAGCCACTTTAATGAGATCGCCTGTTCACCTAGTCAGTTGTCTTTCCACATTCCTCCGTCCCGTCTGTGGTCTACATTTCAGCATTTATTCCCCCATCTTCCATCCTGTCTACGCCATATATGGCCCGCCCACTTCCACTTCCAATAGATATTTACGGACTCCTAAATTAAACACTATGTAATATTTATTGTACACATTGCATCACCTAACCACTCAATTCTCGATCTCTAAATACACACCACAATTTTACAACACAATAGTTATTTGGTAGAAAATGCCCCATCTTAATAACATGTTGGGGCAGGTGAACACTTGAAACGGTTACGTTTGACGCCCCGTCTCGGCCTCGCACGATACGACTTGCGACGCGTTTTTTGTCGAGATCACGCGAGTCAATTATTTCCTTCGCGTTAGTAAAGACGGATAGACGATAGTTGTATGTATTATATTATCTGTGACGATAGGTTATGCATGTGCAATTTTGCCGGTACAGTCAAACTGGCATGCATGAACGTGTGTAAGAGAAAACTGTACAGTTATTCTGGCTTTTTCTGACTAAAAGAATATCATTTTTTTTTTCCACACTGCTCAGGCATAACCGAACATGTGTTCCAGGTATAAAACCACTAAAGCAACCGTATTGTCCTGCCAGTGATGGCAAGCTTGCAAATGAACCAACCAACAGGCTTGCAGTTACGTATGTGCCCTCTATGAAACTCGGTTTTTTTTATGAAGGTTTTGCATACACATTTAAAACTGTCATGCATGACCTATCGTCTATGGCCGGCTTACGTTTGCGATGACTCGTGCCCTGCTCTTAACAAATTATTCAATTTGTTTTCTCCACAATAGCATTTGTTACAAAACGCGTTTCGCTTGAGCGCGTATTTCGTGGCCGAGGGGTTAAAATTACGTGTAACGTAACTGTAATAATACGTTATATTTTGAGAAAGTGATTCGACGTAGATTTTTAATTATATAGTACTCGTTTTTACGCACATGAACGAATTTGATTGTTACAACGAGACGTGCCAGATTTTGAGGTGGATTTTGTTGCACGTAACTAAACAAATTGCTATCTCAAGAGATAGTTATTCTGAGTATTTGGCTTGTGAATCCAAGAATTTTAATAAGGCAACACATTTTTTTGTTAATTAAAAAACAGATACATTATAGAGATGGGGAGTTTGTTGCCTCGCAAGCGCTTCTGCGATGCCTGGGGGTTTTTTTTTTTCAAATGGGAAGTCATCAAATGACTCATCCCGCTCTGGGCGGAGCGGAAGGCAGTGTCAGACTTGTACTGACTAAATCCCCCATCCATGTTCCTTCCTTGCCCTTTATGTTCCAGGGCCGCGGTATCTCTTTCGAACAGTCCCACAGCCTTGGCAGGTCTCGCAGCCCTGGCAGGGGCCTGGAGGTTATTGGTATCGGTTCGGTTATGTGAATTCTCTTTAAGGTGTCTATAATGTTGTTAAGTTGAGTCTGTTGTGTTAATAACACACAATAAAAAGGATGCTAACTGCCTCGTTGGTCTAGTGGTCGTTGGATTGCTAAGCATGAGGTCCTGGGTTCGATTCCCAGTTCAGGTAAAGTGTTATTGAGTTTTAGTATCAGAAATTTCTTAGTAGTCGCCTCGATTTGTACCTGGATGATGGCAATAGGCTTTCGGGGATTACAGGCGTGATGTTAAAGCATACTTTTGTTGTGTAGAGGTGCTCTTAACCATTCCATCCGTCGTTCCTTTCCTAACCTAGTGTTTAAAACGGTGCCCAAAACGATGGCTTCCCTGATCTTTACTAAGTGCTTACGGTACCTACAGGATTTCAGAAACTGCGTGTTAATTTTATCTGTTTCTGTCACAAACAGGGTCATCGGTTATAACAAAATTTCAGGCTACGTTATCTTAAAATCACCCTGTTTTTGAGTGACTAAAGTAAAAAAAAAAAGACTTCGGGCCCAGGTTGGCCGCAGCAAGGAAAACCTGCTCAGAAGGATCTGGAGTGTAAATGTGGTGCTGTTCCACAAACGATGGGACACATAATGTAGTGTTATGTGCGTCCTGTTGTTTCTTCATTACAGGAATTGATGGACACTAGTGAAGTCGCCAAACTCGTAGCTCAGTTGTGGGTACACAATTTAGATTGTCATCGATATGCTAAGAAGAAGGCAAAATAGGTGGAATGTGTGAAAAAAGATTTGGTTAAAAAGTTAACAGCGGAAAATAGACATAAAGAATAAGACATGCTGTTCCGATCTCAAATAAATTGGGTTAGAGCAAAATGATAATGTAGATCTTGAGATGCAAAAAAATCAAATGAGCGTTTCAGAAATATTTCATGATATAATCGACACAATTTGGAAGACTCACTAAGTTCTTATAAGCAACAATAAAAAACACAGGTCTTGAGCTAAGTTAACGTAAGACAGTAGATGCCATATTTTCACTACTAGTAAAAATGATATGGTAGGGCGCCATTGTAAGCGCAAATTAAACCAATTTGTATTACATAAAATAAAAACTACCCGATGTAATGTAAGCTATTGTTGTGGTTACACTTGCTTTTCCATGGGAAGTTGTAAAAACATAAACTTATCAGATCAACTGGGGGTCATTAACTTTATGGACAACATAGTTTCCTTATGTTTAATGGTGGACTTAGGTGTGAAGGCTCTTAAAATACAACGTTAGTCAAAGCGCTTTTGCGTCCACATTTAGTGTACGAACCGCCCATCTGTGGAAGCTTCTGTTCCGTGATTATTATAATTTGAATTTCTTCAAAGTTCGAGAGAATTGTTTTCTTCTAGGCAAGCGTGCTCCACCCTAGGCCGCATGATCGCTTCACATCAGGCGAGTTGCAGCCAACAAAAGCCTATTAGGAGTAAAAAAAAAAGTGTGTGTGTACTTATTACGCTTGTTGAATAGCTAACTCTAGGGTGTATGTTGACTAGCTAACTTCAGGGTGTCATTTACTCGTGACGGTGTGCGCGCGCATTGTAAAAAATTACTCTCATCCTTTTTCCCTAACGCGCCAAAAGAAGTATAACTTCAAAACTCGGTGTACGCCAAAATATTGTCGCTATCCCGGGTATGCCCTCGATGACGTTGGCGCAGGACCAACGTGGAGATTAGTACAAGAAGTCAGGGTGTATAAGACGATGAAGATGATTATATACCAGTGGCATTTGCTATGTAAATTAAATAAACACAAAGACTTACATCACGCCTGTTCTCTGAAGTGTTCGACAGAGTAGGACAGTACGTCCACATTTCATCAGTTATCTTTTTAAAGTCCTGCCACAGCATATTCTTGAGGTTTAGAAAGACAATCAAAGGAACTATAACTGAGCAAATCAACATGTATTAGTAGCCTCGTTAGTGAATGAGATACCTGCGTGTGCCACCATGATGTGTAAAATGTGTTTCTTTCTGTAAACTTACTTCCCTTATTTTATACGTTACTTCACTACATACTATAAACTCCTCCACCGCATCTGTCTGTCTGTCTGTTCGCTATAAACTCAAAAACTACAGTACCGATTTTCATGCTGTTTTCACCAATGGATAGAGTGGTTCTCGAGGAAGGTTTAATTTGTCTTGTTTTTGTAGACATTGGCTAAAATATAATGATATATTTGGTACAGGGATAGATTATAGCCTGGAATAAGACATAGGCTACTTTTTATCCCTGGAATAGGTTCCAATGGGTTGCGGGAACAGGATCAAAACTTCATGATTACTTTTGGTCGCGATTACCGACATTCACGCGGACGCGAAATCGCGAGCATCAGCTAGTTTAGGATAAAAATCGAAATTTGTTCTAATGATATTGTGAAACGTAATCTCTAATCATTTTCTCAATCTCAAATCGTAATCTACGTAAACGTAATCTTATTTTTATATAGATTTTGAATAAATAAAAAAAAATTACAACCAGATAATCGAAGACATACAATGTGGAATTCCTCTACATCAGTTTATGATTCTGCTAACTTTGGCTTTTCCAATTTTTATCATGTTTTTTTTTTTGCAGGACAAACAACGCCCTCCTATCTACAATCCAGAGGACTATGCGACCTCCTTGAAGAAATGGGGCAAGAAGACTGGTGGAGCCAGCCTGTATGACCTGGAGGCAGGTCAGGATGCCATCAAATCCAGGACACTGCCTACACAGGGCAGTAAGGACTTCAGGTATGTAACTTAAATTCTAGCAAAATTCTACTAGGATGTAGTGAAGAATGAGCATTTCGGAGATTGTTTATTAGCAGTTTCGATGTTTATAATGATTGTATGCCAATTTTAACGGGTCCGATCGGGTCGATGCTTAGGTTAAGCCGCGTTTGCCCAGGTTAGTCCGTGAATGGGTGACCACCCATTACTTACCGAGTTTCCTCCGTGCCTCGAAAAGCACGTTAAGTAAAGTATCCTCACGAAGCCGAAAGGCACTTGTTCTCAACGTCATTGCAATTTTTTTACCAGTTGGAACTTTGACCCCCAATATCTCCGTAACTAGAAGGTTCCCAGGTATGGTCTAGAACAAAAAAATGATCGCAATGACAAGGAGAACAAGTGCCTTTCGGCTTCATTAAGAGTCTGTTTACACCCTTTATTTTTTGCGTAGATTTAGATTGACGTACAGATTGCTTGGTTGACGGCTTCGTGAAGGGTCCATTTACACCTTATACAACGTGTAACGTTAAATGCGCAAAACCTGAAAATAGTTTGATCAGAATAACGAGCAGAATCAGTTGAACCACTTTTTAATACAGGTCACATTTAAAAAAAAAACAATCATTAAAAATATTGCCCTGTCTATTTATTAATAGGGCGCAGTGGCCCAGTGATATACCTACCTACCGACTCTTCCCTCGACAGAGCGTCGTCGCAGACGCAAGAAACTATCATTACCAGTAAAACTAAAACAACACATTAAACCTTTAATTTTTTTATTTTTTTTTTCTCTCTGAATCAGGTCAATTGAATTAAAAATCATTTAGGGTGTCTGAGGTTTTGCGCATTTAACGTTAGACGTTGTATAAAAAAAAAACAACTTTTAAAACAGGTAGAGCGTATACAGGGTGTAAACAGACTCTTCACGAAGCCGTCAACCAAGCATTCTGTACATCAAACTAAGTAACTTTACGTAAAAATTATTGCTGGGAAACGACTTTTTTTTTGGGGTGAAAAATCACGTTTTACGGTAGAACTCAATGTAACGCATTCAAAACATTGTGCTGATGAATGGATTGAATAGTACGGGGGTCGTGAAGGTGTCTTAAGTAAAAAAAATACATTAAAAACATATATTTGAAAATAAACCTTTGAAAAAGTTTGAACTTTGACCCCCAATATCTCCGTAACTAGGAGGTTCCCAGGTATGGTCTAGAACAAAAAAATGATCGCAATGACGAGGAGAATAAGTACCTTTCGGCTTCGTTAAGAGTCTTTTTACACCCTTTATAAATATATGGTTCTATAGAGAACCACAAACACCAATCAAATCCAGAAGCTTGTGAAAACATGTTCTGTAATTGCGCCCATTTCCTTCAATCCGGAATAGCTGCTATGTTGGTTAATAGCTGTAATAAGTATATTATTATATGACTTCATTTACAGAGAGCTCATGCTACAAGCTTTTGACGGCACGATTGGCGCAGTGGTTGAGCGATTGACGGCTACGCTGCGTGTCGCGGGTTCGATTCCTGCACGGAACAAATATTTCGTTAAGGTAGTTTTTCCGGGTGTGCCTGTTTGTGTGTGTTTAAATGTTTGTAAACGCACCCACGATACAGGTGAAATTCCTAGTGTGGAGAATTAAAAAAAAAGGTACTTAGCTCTGCTATAATGTACTAGTCTCTGATTGCGTCAGTAATGTACAATAAAACAAAACGTTAACTAAAAACAAAAGAATGTCATTACCGAGGCTCAGTACTTAATACAAGTTGGTTCTCGTTGCAACAATAAATGACTTCCCTGACTTTCACGGAAATGTTTTTTTGACCAGTGGTCAAAGTGGACTACGTAATTTTCACTTTGTGTGACAGAAAAACAAAAGGTAACCTTTTAAAGATGTGGTAATAAGTACAGAACAATTTAAGACGTTAAACGTACTCGTAACGTATTGGGTTACGTTAGCCAAGTGACTTCTTTTAAACTAGAAGAGAGCACTTTCACGCGGAAATCTTGAATTAACCCCGAAACTTATAATAAAAGTAATATATACCATAATATAAATATAATAAATAACGTTTATTATTAAAAGTACCTGGATGACCGAGCTTGGCTCGGTTTTTTTTTCACGGATGGTACGACGTTTTCTTAAAATGAAACCTAGCTAGATCGATTTATCGCCCCCAGAATATAAAATTTCATAAAAATCGTTGGAATCGTTTCAGAGATTCAGTTTTTAAATACAAGAATTGCTCGTTTAAAGGTATTAGATAATAACAATAGAATTGAGGAATAGCTGATGATGAGCCAAAAACAAATTTTATTATTTATTTATTACAAGCCAATCAATTTATTATCTACTAGCTTATGCTCGCGGCTTTGTCCACGTGTAGTTCGGTAACTGTCCCAGTACGGAATTGTACTACCGGGATAAATTAAAATTAAAATATCCTATGTCCAGGTTAAAAACTATTTGTGTGCCAAATTTCATCCAAATCCGGTCAGTAGTTTAGTTTTTAGTAACAAATATCCAGACATCCGTACATCCTCACAAAGCTTCGCATTTATAATACAATCAGATTCTTTCGTTTTTATCGTCATGTCATAAATGTGCTTTTAGCCCATTCTTTTCTCAAGTACGTTGTGGTTGGCATCAAGTCTTACCGCATGCAGCTGAATACCAGTACTTTATATGGAGCGACTGCCTATCTGACCTCCACAAACCAGACTTTACTGGGTAAACACAATTAGGCAGATGTTGAATGTAAATGCCAAATAGTAAGTGTAGTGCAATACTTTGTAATACCGGCCTTATTTGAAGTCTGAGTAATATAATGCTGTCAGCAACAAGTACGATACCCGAGTGCTACTAGCACGGTTGCTGAGTGAACCATACTTTAGATACAAGTGTTAGACTTGCTTTATTTTCTTGTAAAAAGAGGTAATAAAGAATGTCAACACGTATATTTTTTTTTATTAGAGCTCTGAATATATCGAAAACGGCCATAGTCCTTTCTAAGACTGACTTTTAACTATTATACATATAATATGTTGTAGGAGATTTATATTTAAATAATGCTATTTTTCAGGAACCCATGTTTGAGCACGGGTGAGGAGATGACATTGCGTCAGTTTGGGACACCCAGTGAACTGCTGACCAAGCTCAGGGCTGATCTCCGATTGTCTTTTCCAAGGTAAGCATTCATATTTTTAACCGACCTCTAAAAAAGATGGAGATTATGTATTCCACAAGCATCATATTATTCATCATCATATTATTATGTAGGTTTAGAGGTAAGGTATGAACCCATCATTATCATCTGCCTAGCCTTTTCCCAACTATGTTGGAGTCGGCTTCCAGTCTAACCAGATTCAGGATGCAGCTGAATACCAGTATTTTACAAGTATTGTATAAAACCATCGAAGGCAAATTTTCTACTGCAAAAGATAAGCAGAAAATGGAGGAAACTCACAAAACAGCACGCTGACACTGCTATGTTTAACCTCTTGTCCAAACCGAAAGCGACACTCTGCTGGAATAAGGCCTCGCCTTGAATAGCTGCGTGGAGCAGCTAATACAATACCCTTTATTCTTTCTGAAAATAGTCATGATTTATTAAATGTTTAAAAAAAATAAGGGAAAATTAAATAAGCGATTTTTTTTTATCACATGACCTTTACTGATTATAAATCTGCTTCCTGTCAAACCCCAGACAAATGTGTTGCGTAATTTTATCAATAATATATATTGCAAATTATTACTGATAACAATAATCTATATCTTCGCAGAAAATTGTGACATTTTACAACAAACTTCCGTATTGTATACAATCTGTTATTTTGGGAACGTCCAGCTCTTCGACATTTTTGCCTTATCAACTGGAAATTTATTTTATGTTGTTTTATTGATGATTTGCAAATATAATATCAGTTAGCAGTAGACCTTTAAACTTCCTTATTTTATATCTTAACAATAGTGTGATAAACTGTATATGTAGTAGTAGTAAATTAGTACCTTTACCTGTCTATCCCCAATATAAAAAAAAAAAAAAAAAAATCTGTAAGCCTGAAATAAATACCTTATTGTTAGCTCTTTTTATCACCCAGATATAATATAGCACATATCTTAACATCACGCCTGTAATCCCCGAAGGGTTAGGCAGAGGTGTACCGAATAGTACACCCACATTTCGCCAGTTACGTTTAAAGTTTCATGTAATAGGGGGTGAGTATATTGCCATCAACCGGGCACAAATCCAGACTCCGTGGTTGCTACTGAGAAATTCCTTATAGAAAAACCCAATAGCACTGCCCGATCTGAGTATCGAACCCAGGACCTCATGCGCAGCAGTCGCTCTTGCGACCACTCGACCAATGAGGCAGTCATAGCAGTAGGTTGGACACTGTTCCAGATAGCGGTGGGCTACTATATTTTATATGTTATTTTTTTTATGATACATTTAAAAATGTAATTTATGTGTATAAGAATGAATAAAGGAATAGATAGAAAGTAAAGTTTTTAAAAATAGTAAGTCTCACACGACACCGACTGCGCGCGATTTGGTTGCGAAACGAATCTGATACGTCGTTGCTTTGCTTGTATGAAATCTTAATACTCATACACTGAACAATCGCGCGGCGTTCACCGCCACTCTGGGCCGCACATAGCCATTTCATTTACTTCTCCGCCGCCTACGATGAACCGCGCGGAATCGAATAAAAAAGAAAAAATAATTATAACATTTTGTAAGCGGTGTCAGCGGTGGCCCAGCGGAAATTGACAGTCAGCAGTGATTCGGATGATTATTGTATATTGTGTAAATATAATTGTGGTATAAGGATGCTGATGCATAAGAAATGTTTTATTTGTAAGCCTTTTTCCGAACCATTACTTTAAGATTATTATTTCATCCTGTTAGTCAAAGATCTCACGTATACAGTGGTGTTCGCTGCGTTTATGTGATATCCGAGTTTCCTTATTATATTGTGTTCTTTAGTTTAGATGTAAGATTAAAGCGAGAGTGACTTACGAACAGTAAGTCGTGGGTTCGAACCCAGGCAGGCGCATTACTTTGTGTAATTTATTTCATCACCACTGCTCTCAAAAACGGTGAAGGAAAACATCGTGAGGAAACCGGCAGGTCCTAGAACCAAAAATTCGAAGACATGTGACATCTACCAATCCGCACTGGGCCCGCGTGGTGGATTATAGCCCATTCCCTCTCATAGAGAGGAGGCCAGTTTCCCAGCAGAGGGAACATTATAAGCTGATGATGATGATGATGATGACATTTTGTAAAGACGTTTTTATAAAAGTACTCACGCATATCACATTCTTTACGAACTTTTTATCGCACTCTGACATGAGCAAATAAACCGTAGCGAAAAGAATGACCACATTAAGTGTGGCTGTGAGGCACTTCATTATACGTATTAACCAGTAGCTTCTTCATCTAAAATTACTAGTTTTATGGTCAATTACAATGTTGCATAGGTACGGCTGAAGGCATAAGCTGAAGCGAGTGTCATTAACCAAAAACTTTTTAATAAATAAATTGCATTTTTTTCTGGAGCAGACTCAAACCTATATTTTATAGGGTCATTAAAGTTTGCTGAATGCTTGGGATTGGTTATTCCAAGCATTGCTACGTCGACTATAACTGCTCCAGCCACCTGCAATGAATTTTTGTGACATTCACTAAGTCGTCGGTCCCATTCACCCTGCAAAGTCTTTCAATACATAAGTAATTATGGGATAGTAATTGTTTATATTATAGGTAGGTAGTATATTATTAACAAAACCATCAGTCAACATTATTCCAACAACATTATTTCCACATAATTCTATTAACCTTTTCATCTTACTTCACAGAACCTTCCAAAAGCTTTTTCACTGTATTTTCAGAACAAACCTATTAAGCTCACTGTTTAAATCGCTGCCCGCTCCACACTTGCACCACAACTGCTAAGATGTAACATCATAAAAGGTGTTCTAAAAATACCGTTCGAAAATTAACGCGTCACCATAAATAAAAGCAGAAAAAACCAGTTTCATAGCTCTTAGCTCAGAAATTGGATTTTAAACTTAGTCTTTATCGGAATGTCAGCTATAAAAGTTTTATGCAATTGTTAATTTTATGCATACTGCCCACAATATAGACCCATCATTTAATGACTAGGTTCCCTGTAAATATTTAAGTACCCTAATATATATTTAGATTGTAATAATGAAGCCTACTAACAGCTCAGTTAACTTAAAATTCTTGCTTAGTGATAGGATCCAATTTTACGAGATAATAATATCATAGTTTATATAGTAATCCCTTTTTTTTGTTTTTTCGTATGGGAAATCATCAAATGACTCCTCCCGCTCTGGGCGGAGCGGAAGGGAGTGTCAGACTTGTACTGACTAAAACCCATCCATGTTCCTTCCTTGCCCTTTGTGCTCCAGAGCCGTGGTATCTCTTTCGAACAGTCCCCCAGCCCTCACAGTAAACCCTGCATTTTGGTTTTAGGTATAAATCTTGTGTGTTGCTCGTTTCGTCCCTGAACCTAATCTGTCATCAGAATCCAAACCTGTAGACCAAAACTAAAAGAAATCGTCAGCTGTCAAGCTTTTCCACAACAATGTAGATGTCGGCTAACGGATGCAACTGAATACCAGTATTTTACATCGACCGACTGCCTATCTGCTCTAGAAACTTATAACTGGGTAACAGGGTAATCCTCCTTGTTTGATTGGTCGTGCGTACTAGCTATCCAGGATGCGCTGGGCGTTTGTAATCGTAGTTTGGTTTAGGATTAATTACACTCGGGAAGGCTCCCCCGCCTTTCATGCGCCCACTACGTAAACACGGCGGCACATCAAGCTTTACATTTCCAGTATAACGTGGCTTCGTTTTGTTTATATTTTCTGTACAAAGAGAGATCCGTATAAACCGGTTTTGTATAATTTGATCAGCCGTTGTGCATACTGCTCGGACAAAATCTAAGTCTTTGATTCGAAAAGATAAATGTAATGTAATGTTAGCCTATGTTATGTTTAAACCTATAATATTATAACCATCCCTATGTAAGATTGGGTTTAGTTAGGATTGACCCATAAAGTCTAATGTCCTTTTTCCCTTACAGTACTGTACTGGGTAACGCGATACTTGAAAATATAAAAGCGGCATAAAATAATTATTAGTGTTGCCCGAAATCGGTCTTGGTCTTGGTCTTGCGAAAATGCAAGAACAAGACCAAAACCGATTTTGGGCTTTAAACTCGCTAAATCTTTACATTACGTGCTTTGTGTGCGCTTTTATATTTACAGAAGAAAGTACATAGTTACAGACTGGCGGGAACTGCTAAAGGCAAAAATCGGTCTTGGTCTTGTTCTTGCATTTTCGCAAGACCAAGACCGATTTTGGGCAACACTAATTAATATATTGTATTTACGGTAAAAAAAAAAAAAAACTACGGACACACGCAAACAGTGAGTGAATCCCATGTAATAAAAGAAACTTAGTGCGATGGCGGTGAGTAATTACGTGTCGGTTACGTCGCGCCACCGCACCGGATAGGGACAGGCTTGTAAATGTTGGGCCATTAACGTAGGCGATAGCGATTTAGATAGCTCGTGATCGGTTCAAAGGATGTTCGGATGGAACCATAAGTTATATTTGTTGAGAAACATAGCTTTCTATTTTTTATGTGGAACCGAAAGAAAATTGTAGAAAAACTTGAAATACGTAAAAAAAAAAAAAACTTAAATTGACCGAATAAAATTGACGAATAAATGGTATATCAGTTGTAATAAATATGGAGTATCTAATAATACCAAAATTGCACAAAACAATAAAAAGTTTGAAACTTTTTATTATTTTGATATAGTTATGATTATTTTGAGATACATAGTTGTGATTTTTATTATATGATATAGCAGTTGAAAACATATTGTAAGAAACATTATATTAACATAACTATCCCTTACGACATACGCTAAGCTTAAATTAATAACTTGAACAGCCCTTTTACTACCTCAACTAATTGTTTCCGTCATAAACTTGTTGTAGAATACAAATGACACAATTTGCTATGCCATAGGAAGCCAGCAATCCGTTCCTTGTAATCTTCTAAATTAGATTCAACGGTAAATGAAACTGTAACTTGTTATGTTTAACATCTTGTAATATAAAATATTACTATATAATTATTCACACTTCCACTTTTGCTTGCTTAACTGTGCACACACAAACATTTACATATAACATGTTGAATCTCTTTTTCTATCTCATCCAAATCTTGTATCTCATAAGGCAACTGCTTTTTCCGCTATTCAGAACAGACAGTAAAGAGAATTAAACTTTAAAGTGGGAAAAGTCTCACTGGAGTTAAATCTTAAAATCAAAGCAAAATGGGTTACTAAATTTTAGAATATTATTATATCTGCGAAAGTTTGGATGGATGGATGTTTGTTACTCAATCACGGCTGAACGGATCTGGATAAAATTTAGCACAGGGCTAGATTATAGTCTGGACTAGCACATAGGCTACTTTTTTTTCTCACAAGAACACGTAAAAACATCCACGGGAACAACAGCTAGTTCCACTTGAAGCGTAGCTGCAACGCTCCTTTTATGGCCACACATTTAAAGTTTTTGTACTTCAAATAACTGCGATGGTTCCCGTGAATCCTGAGGGTAATTGTTACTATAATGTTTCTTTACGTCGTCAAATTATACCTCTGTGTTTATTACTGGGAGCTGTATTTAGGGTTGTCAAGTCAATCTGTTTTGTTGCCAAGTTTTGGAATACGGGAGATTCAAAAACTCAATAGAAAAAATATCTACAATTGACTAAAAAAGCAAAGTTTTTTTTTCAATCAAAGACAACCAACCTACCCATTTATTTTCTCTACCTTTTTTAATGAAATCGGTTAATAAATTGTTTCGACTGACATCTTCTTACTTCTTTGTAGATTCCCAGATGTTTGTTAGCTTTAGTTAACTTTTTATCTTGTATTAAATTTTTTATGTAGTAAGCAGCGACTTATTGTCGGGCCTACGCTGTCCCCCTATACTTAAGTACTAATGCTGTAACATGATATTGTAATACCAAATGATTTGAAAAGAGTAACCATGGAGTTTCTTGCCGGTTCTTCTCAATAGGAAACAACCAACCCGCACCGTGCACCTTTTTGTCGACGTTTTATAAGTGCCCACCTGGGCCTATTTTTACAAAAATATGTATTTACACATTGTGGAGTGCAATAAAATATTGAAAAAAACACCCTACTTTCAAGCTCTCGACAACCCTGGAAGTGTTTCTAATGGCAAACTCATTAGTTTTTGTCTCAGCGGCTTACACTTAAGAGACTCACAAAAACATTATAAAAATAGGTACCTTTCTCATTCCAATGTCTTAGTTATGTTATAAACTTATATCACCCGTACAATTGTTGATAATAAAGCGAAAATAAGGTGAAACGAGTGCCCAATTCAATTTAATTGGAGCAGTTCTCATAATACACCTCAGGGCTAAGACAAGTCCCTTTGGTTTAGTAAATAATCTTACACGGATTATGTAGAATCGAACATCGATCAAGTTTTTATTTTAATTATTTTGGCTGCGCTATAGTTTATACTTTTGCAGCTATCATCGTTTTACTTGTTGTCTTGGGTGTTCCCATATTTTTTTATTATTTTAGCTACCCGTACTAAAGTTATACAGACCTCTTCATTACATCTAGTAATCTAATTTATATGTGACCTGATCCTGATCATTTACTTTAAAATCAATAAGTATTAAAAAACAATCTTTCTTCCTTCCAGTTTCGTCCAAGAGTTCTCTTGCGAGCCGCTAGATGGCGTGACGTTGCTGCTTGAACTCCTGCGCAACGTGCAGCTTAGCCAATCAGGAGAGGGCGCGCGAGGACCACCTGCTGTGAGGAAAAGGCCACTGCTAGATGAATTGGCTTGCTTGTAAGTATTGTTATATTAATGGCATTCTTGTCTAACTTTAGTGTTCCCGAAAAGATGGCCCAACTAAGGGAATCACGTCATGTAATATAAATCACGTCGTTCAAATTTTTTACGCTGATCTATGTTTGTGTTATTCTTTATTGCACACAAATTAAAAATATACATACAAATTGCAATGGTATAACTTATGTACAATGGCGAGCGTAACCCAGAATTGGGTTTTCTTACAGCAAACCTAATTTTTGATTACAAGAATTGCAAAAGAGGATACACTTATGTGCATTAACATTAAATTCTGTTATAAAAAATAATTCATTTTAAAAACTAAACTACATACATACATTAGCCACATACATGCATTAACTTTTCAGATTTTCAAATGCCTTTTCTTTCCAGACAATGCCTATGGAGCTGCTGCAGCCGCTACCTTGACTGCGTACGGAGGCTGGTATCTGGCTCCAACGGAGTGTACACCCTCACCGTCTGCATCATGTCCACTGTCAATAAGTCTAGGGTTCTAGCGTTACAGGTCAGTAATATTTCCCCTTTGTTTTGTTCTCTCCTTTTGCTTTCGTCCCAAGTTATTTTGAATCAGTACGTTTTTCTTCTAATCTACTCGGTAAGTTGTCACTGAAACTAACACGGCTAGTAGCCGTGTTAGTTTCAGTGACAACTGGCTCATATTTATACAGGGTCAATACATCAATCTATACAATCACGTCTACGAAATTTCGATAATAACTAACTAAATGTAGCCTTGTATTTTTTTTTTGTTTTATCAGTGTTTAATAAGACATAGCATTTACATTTATTATGTTCAACTGGTCCTCTTTTCACAACCTCCTATTTTCTATTCCAGCTCCTAACCAAAGCCTGCTACCCACCAGCCAAAGGCCACAGCATGGTTTCCGAAGCATTATCCACCCTTCGTCTCAGATACGGAGAACCAGTTCGCTTCAGGTTCCTAGTGGGGATGCTGCAAAGTTCTGGAGGCTCAGGAGACCTGCAGGCAGCAGGACTGGCTTTTATTAATGCGCTTTTGAGCAGTGCTCCTACTCCTCAAAGGAAGCTGTACATTCAAGCCGAGTTAGAACAGGCTGGCTTTGATATTGTTACTTTGAAAAAGGTAAGAGAAAAGGGCAAAGCAGAAGCTGTTTCTGAACCAGATGTCTTGAGCATATATATAATTATATTTTATTAATATAATAAGTAGCACAGTCAATGCCCTACATAACTTGATTCCACTTTCTCTTTTCTCCTTTGGAAGAAAAATCTGGCTATGACTATACAAAAACTGAACCCTCCGTCTGATGAGATTTAAATACTTAGTTTCCAAACCATTAAGCAAAACCAGAGAGCAAGGACAGCTCTATATGGAATCGTAATCATGTGAATATCTGATACCTTCTTTATTGATCCAAATGCCTTCTGTTACTAAAGGTTCATTAAAATCTTCCCAGATGGTAGCCAAGCTGCCGAGTGCGAACGCCCAAGTGACAAGAGAGATAGACGACTACGAGAAGCAGCTGATTGACATCGACACGCTGAGCGAGAAGGCGAACGAAGCGCAGAGAGAGAAGGACGATTTAAGGCACAAACTGGATTTGCTTGAGAAGCGAGTAAAGGTAAGCTCAATATGACAAAAGAAATATAAAAATATCATCCAGATCAACCTTTGGTATTTTGAGAGGTAATAGAAAAATAAATACTTATGCAACGACGTATTTTCCATGTTCTAGAGAAAATACTCTAGAATGGAATAATCTTCTTAAGAATTGCGTGACATTGAGAATTTGTACTATTATGATTGGGTTTTCATATTTTTTTCGATGAGTCATCTTTTGGCATCTCTCTAGGAAATGTAGTATCTTATCACGGCCAACCGTTTTCGATTACAGAAAAGGTTAGAGGTGACAAAAACACAACGTTAATACTTTTACTCTAACGTATTTGTATATCTACACTCACAGATTCTTCAAGAAGAAAAAGGGATCCTGCTGTCTTTAGAGAAATGTTTGAAGGAAAAGTGTTGCGAGCTCCAAGAGGAGGTATGCTCACTACGGTCTGAACATGGTAACTCCAACAGGAAAAAATCATTTGCCATGAAGAAGAAAAGCTCTGTTCATAAAAATAGAGGTAATTTAAACACTACTATTGTGCACGTCAAATTCGTACTTAGCTTGTACAATCAAGATTCATATTCGTATAAAAAGTCTTCGTTCTTCTATTATAAATCGCTCTAACCATGTTCCTGTGTTTCTTTTTCAGACGAATCGTCACCACCAGAAGACGAAGGTATCAGTTCTTCAGAGAGATCTCTAAGTCCTGAAGGTGATCCTCAAAGAGAGTCCATGGTCTACGAAGTTTTCAACGTCAAAAACGAAACGTTCGACCTAATGCGAAATAAACGTACATTGCACAAAAAACTAGAATGCAAGAAGAATGATAAAAAATCCTCGGACGAAGAAGATGAAACTACAATAGATGAAGTTATACAAGAATTAAGAAACATAGTCAATCATGCTGAATCGGAGCAGTATGCTAAAGATTTCATAGATGATAGATCATCCAGATGTAATCAGACATCAGAAATAAACGTTCCAATCAATGCTCTAGAATGCAAAAAGCATAATGAGGAAAAAGAAGATTCTATTACTAGCACTAGACATAGCATACAGATTAAAGCAAAAGAAGATTTCCCAGACGATAGTGTTGAAGAGGACCAAGAGTCTGAAATAATTCCAAGCAGAATAGTCCCCCACCCACCTAGAAAGGCTAAAAGCCTGTTACACTTATTTGTCCCACCAGTAGTAGACCAAGGATTGGTTTACAAACCTCCTGACCTCTACGATGATAACTTATATTCAAGCGACGAAGGATCTGATTCTTTACTAAGCGCTTCAAAATATACTAAGCCAGTTAGCAAGAAACCTTCTGGTTCTAGCTTCGATTTTCACGAATGTCGAGCTGTATTCAACTCTATTACTGATAGAAATAAAGAAGAAGGTAGAACTAAGCGATCTAGAACTCGTTCTAGGGATGAAAGTAGGAGGACGTCTATTAAACGAAGTGAGTCCTTCCAAACTTCAGAGAAGGGATCACGTCAACGGGAGTATATCGACAGTATGTTTTACACAGAAACGCAAAGTCCCATAATAGGTTCAATGTCTGCTTTGCAAAGATCCAATTATAAATGCAGTCGTGTTGATGAAATAGTCAACTTGATTGAGTCTAAGAAATTAACTAAAAGTTTAGACAGGATCGATGAAGGTCTAAACTCAATGGTGGATATTGTGATGCTCACTGAACCCAGTAAGCCCATTTGGCCCTATGAGAGGAGACAAAGGTCCTGTTCTAGGACCAGCAGTGATGGAGGAAATGAGAGCCCTTTGATCCCTGTCAAAAGATCAAACAGCAAGCTTACCGACATCCAACGCTACGACAGGAAATCCAATCTTAAGGACGATATTCACAAAATAGACTCCCAGAAATTTTACAAGACCCAGCCAAAGCTGAACGCTGGTATCGACCAAAATGGCTTCAATAACTCCACTTTTCTGGTGAAACGGGGTCATAGTAACGCTGGTTTTTATTCTGGACCTCATATGCTAAGAGACGCTCCTGCCAGCATGACTAGTCTTGTAGTCACTGGCACCCACAGTCACGCAGACTTGAAAAGAACTCTTTCCCCTTCTATTGGATCGAATCCAAACAAATTCGGTATTCATAAAGTAACTCATATGCCTTCAGGTATGTACTGATAGGTGCTTCTATTGTATGTTTTCGGAACCATCGACTAATTTAAGTGTTTCGTACGTAATTTTATGACTAGTGCAATATAGCCCTTTAGGATGAATTAACGTGTTAGTGAAAAATTCAGTTTTTGGTCGGTCATGAATTAAAATTGTTCAAAATGATTTGAGAGTTTTTTGAACGCTGATTTTTTCGGATTTTTGAAATGAGTGAAACCTCATTGTGGTTGAAATAACTGTAGACCTTCCAAAATTGAATAATTGTAGGCTTATCTGCTAATTTATTTGTTAGTTATTTAGCGATTAATTATTATGTATCTTGGTAATTTTGTTTTTTTAGCAAAATTGGCTTAAGATCACGATGTCACTGCTGCAAGTTTATTGCTGTTTTCTTTTTTTAAATGGAATATTGTTCACATTAAAACTAATCACAAGTCGAAATGTTTTACTTCTATAGTTAAAATTCTTCTAACAATGGACTCTAACAGCCACATACGTTCTTTCTTCTATCTGAAAGTTTCCTGTGTCAGCATCCGGTTCGTAATTTATCGGACCAGTCTGTCCGAATCCTTACTTATATGGGAGTATGCAGAGTTCTGTTATTTCCCCAGTCACTTAGGACTATTATACCTCAATTTAATATTTTTTTTTTTTAGGCATATTGGTCTACTATGAAATTATCTTATTTACTCGTTGTAAATAACTCTGTTTATCAATTTAAAACGTAGCATTTTCTTGTATTTACATTATTATTGTAATAAAGACATGTAAGCATAACTTTTTATTTTATTTGTTTTTCTTCTCTCATATATTGAATTATTGAAAGAGGCACACTGGCTTCCTAGTGCTCAGAAGTACAGCACTGTATTAAACTTTTGAGTCATACTTTTTCTTAGGGTTCTGTATTCAAAGTGCAAAAATGGGATCCTATTATGTACGTGGTAAGGTCTAATAGGGACCTACGCGCAGCACCTTTGTCTCACCTATCAATTAAATTAAGATCCGGCTCGAGATTAGCCACATGCGTCAATTGTTTAAATCAGGTCCGTCCAACATACGGCCCTCGAGCCACCTAGTGGCCCACGTAGGTCCTTCATCCGGCAAGCGAGCTATTTAAAAATTTATAAGACATCAATAAATATTGCGCGAAGATTGTTTAAAAAAAGTCCCTAAGTCAGTTATTTCCACGCCATATTCACCTACCCGCAAATGCAGACCGCATCATCGCAATCAAGTCCAGCGAAGCTTGTTTTACTTAAATTTAGGGGTCACTTGTTGTGTTTGCATTTCTTTTGGCCCACTACGGTTGTAAAAATACTTAACTTGGCCTTCCATAAAACTTGGACATCTCTGGTTTAAGTAATAAGGAAGTTACGTGGCTATTCGTCCAGCGATCCAGTTTAAACACCTCCATACGTTTTAGCTGACTCATATGGCCTGTAACTTTACCGTGCGGGAATCGCTTTAGTTTGGACACAGGCTATTTCGTAGCCTATAGAGGACAGGCCTAGGAGGATAGAGCTTCACCCACCTTATTATAGACTACAATTCTGTGTTACCCGTTATTATTTTGCTAAAACTTGTAAATCTACAATTACACATAAAGACACACACACATCATAAAGACACAGTCATATCATTAAGACATAGTTTCGATCCCTAGGTACGAATTGGCTCTGGAACGTGTTACATGTGCAGATTGGCAAAGTGATAATTAACAGACTGCTATGCAAGGAAAATCTACAATGAGTAAGAAAAAGAAGATAAAAACGCAACAGTGCTTTCATACCCCCTCCATGGTAGCGTTAAACGTTTAACGCAACCTTGTTGGAAATCTCATTAGAAGATTGTCTACAAAAAAAAGTAATGGTCAAAGAGATCGCCTTCCTGGTTCTTATGAACCTAGTGGTACGACTCTGTTTAAAAGGATGTTTAGTAATACAAAGGTATTACAGCAGATTATAAAACCGATTATAATCGGAATCACTGATAGCAACACCTGATGTAATGTCACGATTTGTGTTTATTACACCGAATGATTCACTGGTAATTAGTATACAAAGGAGTGGTTTCATGATATTCGGCAAAGATAAGGCTTATTATATACACAATACACGTGGTGATAATGTATCTTCAGTTATACGTATATTGAAGAGTGGCGAAATATCGGCGTGTATACGACTGCCATGATTTTAAAATTATAAAAATCGCATGCTACAAAATTACTTCAATGTAGGTACTCCATCCGTGGGCCTAGCTAGAAGGCGTTATAATTACGAACATTCTAGTGTCATATCTTTAAACAACAATAATTTTGCTTGTTGCATATATAGTTACATTTTCTATCGAAAAATCTTTCGAAGTTACATTAGGTTTACTTCTGACATTCGTCGTCTTTGCACCGAAACTGCTGCATGCATAACTCCATCTTATTTTAAAGGGGGTGTCCCCGAGTCCCAAAGCTACAATATTTCAAGAAGGATTATAATATCAATCTGGCTTTGTTGCCGAATTAATAATCTAAATTTGTAAGAGTTTGGCTAATCCTAATTGTTCTTAGCATAATTAATATTCATAATTTACGGAATTATTAAAGATAGATGGGTACAAATAAAGTATTTCGTCAATAATAAAGACAAACAACTCAGATTAATATTGTTAATACTATAATCTTCATCATCATCAGCCTATAAGGTTCCCACTGCTGGGACACAGGATTGGGCTATAATCCACCACGGGGGCCCAGTGCGGATTGGTAGATGTCACATGTCTTCGAATTTTTGGTTCTAGGACATGCCGGTTTCCTCACGATGTTTTCCTTCACCGTTTTTGAGAGCAGTGGTGATGAAATAAATTACACAAAGTAATGCGCCTGCCTGGGTTCGAGCCTACGACTTACTGTTCGTAAGTCGGGGTCGCTACCACTGGGCCACCGCTGCTCTCGCTTTAATCTTACAGCTGAACTAAAGAACACAATATAATAAGGAAACTTGGATATCACTTAAACGCAGCGAACACCACTGTATACGTGAGATCTTTGACTAACAGGATGAAATAATAATCTTAAAGTAATGGTTCGGAAAAAGGCTTACAAATAAAACATTTCTTATGCATCGGGATCCTTATACCATAATTATATTTACACAATATATAATAATCATCCGAATCACTGCCGACTGTCAATTTCCTTCAACAAAGGAATCAGATTGCTTAAATAAATCTGGTGCTTAGCGTCGATACCCCAGATGAAATCGTAATGATTGAAAGACTCCCTTTCCGCTTTGAAAACACCTTGTACGTTAGGTAAGGCGTCAGCAAGGAGAAGTAGGTCCAGGAAGTGGACTTCATTGTCTGCCTGGCCGTAGTGCAAGTATGTTGGCGCGGTGACCCTGTTCAAGTCGTATGCTGGAGGATTGAGTCTACCATAGGCAGCCAAGTTCTGAACGGGCGTGTTGTGGTTGTACCGACGGAAGGCGTCGTAGCGGATGGTCTGCCCGTAGTGGGCCACTTGGCGGACGGAGGACCCGGCAGGTGCGTGAGCAAGGAACAAAGGAACCATGGTCTAGAAAATAAGAAAAATGTATGAGTATGTAAATTCATAGACCTACAAGTTCTTGGAGAGACTTTTAGAATTAACAAAGCTCCAGCTTTACTTTAAATAAGGTTCAGCTTTCGATTCGAGAAAGATATTTCCAGAAGTGTACTCGTATACGGTGGTGAAGCTCATGTTTACAAGCTTCTGTTACTTTAACAGCTAGATTTGACATTGAGCTTTTTTGATATAGCTTAAAACTAAAATGCTACTCAAATTACTGTTGATACGCATTAACTTACAAAATAACGGTGAAAGTAGTAAGTGAAAGATGATATGGCTAGAAAGGGGGTGACATGCTGCCGACCCCAAATAAATTGGGAGAAGGGCAAAAGAATAACGATGATGACGATGTCCCATAATATAACTGAAATGAAAGTTACTCACAGCATTGTAAGACTCTCTGTCTGTAAGGCCTGCTAAGATATCGATACCGCAGAGAGCAGCGAGAGCGTCAACTGGGGTTCCGATGCAGAAGTTTTCTTTGAACCATCCCACGAAATCATTTTGGCCGAAGATTTCACCTTGACCCATGACGAAGGCCGCACTCTGTGGAAGAAACAATGATGTGAGAAAACTGCTGTGTCCCGTCTCAAAACAGTCATCAAGTCTCAAAACTACGTCACATTCGGAAAACGTTTTAATTTTTAAAAACATCCTGGTTCATTTCTTATCATAAATGATTGTTAATTGGTTCTAATCAAAGTCAACATGACTCACGTGAATTACAAAAACCTAACCTACTTATTGTCTACGTAGTTGATATTCAAAATAAAATATCTCCAATTATAATCTGCTAATTAGCTTTACGATTTACTATTTGCAATCTATGCCAGTCAATCATTCATTCAGACAATCTGCCAATAACGGGCACAGCGATGGTTAGGTGATAAAATGAATAAATGAATTGAATTGTATTGAAAATCGTACATTTTTCTATCGCCCACCGACTGAAAAAAAAATTGTTTTGCTAATTTATCTATCAGTTGAAAGAGAGAAGGGAGGACTTTACCCTACAGTGGGTCAAGATAGGCTCATGATGATTATGATGAATTATCTATCAAAACGAGATGAGATACTAACTAAATTTAGAATTTGACAATCAATTCGGGTTGTACTTTGCTGTAATTCAATCACGATTCGAAAGACGCGTGGCGCCATCTAGAATCATAAGTACGTTATTGTTGTTTTCCTCGGGGACTGTACTTTTTTTCGGGATGAACCCTATGTCCGTTTCTGTACACCTGATAACGTAAATGCAAAATTTTAGGATGATCGTTTCAGAGGTTTAGGCGTAAAAAAGTAACAAACAAAACTTTCGTATTTATAATATAATATATATATTAGTTAGAAAATTAGGATTCTTCTCAATCTTCAATGATAGTCTACTAATTTGTTTTACCTTTTACTATTTGCAATCTATGCCAACCGGTTTTTTTTATAAATGACGTGTATAGTAAAATGATTATTAGATAATAAAAACGTACATTTATCTAACACCTATTAAAAACTTTTTAAGTTTTGCTAATTAATTATCCATCGGTGGAAAGAGGACAGAGAAAACTTTGCCCAACAGTGAGACAAGATAAGCTCATGATGAGGATGATAGTGATGAATTCCATCAAAATGAGATGAGATACTAACCTCAATGACACTCTCAAGAGGTGCCAAAGACTTGAACATAGGGACTTCGTTGTATGTGAAGAACGAAGCGGGAGCCAAGCCGTGGAAGGAAAGGAACTTGTCATTGTACTCTGGTCTCAAAGAATTGAGAACCAAGAAAGTAGTTCCACCCTGAGAGTGACCGACGTAGTGGAGCTTCTCTTGTCCTGTTTTCTCGAGGATGTAGTCGATGAAGGCAGGGAGGTCGTGGTTGCCGATCTCGTCCCAGCTGAACCTCCAGAAGCTATGTAAGAGACCACCGTCGTCAGGGTTGAGGGTGGTGTGCTTGCGGGAGTAGTAGTTGCCGCGGGCGTTGCCAAGCCAAACGTCGTAACCGGCCTCAGCCAGCAGGTAAGCTGTGAAAAGAAACATAATTTCAAGAAATAGAAAATACCAACCATAAGTAAGTACTTGAAGCAGAGCATGTTGCAAAAGGTAAATCTCTGTTGGTTATAGACAAGGGAACTACTAACTGGCGCTAGTGTAAACAAAATAGCATGCTCAGATACAACCACAAAGTAGGACTACGATGCACTAAAAGATGAGTTATTTCAGAGCAAAACTATAATATTTAGTCAAATTAAACTTGTCAATTTGGATTTAAGCACAGTATACCCTGCTAAAATAGCTATACCAATGAGTCTGCATTTGAAACCTCAATCATATTTGCTCGAAAACATTTTAAATCATAAAAAAATATGAGTATTTTTTTTCTCCTCTTTGCCAATACATTATTTCTTAAAAAAAAACAATAATTTTCATATGAATGTCAATGTTTCTGCATTATGATTTTGAAACTCTAAGATTACTGTATCAACAATTACAGCAAATGTACACATTTAAAGGATAATTTCTTAGAGAATAGTTAATATCTTTAATCAGAAATCCATTAAATACCAGATCGATCTTGCCAAAATGTCTACTGTCTGTGGCTGGTTGATCGATCTCAATCAATACGTAAAAACGATGATATTAACTGATTTTATTAGTTGTTAAATACTGATTATTAGATTGATAATTTCATATGACTAATTTCAACATGTTTGTCGTCTAGGGTGTTTGTTTGGGTAAGTCTGATTGGTGAATTGTATAAAATAATATGTCTGATTGATTTTTTTTTTATTATAAGATGGGCCTCATATGGCCTCGATCCCACCTGATGGAAAGCGATGGATGAAGTCTATGATGGCACGAGCCCAGAAGATGCCTGTTCACTCTTGCTTTGAAGGCAGACGGGTTAACAGTGTGGTAAAAGGGTGATGGTGGAATCAGGTCGTGGAGCTCCTGCGCACACTCTCCGAAGTACAGTCTGTAGAAGACCGACAGGCAGGCAACATTACGCCGATGAGCTAGGCTGTGAAGCGTGGCTACCAACGTCTCGTCGCCATAAGCCTTTTAGCTCTGCGTTCCACTGAGTCAAGTGCAGCAAGCTGGAGAGCCATCCCATGAGTGACTGCAGTGAATGAGTCATGTATTGCGTTTTTTAATTTTTACAACAATATATATTAATTTTAACAACTGGTATCTTGTATTAAAATAGCGTACATGATAGCGCTTTCAAAACTTTTCCTAAGTCTACAAAGGCTTGAACACGATAAACATAAACATTTCGATAGCTTATGTTAGTTCCAAACATTTTTGTCATTTTCTTAGTTATCGCTGAAAAAATGGCCCTATTTCTAGGCCATAGGTTTTTGTTTTAATGCATTAATTAAACTTTGCCTTTGTTATTTTTTGATAAAGGTAAAAGTCAAACGGGGAAATGCACGGTCAAAGTTATCATAATTAAACATTTCGAGGTAAATGGCGTTTCTTGACCATGTGAAGGGCTGGCGTTTTGGGGTATATAATTATTTGTAGTTATTTTGGCGTCCAAAAAGTGCTGCTTTTCAGCCTAACATGGATTCTGTCCACTGTTCAGAGATCGACCGTAAGTTATCAAAGAACATTTCCCTTCGCGACATTGAACAATCGAATTTATATCTTGTTACTACTAGTTACGTATGAATTTATTGGATAAAGATGAAATGCTCTGCGTTACCGTCTATAGCTTCTACAATCGGTGACTGCATTTTGATTGATTGGTTTCAATTTCGCCAAATGAAAGTGCCTCACATGGACACCAGTCGTGTCACTGCGGTCACGCGGTGCCATAGCTACTGGGTGGCATTGCTGCTGCGGTTTTGTGTTAGCGGTTGCGTTTTGTGGTTTAGAAAAATATACGGTTTTATCCACACCATGCGGCCGCTTTACTTCTTTTTTTAAACAGGTTTGTTGGCAAAACGAAAATGAAAACGATAGCCAAATAATAATTAAAATCTTCTGTAAGCTTCTGCAAGCTTCTGTAAGCGGCTTAAGTTTGCAATTGATTATAATCTTGTCTGATCGTGATTGTCACCACAATATATAATATTATAATATATATATAAGATTATAATCAATTGCAAGCTAAAGCCTGTAAGCAGCTTAAGGTTGCAATTGATTATAATCTTTTCTGATCGTGATTGTCATCTTAATGAATGATACGTGATTTTTATTTATTTAGGAAACTTTTTACGTAATTATTGTTTTAACCTCATTTTGGAATCCAAAGGGAGAATAATGTTTTTGAACTATCTGCATTAAATCTTTCTTTTTTGAAAAATCATGCATTATGGCATTTTTCGAACGATGATGCAGAAAATTTATTGTAAAAATTGGAGCTCTACAAATAATAAGGGAAGCAAAATTATCTCAGCCATGTAACGTTACATAGACCGTTGAACCAGGGCCCAGAAAAGATAACCCTAACAATGAGTTGCGTTTTTCTAAAATGACTTTTAACCGGATAGAAATAAGCTCGCCGTTAGCTTTTCAGTCCAATACATTTCTGAATTTTCCGTCATCCTTATCGCAGATCGTTGTCGGTCTCTGGAACTTCAGTTTAGTTCGAATTGAAATGGTTTAGTTCGAATGAAAGCCGAATATGTGTACTTAGTAGTTGCTTCGGGTCTTCTTTATTATTTAACATCATCATTTCAGCTGAAAGACGTTCACTACTGGTCATAGGCCTCCCCCAAAGGCGGAGTTTTATCATAATCGCCACACTTGGCAAGCGAGTTGGCGATCGCAGTACGGTTGTTAACAAAGCACAGAAAACTGCCCATTCTCTGATAAGTCCCTCAGTCGCCTCTTACGACACCCACGGGAAGATATGGGATGGTACTGTTCTTTACGTTCGACACCATACAGTACTCCGACATCATAAAGTCAGTCAGTCAGTTGTTGCTGTTGTTTATCAAATACTGCCTAATCAAATATGATGAGCTTCTAGGGCAAAGTGAATAATTATGAAATTAATAGGGTTATTAACACAAAACTCACCTAGACCATTGCCAGGGCCTAAGACGATGAAGTCAGCGGAAGAAGACAAGAGGCCGTGCATCACGAAAACGACTGGTCTCTTGACAGTGGGGTCATTGTTCTCGTATTTGCCGTGGCGGATCCTGTGAGCCTCCAGGATGTAGCCATCAGAGGTCACCACGCTGTGGACTTCGATAGGGTAGCCGTATTTGGCAACTAGGCCGGGCTGCGAACAGAAAGGTATTTTTGGAATAATATTCCTGAAAATTCACTAGTCAATTTTTTTATTTTTTTTGTAATACTAAGCCTGGTTTTCTGAGTAAAGTTTTTTGATAGTACTAAATAAGAAATTAGGTACAAGCATTTAATCTGAAATATATTTTTAGGCTTTGAAAGTTTTGGTAGATAAAGTAAGTAAGTCCTCATTACGCACTATAAACGTGCATCCTACGATGCACGTTTTATACAAACCTATGTACTCAGCCTACCCTGTCGATTCCATAAGCAATGGATTTATTGAAATCGAATTAAGCTATTTTACTTGTCATCGAAGAGCTTTACACAATGGTGTTAGAGCAAACGGCTCGGAAAAATCAAAGGGTGATGCCCAATTGGACTTGAATTACGTGTCACAAACTATGCAATTAGCCCAAAATGTTGAAACTGATATAATTTAAGTCTTTTGAAATTAGTTCTTAATATTATAAGGACTATTATATTGATTTATTTTTAATACAATTCACTAGTACAATGTAGCATTCTGACAAAAAAACTGTTTGTCCAGAAAACCTAGTATATTTTATTCTGGCAAAAAATATTTTTCGAAAAATCCCCAATATTTTTTATTGATACTTACCGCATCTAATTGCGAATCCTCTTCAATGTCTGTTGATATCCGCAACGCTGGATCAGCCTCAATGAGGCTTCTTGCATGATCGGCATTGGGAGCCTTTCTAGCTGATATAGCGGAAACCGCTAACGCGACGAAAAGTGTAAGTTTAAGCACCATTTTTGCACGCTAGTGATCTACTGATATTATTTAACTGTTTTCCCCGTCTTTTGTAGGTGTCTTATCGCTTCGTCATCAATATTATCTATAGATAACCAGCCGTGATTTTTTTTTGCTTATGAATACGGGTATTATTATTATTATTTCCTTTATGTATCTGTTTACATATTGATTACATTTATAAATATTGAAATATGAAACAACATAAAAAAACATTTAAAAATATAAAAAATAGTAGCCCACCAGCATTGGGAACAGGGTCCGAGCTACCGGTGGTCATCAGGGCTGTTGAGAGAGGAATACGTACTAATACTAACAATACGCGCCCTGTCCAGAAGTACTGCTTTCTGGATCAAGCCCTTGATTCAGCTACCAAGAGAGACCGGGTGTTATTATTATTGGTTGATTCTGATTTGTTTTTGACGTTGATGATTTTATTCCTTCTTCGGGGAAACTTGAACAGGATCAAAATGTGTTAGAAAGGTGATATCTACATAGAACATTGTTACGTGTATGTTTTTTTATAGTTAGAACTATTTTTGGTATATGTACAAAACAACCATCTTTCCTTAAATATGGCGCAAAATGTAAAATTAAGCTAAACACATAACATAATTTCTGTAATTCTCGAATGATAAGGTGTATGCAGACGGACGGACGGTATGGAGGCAGATTTAGCTGTTACAGTACCTATATACTAGTTTTTAGCATTTACTACTGAACGGATTTTAATGTCACAGAAAAGACCATGACAATCATTCTTACCAAGAGGTACCGTATTACCCAGTATTAACTGGGTTGTGGAGGTCAGATAAGCAGTCGCTCCATGTAAAATACTGGTATTCAGCTGCATCCGGTTAGACTGGAAGCCAACCCCAAAATACTTGGAAAAAAGGCTAGTCAGATGATGAGAAAAGACCATGACGTCCTCAATAAATGACGCACGTAGGATGTTTAGATACTTCATACTACCAAACTTGATTAAACCCTGTAGTATTTTTTTAATAGCCTGTACTGTCCCACTGCTGTGTGAAAGAATTGGGGGAGTTCCTTCCATATGCTCTTTTTCCGTGCCTTCTCGAACCAGCCCTCGCAGAACGCGTCCAAATCGTCTCACCACTGGGCCGAACTCAGCGGCGCCGTCCGTCTTCCGGCAACCATCGTTCGCCTTATCCCCAAAGATCGATCGTCTTTTAAAGGTTTCCCCGCGAAAACAAAAGGGGTAACGCTGCAGTCTTCCCACCGCCCGCTAAAGTCAATTTTTATCGTTTTTGCAATTAACAGCTTAAGTAGATACCTAACATTAGGCGTAGGTTAAAATTAAATTAGTCATGCACCCAAATAGCGCTGATAAGGGTTTAATCATATTTATTTTAACACTAGCTGCTCCCCGCGACTGCGTCTACGTGAAGGCTCTACAACACCAAAAATACCTAAGATGCCAGTGTCGCTGGCACACATAGCATTATAAGTAAACAACTTTTAAAATAGCATTAACATATAAGTTTCTTTTTGCAAGCGAAGCAAGTGTAGAGAGTTATATGGGAATCCCGCTGAGTTCAGTCATAAAATGTGACTGAAGGAAATAGAGAAAATAATGCAGGAATACATTCCAGGACACAAAAGCGTAAAAATACGTACAAAGGTATCATACCTTACAACACTTCCCTATTTATCTACGTTGGTAGTTATGCTGCTAGGAGCCAAAATGAAAAGAGAGTCAGGACTGGTGACGCGGGAACAAGAGACGTTCAGTTGCCTGTGTGAGAAGCAACTCGTCCTGAGGTCGACACCCGCTGCCCTCAGTGTCTGCCCCTGCTACTTACTGATGGTCATCGCGAAGCAAACACTCACGGGGAACTGTACGCGCTTGAACTGGAACGGGAAGTTATGAGGTATGAGAGGAATGCGTGGTATAAATACTGTCTCGCCGACGCCACAACCCGTAAGAATTTCCGCCTCAATGGTGTGTCTGTGGAGCTAGATGACTTTAAGGCGGGTCCGAAGAAGCATAATCGGGACACCGACCTTCAGCTTGACGGTATGTGGTGGAAGTCCACTTGCTGTTCAGAAATTTAACGGATAATGTGTGGCGTCATCTTGCTCGACAACAGGGTTTATCGAGGTGTAGACCACTTCATTCCCCTCAATTTCCGAGAGAATGCATTCGTTAATTGCTGCAGCCTGATCATTTTTTGGCGTCAAAATGGCCCGCTCACACACCCAAGAATTCTGCTGGTGCGGTATACGACTGATGTCCCCGTACACACAGCGAATGAGTTCTTCTAAGCTGGATACCACTCTACCGAGAGACTCTGGAAGCACCACCTGTCCACCTCTCTCTTCTGGTAGAGTACCTTCGCCAAGACTTAGAAGGACATCGGAGAATTCTTGAGCACGTGCATTGCCGCCGAGCCGAGCTCACATATTAATGATCAAGCGCAGCGTACGAACTCGTGACCACTACCGCATTTCTTTTAAATTGTCTTCCTCAACTCTGCATAAGATTTTGAGGGTTTTGTTGGAACTTGAATTTGTCAAAACGATACAACTTTTAAAAAAGAAAATGCACATTACCATCTATGAATTTTAAGAATAACTAACTACTAACCTCACAAACATGATCAAATTTAAATTATTCATTTCCAAAAAGTGCAACTTGATTTTATTTTTATGAAATCTCATAGATGGCGTTGCTTCAAAATTGACTTTATACTACTAACATTCATTAAACTATGTTTCTCTGCCCAAGTTACTTAATTGGCGTAGTTTTTATAGTATAAAGCTAGATAATAGCATGGCTTACTCAAAAACAACATTTAAATATGCGTCGTCAGATTACACGCTGTCACAGAATGCGTAAGAAAAATAAAGATTCACAGCTCCTCCCCCGTAGGTGATGACGTGATAATATGTCTACCTATATGTTGACCCGACCTCTTAGTAATATTCATGCAAAATTTGAAGTAAATCCATGCAGTACTTTTTGAGTTTAGCCTGGACAGACAAACAGACAAAAATTCTAAAAACTATATTTTTGGCTTCGATATCAATTGCAGATCACATCCCAAGTATTATTTTAAAAAAATATTCAATGTACAGTTTTGACTTTCCTACGATTTTATTATATCTATATCTATACACTATACGGACAAGTGCGAGTTCGACTCGCGTGGAGAGGGTTCCGTACGTTAATCATCTAAATTCCGTAAGTTGTTTTAAATCTGACCCAAATTTGTTTGTGGTAACTAAAAAAAGTATGTATAGTGCAGCCGGATTGTAGAGGGTATTGCTGAACATATTGTCTATTGTTGAATTGTTACTTGTAGTATATTCATGGATACGTTGACTAAGACCGAGTGATAAAAGGTATTCAGATATTTTATTTTTTGATTTCGATTTGTCGCTAAAATTAATATAAGTTGACGCAAAAATATTGAATTTCCTATGTTACTTTTAATACCATAGATTTCTTATAGGTTTTCCTGTAATCTACAGGGAAAGCGCTAGTTTTTGTATTTTTTTCAAAATTTTCCAAGTTAAGGGGGAATGGTCACCAGGGCTGCGGGACTGTTCGAAAGAGATACCGCGGCCCTGGAACGCAAAGGGCAAGGAAGGAACATGGATGGGTTTTAGTCAGTACAAGTCTGACACTCCCTTCCGCTCTGCCCGGACCGGGAGAAGTCATTTGATGATTTCCCATCCGTAAAAAAAGGGGGAATGGTCAATTTTCGCCTATTTTCTTAAATGACTTCAAAACTATTTAATCTTTAAATTATAAAAAAAATATGTTTATTTGAGATGCTAACAATGAACTCTTACATTTGATATGTAACTCAATAATATTTTTCAAAACTTTTATTCTTTTCATTTTCTAATTTAGCACCAAAAGTGGCTCCCTTGTTTAAAATTCATTAATTTACGTTACACATCCGTATTAGGGTCACTAAATTGTGTGTATCAAATTTCAACTGAATCGGTCGAATAGATTCGGAAAAAATCGACTGTGACAGATGGTCTGACATCCGAGTGATAATATAAAGGCTCCGTTTTAAAAAAACGGAGCCTTTATATTATAAAAGGTACGGAACCCTAAAAATTACTATCATTAGGTATTTGGGGCATGAGATATTTTGATGGCACGGTTGGCGCAGTGGCTATGCAATTGACTGCTGCGTTGCATGTCGCGGGTTCGATCCCCGCACGGATCAATTATTTGTATGGCCTACAGATAGTTGTTCCAGGTGTGACTGATTGTGAATGTGAGTTTAAATGTTTGTAAACGCACCCACGATACAGGATAAAGTCCTGTGTGGGGCAACATTTATAAAAAAAAATGCAATGGGTAAAGTACGTATTAAAATTTCATTTTCGTATCTTGGTAACAATAGATACGGAAACATACTCGCACTGGATATAAACTTATTCTCCTTCTTACGTTTCTCGCTCTTAACATTTTTTTTCACTCATTCATGAGAAAGTAGCAGATGACCCCACTAATCCACCATTTTCGTATGTTCAACGTTCTGCCAAACACCCTGTCAAAAACTATCACAGCTAAGTAGGCTTTACAAGTTTACGAGTAATAATCGACCAACTTATAAAATGTACGTGGATAACATATTTTCCTAACTATAACATATAGGAGTAAGGGTTTTTCATCTGCAAATGTAAGTTTGTTTTTTTTTTATTAATAAGAGCAACTACGGAACCGTACATTGTGCGTGGCCCGACACGCACTAGGCCGGTTTTTTTAAACAAGCACCCGTTTCATACGGTCTGTAGCTGATATTCTTATTCTTTATAAAAATGATTTCATACTGATCTGGCAGAAAAAAATAGGTAGTTATACAACTAATAATACTTTAGGGGTATTCTTCAAAGCGCAACTGTTTTTAAGCGGAACCAACTAAGCGCAACTAAATTATTCCTCGAAGCGCAACCATTTAAACAATTAGTATTTGTAAGTGCAAGTGATGGTTACGCTTCGAGGAATAATTTACTTGCGCTTAATAACAGTTGCGCTTTGAGGAATACCCCATACTTTAATCTTATTGTTGAAACTAAAAAACACAACGTAATAAGGAAACTTGGATATCATTAAACGCAGCGAACCCCAATGTATCCGTGAGGTCTTTAGCCTACATAATAAACTAAAAGTTATTCGTCATGGTTCGGAAAACGGCTTACAAATAAAACAATACTTAAGCATCGGAATCCTTGTATCATAATCATATTTTTACACTATATACAATAATCATCTGAATCACTGCCGACTGTCAGTTTCCTTCATCAAAGGAATCAGATTTTTTAAATAAATTTGCTCCGTAACGTCGTTACCCCAGATGAAATCGTAATGATTGAAAGAGTCCCTTTCAGCTTTGTAAAGACCTTGTACGTTAGGTAAGGCGTCAGCAAGGAGAAATAGGTCCAGGAAGTGGACTTCTTTGTCTGCCAGGCCGTAGTGCAAGTATGTTGGCGCGGTGACCCTGTTCAAATCGTATGCTGGAGGGTTGAGTCTACCGTAGGCAGCCAAGTTCTGAATGGAGTTGTGGTTGTACCGACGGAAAGCATTAAAACGGATGATCTGTCCGAAGTGGGCTATTTGACGGACGGAGGCCCCGGCAGGTGCGTGGGCAAGGAACACAGGCATCATGGTCTGGAAGAAGAGAAAAATGTATTAGTATGTAAGATATTATTTTGACAGATCTGTCGATTTTTTGACATAACTAAAATGCACCTCATATTATTATTTTGGATATTATATATATTGTGGTTATTATATTAAAAAGAAACGATTTATGCCCCGTGTAACCAAAGATGATGTAACTAGAAAGAAGCTGACGTGCTGCTCCGAACCCAAATAAATATTGAATAAGTGCAGGAGAATAAAGATAATGACAATATTACTGAAATTAAAGATACTCACAGCATTGTAAGATTCGCTATATGTAAGGCCGGATAGCATATCGGTACCGCAGAGAGCAGCGAGAACTTCGGGTGGGTTTTCAGAGCAGAAGTTATCTTTGAACCATCCCACGAAATCATTTTGGCCGAAGATTTCACCCTGACCCATGGTGAAGGCAGCAGTCTGTGGAAGAAACAATAATATGAGAAATCTATGTCTTGCACATTTGGAAAATGTCTAAAATCTGTAGATCCGGCAAATATTTAAATTGTCGCACTACTGCGTCAAAGCTAATCATGTTTCTGTTTCGTCTGACATCACATTTGGATCACATTGTTCAATAATTCGCTGCGATCACTCCACCGTGTGCCAAGCTGGCTATGGCCGTTGGAGCGGCATAAATGAACCAGAGTTTCGCCTTAGGGGCGGTATGGTAAGCTGAATAAGGTGGTATGGTTGGAAGGATCAGACTGAACTTATTACAGACTAGCGGACGTCACGCGGTTTCACCCGCGTAGTTCCCGTTCCCGTGGGTGTACGGGGTTAAATATATAGCCTATGTTATCTGCTGATAATGTAACATTGCTGATTTTTTTTTTCAAATCGGTCCGATAGTTTTTAAGTTTATTCGTTACATACAAAAATACAAATCTTTCCTCTTTATAATATATAAGTATAAGTATAGAAGTAGATTAAGTTTTGGATGAGCACGATAAGGGGGCAAATGACATTATCATAATAAGTACCGATGGGAATATCAAATATCTATTATACATTGATTACAACGATTACCACTACTAATATTTATAACTAACTTTTGCCCGCGGCTTCGTACACGTTAATTTAGAATTTGACAATCAATTCGGGTTGTACTTTGCTGTAATTCAATCACGATTCGAAAGACGCGTGGCGCCATCTAGAATCATAAGTACGTTATTGTTGTTTTCCTCGGGGACTGTACTTTTTTTCGGGATGAAAGGTACCCTATGTCCGTTTCTGTACACCTGATAACGTAAATGCAAAATTTCAGGATGAACGTTTCAGAGGTTTAGGCGTAAAAAAGTAACAAACAAAACTTTCGCATTTATAATATAATATATATATGTATATATATATATTAGTTAGAAAAAAAGGATTCTTCACAATCTTCAATGATAGTCTACTAATTTGTTTTACGTTTTACTATTTGCAATCTATGCCAGCCGGTTTTTTTTTTTATAAATGACGTGTATAGTAAGATGACTATTAGATAATAAAAACGTACATTTATCTAACACCTATTAAAACTTTTTAAGTTTTTGCTAATTAATTATCCATCGGTGGAAAGAGGACAGAGAAAACTTTGCCCAACAGTGAGACAAGATAAGCTCAGATGAGGATGATAGTGATGAATTCCATCAAAATGAGATGAGATACTAACCTCAATGACACTTTCAAGAGGTGCCAAAGACTTGAACATAGGGACTTCGTTGTATGTGAAGAACGAAGCGGGAGCCAAGCCATGGAAGGAAAGGAACTTGTCATTGTACTCTGGTCTCAAAGAATTGAGAACCAAGAAAGTAGTTCCACCCTGAGAGTGACCGACGTAGTGGAGCTTCTCTTGTCCTGTCATCTCGAGGATGTAGTCGATGAAGGCAGGGAGGTCGTAGTTGCCGATCTCGTCCCAGCTGAACCTCCAGAAGCTATGTAAGAGACTACCGTCGTCAGGGTTGAGAGTGGTGTGCTTGCGGGAGTAGTAGTTGCCGCGGGCGTTGCCAAGCCATACGTCGTAACCGGCCTCAGCCAACAGGTAAGCTGTAAAAAGACACATGGTTTTAAGAAATAGAAAATACCAACAAGAAAGCATGCTGTATAAGGAAAATCACTGTAGATTATAGACAAGGGAACAACTAACTTGCGCTTATGTGAACAAAATAACAAACTCAGACACAAACCAAAAAATTTGATGCCGAACGTGTTTGTCCATTGGGATAAACCGAATATGTGTACCTAGTAGCTGCTTCGGGTCTTCTTTGTTGTTCAACAAATAACAACAAAGTATTATATGATGGGCGCTTAGGAATATTAAAAATCATGAAATTAATAGGGTTATTTAGAGGTACTCACCTAGAGCATTGCCTGGGCCTAATACGATGAAGTCAGCGGAAGAAGACAAGAGTCCGTGCATCACGAAGACAACTGGTCTCTTGACAGTAGGATCATTATTCTCGTATTTGCCGTGGGGGATCCTGTGGGCCTCCAGGATGTAGCCATCAGAGGTCACCACGTTGTGGACTTCGATAGGGTAGCCGTATTTGGCGACTAGGCCAGGCTGTAAAAAAATATGCTTTCGACATACTGCAGCTGAAAATTTATTGTTGAATCTTCCATTAAGCAAGTAACGTAAAATTCACCATTGAATATTGGAATTTTCGAACCCAGTTTTATAATTGTACGAAATAAAAAAATGTTCCCTTCAAATAGGTTTATAAGCGAACTTAGTCGTTATTGCGTAACACGCACACATTACGCACTAACGCCCGTTTTCAATAACTTACTATTAGTTAAAGGAACGTTGCATCTCAGAAGAACAGTTGAAGTGACATTAACTGATGTTTCTATAACTTTATTGTCAAACGTCTATCTGGCGTACACGGTTGATAGCAAGTCTAACCGCTCGTAGGCGCATCCCTCCGAAGCGTTTCGTTTACAATTTACAATATTCATTATATTTCCTAAGCTAATTAATTTATATAAATCTCTCTTCTCTAAATCTAAATTAAAATTCACATTTTCAAGTTACATATTATAAATTCGCCGAGGTAAATTGCTTTTTCGTCATTAGAGTCGTTTTCATGGTTTACGGGGTCGCTGATAACGAAAATGAAGTCAAAATGAAAATCCATGACGGAAAAACCAAAAATTTTGTCAAATGTTTCGGTCAGAATCGAATAGGTACACCGGCTTCACCCACATCGTTATCACTGGTCGTTACTGAACAAATCCATTTTATAACACTTTGTTGTCTCCAAATATACAACACACACTGCGTGATAGCGTCGTTTACTTTTGATAATCTCCCGAAATAAAGCGGTAGCAATCAACAGCAACCGTTTCACATTTAGCTTACGGACCGTAAGAGACAAAACGTTTCAGAAAAGATTTCTTTGTTTTTCCTATGAACCAACCTATTTATGACAAGCGTTCAGCCCTCCGAAAGACAGGTAGGTGACGCAGATAGGATATTTATTGCTAATTTTTTTTTATAGAAACACCGATAGCTACTGTAGTAAGTTACATATTAACTAACCGTTATACGTAAGTCAGTTATTGAAAATAGCCGTAAGTAGACACGTTTTAAACAAAATTAAGTATTTTTGTGATCTGTCTTACAGAATAAGTAACTTATTTTGTCGAATTATTCAATTCAATTTAAGTATTGATTGATTAGAGCAAACGGCTCAAAAAAATCAAAGGGTGATGCCCAATTTCAACTTACCAACTATGTGATTACTACAAAATGTCGAAACTAATTGAGGACTCATTTTACTGACGAAAAATAAGGACTAATTTTTAATAAACTTACTTTCTAAATGCATTCGGACACAAAATTATTTATCCAAAAAAAAACTGGCCAAGTTCGAGTCGGACTCGCGCACGAAGGGTTCCGTACCATATAACCACCTATAAAACATTAGACAACATATTTATGGGGACATCCTCTTTTTATTTTTTGGAATTTTTCGTTTATTTCTGCTTTAAGACCTTGCTTTTTGCCAAATTTCGTGATTCTAGGTCAACGGGAACTACCATATAGATTTTCGACCCAGAGCCTATAGGGTTCCAGTTCCGGTTGACCTAGAATTGTCAATTTTGGTTAAAAGCAAGGTCTTACACCAAGGAGTAAGGAAAGGGAAAAGTTGAAAATTAAGGTAAATTTAGGTACTCACAAGTTTTCGCGAAAATCTAAATTTGCCCATATCATTTTGTCGTGTTAACCACCTTGGTTTTTTTACACCTAGTAATGATTATAGACCTCAGTATCTGGTACAAATTTCAACTTACCGCATCTAATTGTGAATCCTCTTCAATGTTGGTTGACATCCGCAACGCCAGATCGGCCTCAATGAGGCTTCTTGCATGATCGGCATTGGGAGCCTTTCTGGCGGATATAGCGGAAACCGCTAACGCGACGAAAAGTGTAAATTTAAGCACCATTTTTGCACGCTAGTGATCTACTGACAATATTTAACTATTTCCACCGTCTTTTGTAGGTGTCTTATCGCTTCGTCATCAATAATATCTATAGATTAGCTAGGAAGATATTTACATAAAGCCTGGTTATATATCTTTATTACATATATACCTGCTAAGAAATAGCTACTGTTATTTTTCATTATCTTTCTGAATTAGACTCTCATGCAACATTAGTTTGAATTATTTTGGGGTATTCCTCAAAGCGAAACTATTTTTGAGCGCAAGCAACTAAGCGCAACTAAATTAAAATTCGAATTGTTCGAATGGTTGCTTTGAGGAATAATTTAGTTGCGCTTAAAAACAGTTGCGCTTTGAGGAATACCCCATAGCTTTGCTTAAATAAAAATATGGCGTAAAAATTAAAAAAATAAAGCTAAACAATCCATAAAATGAACTTGTAACGAATCAATAAGATAACAATAGAGTTAAAAATATTTATGAAAATTAATGCATTTCCTTAAAACATTGACAGCCATAACATGCGGGTAGTAGTAACAATAAATCTATTGTGTTTACAGCAATGAGAGTGTTAATGAAATAAACAGTCTTCCTTATTATTGGTACCTACCTACAATAACTTAACATAACACCACTTCTATAATTACAGAAGAATACAGCGGCGGTGTACTAATATTCAGCTGACTCCAGCTAAACGAGAGTCCGACTCTAAGATATTTAAGAAAAGGCAGATTCTGTAAGTGTAGATAAGATGCGTTTTATATCAAGCAGCCTATCGAACTCCACTGCTGGGCATAGGGCTCTCCCAAGCTGCGACAAAACATCCTGTCCCTCACTCTCCCCATCCAGTCTGACCATCTGGTCGCCGCACCATCAAACTGGGAGCGTCTCACACTAAACTAGCCAATCTACGTGGCAAGGAAGGAACATGGATGGGTTTTTGTCAGTATAAGTCTGACACTCCTCCCCGCTCCGTCCAGAGCGGGAGAAGTCATATGATGATTACCCATCCGAAAAAAAAAAGGCCCATACAGATAATTGTTCAGTTTTATGGTATGTACCGCACACTTAAATATGACCAAATTTTTTTGACACAGTTCGTATATTCCATTCTATTATATAAGGTCTATCTATTCATACACAAAAACTCTTAAGGGATTATTGTACTCATCATTAAGAACAACTTTCACTATAGCACCAAACCTGAAATCTCAAAAAAAAATTAGCTGTTGCCTACATCTATGATTGCATAACTCTTCAAAATGTAGGCAACAGTTGATTTTTATTTTGCGATTTCAGATTTGGTTTGCGATAGAGATAAACTTATTTATTTGTTTACAATAAATAATAGCTCGTAGTAAAACAATTGAATTTTATATAGGCCCTCATCAATGAACATATTATATACAAAATCTAAATTACTATTGTGATTTTTATACGCATTTCCGAAGAGGTGGAATTATTGATGATACCGTGTGAACGAACACATAATTATTGATGATGCCGTGACATCGTAACTGACACCTCATATTCTGTTTAATTCTAAAGTCCAAATTCATGACAAGAACACAAGTAGGTAGGTAAGGCTGCTAGGATCGCGGGTGTTCAGAGAGGCCACACTGCCCGCCAACCTAATGTCCTCAGAGAAGATGGTGGCACAGTGGTCAAGTGCTACCGTGCACACTTTCATAACGAGCTTCAGGGGGACTGATAAGAGGTCTCTTATCAGTTCCACCATGAATGTGCGTTATACAGGGGTGGGGTAACCATGACGTATTAAAGCAGTATTGTTTGAATGTCAGGCCAGTGTGGGAAATAGACACTGTACGAACTGTGACCACCGGGGTAGTTTTAGTGAGGTCAAAATCTCGTACTCCCTGGTGTTATCCCCAAAGATCGGTCACCTTTTGAAGGGGTCCCACCGAAAACAAGGGGTAACGCTGCGGTTCCCCAATGCCGCTTAAGTGAGTTTTAATAGTTTTTTCCAATGAGAATTAGAGGCTGTATAGTCATTGGTTTTTGTAAATAAGTGCTTGCCTAATTAAGTACCTAAAATTAGGTTTACGCTAAAACAAAATTAGTAATGCACACAAGATGGCACTGATATTGGTGTAATCACATTTCTAGTAATATCCTAATTGTCGTATAAATATCATAATCGTGTTTAAAAAAAATACGATGTTTAGGATTTTTCATTGAGATAAGTACTCATTATTTTTCCGTATTTTCGAAACATACACTTAAAGGATAAACACTATTATATTATATTATATTATATTTATTTATATATTTTTGACGTGATAACGTCTTATAAATCGATGAACGCCCGCTGCAAGCACGAAAAAGTGTCATGTTTCGCCTGAGCAGAGCGTGCAAGCGAGAGCGCGGAACAAGCGATAGAGTGTTCTAGGAAACTCGATATCAGTTTTCAAGAGCTCACTCCTCACTGTTACATAACTGGTTTTTTTTTCATCTCTCTGTTAGATGTATGGAGAGCCATGCACACCTATTTTTTTGATAATTTCATATCACTTTTGTGTAGCGGTTCATAGAAGACACCTACTCTTCATTCAAATTTTAACATAACTTGGGCATTTGGGTACGGAACCCTTTTTTTTTTTTACGGATGGGAAATCATCATATGACTTCTCCCGCTCTGGGCAGAGCGGAAGGGAGTGTCAGACTTGTACCGACTAAAACCCATCCATGTTCCTTCCTTGCCCTTTGCGTTCCAGGGCCGCGGTATCTCTTTCGAACAGCCCGCAGCCCTGGCAGGCATCGGCCCTTGCGGGCCCCTCCCTATTTGCTGACATCTCTTTGAGGCGCGCGTGGAACACGAACGCGCCGTCAACACGGCCTGTCGTCAAAAGACGGACGGACGGCGAGCTAGCCCATTACTCTCCGTCCACAGGTCCGCGTCTACGGTGGCCGGAAGCCACCACGTGACCCCCGACGCCCGAGGCGTCTCCCGCGGCGGCTGGGACGAGAGGCTGGGTACGGAACCCTAAGAAACAGTTACTAAGTATAGTGAATTTCTGATATAATTTACAATTAAAAAAAACACCTTTATCTAAGCCTTTTTTGATTTTTAAATTTTTACTAAAACGTAATTGAAAAATGAAATTATCGATTCACCATTGAACTAAGCCGATTGGTGATAATTTTTCAAACAAGAAAACTACACGTTTCATACTGTGTATAGCTGATTTTTATCTTAATAATTTATTATTTCGTAGGGTTGCACTGTACAATAACCGCTTTTGACTAAGTGCATATTGATGTATACACGGTACATATACCAAAACAACGTTTTTTACAATTTTCGTCTGTCTGTCTGTTTGTTCCGGCTAATCTCTGAAATGGTTGGACTGATTTTGACGGGACTTTCACTGGCAGATAGTAGTAGTGAAGTAACAAGGAGTAACTTAGGCTACTTTTATTTTAGATAAATAATTAGGGTTCCTTGCAAAGAAAACAAAACCCTTGAAATTGATAACAAAATTCGATTCAAATAGGGAAGTGCTTATAATAAAGGGGATTTTTTAATAATAATTTCACGCGAACGTAGATCGCGGGTAACAGCTAGCAGTACATAATAATGCTTTCATGATGATCTGGCAGAAAGAAAATATTCAATTAAACAACTCAGATTAATTCTGTTAATAATTAAATAAACAAAACCTACAAAACTTGGATATTAATAAAACGCAGCGATGTATCCGTGATGTCTTTTTTGTCCTACATAATAAACTAAAAGTTATTCGTCATGGTTTCGAAAATGCTTAAAAATAAAACAATACTTGAGCATCAGAATCCTTATATTACAATCATATTCACACTATATACAACTAACATCCAAATCACTGCCGACTGTCAGTTTTCTTCAACAAAGGAATTAGATTTTTATAAATCTGCTCCTTAGCGTCGATACCCCAGATGAAATCGAAATGATTGAAAGAGTCCCTTTCAGCTTTGTAAACACCTTGTACGTTAGGTAAGACGTCAGCAAGAAGAAGTACGTCCCGGAAGTGGACTTCATTGTCAGCCTGGCCGTAGTGCAAGTATACTGGCGTGGTGACCTTCTCCAATTCGTATGCTGGAGGGCGGAGTCTACCGTAGGCAATTAAGTTCTGAACACTCGTGTCGTGGTTGTACCGACGGAAGGCATCGAAGCGGATGGTCTGCCCGAAGTGGGCCACTTGGCGGACGGAGGCCCCGGCCGGTATGTGGGCAAGGAACAGAGGAACCATGGTCTAGAATAAGAGAAAATTAATAAACTTACAAGTTTTTGGAGGACTTGAGAGTTTGAATTATTAGTACTGACACAAAATTGAAACTTAATTTCAAATTAGTTTAGCTTTTAATTTGAGAAAGTAATTTCCTTATGTGAACTGTGAATCAAGCTCATGTTTACATGCTTCAGTTACTATCTTGACAGTTAGAATTGAGATATTTTGACAAAGCTTAAAACTAAAATGCGACTCAAATTATTGTAGATATGCATTCTGTTAAAAAAACGGGTGAACGTTCTGAATGTTCTGCCTGAAAGATGATATGGCTAGAAAGGGTGATATGCTGCTCCGACCGCAAATAAATTGAGATAAAGGCAGGAGTATAACAATAATGATGATGTCCCATAATGTAACAGAAATTAAAGATACTCACAGCATTGTAATACTCTCTATCTGCAAGGCCGCCTAAGAGATCAGAACTGCAGAGAGCCCCGAGAGCGTTAGCTAGGATTCCAGAGCAGAAGTTGTCTTGGAACCAGTTCGCGCGACGATTTTGGCCTAAGATTTCAGCATGTCCCAATGCGAAGGCAGTGGTCTGTGGAAAAAACAATGATATGAGAAACGTGCTACGTCCCGCAGTATTTCCAATCTAGAATTCCAAAACTACGTCACATCGGAAAATGTCTTAGATCTGTAAATACGGAAAATATTTGAATTGTCGCCCTACTGCGACAAAACCTGAACGTTTTCTATTTTTGTTTCGTCTGACATCGCATTTGAATCATATTGCCAAGCTTATTCGATATGGCTAACGACCGTAAGAGAGGTATGAATGGATCAAATTTCGCCTAAATAGCGGTATGGTAATAATGAAGCTAAATTAGGTTGCTAATCGATCACACATGAATATTAAAAATCTTGTTCTTTATGATGTCTTGATGATGATGAATTATCCATCAAAATGAGATGAGATACTAACCTCAAGGGTACTTTCAATAGACGACAAAGCATTGAACATAGGAACTTCGTTGTGTTTGAAGAACGAAGCAGGAGCCAAGCCGTGGAAGGAAAGGAACTTGTCATTGTACTCTGGTCTCAAAGAATTGAGAACCAAGAACGTAGTGCCACCCTGAGAGTGACCGATGTAGTGGAGCTTCTCTTGTCCTGTGTTCTTGAGGATGTAGTCGATGAAAGCAGGAAGATCATGGTTGCCGATTTCATCCCAGCTGAACCTCCAAAAGTTTTGTAAGACACCACTGTTAGGGTTGAGAGAGATGTGACTGCGGGAGTAGTAGTTGCCGCGGGCGTTGCCCAGCCATACGTCGTAACCGGCCTCAGCCAGCAGGTAAGCTGTGAAAAGAGACCCCATTTTAAGAAATAGAAAATACCAACAATAAGTATAGTTTAAGTAGAACATATTTATAAGAAAATTCTCTGTTGGTTCATAAGGGAACCACTAACTTACGCTAGTGTCAACAAAATACACAAAGCTTAGACACAAACCAAAAAAATGAGGCTTACAATGCATTAAAAGGAATACAAGTTTTCAAGAAAAACTCACCTAAAGCGTTGCCAGGTCCTAAAACGACGAAGTCAGCGGAAGAAGACAAAAGTCCGTGCATCAGAAAGACGACGGGTCTCTTGACAGTGGGGTCATTGTTCTGGTATTTGCCGTGGGGGATCCTGTGGGTTTCCAGGATGTAGCCATCAGAGGTCACCACATTGTGAACTTCGACAGGGTAGCCGTATTTGGTGATTAGACTGGGCTGTTAAGTAAAAGGTATTTTAGAAATAATGTGCCTGATAATTTAATAATGTTTTTTATTTAAAGTGCTGGTTTTCTGAGTAAAGGTTTTTGGTAGTATTTATTAAGAAATTCGGTACAAACATTTACTTCTCAAAAATATGTAAGTCGTTATTTTGCAACACACTTGCATTGACTTTAATAGATAATTGGTAGAAAATGTACTCATTACGCATTAAGTAGGCACTTAAACAAAATTAAGTATTTCTGCCTATACAATGAAGCAATTGATTTTGTCGAATTATTTAAATTTAAGTATTGTTCTTGTCATCTGAAAGCTTAAACAATGACGTAGTAAAAGGCCAAGCAAAATCAAAGGGTGATGACCAATTTCAATTTGAACTGTTCGTCTCACAAACTATGTAATTAGTACAAAATGTCAAAACTGTGATTAATTTGAGTCATTTGAAATTAGTCCCAAATATACTTGGGCTAATTTTGAATACACTTCCAATTTAGCATTCTGACATCATCAGCATTTAAAAAAAAAACAACTGGTTTAACTGAGTGACACTTACCACATCTAATTGTGAATCCTCTTCAATACTAGTTGACACCCGCAACGCCGGATCGGCGTCAATGAGGCTTCTTGCATAATCGGCGTTGGGAGCCTTTCTAGCTGATATAGCGGAAACCGCTAACGCGACGAAAAGTGTAAAAAGCACCATTTTTGCACGCTAGTGATCTACTGATAACATTTAACTGTTTCCACCGTCTTTTGTAGGTAGCTTATCTCTTTGTCATCAATATTATCTATAGATTATCCAGCCGTGATTTTTTTTTGCTTAGGAATATGGGTGTTATTATTATTATTACCTTCACATTAGTCAGCCGTGATATTTTTGATGAGAAAATTGTACGGATGTTATTATTATTTTTCCATTATTCATATCTACCTAAACACATTAATTTCATTTTTAAATCTAAAATAATATAAAAAATAGTAGTCCTCCGGTATCGGGAACAGGGTCCAAGCTACGGCGGTCAGGGCTCCAGAGAGAGGAGGCTCCTTACAATACAAGCCGTGTCCAGGAGTATCGCTTTCTGAATCAAGCCGTTGAGCTGCCTAACGAGAACTTCCTCAGGTATTGGTCGAAGCTCTTGGCCAATGACTATTGGGCAATTAAGCCATTGGCTAAACCGACTATCGGCACAATTATAATCGCTGAGCTCACATCCCACATGTCGACAACTTCTTATTATTATTTGTAAGTTCTGATTCGGTTTATCTTCGTTTTTTTCCCTTCTTGAGGATTAAAATAATGTTAGATAAAAGATATCTACATAATTTATGGTTACATGTATGTTGTTTTATAATTAAAACTAATCGTAATAATAATACGCATTGACTTCCTGAAGCAGAAAGTGTATGCAAACTGTATTCGTAGGTATAACCGCTTATAATAAACGGTGGGTGGAACGATACACTCAGAATCGAACATTCCACAGTCATGAAAAGTAGGATTTAAGAGCATGCGACTGGACCAAGGTGCGTCTGAACGCGCCTACTGGACGATGACGCCATGTGTTCGATTTGGCGCAGCCTTCCGAGAGCTAATGGACTCTGGAGGTCCAGAGAGCGTGCGATCCAATACCAAAAATGGAGGCAATCACAATCATCCTCCAAGACGTAACTCGTGCAGTCCTTCCATTGCCTAATTGGAAGTTTCCAGGGCCGGACGGGCTCCACAACTTTTGGATTAAGAAGATCCAAAGGCCGCACGCTCGCTTCAGTGCCAGCCTTAGAGTCAGAGTCGCTGCCTGAGATAATGCCCGACTAGAATAACCCACCTGCTCTAAAAATCGGGTAGTACTGTGGAACTCAACAATTATAGAACAAATTCTTTATTTTAATTACTTGTCTTCCGACAGTGCCATGACGACTTACAGTCAGCCCCAAAAAGATGTAAACGCGGACAAGGAACCATTTTATTGTCTATTAACATTATTCCACAAAATTGTGTATAACATGTAAAGTTTCAAAACGTACCGTTACCGTATCGTACCGTTTTGTCACCAAAACCTCCTACACAGGCCGGAATCCGTATCATTTCACTATCACTACATGATATAAAACAAAGTCCTCCGCCGCGTCTGTCTGTCTGTTCGCGAGGAACTCAAAACTACTGCACCGACTTTCATACTGATTTCAACAATAGATTTTAGTGAGGTTCTTGAGGTAGGTTTTAGTGTATAATTTGTCAAGTTTTTGAATACATTGGCTGAAATATAATAATATTTCCCATGGGTTGCGGGAACGGGTTCAAAATTTCATGATTACTTTTGGTCGCGATAACTGACATCCACGCGGGCGAAGCCGCGGGCATCAGCTAGTACATACTAATATAAACACTGTCATCAAAAATTGCCTATATTTCCTAAATCCCATTTAATACTTTATTTTCTTCTGTCAGATCATCATGAAAGCATTTTTATGTACTGTTTACTGTTCAACCGTACAATAAAATAAATGATCAAGATAACAACAGCTGCACACTGTATAACACGTGTTGGTTTCTTGTCTACATTTTATCGCTAATCGGCTAAGTTCAATGGCGAATCGATTATTTCATTTTTATCATTTTTCAATTACGTTATAGTAAATATTAAAAAAAATGATAAATTATTAACAAAGTCGTTTTCATTGTAATTCCTCTTATCCCAATTTATTTGGATTCCCTGAATATCGTTTTCTTCTACAAATTCATCATAGCCTTGCCCTTATCCTAATTAATATGGGGATGGCGCAACATGTATTCTTCTTCCATACTTCTCTATTTACTCCACATCTCATCAGACACCTTTCTTGCCACATCATCCTTTACACTGTCCATCCATGGATCTTTGGTCTTCGTCTACTCTTATAGCCATCCACATTCATACTCAAAACTTTCTCATAAAAAAACGACATTTTCCTCATTCCTCTGCATGACATGCCCATCTAAGTACCAAAATATGTCTTTGTCGTCATCTCAGAGTTCCTATACGAGTATATCTACTTCCATCACCTATACCATCCTATCCGTATTTTAAGCCATATTGATTTCCAAAATCTCTACACCTTTTTTTAAATGTCTCCTTTCATATATTATTATTTGTGGTCATCCACAATTTAAGCTTTACACAGGAAGTGTACAGTACGAATGTGGATGACCACCTTTAACTTTGACTTCCTTCATATTATTATTTTTAATAATATCCCATTTGAAGCTTCTTTATATCTATCAAGCGGTCAATGGTCCTCATATTTTTATTATAGTTATTATTTTATAGGTATCAACATATCACTAAAAGGTGTGTATCTTTTAAATGCCAGTGCCTGTATTAGTATCAAAATACAAATATGAAACCTACCGCAATTAAAATATCGCATTTATTAAGATACTAAAGCCAGTTCTGGTGGCTATCGAAGATATTTATAGAATAGATTTTAGTGTACGCCTACTTTTAGACACCTAATTAATTTCCCTAAAACCTCTTATTTGCAAAAAAACATGATAAAAAGGGACTTTATCGGCATTATTTAGCGGTATTGATCCTTGTACATGATAACCATGTCTATATCTTTAATTAGGTAATTTTAATGTAATAATGAATCAACAGTAGGTAAGAAATCAATATAATTATACATATAGGCGAAGAGAGTGCAGCCTTTTATTTTCGGAGGAAACCTTCAATCTTAGCGAGGTGATCTTTGGGGATAAATACATCCCGGTGGTCACAATCCGCACATGAAAGGAGCCACTATTTCCCGTTTTAAAGACCAGTCCGGAGCCCCCTCTGTGCACCGCCTATTTGAGCACGTCCCTGGGGAGACTTCAAAAAGGTCTCCCTTGAGCTTCGCTGTGCAAGTGTGCACGGTAGCATTGACCACAGTGCCGCCGTCTTCTCCGAGGTCCTTGGTGGACGCGCAGAGTGCCCATTCTGAACTTCCATGACCCCAGAAGCCTGACCTGCCTGCTTATAGTTAGGAGTTCTGAAATATTTCATTCATACGCTGTCATCAAACGGTAATCTACATTTTTATACATGTTCATTGATGAGGGTAGGTATAACATTCAATATTGTCTTAGCTACGTGCCATTAATGTAAACAAATTATTAAAGCAAAATATAATATTAGGTGCCAATTTATTGATGTGGCAATACAAATCATACATAGGTTTGTAGCAGATGAACATTCCTACCAAACACAAAAAACTAGGACTAGACAAATCTTTAGGTAAAGTGTGTTCAGTCAAGAACAATGAAATGTCACTTAGAAAATTATAAGGTGATTTCTTTCTAGAAAATTCCTCCCTTTTAATACGATACCCCTTGGTTAGACTGGTTGTCAGACTTTTTTGGGCCACTGACTACCTAACGACTGTCAAAGATCTAAAAATGACAGCCGGGACCAAGGGCTTAACGTGCTTTCCGAGGCACGGAGGAAACTCAATATGTAATGGACCCATCCACAGACCAACCTAGGTAAGCACGGCTTAAAGTCAAAGTCAAAGTATTTTATTTGTTGAACATAGGTAATATGGTAAATGGTATAACATTTTTGTTAACCTAATAAAGATCGACCCGAGCGGCTGTTATTATTTAACCACGAGCTCCTCGGGCTCCTCGGTGTTAGTGACCATGTCACTTTAAAAACTTAAATATAAAACTAAAATTTCTGCAACAAGCACCAACAAATTTCAGGTTTTTCCCTAGCTGTGAGGTATTAACCCTCAGAATGATAATAAAACTAAGTAAAAGCTGGTGAAATAGGTTGAGTCATGAATCATAAATGCGACAAATACAGATAGAATGCATGAGCATTAGTGATAATCGATAAAATATTAAACCTTTAAGATTTAAATAGGTTAGTAATGGCCATGACTCATAAATAAAAAATGGTTTTCCTACACGTGTAGAGACCAAAATATATTGTAGAATACCTTTATTTTCTTCGGAGGTTAATCATCATTGAGTGCGTTACATATTGAGTCCCACCATAAAACGTAATTTTTCAACCCAAAAAAACACGTTTCCCAGCAATAAGTTTTGCGTAAAGTTACTTAGTTTGATGTACATTATGCTTGGTTGACGGCTTCGTTAAGGGTACACCCTGTATTGTTAGCATTCCATTGGCCATATTCATTATAACATTTTTTTTTTTTTGATGGTAATTCATCAAATGACTCCTCCCGCTCTGGGTGGAGCGGACGGGAGTGTCAGACTTGTACTGACTAAAACCCATCCATGTTCCTTCCTTGCCCTTTGTGTTCCAGGGCCGCGGTATCGTTTCGAACAGTCCCGCAGCCCATTGTAGAATACCTTGTGTGAAACTTTAATTAGATAAAAAGTCACGTAAAATGTCGTTAGGTCCTTCCTAGCTTGTAAGGGGAACCTGTTTTTTCGTGATTTCAGAATTGTTCCCATTGTCAAATAATACCGAGTATGACCTGTGAAATGGTTGTCAGTTACATCATTTTGACAACTCTACGTCGACTGGTCAATTCCAAAAGTGAAGAAATAAAAATACCTGGACTAAATAAATCTGGTGTAATAGATACAAGCGCAGTGCCTTCGTCGTGGTTTGATTTAAAGTGACGCGACTCTTGAAGTGCGAGACCTCGCGAACGCCCGCGCCCCCCGTGTTATCGGTCACCCATCTTATGCTAGTAACAAGTAGTGTGCTCTCTCATCCCGAAACTCTTAGTTGCGGACAACGTTATGAGCGTATCCTACTCCTGCATATCACTTAAGATTAGTTAGGGGCGTGTGGTTAATGCCAAACCTGGTTTCAGCGCGGCATGGGCCTCTGACTTTGCTTTCCATGGCCGTCGAGAAATATCTCTCGGACATACTGGTTTGGGTAGCTCACGATGTTTTCCTTTAGCGAAGTGATAATAAATCCGTCGGACACACCACTAGGCTATCACAGCTTTTTAAGAATGAAAGACAACACGAATGAATAGTTGACCCTACACCCAATATATTTTTAAAACTGATGAATTCGAAAATAACAGGGAATAGGGTTCCGAATCTGAATAGGATTCGAAGTTTCGAGCTACTTTTGGAGGGGCCCGTATCTTCGTTGACGGACTTAGAGAGTAGACCACCTGGAGCAGCTCAGCACCTACGAGGCTACAGCATACAGTTTGACGAGAGAACATGAGCACCCTGCGCCGCAAACTCGGTGACTGCGAGGTATTATCTCCCCCAGAGAAATAACAGGCGTTGCACAGAGGTGGTTCCGGATCAGACTTCTAAAGGTAACCGAAAGGTTGACTGGCCTCCTTAAAGTGTGTTTTACTGAGGTAAAAATCCCCTATTCTCCGAAGTCATCTTCGAAGGCGTGTTCCCTCCGAAAACAAAAGGTACTAGCTAATTCCGAGCCAAGGCTATACGTGGCGATGCTTTCGTAAGCGTACGTTGCATTATGGAGTTACATAGAAATAATCATGAACGACTCGAGTTGAGGCTATGTTGCTGTGTTTACCTATACATGGATGTTGACCATCAATTAGAGGTACGTCTAATAAGTACCTGATTAAATTCTAAATACGTCACAATATGTTTTCCTCACTGCCGAACGACCTCTTTTTACCCTTATGCCTTGAGTAATAAGGTTGAAAAGAGGTCGACCGTCATGGAACTCCGTGGTACCTACCGTCGCTATCGTTGTGTTTTTTTAGTGACGTGTATATACCTAAATGCTATGACTAATTAAAATGACTGATTAATTGTTATATCTACGGGATTTAGTAAGATTTGACATAACAAAATATTAATTATTGACGAATTACGAAAAGTTTGTGTAATTTATCGGCTTTTGACATAATACTTTAAACCAAAAAAGAACCTAAATCACAGACTGGTTTTATGACTTAATTCTCTCGAAATTCTTTCTCGGAATTTTCTCGAATTCTTATATCTCTCGAAATTTTTGGCCTTTCCTTAGGGCCACGGGAAAAGGAGACCAGTCTTTAGAAAGGAGATGTGTTTTAAACCACTACTAAAATTTTGTAATTTACACTATTCGTTTTTCACTTTTTTTTAGTATCATATTAATGGTGTATGCATTAATAATATATGTTATGCAGACGATATAGTTCTGCTGAGCCCATCGATCAAGGCATTAAGGAAACTGATTAGCGTGTGTGAATCGTACGCTGGGACCCATGGGCTCAAATACAATGCATCAAAGAGCGAACTCATGATATATTGAAGCGGACAGTAAATGTTAAAGCGCAGTTCCACCAGTTATTCTGGGTGGCAGACCTCTAAAAATAGTTGCAAATTCTAAATATCTGGGTCATTGGGTCTCAGACGATTTAAAAGATAATGCTGATGTAGAACGGGAGCGCAGGTTGTTGAGCGCAGGCTGTCCGATGTGGGATGTTGGTCCACAGGTTTGCACGTTGTATGGCTCAGGTTAATGGGACGCTTTTTAAAGCCTACTACCAATCCTTTTACACGTGCAGACTGTGGGTGAACTTTACGCAAAGGGCATATAGTGGCCTGCGCATACAATATAACAACACGTCCCGGGTGTTGATGGGGCCGCCGCGTTTTTGCCGACGCGGACATTGATAGTTTTGGATACGACTGCATGCAGTCAAGTAAACATTACCCAGAATCGGCGTGCCTCACTCAGCTTCGAATAAATGTTACTAACACTAGTTTATAAGTTTTCATTGTTACTAACAAATATGGAAGTTGATTCTGAAAGAAATGTTTTATTATTATTTTTTAATGAGTAGAAAGGAGATGTCGCCCAACGGAGACGATAAGAGACGTGAGCGACGTGCGATGAGCGGTATGCTATGAGTGGCGTGCGATGAGCGGTGTGCTGTGAGCGACGTGCGGTGAGCGGTGTAGTGTGAGCGGCGTGCGATGAGCGGTGTGCTGTGAGCGGCGTGCGATGAGCGGTGTGCTGTGAGTGACGTGTGGCGAGCGGTGTGCTGTGAGCGGCGTGCGATGAGCGGTGTGCCGCTTTGCATATCTCTCCTCACCGCTTTGCACATCTCTGCACACCTTCAATGGATACACCCTAGGTTCTACGCCTCTCCCATTCTCCCCGCACCCCATACATCTTCGCTTTCGCTGCTTTATTCTATACTAGCTTTTGCCCGCGGCTCCCTCACGTTGATTTAGAATTTGACAATCAATTCGGGTTGGACACGTGGCGCCATCTACATAAGAACGTTATTGTTGTTTTCCTCGGGAACAGCACTTTTTTTCGGGATGAAAGGTACCTTATGTCCATTGCTGTACACCAAACAATGTACATCGTATATGCAAAATTTCAGGATGATCAGTTCAGTGGTCTAGGCGTGAAAAGCTTTGTTAGCTTTTCACTCCTAGACCACTGAACTGTGGAACAAACTTATTTTCGCATTTATAATATTAGTTAGGATATGTTTCAAAGACACATAGATTAAGGGATCTTTGTCCCCCAATATCTCCGTAACTAGAAGGTTCCCAGGTATGGTCTAGTCAAAAAACTAATCGCTATGAGGGGGAGAATAAGTGCCTTTCGGCTTAGTTAAAAGTCTTTTTACACCCTTTATTTGTAAATGTTTTTATTTCCGCTATAATACCACTATAAATATAATAATCGTTGTCGAAATCTTTGTAGCTACCTTTTTAATGCACATTTACAACGTAGGAATATAACAATGGATGATATACAAATCTTCAAAGTTCAACAGTCCGCCTTGCTTTTCAATTCGCAAATAGAGCTATAAAACTGTTCATGATTAGCAATTGTTAATTTATTACCACAATTTACTATTGTAGATTAGATATTTTTGATAATAGGTACCAATCGAAATCCATAATTTTATTGTGAGCTATAAACATTAAATGTTTGTTTTTTATTTGCTTTCTTATCTTTGTGCGCAGGAGGTCGTGTTTATCGTATTTTCTGAAAATATTGAGAACTTTCCAGAAATCACAACACACATACGTAAGAAGGTATATATGCATGAAACAACACGCAATATTTTCGAATTCGCACATCTAAATCTGATGATTCGTCGTACATCATAGGTAGGTGTTAAAATATAAGAATTAAGAACCATTTTTCACTAACGATAAATATAATAAAGATAGCTAAATTACGTTAAACCCGCTGTTAGTTTTACAAGAAATCAACAGAAGTTTCTTCGATTAAAACCTAAGGCTATAAATTATGATGGGACTAGATTTGCCGCGGATTCGCCCGCATGGCTGCCGGAAATAATACCGCAGGGACGTCCTGCCGGCCATAAAAAGTATTCTATTTCCTAACTCAGGCCTACCTGTGCACCAAACATCAAAATCTGTTGTACTATTCTGTAAAGATTTTGCCAAAGTTTTCACAGAGCGATTTTTCGCCGTATAAGTTCTTACACCATATACGTCAATTTTAGAGAATCTAAAGACGGGTTGTTTCAGCAAATCTGGAACAAGCAACGTCTCCATCTAATTTAAAGTGGACACACATTAAGCGATGGTTTGTACTATCACCAAGGTATAATTATGCAGTTTTTCACTCTCCTGTAAAGTTACTATTGTTGAATTACGGTGGTTCAGGCGGTGTGGCCTATACGCTTCAGTCTGGCGGAAATGCTACTTATCACACGCGGCGGCATCGACGATGCGACAAAACTCTCTGTTGCTCCCTCTAGCAAATGGCGGTTCTGAGCGACATAAAAGGTTAGATGCATGGAAAAGTCCGATTCCGTGATGTTGGATGAGGTTCAACCCTCGATCAGCTATAGGTATATTAGCGTTAAGGCGTGGAACCAGCAAACTCATTTTCACATTTATAATACTTTACATAGGTATAACATAACATCACGCCTGTAATCCCTGGAGGGTTGAAGAGGAGTACAATGAAAATTAAAAAAAAATGGCGGACACTCCCGCCTGATCATTTTTGGTTGCACTCACAACATAAAACACTCTCTAGCCGGGCCTCCGCATGTGCTAGGCAAAAAATCTGAGCAGGCGGAAAAGCCGCGACTGTAGATACCTAATAGAACACTCATATTTCGCCAGTTATATTTAAGTCGAGGCCTGCTTAATGCCATCAACCAGGCACACATTTAGACTCCGTGGCTGCTACTAAGAATTTCTTGATGGAAAAACCCAATAACACTTTGCCCGACCAAATCGTACCCAGGACCTCATATTCATCAGTCTCACGCGAAACAAGCAAACTCATTTTCGTATACTTTTATAACTTAGAATTAGAATAATAAGGACATTAGAATCGATTAGACACAGCTTAACTTTTGACAAGAATTTATGCCGTGACGGTAGCTGGGGGCTTGGGATTTACGAGTACTTATCTCCAAATAATAGAAATCATGCCTGTAATCTATGGCGTTATCAATGACGCAGTCATAGGCATAATGATTTTCCAATAGATTTGTTGAATTGGCGCAGAATGTGTTTTGGCTGTTATCTAGTGAGATTATAGTGTACAATCACGAGCAATTAAATTGTAAATGGTACTGTAAAATCCCGAACTACAGTAAATCCTAAGAATGATATTTCAGTAAAACCTAAGATTTAACAACTCTTAACGGTAATAGTCCGAACTATTCTGCTATCGTCGTTCATTACACATCACTACAGATACAGGTTCATTACTACAGATAGTTGTTCCGGATCTGGCTGTTTGTGTCATCATCTGCCTAGCCTTTTCCCAACTATGTTGGGGTCGGCTTCCAGTCAAACCGGATGCAGCTGAATACCACTATTTTACATGAAGCGGCTGCCTATCTGACCTTTACAACCCAGTTAGTGCGGTTTGTGTACCTATGTGAGTTTAAATGTTTGTTAACGCACCCACAATACAGGAGAAATTCCTAGTGTGGGGCAACGTTTTTTTTTTTAAAAAGAAAGAAAGAAAGAAATGATGGACCTTTTCCACCTTCACTCGGTAAATTTTACATCAGGGACACGGTAAGTGTTGTGAGCAACTTTAAAATAAGCATCCAACTTGGATGTGAAGCTCACCAATCGCTGCCACGTCATCGGTCGCCCCGCTGGCTCGACTCACAGCTAAAACCTACCTTAACTAAACCTAACTTAACATACTTAACCCATTTGGTCGAGGTGCCCTAGCTTCGTAACCGCCACCCTCTCAACTCGCACATGGTTGGACATGGTTATAACCTACCTAACACATTTAGTCACTTAGTTCAGTAATACAGTATTCATTAGTAGTCAAACCAACCGTCAAACTGCAATGGTAAAAGCCCGAAAAATCTAACCTCAAAAATTTTTGTCGTCTGACAAAGGTGGTCGACTCAATGTATCCGACATAAAATACCTCTAGGCGTGTTTTTTTTACCATTAATTAAGATAATAGGTACAAAGAAAAATAAATAATACATTAGAAATATGAAACACCCTGTTAATAATGTTTACGTATCAAACAGTAGAACATACCTAACCATCGCACGAGTTGAGTAGATAGATCCTCGCGCAACAGAATGTTTCGACTACGTTATGCATCATAATAATGAATAATATTATTATTATTATTTCTTTTATATCTCTTATATCTTAAATACCATTTTTTGTTATGAATTTATAGTAGTCATTGGATACATGAAGTGGGCTGCCGTTGTCAGACGACTAAAAAGTCACGGTGTATAATCCTGATATTTACCTATTCAAGTTGTTAAATCCTAAGATTTACTAACATAAGGCCTTTTACAGTAACATAATTATACACAGCGAAAATCATAAGCGATATTTTCGTGAAAAACAAAAGATACTGTTACAGTCATCACTGTCAATCGGTCAAAACTTCTTTTGGCTGGCGTCAGTACCCGAAACCCGTATTAAGTTTCAAATGCGTTTTCCTTTTCTCTACTAGAAATATGTTGTTTCAGATGCTTCAGTTATAATTACAAATCCTAACAACCTAAAAAGATTCTAAGTAAATGTTACCTAGTTATTATGATAATATCTATTTAGATATAGCTAAGAATCTATTTAAGTCGCCAGTTAGGTAACAGGCTTCTTTCGAGTTATCTCGTTCCATCGTCCACCTCACATCTATCCTCAGGACAAGATTATGGTCAAGAGTAGTATTGACTGATTAACAGTTTTTTTTAATGTGACATACTTACACAATTCATTGCTCGTGCGTGTCTGTACAACGTGCATAAAAATACAAATGTTTTCAAATACCAAACAATTCAGTATGAAAAAAAAAGCAACAACAGACGATGACACACCCTGAACGTCCTTTCGTAACACGTTTTTTTTTCCTTTTTTACTATTAAGTATAATTTTCATTATTATAACATTACGCTTGTAGGTATTCCCCGGAAACACACACCCACATTTCGCCAATGGGGGCTATCTTACATGAATTCGCCGCTAGAGGCGTTCGTGTAGAGTAAGGTCTTCCGAAATGTCAGATATCATAGAGTTGTCGCGCGTTGCGTGCTTTTTTATCACGTATAAGTATCACACATATAAGTAATATTCATGATTCTGGTCTAGATTGAGCCATTCCTGATTAATTATGTAGCAACGAAGATTTTAAGTAGCAACTTAGGATCTTACTTGTTAGTACCTACTTGGAGGTAGAATGATTTTTAAATGTTTCATGCTTGTTAGGGAGAATATTTGTAAATAATTATGTAACTGAAGTTTACACCATGTTGATATACGATATGAAATAAACTTTTTATGAAGTTTTTTGTACTTTAAAATATAAAATAGAATTAATGATAGGACCTTACTCGACAGTGGCATCATCTGGCGAGCTTAAAAACGAAAGCCCCCATTATATTATGAGTCTCATATAACAGTGGGTGATCGTGTTGCCCAGACTCCGTGGCTGCTGCTGAGAAATTCCTGATGGAAAAACCCAATTAACCTTTGTCCGACCCGGAAATTGAAACTAGGACCTCATCCTCAGCAGTCACGCTTTAGACAAATGTTTAGGTCATCTTTCCGAGGCACGAAGGTAACTTGGTATGTAATGGATGGCCACAGACCGGCCTGGGCCAGCGCTGCCTAATCTTGAAAATCCATCGTGCGGCAGTTATAATGTAATAATGTTCCCACTGCTGGGACACATGGCCTCCTCTCTAAAGAGGGAATGTGCTATATAATTTACCACGTGGGTCCAGTGCGGGTTGGTAGATGTCACATATCTTCGAATTTTTGGTTCTAGGACACGCCGGTTTCTTCACGATGTTTTCCCTACACCGTTTTGAGAGAGCCTGCCTGGGTTTGAACCCACGACTTACTGTGCATAAGTCGGGGCCGCCACCACTGGGCCACCACTGCTCGTCCCACTGAGCCACCACTGCTCGTCACGAACTGCTTATAAGCATCATAATATAAACCTAAATACAAAGACAGAAAAAAGCAAATAACTTCCTATTTACTTGAATTGTTAGATTTAATACAATCATGTCTATGTTTTTAAAGTTGTAATTTTCACATGAATGTCATAAAGGCAAAATGTACAAGGTCTCTGTAAGTATTTGTAGCATTTGATTTGTAATACCTACAGTAATTGTAAATAAAACATTCTATTCTTTTCAATTCTATCAAAGAACCCTTTGTTCGGTCTCTAAACAAACATATAAACAAAACAACGTGTAGATACAAATAAGAATGATCTTGACGTGTACCGCCATTTTCTGTTAGACGCCAGTAGAAAATAGTTAAAGAATTAAATAAGAATAAAATAGTAAATAAGTAAAAATTTGTGAATAATAAAAACTAAAAAAAGTGATAAAAACTAAGAAAGAAAATATCAGGTATTCAAAGTATAGAAGAAATTAAATTTGGAATAAAACTTCATAAAGCTAAAAATAGAACAGTTTAATTAAAAGAAGTCAGAAATGAAACAACTGTTTTTATCTGACTACAAGTATCAAGAGGAATAGCACATTTAAAACTACGCCTAACAAAAACTACAAGCAAAAATAAACGAAATCACAATCAGTTTGTAAGATAATCGAGTTAATTAAAATGAACAAACACATTTTCTTCGCAACGTTTATTACTCAAATGTCCCATTTCTTCTATTGTAAAGGAGATTTTGATCACATAGAAGTGGTGGATATGACGAAACCTACCACTTGGGCAGCCTTGTCAATGTATTATGGTGCCGTAGAGAAACATTGGTAAGCGGAACCTTAAATAATAATTTTACTCAGGAACACGTCAGTGCCTCTGCCCTTTTCCCAGTCCAGCCATTTCATTCTTTTTATTAGCCTTTTTAGAAAGGCGAAAAAGAAAAAAGGGTAACTGTACTGTTAGCAGTACAGTTACCCTTTTTTCTAGCCAGTGAAACTTGTCGTTAATTAATAACAGATGCACAGGTTGACCTTCAAGGTTAAGAGGCGCTTGCCAGGGTTAGTCTATGAATGGGTGACCATCCATTACATCCTTTTTTTTTCGGATGGGAAATCATCAAATGACTTCTCCTGCTCAGGGCAGAGCGGAAGGGTGTGTCAGACTTGTATTGGCTAAAAACCAGCCATGTTCCTTCCTTGCCCTTTGTGTTCCAGGGCCGCGGTATCTCTTTCGAACAGTCCCGCAGCCCTGGCAATCCATTACATCCTGAGTTTCCTCCGTGCCTCGGAAAGCACGTTGATCAGACCTACTGCTTTTGATCGACCTTTGATTGCCTGCCATTTTTAGATCTTTGACAGTCGTTATAGGTACCTAATTAGTGGCCCGAAAGTCTGACAACCAGTTTTAACAAGGGGTATCGTATTACCCAGTACAGACTGGTTTGTGGGGTTCAGAAAGGCAGTCGCTCCATGTAAAATACTAAGCTGCATCCGTTTAGACTGTAAGCCGACCCCAATATAATGGAGAAAAGGCTTGACAACCCTGATCCTGATGACCCTTTTCTAGCCATTAGCATTTCTCCTACTCTTATAGCCACAAACAGAAATAACGCTTCTTACGCCTTCTTCAACTTCTCAAGTATTCTTCTTGTGTTCAAAATGTTTGTGGGCAGCAATGTTTAATTTATTTTATTTAGTGTTATTCTGACATTTTGGTTTAATTTATGATTGTAGCAATAATTTATGTGTCATAATTTGTGTGCGATTTGTATGTTATCTGTCATTGTTTTATATGGGTCTCGTACCTGCAATAAATGAAATTTATTTATTTAATGTATTTTTTTCGCTCATTGTATGAATCAAAATGAATTCCAGCAACGATTTTCGAACGCGACAATGATGAATTCATGACCTTCCTTGACTTGGCTAATTTATGGAGTGATACTGATCAAATCAAATCAAATCAAATCATTTATTTATTTGCAAACATGGGTAAATAATTGGTACATAGATGTTTTTTTCTAGGTTAGTTCTCCATGTTCTGCCATCACATGGGCATGCAAATCATTATATATCACATAGTATAATTTGAATAACAATTAGGATATTATAATTAAATTTTATATTACCTCAAATGTGAAATGGCTACAATATTAAATATGTCAATGGATATAATACTAGCATGTCAATTTAGATAAGTAAAAATAAGAAAAAGAAATAATTTATTTTGTCAAAAAGTCCAATTAATATTGCAAAGAGCATGTCAGGAATAATACAAATGAAAACAACATGAGTATCAAGAAAGGCAATCATAAATTACAAACAACATCGACACTTAGTTCCCACTTAGGTCCCACAGATTTTTTTCCAATAGGAACTCCGAGATACTGTAATACGACTTACTTATGAGAAATCTTTTTAAATGTCTTTTAAACAAATTAACATTTAAGAGTTTGATAGATTCCGGTATGTGGTCATATATAATTGGTGCCATGCAGAAAACACTTTTATGCATCAGAGCTGTCTTAGACTGCCTTGCACATAACATATTGACGTGTCGTCGACTACGGTTATTTGAGTCAGCTAACTTGGGAAACAGTTTTGGATTGGTTTTCACAAATACCGCAACCTCAAATATGTACAGAGAGGGCAGTGTGAGTATCTTATACTGAATAAAAAATGGTTTACAAGAGTCTGTGCATTTCAAACCGAACATTGCCCTAATACATTTTTTTTGGGATTTAAATATTTGTTCCTTATTGGCTGAATTTCCCCAAAAAATAACGCCATATCTTAATAATGAACCCGCCATTCCATGGTAAGCTGTAACAATAGCATCCGTTCCTATGACTGGAGCGAGCTTATATAAGGCATACGTCGATTTGTTAAGTCGTTTTGCTAATTCAATAGTGTGAGCTTTCCTGATGTATTGCTATTACTTTTAAGAGATCCTTTAGATGCTGATAGACACCTGCTGCATATAAAATCCATTATACTTTATAAATACTGGGTCTCTGTTTTCAGGAAGATGTGCGTCAACTGCGGAGCACCGGACCTGGGCACTGGAATACACCTGGAGTATTCAGGAAGCACAGGATCCATGCACCCGGCTGTTTTACCCGCCGAGTATTTATTGAGTCGATGTAAGTAGCTGTCCTCATCAGCATTGAACATTATTATTATTAACCATTTAATTTCAGAATAAAAACATTCCATACATTGTTAGTAAATAATACTTATAACTATGTCAGTACATTATTTCTACGGTGAAACCATACATATAATGCAATAATGCTTATTCGTGCATTTTGTCCTCAATTAACTAACTAGTTAGTCGATCATTCAGTACACGATTAGCGGTCATCGCGTGTGCTCCCTCGCTCCTTTATAATACTAAACTTTTGGTCCGCAATATATTTCATTTGATTTTATTGGCAGCAGTATCATTTAGCCATCTTCTTATAAGCTTTTACATTATTATTACATTTTAAAATTATTAGTTTATTCTGTACATTTACACTTCTACTGTCAGGCTTCTCCCAGACACCAAACTCTTGCGCTAGTTTCCCGACATTTAAAGTCCCAACATAATACTCATCCATCTCTGTTGGATTGGGCAATCAGCACGTGAAGCAATCATCTTCAAAATACCGTTGCTGCTGTCCCCACGCGCTTAAAAAGACGCGACTTTCTTGCGTATAATCACATGAAAGCCGTGTGTTCGCGCCTCCGCAAACATTGCAGATGCACTGCAGTAACGTGGCAGCTGCAACAGCATCCTGAATATATTGTTGTAGAATACTGACTTGGTGATACACTCGAATCACCAAGTCAGTGTTCTACAGTGTACTCCCAAAGATTAGACCTCCTGCAATTAACGGCCCGTTATTTGCCTTTTACGAAACAATATACGATTTTTGAGTCATAAAGCTAAGATGTTTGGGTAACTGGGTCCACATATACGTGCGGCAAAAGGTAGTTTAAAAACACCATGTGATTTAAGTCAGTAAGAGTCTGACATACCCTTTCGCCCATCCCTGGAAGGAGGACATTCATGAGACAAAAACAATACTGTATTGAGAAGGTTCTGTTGCGGGTGTGAGATTACCTTATTTACTTACTAGTAGTCATTGTTATTTTGGTTCTAGTGACAATAGTAGACGTCAGTTTGCTGACCGTGACCAATCCATCGGTGGTCTTAACCCTCGACGTCGCGTTACAATGGGCAGCTCTGAAGCATGACCCGAAAGAACCCACGCTGCTACTCTTCAAGTTCGGATGGACGGAGGAAGATAACAAGCAGATCAGCGTGCCAAACTGTGTTTGTCAGGTGCCTGGTGAGTGAGACTTTACTTAGATAATAGATAAAAGATTGTCGTTTTTCTCAAAAGCGGAGAGAACAATCATCTATACATCTATTACTCTATTATTATTATTACATTATTTATTTTTACACATATAAATTATATTTTTAAATATCCTAATATAAAACAATATAAAAAAAAACATTTAAACATATAAAAAATAGTAGCCCACCAGCATTGGGAACAGGGTCCGACCTACCGGTGGTCAGGGCTGTTGAGAGAGGAACCTCCTAACAATACGCGCCGTGTCCAGCAGTACTGCTTTCTGAATCAAGCCCTTGATCCAGCTGCCAAGCGAGAGCCTCCTTAGATGTTGGTCGAGGCTACTGGCTATTAATTAAGCCATTGGCTGACACGACTATCGGCACAATGACTGCTGTACTCACATCCCACATATCGACAACCTCATTATTATTATTATTACAAATAAATAAAATTGGAGTGTCTGTTTGTAATATCAAAATAACAGCTTTTTCTAAGTGCATATGGATATATATACACTGTACATATACCAAAACAACCTTTTTACAATTTTTGTCTGTCTGTCTGTTTGTTCCGGCTAATCTCTGAAATGGCTGGACCGATTTTGACGGGACTTTCACTGGCAGATAGCTGATGTAACAAGGAGTAACTTAGGCTACTTTTATTTTAGATAAATAATTAGGGACTTGTGCAAAAAAAAACCCTTGAAATTGGTAACAAAATTCGATTCAAATAGGGAATTGCTTATAATAATGGGGATTTTTTAATAATAATTTCACGCGAACGAAGGTCGCGGGCAACAGCTAGTGTAACATAAAAATAATACAACTTAGCTGTGAGAAAATGAAAGATAATTCTAGTCTTCAGGTTACTGTTAGTATTTTTTTCCTGAAAGAAAAACCCAATAGGTATATTGAAAGGATATCGTGCTTGCGATCTTTAGATGACTAGACGCGTTATGTATTCATAAAAAAATAGGCAGCCAGGTGGGAATTACGCTTTAGTGCTTTAGCTTAGCTAGCTTTAGGGCTTATCATAAGAAGCATCTACACCTAATACATTTGTTTAATTTGAGGTACAATAGCAACTTCTCGCAATATTTTATCTACCAGACAAGTGACAAGCTTTGATAGACAAAAGTGTTACCTGCCCAATTTAACAAGAGAGTTTCTAATTATTTTTCACCTCAGCACCTCAAACAAGCAGGTTTTGCTGTTTACAGACAGTGAGCAAAATTCGATTTTGCTGCGAGCGTGAGACAAAGTAACTTTTTTTTTAAATACCGAGAACTGTACAGTCGATACGAAAAAAGCGAGAGATAGAAACAAGTCGATTCGAAATTCGATTTTCAAAATCCATATCTAGTAGGCCCAAAAAAGAAACAAACAATAAACTTTCGGATAGGTACCGATATTGTAAATCACGTGTTGAATGAAAAATTGTTATATTTCGAATAATCGAATTATATTTTTTAAAACTAAACGAAAAAAATACGAAGTTTATCATGCATCTACTTATTTATTTATAGTTTTAACAATCTTTAATATTAAGACAGAATACCGCGTGTAGTTTCAGAAAGCATTTAAAAAAAAAAAAAAACAAATCCACTTTGCTCTCTTGTTGCACAAATAACTATTTTTTGAGTTCGGAATCTAGAATTGTGTATTATACATCATATTGTGAATTGTGTGTAATTGGTTGATGGCAAAATGCACGCCCACTATTAATTGGGACTTAAACGTAACTGGCTGAATGTGGGTGTACCTCTGCCTTACCCTTCGGAAATTAAAAGCGTGATGTTAAATTATGTTTCCAACTTCTTTTTTAACCATACTGCATAACAATTAACTTCAATTTTTCTTTGTTCTATTCATCTGCGCTTTGGCCTGCTTGTTTTCTCTTAGCCATTGGCTTTTGTTTTTTCTTAAAACAAATTTCTCATTGTCATTCAATTGTCAATACAACACCTGGGCAGGTTTGGCATTTGTTTCCATCGCCATTCTATTTTTAAATCGGAACTTTTTCGTCTTCATAACTTGCCGAATTACCGATGTAGTCTTAATTGCATCAGCTTCAAAATAGGCTCTCTTTCAGTAGCGTAACGACTGTTCGGAACGACTACGCAGTTGGAACGGCAGAGCATTACAATTTAGTTGTATTATTAATTGTCTTATAGCATCGTATTGGACATTTGTACTTGATCTGTAATGTTGCTATAATTAGTGGTCAATAAAAATAAATGAACGCTGTTATGACAGGGCGAGTGCAAGAGTGTAGTAAGCGCTAGGTACTAGTAGGCTCTATAAACTCTCGCTCTCGCCTAGCCTTTTTTTATTTTTTTCGTATGGGAAATCATTAACACATGACTCCTCCCGCTCTGGGCGGAGCGGAAGGGAGTGTCAGACTTGTACTGACTAAAATCCATCCCTGTTCCTTCCTTGCCCTTTGTCTTCCAGGGCTGCGGTATCTCTTTCGAACAGTCCCGCAGCCCTGGCAGGCATCGGCTCTTGCGGGCCCCTCCCTGTTTGCTGGCATCTCTTTGAGGCGCGAACGAACGCGCCGTCAACGCGGCTACACTCGCCCAGCCTAGGAGTGTCACCGCGAGAGTGTACAGCCACCTTTAGATATCACCGCCATGTATTTTCAAGTTTGACTTCAAAAAGTAGCTATCTATCTTAAGATCTAGCCAATTTATTTGTATCGTAGATAATATCAGAAGAGTCCTAATGACTCTTAATCAATAAATAATCAAATAATATATAATCAGATAATAGATAATCAGTGTAAACTGATTATCTAAGACTCATTTAGTATTTCTAATCAAGCTATTCCTATTTTGATGCACTATCTCGATCGAACCACTTTGAACGATAAATCCTTGCTTTTATTTATTTGCACTACTTTTCCTGAAGTCATAATCTATCGGAGATTATGCTTTTGGCTTAGTCACCTCACATCTGGCGGCGTATTTCGAAGGATTAAAGTGGTATGCCAGAATAGGTACCTATCTAGGAAACAGTTACGTTATTAAAAAAGTTTTGTCCGTTTGGATGTACAATGGGAAGCTTCCATACAAACTTTCATTTTACCCTTAAGTAAACGAACCTATAAGGAAATCTTATACAAAATTTCAAGCACCTAGCCCCAGTGATTAAAGCTGTGAGATGTCTGTAAGTGAATTTAAATAGATCTCATTACATACAGGGTGTAAACAGACTCTTCACGAAGCCGTCAACCATGCATTATGTACATCAAATTAAGTAACTTTACGCAAAAATTAGTGCTGGGACACGACTTTTTTTTTTGGGCTGAAAAATCAGGTTTTACAGTAGGACTCAATGCAACGCACTCAAAACATTGTGCTGATGGATGGGTTGAATAGTAAGAGGGTCCTGGAGGTGTTTAAAGTAAAAATCTTACATTAAAAACATGTATTTAAAAAAAAAAATGAAAAGGTTGGAACTTTGACCCCCAATATCTCCGTAACTAGAGGGTTCCCAGGTATGGTCTAGAACAAAAAAAAAATCGTAATGACGGGGAGAACAAGTGCCTTTCGGCTCGTTAAGAGTCTGTTTACACCCTTTAGTTACCGAGATTCCTCCGTACCTCGGATAGCACGTTAAGCCGTTGATCTTAGCTGTCATTTGTATATCTTTGACAGTCGTTATAGGTAGTCAGAGGTCTGAAACTCTGACAACCAGTCTTAACAAGGGTATCGTATTACTCAGTAGGCACCTACCTATTTTTTATACTACGATCCTAGTTTATTTGTGACTTCAAGTTATTGCTTAAACCCAACATTGCACGTGTAAGAAGCGGGCTTTATTTATGTTTAAGAATATATTTTTTGTTTTTATTATTGGTGTGTGCTAGCTAATATAATGGATTCTTTATTTAATTAACTTACACATTATTGTAGACGATCCAGATTCGTCTAACATAACAGACAGATAATTATGTTGCTGGGGAGTTTGCACCGCCACTTCTAGCGGCGTTAGGCTGACTGTCCACCGGAGCGGAGTGAGGTTGCGGAGCGGCGAAACAGAGAAGTATTAACCAACAGGATTGCACAAATCTCTGCTCCTCTTCAGTGGATAATCCTATTGGTTAATATTTCTCCGTTTCTCCGCTCCGGTGGACAGGCAGCCTTATGGGAGACTGTCTCTTGTAATCCTTGACATTCAAAAAGTGCTGTCTATCTGTGCTCATTATTATCAGCCTAATTTGAATAAAATGACTTTTTCTAACTGGGTTGAAAAACACGGTGTATTCAGTTGCATCCGATTAGACTGGAACTGACCCCTGACCAGTGGAAGCTGACCTCAACATAGTTTGGAAAAGGCTAGATAGATGATGATTAAATAGAAAATCCCGCACTAAATGTAGAACCATTACGACACATCATAAAATCCCTTATAAACCCTAGGAACAGAATACATAATAGTATCAAAGGACATTACAGGACATGGATCAGACAGGGTCACCGGGCCAAACCCCAGCTGTGTTTTTAAATCACCGATGAACTTCTGTGCCTCTAGTGAAAAGGGCTATAAGTCCTATTAAACTTGTATGGTACTTATACCCCTTTTGACTAGAGGCACAGAATTTTCTTTGAACCCTCTAAGAAAATTCTGTGCCTCTCTCTGCCTTCGAAATTATGTGCTGAATATGTGGTAATCGTTTGGGCGTCGATGTCTCATTCCACCCTGTATACTACAATTCATATCCTACTAGCCATCGTCATGTACATATACCATGTCATGTAATAACCTATTCAGTTGAATTATGATTAGAAATCTCTCTTAAGCGTCTAGTTATTATGATTGATCGCGGTTTTGTTAATCGAAGATAAGATAATTAACTTCTTACCTATCTAGGCACAATAGAGCGTATTAAGTTACGTCATGTAACATACCTACAGGACACTCCACGAAGCCGTCAACCTAGCAATATGTACAGACGCCAGCACGTCATCCTACCCGAATCTGTCAGGTTTTCCCAACCAACCTTGAACTTAATGTCATAGAGATAAAGTTGAAAATCTAGTAAAGAAATCTGACAGATTGTAGTAGCTTGATGTGCTGGCGTCTGTACATCAAACTAAGTAAGTTTACGCAAAAAAAAATTTTTTTTTGGTTTGAACAATCGGGAGTGATATGAAACGTCGAATGACGTTATTGCGACGCACGCTATTTCGAAAAATTTTACGAGTGGTCAACAGAGACTGCTTATCAGTCTGAACAACTTTTGCTAAGACGTCATTCCTATATATGTTATAGTGCGGCTGGGCTCTTGGAGTTCCACATCAGCTGTTCCAGATCTTTAAATTTATTCTCTTAGCAGAAAATGCTCATTACGTGAAACAATTTTTGCTATGGTACCATTTTTGTATCTCTTATAGTTTAGCTGGTCTGTTGCGGTTCTGCATCAGGTGTTCAAGTTTCCAAGATAAATTAGCCTAGCCTAGCCTATATGTTGCCCAGACTTAATACCTATACAACAAAACAAAAATCATTCAGATCCGTCGAGTAGTTCCGAAGATTAGCGTGTACAGACAAACAGACAGGCAGAATTTTTTTTTGGATTCGTGCTCTATTACTAAACACCCCCCATTTTTTTTTTTTTAATTATATATTAAATGTACAGACACAGTTTTTTTACTGTCTTATTATATGTATATAATATATATATATAGATAGATTAACCAAAACATCAAAGACATGTGACAACCACAAACCCGTACGTAGGTCTGTACTGGGCTGGCGTCTAGTGACGTGGTTTCCTGCGCCCTCCTTCTCATAGAGAGGAGGCCAATCCCAACACAAACGATATTCTTAGATGCAGTTTGATGCTTGAAAAGAGGAACCTCCTCAGGATATTTCAATCAGGCTTTTCATAACCTTCAATTTCTTTTCCAGGACTAAGCTACGAGCTAGCAGAGTGGATATCGATGAATCTGACCCACGTGGTTGGCGTAGCTACCGACACACCGACCTTCGAGTCAGATCAGACCAGGGAATTCGCCAGTAGAACAGTCTCCAACATGCTGGGAAGGAGTGGAATCTATATGATTGAAAATGTGCATATTAGGAGGAAAATGACGGGTGAATTTTTGTTTTTTTTTTTCGTTGTAAGTACTAGTTTTTCATCGCTTATTGTAACAACTATAGAAATCTGTCATTTTGTAGATTCTTCCGTCGACAAAACCTGCTTCTACGGTGGTCATGCTACCAATATCTTTGAGAAGTTTTGTAATAGTATGACGAGATGGGAAACAACTTTGCTGTAAAGCCCGTTGTTAAGTTTTCGCCCTTTTTGAAAAAACTATACTTTACTAAAAAGCTATACTTTGCAAATATACCTAAGTAAGGATTCTTATCACGCTCTACTACATGCTCAGCTATAGTTTTCATGCTATCCATGCTTGCTGGAAAAACCCTCTGGGAAAACCATTTTTGCCTACTGCTTGGCCACGAGTACACGCGAAGAAAACAAATGCCACACGCCCCACAGTGGAACGAATGTATGGGAGCGGTTGGACGTAGACATGTCCGAAAAAAAAGAGTAAAATTATGCCAAACTAATGATGCCATCTTATTCGATTACTTAATGCCTTCATAACTTGTGGTGATGAATTTCTTCATAACTCCCATATTTCGGGAGTAATTTGAGAAAATGTGAAATTTTACTATGAAAATGAGTGTATCGAGCTCTCTCCCTCCTGATTCCGGGCTTGTTTCAAGTAGCGGTCTCTAATATCATAATGCTAATACTAAGAGCTATATTTAATACTAAGACACATAGTGCGCCAAATGTGCACTTTCTGGGATAAAGAGTGATGTTTATTTTATAACACAATTTTTTTATTTTTTGTTTATTTTGTTGATTAAAACCGTTTTTCTAAAGGTTTACCTTATTACAATAACATTTCTGAGCAGCCAATTAGAGAAGATATAAGCTAATTAGGATATATAATTAGGGACTTAAGGTTTACATATAAAACTGATGCACTAATGATTACTGATAAGAACATTGCTATTATTTAATTACTAAATGGCTCTTAATACACTAATTTAGCATGCATCATTTACTAATTATCACAATAACTAATTACCTTGCAATATTTAACAAAGGATACCTGGGATACCTGGATTTTATATAAATAGGTCACTATTAGTAACTTTAAAATCAGTGTTGATTTACACCTCGTTGTATCCAAGCTAATCTCGCAATGTATTTTCCAAATTTTAATACAAATCTTGATATTCACGTTGCTTTATGCGCACGCGCACATAAAGATTTACGCGACTTTAACTATTTGTTCAGTGTTTTAAAAGATAACAGTTGTGTTCAGTTATGTGAAAGTGCTGAAACAAGTTTAAAAGACTGGTGTCGTCGATTTTGCTACCGCATTTATGCAAAATGGACACAGTCTGGAAGAAGCACAGATAAGTTTCGGAAGAAACATGAGATTTGGCTACAGGCTGCAATTCAATGGCCGGAATTACAGAATGAAAATATGGAACCTTCTACAGAAAATATAAGTGACGTCATCGAGCCCATAATTTCTCCTGCTAAATCTGATGCTTCAACTTGTACACATCCTAGTCCTCGTAAATCTTTTGAGGACCTTAGTAACCGGCAAAAAAGAAGACGCACTGAAGATAGTCTTTCATGCAGCAGTAGCAGCGCTGAAATTATGTTTTCGGCCGAAAGGGCGCTTCAAAAGGCAGGACAAAGCGATACAGCTTATGTTATGAAATACTTGACGGAGAATCCAGAAGAGGCCTCAAAAATCAAAGCCTTCATTGAAGGTAAATCAATTCAGGTACGGGAAATATCCCCTTTGAAGGCATTGGCTCTTTATGTATCGATGAACTTATCGAAATGGCGCTATAACACTCTTCGGGATTTCAACACTCAAGAAGGAGCTCTTCAATACCCGAGTTACTACATGTTGGTTAAAGAAAAAATTAAGTGCTATCCGGCCAAAGAAGATCTCACAGTTACAGAGAGCTCTGCAAAAATCAAATTACAAGCCTTGATGGATTTAACCTCAAGAAGACTTATTAGGTCGTTAGAAACCCCTGTTGATCCCAATCAACAGCTCGTATTGACCAGCAAATGGGGTTTTGACGGATCATCTAGCCAAAGCATTTATCATCAAAGGACGAGTGAAGATGAGCAAATCGATCTTGCTAGTAATTTTATGATTAGTCTTGTACCACTGCGGCTCGTCTCAAAAGGTGTAACAATTTGGGAAAACGAGCGACCATCTTCCACTTCATTTTGCCGGCCAATATTGTTTAAGTTTATAAAGGAAACCAAAGAAAATGTGCAGAGAGAGATGGCTGAAATCGAAGCAGAGATTGAAGCCTTAACTCCATCCACCATCACTGATGGAATTAGTGTCAAACACCAACTGCTGTTGACAATGATTGATGGTAAAATTCATTCCATTATATCCGATACAGCAGCTTCAGTGTGTGACATATGCAAGGCTTGTCCTAAAGAAATGAATAATTTAGAGTTAATCAAAGATAAACACGCAAACGAGGACATGTATAAATATAGCTTAAGCACCCTTCACGCTTGGATTCGCTCAATGGAATGCTTATTACACATTTCCTACAAATTAGACATAAAATCATGGCAAGTAAGGGGTGATATAGCAAAAAGGCAAGTTGATGACAGGAAGAAAAGAGTTCAAGAGGCTGTAAGAAGAGAAACGGGCTTACTTCTCGATGTTGTGAAACAAGGCAGTGGATCCACCAACAATGGCAACTCGGCAAGGAGATTTTTTGAAAACTACACTAAATCTGCTGAACTGACCGGAATAGATGCTATGCTTTTAAGAAAAATCTGTGTGATCTTGCAGTGTATTTCATCAGGAGAGAAGATCAACGTAACTAAATTCCGAGAGTTCTGCTTTGATACTGCTAAGCTTTACGTGGAGTTATACCCATGGTATTATATGCCTTCTTCACTTCATAAAATTTTAATGCATGGGCCAGACATAGTTCAGAACATGTCAATTGTGCCCATTGGTTTTCTATCCGAAGAGGCATCTGAGGCTAGAAATAAAGATTTTAGAAAATATAGAGAGGGGCATTCTCGAAAGCATAGCAGTATCTCATGCAATGAAGATATTATGCACAATCTTTTACTGTCTTTTGATCCACTTGTTACAAGTATCCGTCCAAAAGGAAATAAGTTTGTAAAAAAATCTTCTTTTAAGGAATTTTATGAGCTTACGGATTCTGAGAAAAGTGATATCGAATTTGTTAACATAAATGATTTAGCGGACATCGATTCTGAATTTGAATTAATTGATGATGATGATGATGACGAAGATAATTAAATGATGTTATTGTTTTAAAATGTGTAACTTAGTAAATTAGAGCTTACATCTTAATTATTTATTGTACTTTTAATGAAACTAGGTAATTTATTATCAACTTACTTAAAAGTCATACTCTCATCAGTTCTTGTGAATATTTTTGTTAATATACAGGGTGATTGGAAGATGGGTGCAAAGCTTTAAGGTGAAGATAGTATAGACAATTTAGGACCATTTAAGCCATGGTTGTCTTAGACGAAGTCTTACCAAATTTTTTTAAACGAATTTTTAAGTTTTTTTTTCGGAAATTCTCAAAATTTAATGTAAACTGCATAATTATGGCCAAATTGAATGATAAATGAATTCATTTTTTATTTATTTAATTAAAGTAATGTGTAAGCAACCAAGCAAAACATGTTTTAGGCTTCTGTGTCATTAGACATTTTTTTTACAGATATTTAAAGCTCAGAAAAAATAAAAAAAATTGTACAATACGTCTTTTAAACCTTATTTAAAAAAAAAACGGAGGGTGCTTTTTTTGTTCAAACCTTTTTGAAGACATGCTTGATAATCGCTCTTTCTTTTGAGGTATCATTTATGCGGATATCTTACAAATTATTGAAATTAGGACCTATAAACCAAATCGAGGGAGAAATTTTAAATTTTAGGCAGTCTAACAAAACACAAAATTTTTGCTTAAAAGAATACTTTATGTGCTCGAAATGATAACATTGTTCAATTCTAAGAATTTTTGGCACATGCAGGAACCAATTGAGGGGAACCCATTGAGGGGATTCTCTAAACAATGGCCACCGAGCGCGGTGCGACGGCATTTCCAGGTAGAACGCCCAATGAATAGCAAAAAGCGATAAAGAGTTGGTTTTTACAGCAAAATGGTCTTAGTTACTGAGGAAACAAAGTCGTTTTTCTTTAGTCAGGGTCAGTCGGTCTGTGATGAAGCCGTTACATCTTTTACTTATTAGTCAAACTACTGCCCTTGTGAGTGGACGTTGTCGTGTTGATTCACAATTTACCGTGTTCAGTTGTAGCCCTTTGCGTTCCTGCACGTGTTGTTTGCGTTAGTTTTGAACTTTTTTGTTTCACCGTGTCCAGTCGTAGCCTCGCGCTCTTGCACGTGTTGATTTTTGACTTAATTATGTTGAGTTGACGTTTAGTGCGCTCCTACGCCGTTTTTCTTAATTGTTAAGTGACTATGGCTACTTTTTCCAATCAAGAATATGCGCATATCGTATTTATGTACGGTAGAGCAGACGGCAATGGATCTTTGGCGCGACGGATGTATCAAGAGCGCTATCCGAATCGCAGGATACCGAATGTCCGAGTGCTTTACAACACGTTTCGTCGTCTTGCCCAAGATTGGTTTCACCGCGTGGAACCTGGAGTCAACCCGGGCAGACACGAAACTGCCGTCGACGAAGACATTTTAGCAGCATTTCAAGCGGATCCTACTACAAGTACTAGAGCAGTAGCTCGAAATTTAAACATTTCTCAATGGAAGGTGTGGCATACAATGCACCAAAATGATAAGTATCCGTTCCATGGCAGGAGTGTGCAAGGTCTAGTAGAGCAAGATCCTCAAAGAAGAATTCAGTTCTGCCGTTTCCTCCTCAACAGAGACATCGAAGATGCGTGGTTTCTGAAATCAATCTTGTGGACGGATGAAAGTAAATTTTCAAGGGAAGGTATTACAAACTTTCACAACATCCATGAATGGGCCGACGTAGACAACAATCCACATTTTAAGAAGCAGGTGTCATTTCAGATGAAATTCTCTGTGAATGTATGGGCTGGAATAATTGGCAGAACATTGATTGGGCCCCACTTTTTGCCTGATCCATTGAATGGCGAAAATTATTTGCAATTTCTGCAAATTGATTTACCACTGCTGGTAGAGGAATCAGGTGTCCCGATCTTCGAAAGAGACCGAACAGTCATCTTTCAGCAAGACGGCTGTCCAGCGCATTGGACTTTAAATGTAAGGGAACACCTCAACAATTGCTTTCCTGATAGCTGGATCGGCAGGGATGGACCCATCCCTTGGCCCGCTCGCTCCCCAGATCTGACCCCGTTGGACTTTTTCGTGTGGGGCCGGGCCAAGGAACTGGTGTATAACAACAAAGAAATTAACACTAGAGAAGAATTGATACAAAGAATAAATTCAGCGTTTGAGACAATGAAGCAGGAGATGATGTTGAAAATAACGACTACAGAAGTTAGAAGACGGGGCCGTGCTTGTATTAGGAATCACGGCCGTCATTTTGAACATGAAAAATAAATAATTTTAATTCAAATGTTGTTTTAATTAGTCTGCCTAAAATAAAAAAAATTCTCCCTCAAATTGGTTTGTAGGCCCTAATTTCAATAATTTGTAAGATATCCGCATAAATGATAGCTCAAAAGAAAGAGCGATTATCAAGCATGTCTTCAAAAAGGTTTGAACAAAAAAAGCACCCTCCGTTTTTTTTTTGAATAAGGTTTAAAAGACGTATTGTACAATTTTTTTATTTTTTCTGATCTTTAAATGTCTGTAAAAAAAATGTCTAATGACACAGAAGCCTAAAACATGTTTTGCTTGATTGCTTACACATTACTTTAATTAAATAAATAAAAAATGAATTCATTTATCATTCAATTTGGCCATAATTATGCAGTTTACATTAAATTTTGAGAATTTCCGAAAAAAAACTTAAAAATTTGGTTAAAAATATTTGGTAAGACTTCGTCTAAGACAACCATGGCTTAAATGGTTCTAAATTGTCTGTACTATCTTCGCCTTAAAGCTTTGCACCCATCTTCCAATCACCCTGTATATTTCTGTATATATATAATATATTTATAGACCTCTTAATAAGTCTGTCTGCGGTTTAAAGTAAATACAAATGGGGAAAAAACGTTTTTTTTTTTAAATTTTCATTTCCTTTTATCCCAGAAAGTGCACATTTGGCGCACTATGTGTCTTAGTATTAAATATAGCTCTTAGTAATAGCATTACGATATTAGAGACCGGTACTTGAAACAAGCCCGGAATCAGGAGGGAGAGAGCTCGATACACTCATTTTCATAGTAAAATTTCACATTTTCTCAAATTACTCCCGAAATATGGGAGTTATGAAGAAATTCATCACCACAATTTATGAAGGCATTAAGTAATCGAATAAGATGGCATCATTAGTTTGTCATAATTTTACTCTTATTTTTCGGACATGTCTACGTCCAACCGCTCCCATACATTCGTTCCACTGTGCGCCCGTGTCAGGCGACGCAAGTCTGTTCATCTGAGGTTACCTATGCTGGTTATTTTTAAAATACGGGATGGAACACCGACGCGAAAACGGTTACCACGTCCATCATTCTGAGTCAGTCCATCATTTTGACCGTGTAGTTTTGTAGGAAACAGCAGTTTTTTTTTTAATAACCGATGAAAAATTTCTAGCTGGGCGCTCAGAATGATGTACCTACTGAATATATGGTAACCGTTTTCACGTCGGTGTCCATCGCACCCCGTAAAGCAAACGGTAAGGTCTTTCTCCCCTAAGTTGGCGGTCAAGGATCGATAAAAAAACTGCGCAGCTAAGATTTTGTTTTGCTAATAGAAAGACAATTCATCGCAGCTGGCACTTCCTTAGCTACTCTTGACTAATGACGGATATCATATTACCTAGAGCTACGCATTGGACAGGTGTCATTGTCACGTATGAATCATTAAATTGCTAATTGACTACCTTTTTTATTTATCCTTGATGTGCAGAGCAGGCAGCGGTAAAGACTAAAGAAAAAAAGAAAGCTTTGTTGGTCTTATGATCGTACACGATACTGGAAAGTAGAAACCAAACCCAGTCGGGTTTGGTTTGGTTACACCAAACCCGACTGGGTTTGTGGGACACTTTATAGTATCGGACATAAAGAATAGCACCATCCCATTCCCATATCTTCCCGTGGGTGTCGTAAGAGGCGACTAAGGGACTTAGGTACCAGAAAATGGGCAGCAGCGTTCTCTGTGCTTTTGTAACAACCGAGCTGCGATCGCCAACCCGCCTACCAAAGTACCAAGCGTGGTGATTATGGAAAAACGTCCCCGATCGAGGAGGCCCATGTCCAGCAGTGGATGTCATTCGGCTGAAATATACGGTATGAATGATGATGCGTAGCTCGAAGCAACCAAGTACCAAATAGTTGAGTTACAGGCCCTAGTTAAGCAAGATTTGATCCTGCGCATGATCTTTTCGAAGTTGTGTCGAATTGCTGTCAAATCAATTCCTCTCTCCCTTTACTCTTTATGTCCTTACGTAGAGGTTTGGTTAGTCTACGTTGACATTGGCTTTCGTGACTGAGACACTTTCTAAAGAATTATTACATAATATTCATATCTTAAGATGTTTCGGGACTCTGGGATCCCGAACCTTCGCAAGTGGCGAAAGCCAAATGGCACAGGCCCAATAGGCATTTCTAATGTAATGAGGCACAACTCGATTATTATCCTTGTATATACTATCAAATCCATCCTTATTATTTCTTTTAATTGCAGAACATGGTTGCATGGCCTTAGCAATGCCTCTGAAAATGCTGAACGTAGCGTACGTGCCGACGCGCCTGACTGCCTTCTGTCCATCCGCGGCGACAGATCTCTCCGTGGTGCTGGCTTTGAAGAAAGGACTCCTATCACACACGCAGCTGCCCAATAGTCGACTGTATGATGTTAACTTAGACGAGATATTGAGACCGTAACTTTCTATTTGAATTAAAAGTCCTGCTGCACGTGCACACAACGCGCCTCAGACATTGAACGGTTACTTATTTATCTACAAGCTGTGCCTCTGGGTTTCATTCGATTAGCGCGTTTAAACAAAAAAAACAATCTCAACTCAAACATCTTTGCATCACTGTCAAAATCAGTACCTACCTCATAGCTAACGCTGCAGTCACTGACAAGACTGTCAAAATTAAAATGATCTTTATTATCGTATTAGTAACGTTGCTGTTAGGTTGCTGTAAACTTTATATGAATGTTGGTGCTCCAATGAATTTGTGTTTCTTCGGCTAGTTGTCGTACCTCTGTCGCCGCAAGTTATAACGGAGGTTTTGTTAAGAAAATCGTCTCCAGCGACGAGACCCACAAAAAAAGAGTGGTGTTGTGTGCCCCCGTAACTGACGGCGAGACGAGCTGGACAAAACCAACAATTAGTGGCCCACATTAGCCCTGAATCGAAACAGCTGGACGTCATGGGGACAGGTCTTTGCCCAGCAGTGGGATGACGTAGTATCAGTTGTGTGCCCTCGTGTTCGCTGGACGTCATGGGGACAGGGTTTTGCCCAGCAGTGGGATGACATAGTATCAGTTGTGTGCCCTCGTGTATTCAGTACCTACCAAGTGACCAACTCTTCAGTTCAGTTGAACTAAGAAATCGTCTAGAATGAGAGAAGCCGCAACACTGATAATAAAATATAGTTTGTAATAAATGTTTTAGTTATTCAACTTTTTTTCTTTACTTTTCTCCATTACCTCCGTTAACTTGCAGTTCCGCGGAGATCAAGTTCTGCATCTTCGTCTCCATCATCGCTTGATCTCAGATACATTCCTAGACCTAAGTTTTCGGTCGGGGGACATCCGTCGCTCCTCGTCACACACGATGGACTCGAGAAGACAGCGCAGTGTTTGACGCGCACCTCTCTAAACCGTAACGGGGTTAATCATTAATCTGCCTAGCCTTTTCCCAACTATGTTAGGGTCGACTTCCAGTCTAACCAGATACAACTGTATACACAGGTCGCAGCACGTAAGTTGAACCAAAATGGCGGTCGCCCGCGCAGGTACAATTATGGATTGAGACCCGAAAATGTGTGTGTTGACCTTGAATGCGCCCCGATAATGTGTTACTACACACTATCGGGTGTCAATCCATAATTATTGTACCTGCGCGGGAACCTCCATTTTGGTACAACTTACGTGCCGCGATCTGTGACAGTATTTTGTAAACTATCTGACCTCCACACGCCAGTTACTACTGGGTAATACAATACCACTTGCTAAGACTGACACTTGTTCCAGAATATTGTGACAAAATAATGCAAGAGTGTATGAAATACGGTGTGTAATGTGTCTTGAGTGTATGCTAATCCATCTTTAGACAGACAGTTCAGTCAATTATGCCAATAAAACTAGTTTCAGAGAAATTGGCAAAAAGACTAAGTATTGTATACCGGGGTGGTATCCGCAACTCCACGTCCAATTCGCATATTTTGCGTGCGGCATAAATAAAGACTATTAAAAAAGTAGAAAATTAGGATTTTATATTCCTAGATGTAAAAAAAGAATGTGTATTAGGTACAGTCGCAGCCTTTTCCACCACATCAGTTAATGAAATTTTCGCCTAATTCATGCGGAAGTGTCTAGAGAGCGCTTCATGTTGTGAATGCAAGCAATAATGAGCTTAGTGGTGATCAGGCGGGAGTGTCCGCCATTGTACTTACCTTACCTAATGGGTGTTGCAAGTACAGAAAAATAAAACAATCATTGAATAAATAAGCTTTATTTTTGGCCAAACTATTACATTTCATTAAACTTTACACACCTATTGAAATAAATTCATTACTAAATGTAACAAATTACTTCGATAAAAAAATATAGCACAAACTGACGAAGGTTCAATGTAAGACCCAATATTTGGTTAAAATCTATTTACTTTCCAGGAATATACAACTAAATATTGGGTCCATCTACTGCTCAATAAAATGCAAAGTATATATAGTCATATTTAAAAAAGGGGAATAATAATTATTTCTAGAAAATTTATAAAAGGAAGCCTTAATTTTAGGGGAAGAGCACCCAGCTTTAATACTGAAGCACCCTCCATCTATTCTCGCTTAAGCTATATCTTTGCTCGATATTTAAATGCCGTTAACAGCTCTCCTGCCCTTTCCTGGCCCTAGCAATCGGGTCAACCGACATAGATGTACAAGGATCTTTTGACGCGTGGACAAAAACAACTACTGCCGCCATCTTGGATAAGTTATTGCACAAATGTGTCAACAGCGCCCTCCTGTCAACGTCAGTCGAGCGCCAGAAGATCCATGCAGCAATCACTACATACACCGATGTCACATATTATATGCGACAAGCCTTATCAATATTATTGTAAATACTAACGTCCGTACTAATTTCACGACATTTATTAATGATAGTTGGCAGTATAGATTTTATTAATAAGACCGCTTCGCAAGCCATTTCAATCCGATTATAAGCATTCTAGTGTCGGATCTTTTCAATCAGGAATACTTTACTTCAATGTAGGGAACAAATTTATATCGATTTTTAGTTGTTAAAAATGTACTTTATTTCAATCTCCTTAACGCCTAATTTACTCTATTAGGGGAACATACATAATACTTTTCTTTTAATATATTATTGCCACGGTTTCACTGGCACTGCTTATATAACAATAGGAAGCAATATGTGAAATATTAAAAATAGATTCTTCTTTGAATTGGTGCGCCTATACCCTTATATATTTTTTATAATACTATATTTTGGTACTTACAAGATGTTTTTTTATAGAACTGTGTTTTTTTTTTTAATTAAGGGTTATATTAAAAGAAATGTATAAAAGATAAATTGAGACAATAACTATTTCAAACTATTTTAATGTTTGGCAACCCTATTCTGATTACTCGATTATGTTTTTAAAACCAAAATAATAATACCATAGTCAAACAGCACAATCTGTAGTTGTAAATAAAATAAAAATTCCTCATAGACAATATTTTCAATTTTATTTAAAATTAAAATAAAAGTATACATGATACATTTTGGAATCGAACCTTTTTAACACCAAATTAAATAGCAACACTGAGCAGTATTATTATTTTCTTGCAACCCTTTACACGATTTTTAAACAGGACATACTAGTCATGTCCTTATTACAAAATTTAGTTAAACATCAATAATACTGCGCAAATATCAATTTTATTCGATCAGAATAGAGTCTTAATATCTATAGTTATCGGTATTTATAAACTACGGAAACTAAAGACATCAAAATCGTTAGCTTGGCCCAAAAATGCTCTGAGGAATGCCGGTGTAAGCATACAGTGCCGACGAAGGATGACAGTGAACTGACCTACGCTACAGGGTAATCGCCAGTTACCAAGAATTGCATTGACCATCAGTAAAATAATAAGCTAATTACAATCTAAATAATAATATTGCTACATCTTTTAATTTGTAATAAGTATATGAAAAATTATGGAAATACATTGCTTATTTTTTATTCACCTTATAAGTAGAAACAATGTATTTGCTGGCAACACTGGTATACCGCGGGAAATGTGTCACAATCTTAGAAAAAAAAAACTATCCATCAAAATATTCGTGAAAAAAAGTTAACTGACTATACAAAAGATGGTGTTTTATGAAACAATTCATATTTTTTCACGATACATAGTTGTCTAGATCTCATGGTTAGATCACAAATGTAATTTTTGTCTTCCATATTTGTGTTTCACCGCGGTAAACCAAAGTGAGACCAAATTCTATAAAGATTTTAAGAAAATCTATTTTATTTATTTTTACGTTACAAATCGGTAAGTATATCTAAAGCTGATTTATTTAATTATTATCAAAGTGTGTCATTACGTTTTCTATTATCACTGGTTAGCTAACTTTAGCACAAATCTGTCTGAAAAAGTACATACATTAGGAAATGAAATCATCACGATTATATTACAATCACATAATTATATATTTTGTTATGTATAGGTAGGTATTACTAATGACTCGGCTTCGTCAAAAAGCTTGAGGACTACGATTCAAAAAGGCCTTTCGCAAAAGTTTTGATTTGATTAGCAATCAGACTCTTTTCTTTTCAGTATATAAAAAAGTTCATGTCTAAGATGCGATATATTTGTACATTCATTTTATTTGTATGAAAATATACTTCTATAAGTCGTGATAACATCGCAATTTAATATTAAAATATTAGTGTGAGATATCTACACCAACTACTCAATATCACTTTAAAACTTCTATAAATTTCTTTGTGAAATTCTCTCGAACTTTCTATCGCGTTCCTGATTTCTGTTTGACGAAGCGTTTACACTAATTTGTCAATAGGTTTTCTCAGTCAGCCACCATTATCGACACTTTCAACTGGATCAGGCTCCTAGAGACCACTGCATAAACTATTACTGTGCGTTTTGTAATATCATCCAATTTCTTGTTATTTTTAAAGCTCTTGGCATTTGAGTGAAAGTTAAGCTTATTTTATCGATAAAGGCATTTTGGTTTGTTACTACACTAGTTTTCCCGCCGAATTTGATCCGCCAAATTCGATTTACGAGCACCCAACAGAATAAAATCGAACGCTACACTAGATTTAGAATTGGAACAGTCGCAATGCCTTTTAAATGTATAAAAACTATTGTGATTCTGTATCATTCACCACAGACAACACCAGAGCGAGGTTAACCGATATTTATGGCACAGAGTAATCTGAGAACAGAGCCCAACCCAGTCGGTCTTTTCATAATAATTAAACAGCCAAGCCTAGTCCTTCCAATCCTTTTTGATGTCGAAGCACCATTCCCATTGAAGATGTACATTTTTGTCGTCGTCAGTAAAGAGGCTGTTGACGGAGTACGAACCTCTGGCGACGATTCCTGAGGGCGCATCTTCGGGTGGCGTCGTGTACGACTGGATCTCGGTTTTTGGCGGGTAAGAGCCGACCATATGGGTCATTTTGTCAACTGTAAACGAGAAAGATATGTTTTAGTTCATGATATAAAATATTGTGTAAGTAGATTATACTGGTTTTTGAAATCGTTTATTAGTGTCAATCTGCTTTCAAATTGCTGTTGTGATTGGTTGATAAAAAAAATGATAGTCAATGAAATAAGTTAAGTATTTGAGAATATGACATAGAAACCAGGGAACTAGTAACATCAAGGATGCAAAACAGGACATTAAGAATGTGGACACAATAATCAGAAAATCTAACGTAAACTCAAGTCATTCATAAAGATTCTATATTTGAAAGTAAACAAAAAAGTCTACATTACAACAATTGCATCAATTTAAATTCTTGCTAGTTTTCAAATACAAATTGAAAACAATACATTCATCATTCATTGCATTCGAAATCAATACTAACATGAAAATAAAATAAAATACACCGAAATACATAACAACACTGATTATTAATAATATGTAATGCTTGGAGGCTCCTCAACTCGAATGATCACAATACGAATCCCTATGCCATACTCCAAATTCCTGATCCTGACTACCGGGATCTCAATTGTAATAACATAAACGACTAGCATTGTGTCGACTGCACTGTACTGTACTGCAGTTTCCCACGACATGTCCAAGTTGTAAGCACTAGGCTAAAGAATAATTTATGAGGATATATCGATTTTCTAGACCACGACTGAGAGGTTATAATAGGTACAGCTTATATTGATTTACTGTCAAGGTGAACTATTTCTTTTATTTTGCAGGAGGTAATTGAAAATTGTTTTATTATGCACCACTTATGTACGTTTGAAATGTGTATCTGTCTGTGACGTCATAGCTCCTGATGCACCGAATTGATTAAGTTTTTTTCGTTTGAAAGGTGTCTTTTTGGATAGATTAAAATTTTCTTTTAGATCAATGGCCTTGGGTGAGTAGAGGCTATAGGCGTAGTGGCTAGTGTAGTTTTTGTTTTTGTGTTGAACACCTAATTCCTAGGAACTGACAGACCTCTATTCCAGGTCAATTAATAAATCGCAGGACTACACATACGATTTTTAAAGTTTATTGACTACAGAAGGACAGACTTGTTCCTGGTTTTAAAATCCGTGTAGCTAGCTGGTCTCGTATCACCACATTCAATGTCGCAATAAGTTTGGTACGGAGTCGAATCGTGACGTCGAAACGAAACAAGACGAATGGCGTCTTTTTGACCGTCTCAAGATAATTCCTCGCCGTTAATTGCATATCAATGTATAATACAACCATCACACGTCACAAGATACAATCAATCATCATTCAGGAACAAGACTATATTAAAATTCCATCACATTGAGTCGATACAATACGAATACAATACGATACATAACGACATTGAATACACAAGGCGTCATATGCAGTTTGAATAAAAATCGGATACGTACCGGGCACTGAGGGGCGCGTGAAAAAATACAAAGTGCAATCAGACAAGAGATTAAAATGTAAATAAAAGTTATATTAAAATTCGCAATTTAGGGCACATTTCAACAATCAAACGGAACGCAATCAGTATGCTGTACATTTGAACCACGTTCAAGAGCCACCAGCGTTATCATTGCTATCGAATATTTATTGTGATATTCTAGAACGCGGTCCATGATCATCATCATCGTTTCAGCCGAAAGACGTCCACTGCTGGACATAGGCCTCCCTCAAGTGTCGCCACATTGACCTGTCCCGTGCGTCTCGCATCCAGCGGATTCCCGCAACCGTCATCGTCTGAACGCGGTTCAAACGTGCTGAATTGTTGAAATTCGACCTTAGGGCCGTATTCATGAACAGATGATCAAGCATGGGCCCCAATGTAAAAGCGACAGATTAAGTTTACAAATTAAGTATTGGGTTCATCCAGTTTTAAATCGATAATAAAGTTTTTTCTTATGGCATATGTGCCTATGTCTCTAAGGAATAAGTTATAATATGAATCAATGATTTGTCTACTTATATCCTACTAGCTGTTGCCCGAGACCTCGTTCGCGTATAAATTTCGTGTATTTTCAGAGAAAGAAGAGCCCACATCCTTCCCCAGGATATAATCTGTCTCCTTGCCAAATGTCATTACGATCCGTTCAGCCGTTTAGTCGCCAAAAGGTAACAAACAAACAGAGTTACTTTTGCATTTATAATATTATATATATTAGTATGGATAATTATTCTTATTATGTAACTTAGGATGAACTGGCGTATCTTAGGATTCGGCCATTATTTCAGTTTCACAGAGCCATTAAAAACAGCTGTATTAATTGGCTACCTTTCACGCATTTATTAAAACCCCGTAGACATAGTGACCAAAAACCGCAATGGTCCTACAACAGTCCTTTCCCAAATATTTTACAACTGACCAAACAACTGTCAAAATCAAAATGAACAATTTATAATTTAATTTCGACATTATAAAGTTCCCGTTGAGTTGCCACCACTGAAAAGTCTGTCAAAATGACAGTGATCATTTAGTCTCGGTACAAAAGTTGTAGCTGTCAGGGGTCAAAGAGTAATATGTCAGACTAACTGATGCACGCGGCTTTGCCCGCGTGGATGTCGGTTATCGCGACCAAAAGTAATCATGAAATTTTGTTCTGGTTCCCACCCTCCAACAAATATCATTATATTTTAGCCAATGTATACAAAAACTTGACAAATTATATACTAAAACCTTCCTCGAAAACCACTCTAAGTATCCATTGGTGAAAACAGCATAAAAATCGGTGCAGTATTTTTTGAGTTTATTGCGAACAGACAGACGCGGCGGAGGACTTTGTTTTATAATATGTAGTGATCTCTTTACCTGGTACTCCGAGCCGGTAAGTCTTCTGCACGTATTTGAGTCCGTGCACAATCTCCCGCTGCACAATGAAGTCGATCCTTATCCTGTATTGCACACCTTCTTTTATCACGAACACCTGGAAAGTTGAGAGAATCTAGTTAGAAAACGTTTCTGTGTGGATCAGGTGGGGCCACTTTGGAGATCCGCTGTCCAGCAGTGGCCTGCTATTATATCTAAGATGGTGTATCGAAAAGGAGAATTAAATAACAAGATGGGGTAACATAAGGGGCATATAAATCTCAAAATTGTCATTCACAGAGTAACCAGAGAGATGACTTCACACCAAATGACTGTTTATACACCGTGGCTTTTTAGCCGTTTTACAAAGGTGGTCCACTCAATGTATCTAACATAAAATAGGTACCTCTAGGCGTGATTTTTTTTTTACCATTACTTAAGATAATAGGTACAAAGAAAAATAAATAATATATTTGAATTATGAAAGACCCTGTTAATAATGTTTACGTGCCAAACTGTAGAACACACCTACCCAGCGCACGAGTCAAGTAGATTATCGCTCGCAATAGGGTGTTTCAACTACGTCATGCGTCATAATAATGAATAATATTTTTATTTTTAAATTATTGAAATGTCATAAATACCCATTTTTTGTTATGAATGTATAGTAGTCATTGGATACATGAAGTAGGCTGCCGTTAATAAAGAGTCACGGTGTATACTCCGGCATTTTAAAAGCAGATACAAACTAAAGGTTGCATAATAAGCATAATTTTCCCACAGCTGGGACACTGGCCTTATCTCTATGAGAGGGGGTGGGCTGTACTCCACCACGCAGACGCAGTCCACTTGACTTTACACCAATATACCAATTACTTGCACCATTTCCTCCGGCGACAACCCATCTGTTTCGAGCAAAGTAAACCGTGAAACAGCTATTAAAGCGAGCGTAACGACACGAGCCCGCTACGACACCGGCGCGAAGTTTTTAGGTCGTGTGCCGAACTATAGTCGGCGCTGGCATAAATCATAGTGCGCGGGCTGATACAGTGGGTTACAATAGTTTATAAATTGATTGAATATGCTGTGTACTTAATAATTGTGTAATCTATACAAATATTATAAAGAGGCGAAATTTGTTTTAAGTTTCAAGAGGCAGGAGAAGAAAATCCATTCTGAAAATTCATTCGATCATCCTGAAATTCTGCATATACGTTGTCAGGTGTACAGAAACGGACATAAGGTACCTCTCATCCCGAAAAAACTGTACCCGAGGAAACCAACAAAAGTTGCAAAAAAAAGAAACACGAAAAAAATAAAAAAAAAACGAGAAAAACGAAGACGAGTAACTAGAACGAAACGTTTTTTTTTTTTTGTTTTGATATTTTTTTTTTCAAGTTCAGTATTGGTGTTACTAAAACAACACATCATTATCATCATTATCTTCAGGCCCTTGTCCCATGTTACTTGGGGTCGGCGCAACATGTTTTTTTCTCCTCTGTCAACCGTCAAGTATCATTTACCGCTTTTTTTTTCATAGCATTCCTCACATCTTTCGTTTCCTTGGTCTTCCTTTGCTTCTCCATCCATCAACATTTATTTGTAGTCACAAGCGAAAACAAATACTAAAACAACAGCAATTTAAAGATTTACTAGCTGATGCCCGCGGCTTTGCCCGCGTGGATGTCGGTTATCGCTACCAAAAGTAATCATGAAATTTTAGTCCCGTCCCCGCCCTCCAACAAATATCATTATATTTTAGCCTATGTATACAAAAATTTGACAAATTTTATACTAAAACCTTCCTCGAGAACCACTCTGTCCATTGGTGAAAACAGCATGAAAATCCGTGCAGGAGTTTTTGAGTTTATCGCGAACAGATAAAAGACGCGTCGGAGGACTTTGTTTAGAAATAAATATGTAGTGAAGTAGCCTTCAATAAGAAAAACAATATTACGAAAACTCGACATAACAAAAATTATAAGGTTACAAAGGAAAGCGTTCTGAGGCCAATTATAAGATCAGATTTAAGAGGAAAACATTTAATTGGTCCTCAGCTTCTAAAGATAAGCGGCTTTTTTATCCACGAATTAAGAAAAAACAGATCCACCAGTCCCTTTCAAACATGGCTCCAATTCTTCCAAACAAAATCTATATACTGTTCACAAGAAAAAGCTCCTGCAATAAACCTAGAAAACTGCTCTATCTAAACATCCTGTACGTCCGGGGTGTTGGCAGACAGCCAGGTCGGGCGTACCGCGATAATTGTGACTAAGCGACTTATTGGGCACCGATCAACATGCACCTGTCATACGAATGATCAGTGAAAGGGATCCCTCGATACGTTCTCAGTTCGGATACAGGGGTTTTGGTGGATGATATGAGGAATGGCCATTAGAATCTTGGATGAAGTACTATCATCATCATCTGCCTAGCCTTTTCCCAACTATGTTGGGGTCGGCTTCCAGTCTAACCGGAGCCGGAGTATTACATGGAGCGACTGCCTATCTGACATCCACAACCCAGTCCACAACCCAAGACTGGTTGTCTGACTTTTTGGGCCACTGACTACTTTAACGACCGTCAAAGATCTTCAAATGACAGCCGGGACCAACGGCTTAACGTGCTTTCCGAGGCACGGAGGAAACTCGGTATGTAATGGGTGGTCACCCATCCACAGACCAACCTAGGCAAGCACGGCTTAACCTAAAGATCGACCCGAGTGGCTGTTATTGTTTAGCCACAAGTACTATATTGTATTGTATATCGGGATGTTGGCCAACTCCACATCCAAAACCTGTTTTGCGTACGGAGGAATTAATGAACATAGCATAACATCACGCCTGTAATCCCCGAAGGGGTTGACAGAGGTGAACCTAGTACTCCCACATTTCGCCAGTTATGTTTAAGAGTCCTATGTAAAAGGGGGCGAGCCTATTGCCATCAACTGGGCTCAAATCCAGACTCCGTGGCTGCTACTGAGATATTCCTGTAGGAAAAACACAATAACACTTTGCCCGACCCAGAACTCGAACCCATGACCTCATGCTCAGTAGTCGCGCTTGCGACCACTAGACCAACGAGGCAGTCACTACCACTATCTACTACTAACCAACACCGAACTACCAGTATTTTTAATGTGGCTGCTGATAAGTTGCACTGCTGTGTTCCTGTTTAAAGGTAACGCCGATAAAACTATGGGTTCGCTAGCTTATGCCCGCGACTTCATCCACATATCATATTCTAAGACACACTCGGTAAACCCGAACCTTTACATCAGTGAAAGAATTTTTGAAATCGGTTGAGTAGTTTCGGAGCTTTCCTACATCCGACCAAACATACAAACCTTACCTCTTTAAAATATTAGTATAGATTAGACATCTAAAGTTCATCTCTGCCAGCTAGTCTAGCCTCAGCCCAGACGAGGAATACCCACCCAGTACTTTCTAGTATTTTAGGTAATAACAAACCACCTAACTAGACATAAGATAAACACAGACAATCGTATCTTCCAGCGCTAGCAACAAACTGACGTGGGTCATGACGTCACTAGATCTTAGCTACGTCGACTACGCCCCTAGACTAAAAAGAGGGAGTGATGTATGTGTTTGTTCATAGTTAATTATGTATTTAAGATATTTTTAGTTTAGTCCGTAGTCCAAGCGGTAACTCGTGGAACTATTGAGAAGTACTTATCAATGGGTCGACATCGAACTTCTTCTTTCGTGTCCATGGTACGACTTGTTTAAAATTCTTGGGCGCAGTATGTGGCCACGTTAATTCCAGCGTCTTTTAGGTCCCCTGAAGTGCAGGTGTTGGGACACTTCGGGCACTCCAGCGAGTGAGACATCGTCGGGACGGGAGCACCGCATTCACACTTTGTGTCGAAAGGATTTTGCCAAATAGTGTTTACAGCGGCCTACTTGGGTTCACTCGGTTAAGAGCTTTCCATACAGGCCCCACTGCAGATCATGTCCCAGAGCGAATGTTTCTGGGCCTTAACGAAATCGGGAAGAGATGGGTGCTTCTCTTCCCACAGTTTGTCTTCTGGAGGTTCTTCTACTACGCATCAATCCTCAATTTCTTATCGAAGGACTCCAACTCATTCCGCCATCTGGATCTTGGGCAGCCGCAAAGTTTATTATGTTTTTGATTTTTAAAGGAGTAAGCGTACGTTTATTCTCATTGAAGGATTCTGATGCCGCTAATCACATCAGACTAGTCCTAGTAACCAGACCTAGTAACCATGCTTGCCCTTCAAGGTATGACGATGGTTATTCTAAAAGTGCAGCAATCTTTTCATGATGCGTTTATCCAAAACCAAAATTCAAATAGATTGTTTACAACCGTAAATCCGTCAGCATTATCAACGCGACATATGACGTCAGATGCCTTACGTATAAGCATAGCACAGACATACGAACAAGATAAATGATACGTTGCATCGTAAATCATTTAGAGAGTTATTAGCTTAGCGCAGGCGTCTACGCGAATATGTCTAGCGTTTTGCTAATAATTCGTAAGATATGAATTATATGAAGCGGTGTGTCTGTTTCTATCCGATTGCTGGCATAATAATATTTGATATAATGCCGACTAATGGTGGAGAGTCTATGTGGCGCCGTGTGTGGAAATTATGAGTATATTGCCATCTTTTAATAACACACTTTAACAGAAAGAGACAGCGTATGTTGAGAGTAATGAAAATAGTTTACATAATATGAAACTTCATCGCGACATGTTTTGCACGTGTTCTTAAATGTTTTCTAAGCTTGATGCAACTTTTAGTTCAACTTCATTTGGCAGCCTACGTTTTAACGTTGGTTTTTGATACGGGCTTCTTGAAAAATGTATACTTCTCTACTAATATTTTAAAGAGAGAGAGAGTGCGAATTTAGTCAGTTTGTATTTATGTGGAGGGTAATCTCCGGAACCATGGCATCTATTTAAAAAAATCTTTCACCATTTGAAAGGTGGATTATTTCGGTTGGACATAGGCTCCTTGCTATCCGGGTACCACGCGGGCAAAGCCAAGCACAGAAGCTAGTCAGCATTTCACATAGACACCTATAAAACTGCTCCACCAACTTGTCTGACCAACGGCTTTAAGATATTCAAATCCACCCGTTTTATTGAGCAGATGTACGATGTACATCCCACCATAAACGTCGTATATTGCAAGTGAGTAGTGGACCCTCCAGGTGGGTTTCCGGTATCGCAAGTGCAATTTGAGTGAACCCACCAGGTGGGTTCTCGGCACTAAAGGTATTAAATAGTCCCAACGAAATCACTGTGCAAATTAGAAAGGTATATTTGTCTTATAAGTTTTTTTCCCCTTCTTTGTTTATCTGTTTGTACGCCAACAATGACGACATCACGCCAGATGGGCTTACCGAACAGGTGCAAAGACCCACTGAAGACGTACGTGTCTAATGAAGCACGTTTTCAACGCAACATATGTGCGATATAGCAAGCGTGTACGGTGTAGCAAATAGCCGTCCGTTACGTATTGTAGTGGCTATAGGTACGTTGTTTAGACGTCCGCTATTGACGTACTAGATTCAGAGTGACATTGATGTACAAGCCCCTATATCATCTAATACATAACAGAGAACACTCTCTTGATGGAGAAGAATGAAGGAGACTTTTCTTGCTATGACAACAGCAAGCGTTGTCCCGTAAATGTGTATTGAAGCAAAATATGATTGGCAGCCTGGTTCCACCCTCTGTTAATTATAGGCGTCCTGTCTTTGTATCATGCTTCCCGGGTCTTTTAGGGATATGTTGAACAGGGTGCAAACCTCTTCATCCCCCATGGAATAGGGAGGATCCTCCGACGAGACAGGTGTTATTCGGTGAGCAGTAGCCCGTAGTAGGCAGTAGCCACTACTTTACACCCTGTTCTTCAAACCCCTATAGTATATGTATTTCCATGATATTATTTCCTTCATTTACATGTCAGATCAAGTTGTTACGTCACGCGACCTACTAACAAGTCTACCAACACCACAGCCTGCTTCTACAGAGCCCTGATGTTCACAGCTCGAGCCGAGAGGGTCATTCAGTGTCTGATCGCGGCCGAGTTAAGACCTCTCGGAACTGTACCCGATTCATTGTGTTCCGTGTTATTGTGTTAATTTGTAATCTCAGTACTTTGTTAGTTTTGCTAGAAACAGTGTATCGCACCTAGTGCGTTTCATAGCACGAAACCCATCCTTTGCCCACTAACGTAATGCCCGAGCCTAACAGAATAAAACCTGACATTCCCGAGATACATATTTTTATTATTGACATATCATTTTCAAATGACTAACTAAAGGTTCTTACCTACTTATAGCGCGACACTGGTCAGTCAAAATATAAGGTTACTAGCTGTTTCCTGCGACTTCATCCGCGTGGAATTCGGTTTTATTTGAGATGTTAGGTATCCTATCTTTCAAGATGGATCAAACTACACACGGTGTGCAAATTTGATTAAAATCGGTTAAGTAGTTTAGGAGTCCATCGCGGACAAACAACGTGACGTGTAATTTATATATATTAAGAAGAAGAAAGATATAAAAATTAGCTAGAGTAACTCCATAGACGTGATGAGTTTGTAAGTCCAATCATGATATTGTGTAATTTGACCTTGATTTTGTCAGTAGCAAGTAATGTACATGTGGCATTTAATGCTAAGTATGGATTCGTGTTTGTTAGATAAAGCTTTTTAGGTATCTCAAGTGGTCTACAAATATTACCAATATAAATATAACATAACACATCAACGTAACATCACGCCTGCAATCCCCGAAAGTTTAGGTAGAGGTGTAGTTAATAGAACACCCACATTTTCGCCAGTTATGTTTTTAAATCCCATGTAATAGGGGGCGAGCCTATTGCCATCAACCGGGCACAAATCCAGACTCTGTGGCTGCTACTGAGAAATTTCTTTTGAAAAAAAAAAAATCTAATAACACTTTGCCCGACATGGGAATCGAACCCAGGATCTCATGCTCAGAAATCTTCATACTAAGAGCAAGTGAGTAAAATCATGTGTGAGATATAATATTAGACGAAGTAAAACCACAAATTACACCATAAACTAGCTCCCGGATATTGATCATAAAAACCAGGTCGTTAAGGTGTATTTTGCAATATTTATAAATAAAGCAATTTTTGAGGAAAACTTTTTTAGGTAAGTACATATATCAAATGAATTGAAAACCTTGTATGGTGACTAAGGGTATAACCGCTGTTACATTTGTATGTAGGGAGAGGCATGCAAAGCGGTGGGGCACTACCATGCTGATGACATGTTATGTTCGGATGTTATGAAACTACCAATGTAAAATACTGGTATTTAGCTGCATCTGGTTAGACTGGAAGCCGACCCCAACCGTTGGAAATGGTTAGGCTGATGATGACGGTGAAACTGTTATAGCAAATATAAAGGATGTAAAAAGACTCTTAACGAAGCCGAAAGTCACTTGTTCTCCCCGTCATTGTGATCACTTTTTTGTTCTAGACCATACCTGGGAACCTTCTAGTTACGGAGATATTGGGGGTCAAAGCTTTTCACAAGTTTTTTTTTTAATAGGTGTTTTTAATGTTTTTTTTTTAATAGGTGTTTTTAATGTTTTTTTTTTACTTAAGACACCTTCACGATCCCCGTACTATTCAATCCATCCATCAACACAATGTTTTGAATGCCTTACATTGAGTCCAACCGTAAAACGTGATTTTTCACCCCAAAAAAAGTCGTTTCCCAGCAATATTTTTTGCGTAAAGTTGCTTAATTTTATGTACATAACGCTTGGTTGTTAACGGCTTCGTGAAGAGTCTGTTTACAACCTGTACATAAACAAAGCAATCAATAAATATACTGTCATATTTATCGAATTTGTAAACCCACTGTTTCTATAACATTGTCACCTGAGCACCTCAACCTTTTGAACGCCGGAGCACAAACGCACGCACATGACCTCCACGTCAAGCCACAATTTCACCTACCATTTTGTCACATAAAGGGTGTAAACAGACTCTTAACGAAGCCGAACGGCACTTATTCTCCCCGTCATTGCGATCATTTTTTTTGTTCTAGACCATACCTGGGAACCTTCTAGTTACGGAGATATTGGGGTTCAAAGTTCCAACTTTTTCACAAGTTTTTTTTTAAATACATGTTTCCAATGTTTTTTTTTTACTTAAGACACCTTCACGACCCCCGTACTATTCAATCCATCCATCAAGACAATGTTTTGAGTGCGCTACATTGAGTCCTACTGTAAAACGTGATTTTTCAGCCCAAAAAAAAAGTCGATTGCCAGCACTAATTTTTGCTTAAAGTTACTTAGTTTGATGTATAGAATGCTTGGTTGACAGCTTCGTGAAGAGTCTGTTTACACCCTGTATTTGTGCTGTTTAGCGTACAGGGCACGCGCTTGCGTGTCATGTGTATGTGAGAATGGCGTTCAAAAGGTTAAACAGCGAAGGAAAACAGCCTGAGGAAACCAGCATGTCCTAGAACCATCGACTCAAGGACGTGCACCTCCACCAACCCATACAGGGCCCGCGTGCTGGATTACGGCCTGTTTCTTTCACAGACGGGCCCGTGTCCCAGTGATGGTCCCAGCAGTGGGGACACTATAGCCTTATAGCTTAGATACGTGAATAACCTTATTTTAGTTTTCCAACCAGGTATTACTGAAACTGTAAGCCTGCCTCATCCCACAGGTGGACAAAGGTAGTTGGTTTTGTCCAACTCGTCCCACCAAGGTGGTGGGACGAGTTGGAGATCTGCCTTGACGCCTTCTGGCTGTTTGAAAGTGGCTATTTTGGCCCACAGCTCATTGGGCCTGCGGCAGACGTGGTTAGCCCAATCCCACTTTAGCGGCTTTTTGAGCAACGACAGTAATTTGTGTTTTGAAGCGCAATTTCTGTTTGCAAAACCAGGTATCGCAAACAGAAATAGCGATGTTGACGACCATGTTGGTTTTAGATCTAGTTAAAATAATACTTCAATGTCAATCCTTTTATGCGACTAGTTTTAGAATATGGCGTTAATGGATACAGGAAAACAGCCACTACTGATTTTAATGCTGTTATTTCCTGAAGGGACAAGGAAAACGATGAAATGAAATATAAACCTAACCTGATTACATCTCGGTGAGTTAATTTAATTTATACATAATCAATGTGGTTCAGAATGAAATGACGTCTTTCAGAATAGGTACTCTTGACTAATGTTGTGAATTAAAAGTACTTTACTGCTGATGTGAGCCCACTGGACCCAAAAACAAGTATTCACAGTAATATTTTTGTAGTGTAGTGTAAGACTGTCTTCCAAATCAGAAATATGGTAGGGTCTCACATATCATATTTCTAAATGTAAATACAGCCTTAAATTAATGTTCTTTATTACAAACCAATAAACTTTTACACAGACTGGGATGAAATTTTAGAATATTAACCAAACTCAAAAATAAAACACATCAGTTTTGAAATCTTGTGAACGACAAAATTGCTTTGCAACAATTAATTCACTGTCGTCAAATTTCAACCACTCTTCGGTAATATCTGATTCGATTTGCAGATATCCGAGACATATCTTCATTAATTCATCAGGAGAAACTACAAATAAACTTGAATTTTTAAAATCAAATCTATAAAAGAGTTACTTACAAAAACAACAGAGAACACACAACAGACACACAACCACAGAGACAGGTTAACAGAGTTGCTACTGTAGTGGGGTATACTGGGACCCTAATGAACTAAGACTAGCTGAACTGGCGATCCAAGCACCTACTTTGGGACAGGCCCTCTCAATTGATTTTAGGCGTATTTTAAGATATTTTTTTGGTTCACTAGACGACATTAGTTAAGGGGTTTGAAAGATAAAAACAGTCGTTTACATAACAAAACAATCTAAAAATATATTTAGCTCGGAGTTATATCGTGACTCGGTTGCCTAACTGGGCTCATACATGACCATAATTGTTATATTTCCAGTATTAACCAAAATGACATCATTTTTAAGGTACGACTTTATCAACATCTATAAATTAAAACAGCTAATTATTTTTTTTAACTAATTGACCACTATCGATCATGGCGACATGAGAGATGCCAACTTTAATCGAAAACATTGGCGGGTAGGTAAACTCTTAAGTTTGAGTGAGGAGTCAGATTTGTGCTCGATGGATGGCTGGATATCATCATAATCAATCTCCACCTTTCCGTGCCAACCTCATGATGGCATATGCTGGCCCCCGCGTTGGCATATGCTAGCCCCTAAGATATGGGACTTTTTATTACTGGAAACGGGGCTACCAACACCTAGTGGCTTACCCTACGGGGATTACAGGCGTGAAGTTATGTTGTGGAGGAGTACATACCTGCTTTTTAAGATCAGTGAGGTCCCCGGAGAGGTCTAGCTCAACGTCATCGCGTCCTGTGACGCACAACGCAAGCTTCTTGACGATCACTCGGCGAGGGTCATTGGGATCTGTTTGACAAAAAAATATATTATTATTTCCTTTATTTATTTTTACATATATTATTTACATTTTTAAATATTCAAATATAAAACAACATAAAAAAAAAACAAAATATAAAAAATAGTAGCCCACCAGCATTGGGAACAGGGTCCGAGCTACCGGTGGTCTGGGACATAGGGACCTCCTGACAATACGCGCTGTGGCCAGAAGTACTGCTTTCTGAATCAAGCCCTTTATCCAGCTGCCAAGCGAAATCCTCCTTAGTTGTTGGGCGAGGCTACTGCCTATTAAGCCATTGGCTGACACGACTATCGGCACAATGACTACTGTACTCACATCCCACATGTGGACAACCTCGCGAGACAAATACTACTAATAGATACTTAAACTTTATTTTTTTTATTATTTTATTATAATAATAATAATAATAATTCATTTATTTCAGATAAATTCAATCCATAATCTTAATTAATTCACGTGTTAGTAACAATATACTTACAAACTATGTTAGTAATACACTGACAAAGCCAAAAACAAAAAAAAAAAAAACAAAAAAAAAAAAAAAAAAAAAAAAAAAAAAAACAGAACCAGATTGTGGCATCACTGCTGCAAGGTAACAGGCCCAGCCGAGACCTTGCAGCAATGATTCATAAACTTACAATCAAGCCTGCTCGCTATCATAGACAGGATGCTGTTGGCGCTGCCCCGTACCCTACGGACCAAGGATGCACACCGCTTCCGCATCACCGCGTAAAAGCAGTCCAAGTGAGCTTCAGCAAACATACCTGATGCGCTGCAGTATCGGGGCAACCCCATCAGCACCCTGAATGCGTTATTGTATTGGACGCGAAGGGCGCTGTATGATTTTTGAGTAAAATGAACCCACAGACTGCAAGTGTAGAAAGCCGTGCAATACGCACTAAATATAGTGCGCTTGACTTCCTTAGAAGCACGCCTGAATCTGCAGGCAATCATGTTAGCTCTCACACACAGCGCCCTCCGCTCCCTATCAATATCCTCATCATCTTTGAGGTCAGTGGTCAATAAGTGACCCAAATACTTAAATTGCTGTACCCTCACAAGGGGTTTACCATCTATTTTGACTGAGGGTACTGCTTCTGGGTATTTACCCCTGGCCCCAAAGACCATGACTACACTCTTCTTACCATTATATGCCAGACCATGAAGTCTTGCATATTGCTCGCAAGTGGCTACGAGTGTCCTTAGCCCACAGATTGACGCGCTCAGCAGCACCATGTCGTCGGCGTAACTAATGTTATTACAACACACGCCATCAACATGACACCCGACACGCATGCTGCTAAGCGCGCCAATCAGATCATTCACGTATAGGTTGAAAAGCGTAGGGGAGCATAACCCCCCCTGCCTCACCCCGCACTCCAACCCATACGGTCTAGATAGGGCACCTGCCCACCTCACACTATTGACTTGGTTTCCATACCAGTACTTTAGAGTATTTGTGACTTCTGGTGGCAAATTTACCTCTTCCATCTTCCTCCATAAAATGTCGTAGGAAACCAAGTCAAAAGCCTTGCTCAAATCGAGGAAACAGGCGTAAACTGGAGTGCAGCGATCCGTGTAGTACTTCACAGTGTGCTTCACACTCAATATAGCGCTGTCAGTAGATAATCCAGAACTGAAACCAAATTGGTTATCGTGTACACGTATATGACTGCTAAGTTGAGCGCTAAGCACACCGTCAAACACTTTCGACATGATTGTGGCAAGAGATATTGGCCTGTAATTGTTCTTATCACCCATATCACCAGTCTTATTTTTGACGATGGGTACCACTGTTGATTTGATCATGTCACTCGGCATATAAGCATGACCCAGACAAAAAGTGAAAAGCATAGCCAACACTCTTGGCAAATGCGGACCAGCAAATCGGAGATGCTCAATGCTGAGACCATCATGACCAGGAGATTTTCCTCGACGCATTGCGTCAATTCTGTTTGAGAGCATTTTAGCGGTTATTCTAACTCCTAGGTCTTTCCGTGGTTCAACATTGAGCGTCGACCTAGATGGGCCTAATGGTGACCGCACACTAAAATGGTCTACAAAAAGGTCAGCTATTTGTCTAGCATCACTCACGCCATCGACGCAAACAGGGAGTCCAGGCTTGCCCTTAAGTCTATTTGTATGCTTCCAAAAAGATCGAAAATCGTTCTTTGAATGCTGTGAAGCCAGAATATCCATTTTAATTTGAGTCTCATGATCTTGACACCACTTTAACCGAGACTTAAATATCCTTCTGGCTTCACGCATTTCTTCAAAAATACGTCCTGATGTCGGCATACCATTATCTAGCCAGCATAAAAATTTACGCCTAGCCTCCCTATGCGCGCCGCTCACGTGCATGTTCCAGCCCACGACTGCTCCTCGCTTTCTAAGACTTCCCTTATAAGTTATTGTCTCGGTAGCCGACTCGCACAATGCACTAACAATTTTACTATACATTGCATCTATTACACGAAAGTGGCGAGGGTCATTACAAGTCTGACCACTACACTCTCTAAAGTCATCCGGGAAGTCAATAAGTCGCAATTTTTCATGACATTTTGCCCTATAAGCACGAACCTGTTCTTGACTTCTTTCTCCCCAGATCACCCTATTCACTACATTGCAAACATTTGGTTGTTGAATCTGAACAAAACTAAGGTCACACATAATAATCAACGGAAAGTGGTCAGACCACTGCACGTCATATTTTACATAAGAATTCACAACAGTAGGTACGGCCGCCCTTGTAACTAAACAATGATCAAGCCACCTTTGCGATCCATGAGCATCACTAATAAAAGTGTGGGTATCCGAACCGAGACCTAACAACTCAGTGTCAATGCATGTCCATTGTTGTTCAACACAAAAACTTGAAAACTATTTCTTCTTATTATTATCTTGATTTGTTAAAATTATCGGCACTGGCTTTTAGCGGCTTCGTCTGTGTCTGCATGTCGGAAAATCAGAATACCCGTAACGACTGTCAAAGATCTGCAGATGACAACCGGTAACCGCTTTACGTGCTTTCCCAGGCAAAAGGCTTCAGTATGCCAAAGATCACTCACCCATGGATCTTGGAAAGTGTTTGACCTTGCAAATGAAACCGTGTATGTGTAAATGTCATTTTGGTTCCTAAAGGATAAATCTAAATATAAAAGCACGAATTCACCTCCAAATTCCGTCAAAACCTTTGTTGCATTTCTCCTAGTGAGAATAATAACTCATTCAATCACCCCGTACCCTTTTCCCAATTTAACTAGACAATAGTTGAGTTATACTTATTACGCCTGCATTTGAACAGCAGACTTGAAATCACTTAGGTGGTTGCGACAGGGTATCCCGCGAAATTTAAATTTTCTTACGTTTTTCGCAATTTTATTTTATTGTCAGGTTGTATGTTGATGAAAAATGAGATGAAAATCATTAATATAACCCTGTAAATCTATTTAACCCTATTGAATGACTTTTTCATGAAATATTCATTGAACAGGGTTACATAAACTTAAGAGTGTTGTATTGATGATTTTACGCAACCACCTTAACCCAAAGTAAGCCCAGCCAAAGTGCGAAGGGTAAAACGGGGGCGGTAAAGTTTATAGGGCGGACTAATTAGTTGACAAGGTCGGCTAATTCCCGACTAGGGTTACAAGCTAATTACAGGGGAAGCGTCCGGAACATTCCACTAACATTACAAAGCTATTAGAGATTCGAGGAAGGGAGAAAAGTAGTTCACAAAGGACTGGTAATTTAAATACTTTATAATAGAAAACAAGTAAATTTTCTGTGAAGGCAATTTTCACGCGTAAATTACCGTTTAGTTCAGACGCCAGCAGGTCATCCTACCCGAAACTATCAGATCTTCCCAACCAACCTTGAACCTACTGCTTCAGAGATAAAGTTGAAAATATATTAAAGAAATTTGACAGATTGTAGTAGCTTGATGTGCTGGCGTCTGTACAAAATTTTACACCGTTAAAACCCTTGTCTTGAAGGAACCTGAACTTAAAATATCCTGAAACCCCAAAACGTAAAGTTTTTCTACGTTAAAATACATATCTACATTTGTATTACCAAGCAATGATAATATTCACCTGGCAAGCAACGGAGAGTGCCGCTTAAATTGTTTATGATATCGAAGGAAAAACACAAATATATAAGATCATTGCACGGGTCTAAATTTAATCGAACGATGATATAATAATAGATCTTGTTTAGAGTGTAGTCTACGCTAGCTTTCGTATGCTACGTCATAGGAGGAAGAGCAACTTATGAAAGAAAAAAAAAAATTGCATTAAACAGGCCAGCTGTACCTATAGTCCGGTATCCATCAAAGCGGTGACGAGTGGAGCTGAGAATAACGTGCAAGATTGGACCAATCACAGGAGATGAGAAAATGATTCGTCGACTCTCGAAAACTGAGTAAGGTTAATAAACTCAAAAATATAGAATTTTTGAGAATGTTAGATCAACCGACTAGAAAAAAAAAATGAAGACAAAAACAGCTTGTTTTGGTGAAAAAACGCAAGATTATGCTGGCGGAAGATTTAGGAATGAAATACGTGTCTCCTATTGCGAGTCTCTATTAGAAAATCTGCCCTTTACGGAGTGAAATACCGTACCGTACCTTTAACAAATAAATTGACTTCCTTCCAAATTAAATCAACTCTCCTTACGCATTCTATAGAACGTTTACAAAAACCCTGGAAGTTTATTTGAAGCCGTATAGAACTGTCAAACAATCAAATTGGTTACGTACGACCAAAGTTCTATTGAAAGGCGAAGTTTTGAATGTTCCCGACTTCGTAAACAAATAGAAACGTATCAGCCTTTAATGTCCCCACTGCTGGGACACAGGCCACCTCACTATGAGAACGAATGGGCTATAATCCACCACGCGGGCCCAGTGCGGATTGGTAGATGTCACAAGTCTTCGAATTTGGTTCTAGGACATGCCGGTTTTCTCACGATGTTTTTTTTCACCGTTTTTGAGAGCAGTGGTGATGAAATAAATTACACAAAGTAATCCGCCTGCCTGGGTTCGAACCCACGACTTACTATTCGTAAGTCGGGGTCGCTACCACTGGGCAGGCTAACATAGGCAGTTGCTCCATGTAAACTACTGGGTATTTAGCTGCATTCGATTCCACTGGAAGTCAACCCCAACATCTTACTTACTATTATAAATGCATAAGTTTATGAGTATGTTTGGATATTTGCTCCTCTTTCACGTAAAAACAGTAGAAGAGATTTAGGTGAAATTTGGCACACAGATACTTTATAACCTGAATTAACATATAGGATACTTTTCATCCCGGTAGTAGAATCCAATGGGATAATTATCGAATTCGGCGCGGGCATAAGTTAGTTGTTGATAAACCCAAGTTAGGCAGATGTTTGTGATGCTTTTAACATCTGGGATGCAACTGTAAAGACCCACCGCCTATTATCATTGTCCTCTTATTAAGATGAAATGCGGGTGGTCTTTTCTGCATACAAACGCTCTCGCCTGTTTTCTTTCTGGTTTATGACTTTAAAGCTATGATTTTTTACAGTTAAATAAATATCAACCTCTTCTATATTTTCATTTTTGATGATATATAATCTGTATAGGCACTAGAATCTTTACGAAATGCTCAAAATTGACTATTTAGATCGCCTGTCAACAGACGCCTAGTGTACAAAGACAACTTTACAACAAAATTAATGAAAAACATAGGGACACAGTATATATCCTTCTTATTCAGTTTATGAAATATCTTTTAAATTGGTCGAATATTGGAGGAGGAAATAAAATAGTCGAGAGCCAAACCTCGAATTATAACTTTTTACTATAGTTGTCCTTATCGCACCAATGTCGGAACTCATGCTCGCAGAGCGAAGGCGATAGTTTCTTCAAATACCTACCGTATTTCCTCTTAACCCCACAGGATGCGACTCAAGACGGTTATCGCAAATCAAGTTCTCTCACTCAGGATGCAACGTTACAGAAGTGCACTCGATCAAGTAGGTCAGCACAAATAGGTCACTGTCGTCATTGTATTAGCTACAGCTGATAGCCTGGCTATAAAGGAAATTGATGCGGCCGCAAACGACGGGCTTCAGATAATGTCATATGTGTTGGAGAGGAAGTTAGTCGATGGGTAGTACGGTTGTGGATATCCGTGTAAGAATATGCATGACAACATTTTAATATTAATTCGTAATGGATCTTAGGACCATGATAACAGATATGTGGTCTTTACTCCTAAATTATGTCAACCTGATTATCATTTTAGTCCGGAATCAATCACTGCTGGGTATTTTTTTACTTGCGTATTTGTTATTTTAGTAGAAAAACTGGTAAGGGTAATACATGTTTATGATAATTTATGTAAACAAATGAGATTTTAATGGAAGCTAAAACAAAGAAGTTTTTAGCACTATTTGTTTGTCTTAATGATTATCTTATTCAGCGTCGTTTTTTGTGCGTTTCTTTACAAAACAATGAACCAAATCTACCAAACAAGACCGTGACAAATGGACTACTCATTTTAGTAATAACATTGTCTTTTTTATAGAAAAATCTTTTTATAGAAATGAACGCTTTACTTTTCGTCACAGTTAACTCTTGCAGAAAAAGATTCTATCTACTAATAAATGTTTACATAAACATAACATCAACATGCTTGTAACCCGTTGAATTAGCAAAGGTTTAACTAATAGTACACACCAGCACACCACCACATTTCACCAGTTTTGTTTAAGTCCCATATAACAGGGAGCAAACCTATTACTATCAACCGGGGACGAATCCAGAATCTGTGACTGCTTCTGAGAAATTTCTGACGGAAAAACACAATAGCTCTTTGCCCGACCCGGGAATCGCACCCAAGACCGAATGCTCAGCAGTCGCGGTTGCGACCACTCGACCGACGAGGCAGTCAATACTTTTCCTTTTTAGGGCCGGTTATTCAATCGCCAGTTAACTTTTATCGGACGAATAAGTTTGTGATTTTGACAGTTTTTGTATGGACGGACTGTCAAAACGTCACATTTACTCTTCAGGTAAATGTTATCTTAAGATTGAAAAATCACCGCTAAGTATGCTAAATAAAAGCGCCATGTTGAAATTACAACTTTATTCGCTGAGTAGGGAGCCAAAAACCAAAAATGTTGCATTATAGATTCTTTAAAGTCATTCAAGTGTTGGTAAGTATTCGCAAGCATACGTTAAGGTGCCATTCATGTGTGAAAACAAACGTCAAACCCATCGAAACAAAATCGAATTAGGTAACCTTATTCGATTTCAGTTTCCTACCCAACCATATCAATAGCATGCTAGGATCGATTACGAGCTCGGCATACGGTGTCGTGCAATGCAGGTTGTTTGGCCGACCTACGCTTCAAGGTCATGTCATGCGCGGAAGCATCCAACCTTGACATTTGTGACAGGTGCATGTAATCATAATATAATATTCACGGAACTGAAAGAATCATGTAAAATGGGTAGTGTTAAGTCAGTTTCTCATATTTCGATGCATTTAAAAATATATTCTGGTAGTGAAACGTTGATCTGATCTGAGAAACCGTACGCTTGAACTGACCTGGAGAATGCCAGCCAGGGTATCCTAACTTCCTGACTATAATATCACTATCAATACATATGATAAAACAAAATCCTCCGCCGCGTCTGTCTGTCTGTTCGCGATATACTCAAAAACTACTGCACCGATTTTCATGCTGTTTTCTCCAATGGATAGAGTGGTTCTCGAGGAAGGTTTTAGTATATAATTTGTCAAGTTTTTATTGCGGGAACGGGATCAAAATTTCATGATAACTTTTGGTCGCGATAACCGACATCCACGCGGGCGAAGCTGAGGACGTAAGCTAGTGTATTATCCTTATTAGTTAGTCAACTTCTAGGTGGTTATAATTTTGCTAAAGGATTTGTTTTTGATTTTGATAATGTCAGCCATTCTAATTCTAGGGTACTTACTATTTAAACGTAAATTACTTAAAAAAACACCCATTTATGGCACGCTACCTATGTACTTACATGGGAAGTAGGCAAAAAAACAACCTTTTAATAGTCGCTTGCGCAACTAAGGAAAACGGCACATTAAACATCACCGACATCATTTTGTTTGTCAACGTTATGATTAGATAAATCATGAAGTGCGTATCAACCGCTATTGATATGACATTGATAACACATTCTAGAAAGCTTGATAATTTTCTTAGGTGCGACGGAATTAGTGAAATCTTTATTTATTGTACGCAAGGCAACTAATTAAGCTATACAAAACCAGTTTATGTGGATCTCTCATTGTTCGGGAAATCTATACAAATGGAGGCCATGTTATACTGGCCATTATAGCTTGATGTGTCACCGTGAGTACGCATAAAGAATTTCTTTGAAAAACAGGTTTGTGAGTTAAATTAAAATAAACTCACGCCCTTTTCCCATGGGGGTAGGCAGAAACCACAGAACGCCACCTGCTACGATCCTTACATACTCCTTTTGCCTCGTCCACGTTCATACATCTGGTCATACACGCACGCCGGTTGCGAGTACTACGCACCTGACCTTTCTGAAGATATGATGATGAATATACATATTATAGGGGGTCAGATAAAATTAGCTAGTGATACTCCGCAGACGTGGTGGTTATCATCGCTTCACTATCACTACATATTATAAAACAAAGTCCTCCGCCGCGTCTCTCTGTCTGTTCGCGATGAAATCAAATACTACTGCACCGATTTTTATGCTGTTTTCACCGTTGGATAGTGGTTCTCGAGGAAGGTTTTAGTATATAATTTGTCAAGTTTTTGTTGCGGGAGCGAGATCAAAATTTCATGATTACTTTTGGTCGCGATAACCGACATCCACGCAGGCGAAGCCGCGGACATCAGCTAGTCTTGTACATATAACGATGTAAATAAAAAATATTCTAAACTCGTCATTTCAAGTGGAGATTCACCGTGTAATTTATGTGACACTAAATCGCAATATAGGTAAGTAACTTAGAAAAACAAAAATGTAAAAGCGAGAATCTTTTGACGGTTCTTACTTCGTTCAAATCGAATCTCGCGAACTTTTGTAATGAATAAAATTTGTAACATAAATAAGTAATTACTAAAACTCAAGTTATTACTTTAACTTGACTATAGACACGGGTGTTAGACTTTACTAAGTTAGCATTTGAGACGAAAATGAAACTTATACGTTTAGTGTTTATGTGAACGACAGAACGAACGTTAATAAAATGTGTATTCTGAATCTCGCCCAAATGTTGCATGTCGAATATGACGTCTCAAGCCCGAATTTTAATATATTTATCGAGGAAAACCGACCTTAACACTAATATTATCATGAGTTTGAGAAAATGAAAATTTAAGTAAGTAACTAAGGGAGCACAACGGTCGACTATTTACAAATTTCACTCCGTCAGGAGCTACATAAGCTTATGCATTTAGGTACGTAAAGTTTAGATTCCTGCATACGTAAACGATATGACTAATATTATCGGATATCTAAAGCATGATTGTCATGTTTCATTTGAGACTTGATAATGAATCGCTCGTCTTTATAAGGCAACTGCTTTGCATGTTATAAGATTCACAGTGAGGCTCTTTGTGTACACAGCACACATTTTATGTATCATATACATCTATCTACATTTCGTAAGAGGCTTCTGTAGGCTAAATAATTTTCAAATTGTAATCAAACTACGTCAGTGGCCCGAAAGTCTGACAACCAGTCTTTCCAAGAGGTATCAATACGATCACTACACTCAGTACTAACTGGGTTGAGGAGGTCAGATAGATAGTCCCTCCATGTAAAATACTAGTATTTCGTTGCATCCAGTAAGACTGCAAGCCGATCCCAATATAGTTGGGAAAAGGCTAGGCATTTATGATGAATCAAACTAAACCACCAGCAAAGAATTTTTGTAAAAAGACATTAGGTACTTTTGATTTGTTTTAGGTAAATGCTTTTATCTGACAAGTTTTGCTTGAGTACATTTACAACATCACTAACCGTCAGTAAATAAAAACTGCCACATGGATTTATCTACAAGGTTAAGCAACGCTTGCCAAAGTTGGTCCTTGGATGCGTGACCATGCATTACATAGTAAGACTCTTCGATGCCTCGGGAAGCATGTTACGCACGGTGACTGCTGTCATTCATAAACCCTTGACAGTGGATAAGGATACCTAGTCAGAAGTCCGCAAGTCAGAACAACCAGCCTTGCCAAGGGATATCTTGCTACCCATGCAGCAACTGGGTTGCAGTTAACAGGCGGAAAAATGAAAACTGCAACAACTTACCAACAACCACTGCACCAGCCTGAGCCTCTCCCAGCAGCGCCTCCTTGTACTTCCTCAAAGACTCATCCTCCTGGTCTGCAGCAAGGATCTCATCAATAGTCTTTTCTGGAGGAGGCCTGTACGAGGACTTGATCTCTTCTTCTTCCTCCTCTTCGGGAGTGCGGGTCACTTCAGGTTCTCCAGACATGGTAGGTATGCTAAAAATAAAAGTTACTGAAGTTAGGATTAGACCCGTATTTAGTTGATCTTTTTTATTTTGATTTAAGAAATGGCAAATCTGTTTTTCATGTGGGATGCTGGTTCAATTCTTGCCCTGAAATTTCAGTTTCATATCACAGGAGTGTGAGATTAATTTTGTCACAGAATCTATCTATCTAATACTTTAACGAACAATTCTTGTATATATGTATACATATAATCTGAATCTCGGAAATGGCTCCGACAATTTCCATGAAATTTAGTATGCAGGGGGTTTCAGGGGTGATAACTTGATCTAGCTAGGTTTCATTTTTAGAAAACATTGTTTAAACCGTGTTACCAAGCAAAACTCGGTCATCCAGGTACTGATCCATAAGCCCAGTTTGAAATAACTATGCTCCGAGGACCAACACCAAAAATATGCAATGATTTATATTTCACAAAAAAAAAAAACTTTAAGATAGTGGCAGCTCTATTGAAATATTATGCATATGTATATTATTGTAATATATTTCATATTTTATGGTGATCACAAATGATCAGTATGACAAGTGATAATAATGCATGATTGCATCATGCATTATTATCTACTACAAACCACTTGAAGCCATATTTATGAGTGACATTTAAAGATCACAATTGACTGTAGTTCTGTCTATTGACATCATGATAACTCATTTCAATGTTATGCCACCATAACAGTCTAGTTAATGATATTTATCTCTGATCAAACTATAAGATATTGAAGCAATACTCTAAAATATTTATTTAACTGTCAGTCTTGCTGTTCAGACTAAAATGGAACAGTAATTAAAAGTAAGATTCTTTTTATCACACTTTTTTGATGAAAACAACAAGAGAAGTATAAGAAGAAAGAAGCTGAATCATCTTTCAAGAACATAAATAAACACATTACCCTCCTCAGTCGGGTAAAAACAGCATGATCTTAGGCCGATAACTAAACCATCCACATGCAAAGTACGCACTTAGACATGGAGTTGCGGACACCAGCCCGTTATACAATACAATACAAACTAAACCATATTCAATCAAAGAGTTTAATAAATCCTATGCAGGATCTAATTGATGATATTCACTAGGTATCAGATCGTTTGTGTTGTATGACTAATAAACTGATTGATTAGTAATCAATCAGTTTATTAGTCTTACAACATTATTTGATTCGATTGTTCAAGGTCAAATTAACTTTGAATTGGTATCATCATCATCATATCAGCCCGTTGCTGTCCACTGCTGAACATAGGCCTCCCCAATCGATTTCTAATGTGTCCAGTCCAATACCACCTGCATCCAGCGACTCCCTGCAGTTTTAACAAGGTTGTTGGTCCATCTGGCAGGTGGCCGTCCCACGTTTGATTTGATAACATGAAGTTAAGCTTTTTTTTTAAGTAGTAGGTCAAATTAAGTAATTTTAAAATAACAAGGTACATATATATTATAGCATTTCAACTCTGCATGATAGGTACAGAATATATAGCTTCTAAAAGAGCTTCATGCAAGATGTACTGGGTATTTAAAGGTCAGAGAAGTCCCATAAATGCTATATCTCTATCTACATGCATTCAGCCAGTCAATACAACAGGAAAAAATACTAGAAAATAAGAAACTCAAGCAGTAGGCGACTTGCAGTCGAATATCACATGCGATCGTCGCATAGAATCGTATGAATCATAGTCCCCCATAACCTGTACACTTAGTTGCTTACAATTTTATTAAAAAATATTTCCAGTATGTTATCACTCAGACCGGATTCACGCGAGACTTAATTCAAAACTGCTTGAAACCTGCTTGCCGTGAAACTACATGAAAAACGAAATACCTAAGCCAGCTAGTGGAACCGCCCAAAAAAACTAAAATTCGTAAACTTATAACTTATAATAGGTCCGCGAATTAAATCGTTTTTTTTTTTATTAAAGCAGCTTTACCACACGTAACGACTGCCTACAGAATTAAGCGGCTTCGTTATTGCCACCCATTATAGCTTCATACGCGGCCTTATCTCGACATTCAAAGTAAAACTTGGATTTAACTTACGTTTCAATAGGCTATGCTGGTGAGACAAAACAAAATCAATAACTTGTAGTTGCACAATCGTAACAAGCACTAATTAGCACCAAATAAAGACAAACAACTTACAAAAATTTGCGATTTGTAAAATCTATAGATCAAAAATGACGGACAAAACGATTCCGGGCGGTCATCGAACTCTCAATTTCTCAAAATTAATTTATTCGTCGAAATGGATGTGCGACATTTGCAACTCTGGCATCTCGAGTATTTGTATCTCACTTCACTCACTATGAACTCTCAGTCTTTTCCTGTACAATAAAAAGAGATGTCAATACCTAGCAGACAAGAATTTTTAAGTGTTGCCAGACTAAACCTTTATATCTGAGAGACTTCCGGTGTAGTCTATTGTTTATGGATGACGTGCGTTACTCTAGAATTCCGGTTAGTTCTATTGACTAAACTAAATATCATACATAAAAAGTTTCCCAACATCAGCATCAATTTAACCAATTATTCTTTGTTATTTCTGATTGAGAATATAAAATCGGTTTTAATTTAATAACACACCACAGCAGCACCACACCCAATACTTTCTGGGTTTTGGTAGTCAGATAGGCAGTCGCTCCATGTAAAATACTGTTTTTAGCTATATCCGGTAAGACTGGAAGTCAACTCCAAAGGCTAGGCATGAATGGGAGAATGATGGGTTAACGGATTGATCGTCTAAAGCTATCCCAAGAGCGTGCCAAAACTGCTTGCTTCGATCCCCAATAAAAAATTGTATTTTCTTTTTTTTAAAGTCAAAATTGACAGATGTCAACGTCTGTCGATAGTGTCAAAGTTGTTTCCCGATTCCAATGTTATTGTTTAATTTGTACGAATCAAATAAAAAATAGTTGGATTTATTAAAGATGCGACTTCAAAACAGCAATCATCTCTTTCTTATACAATTATACTTAAGACATAAGTGTGAAGAGTATTAAGAATATTATACAGGCTATAGCTATTAATAATATATTGTAACCTATGTAAGCCTAATGTTATTTCGTAACGATCACTTCTACATCAATAAAAATGGACTGAAATCTATTTTACTTACGAATATTTTGAACGAAATAATAAAGTAATGTTTGTAAGTATCTCAATTCTCCATAAAGTCCTTTAATTGACCTCTTCCAATAACAAATACAAATTGTTACCTTGATTTCAGAAATTAAATATTTCACGACTCCCAGCTATAATAAGATATCAGGAGTATCTTATTAGACCTTGCACAACTACGTCGCTACCTTCAGATGATGAAAAACAGAAAGAGCTAGAGAGAATAGCTAAAGATGTAAGTTGAATTTGTTATTCCTTTTTTCATGGTATTACAGACTGAGACTGGCATGTAGAATCTTATTATGTAACAGATGAAAGCAATCATAGATATACATAACATTACACCTGTAATCCCTGAAGGGTAAGGCAGAGGTGTAATTACGTCCCATGTAATAGGGGACGGACCTATTGCCATCAAACAGACACAAATCCAGACTCCGTGGCTCCTACCTACAAATTCCTGAAGAAAAACTTAATAGCAATTTGCCTGACCCGTGAATCAAACCCATGACCTCATGTTCAGTGCGATTGCAACTACTGGACTAATGAGACAGTCAGACAATAATAAATATTACCTGTAATTACCAAACAATTTATCTGTGCTGGCCGAATACACAGTCAATTTGAAGAAAGAACATCCTAAAATAAAACCTCTTCTCAATTCCAGGCCTGCATAGATGAACCTCCAACATCCTGCTGCCAATCCGGGTGCTCAAACTGTGTCTTCATAGTTTGGGCGGAAGCCCTATCAGCCAAGATGCAAGATGCTGGTCCTGAAGTCGGTGAGAAGATACTGAAGATGGTAGAAGACCCGAACATGAAAGCATACCTAGAAATGGAACTTAGGATTCGAGGATTAAAGAAATGATCATGTAGTTTATTCTAAAGTAGATAGTAATTTTGTAGACTTATCCTTTGTAGTTTGAATATTCTGCAACATTTTCTACTGTTCAGAAGGCTATAATTCACGTAATTTTATGATGCACCGATGAAGTTGTAGTGCAGTTGCAGTTAAGTTCAAGTTTGAGTGATAAATGGTATTCTTGTAATCTTTGAACTGCGTGTAAACTGCGCGTGAACTGCACGTTAACTGTACGACAGCCAAACTCTACCAAACTTACTTATGGTATGGTCACATGGGAGAAAAATGTTACTCACTAAATAATCAAATAGAATCAATTACATTTCAATGATTAGACGTTATTAACATTTATAAGCTGTCATTTTGAGACGTCAAACGATAGTAGAATACCGATCATGTTGCGTACCGAAGCACGCACCAAAGACGCGCAACAGAAGAATGCCGTTATTGCACTCGCGTGACGCGAACTTGACGCGAGCGTGTCAGAATACGAAAAGCGTTGTTTTGATCGAAACTTCTCTTCTTTAGTTACGTGAATTAGCCCACTGTACTTTCATGAGCGTGCGGTATTAAACATAATGTTAATACGTCGATTATAAAATACTCATTGCTCATACTATATTTTCATGATGTTAATAATTTATTCATATCTACGGATGATACTGATTGTGCTTGATGCAAACAATTCAATGCGTGTATGATTGTATTTTCAATTCAAAAATCGTCGTATCTTATACCTTTAAACGAGCAATTCTTGTATATATGTACCTATATAATATATATATTTTCTGAATCTCGGAAACGGCTCCAACAATTTTCATGAAATTTAGTATGCAGAGGGTTTCGGGGGCGATAAATCGATCTAGCTAGGTTTCATTTTTAAAAAACGTCAAAAATAAAACGAGCAAAGCTCGGTCATCCAGATACTTTACATTATGTTTACAACGCGCGCTAGAGCCAGAGCCCCTGGTTTCCTGGAACTTTTCACTATGTTATAAATGTACAATACACAAGAGTACAAATTATAGAACATTTTGTATCATGTTGGATGAATGAATACAGACTGCTATTCAATAATCACTGAACACAATTTATGTAAAAAGAGTTTTTATTTATTTGACATACATACATCAGTCACAATTTAAAATCATCAGTATTTTTTTTTTACTTTTTATGAAAGTAAGTTATCCATTAAGTCATTCAAACAATTCTCATTAATTCATTCCATGTTTTATCAGTCATTCATTCCATGTATTATCAGTCATTCATTCCGTTAAAAGAGAAAGTATAAAATAATGTGAACCTATATCTAGATAATAAAATAGGTAATTGAGCTAGTGATTATTATCAACAATGTTTTAGTGTTTTTTTTTCGTCTGCAAAAGCTATTATCTTATTTTTTTTTGTTTAAAATAAATGAACTATTGTTTAAAAGTAGCTATAAAAATTTCGTTGTGATATAACAAATTCGATGTTTTTTTTTATTGTTATTTACATTTTGTTGTTTCTTAGAAAATCTGTTCTCAATTGTAAAAAAAATAAATGTAAAGTATTGGTATATTGTAGGCATACTATACTTACAAAGTACGTATTTATTACAATTCATGATGTTACTCTTATTAGCAAACCTACAATGACTGAATAGATAGATGTTTTTGTTAAAAATTAACACTTTTGTTTCTTTCAAGTTTCCCCAATCTACTGCTGGCAGCAGGGACGTAGCTACCCCTGTATCAGCCGTGCTAACATCAATATTATGAGGCCCCCGAGGGGGCTCAAGAATGTGGAGGAAAAAAATCACCCGCTTTTATTTTCTCCTGGTAAAACCAAGGACGGTGATACAAATCAAGATGCTATTTTATTTAAATATTTTGTTAAAATATTTAGTTTAAAACCCTGTCAATGAGCTTCGCCGCACTCGGGTAAAAAAGGCCCCCAAATAATTTGATTTGGGCCCCATTAGGATGAGCTACGCCACTTAATCACAATCACTACTATTATATTATAAAACAAAGTCCAGCAGTGGCTGAGTACTTTATTATACACGGGTTGGAAGGGACACCGACGCGAAAACGGATACCACGTATTCAGTAACCCCCCAAATTGTAAGAAACAGCTGATTTTGTTTTGATAACCAATGAAAAAATTCTATGTTGGGGAATACGTGGTAACCGTTTTCGCGTCGGTGTCCCTTCCGCCCCGTATTCTGAGATCCGGCCTAAGAGCGGAGACTAACGGAGATGTGCGAAGCGGAAAGATGGCGAGAAGCTTTGGTGTATACTCCGAAGCTGTGCCAGGATGCGTACTGGCTAGATCGGAGCAGATTCGTGTGTAGATAGATACAGGATACTTACACACCCAGTTAAGCGACTACCAAACGCCGCTCACCGCTGCGGTACACTCTATACACGAATAGTAATCGCGCACGCTACAGTTGTACATAGTTGTGGGTGTGTAGCGTGTACTGCAGTGGAAACGTAGACCCGAGTTGTCAAACAAATGAATTCACGCAGTAAAATGCGCCGCGTGCCCGTGCGCAGCATGCGCCGCGGTGAGGTTGCGCCTTTACGCTTGCTGAGGTTGAACCGTGGATGGATGACAATCCACCACATAAGGAGACCCTTTTTTTAGGATGGGAAATCATTAAATTACTCCTCTTGCTCTGGGCGGAGTGGAAGGTAGTGTCAGACTCGCGTTCTGCCATCACCTTCGTTAGCATGACTGCTTAGCAGAAGTAGGTGACGGCGTTCCATTCCCTGTCGCTCCGAACCATGGATTGACTCCGGACCATGGATTGAACATAACGAGACCCTTACGTTCTTCGGAGAGAGAAAAGTCTCAGCTATCATTTGTAGATTTTTGACAATCCTTACAAGTTGTCAGAAGCATGAAAAGTCTTATCAGTGTTGCCAAGCGGTATTCCATACCTAGTACTTGGGTATTGGAACTTGTCGAGGTGAAAGCAGTTGTTCCTTGTGAAAAAATCGTATGAAGCTGCATGATGCATCCGGTTAGATTAGAACCCGTCCCTAATAAAGTTGGGAAAAGGCTACGGAAGGATGTTATTTGAGGAAACATGTACAGTCGCGGTCTTTTCCGCCTGATCATTTAAAAAAATCGCTTGAATCATGCGGAGGCCCGCCTCTCCCGGTTAGAGAGCACTTCATGTTGTGAGCAAAACAAATGAGCCTAGTGGTGATTAGGCGGGAGTGTCCTCAATTGTACCTACAACATAACAGACAAACAAGCTGTTGCACAGTTAAAAGAAACAAAACAATAAGGAATGATAAAGATATTAAATTAAATAAAAGTCATCTTTCATGCATTCCTTCACAGAACAAGCACAAGAAAAGGCATGTTTCGTTCATCCTCACACAGAAACTCAAAAATCCACGACATGGGGTAGGTACGTCTTTCCATCTCGAGGCAAATAAATCACCCTCCGGTGTCGATATCAGTAGAGCAGGTAGGTAATTAATTAATGTAGCCTATAGCCTACAGGCTCATTATAAGGAAATTTAATTTTCGCTGAATTATACACAGTAGGTACGTATTTACCTTCCTGCAAATAATAATTTACCGACGCTTTCTTGTGTACGCTTTCGTGAAATCTTTTGGTGAAAATTAATTAAAAATTATATATTTATAATATTTATTTTCTGACCTAACTCATTATTTTGACTTCGTCGCTCTTTTGAATTTGACTTGACTTTGAAAATAAGCTGGGGCAACCCCCTACTTAAATACATGTACATACCTACCTACCTATACGTTTCATAACCCAATTACCAAAACTTGAGCCACATCTTTAACGAGTTACCTACCTACTAGACAGATATTACTAACATAAGTAGGTAATCTTTGCGTAGCGGAATAAATAATGAAGTCACTTCGTCGCCCTTTAGAGGTCAAATATCGTAAATGTTGACGTAAATGTCTGTACAGTCTAGTCTGTACCTACAAGTCCTTAGATACTGCGCGTTTGTCTGGGCTCAAAGACGCTTGTTGACTGTATGGAAGTAGGTACCTACCTTGCTTGTATAGGTAGGTACTTACATACAAGACACAAAGGACCAGATAACCTTGATAAACATGACACATCGGTAACAAAACAAAAACAATCCAGACAAGGTAGCATTTTGACCGTACTCGTTACGGTCAAAATGCTACCTTGTCTGGAACAACTGTTGTTAGTATCCATACGCTTCTTGAAGTGGGTACTTGGATACGCAATTTTGAAAGTTAGTAAGACAAGGAAGCCACAGATCTAGAAAAAATGCTTCAAAATCTCGACAAAGAAAGCAAGAAAGTAGGATAAGAAATGAATACCAGCAAAACAAAAATAATGCCCAATAGTATTCAAACCCCAATAAAGATAGATGGCAGGACGATAGAATATGTCAACGAATATATATACCTCGGGAAACGAGAATGAAGTAGACAGAAGAATAAACACAACATGGAAAAAGTATTGGGCACAAAAAGAAATCCTCAAAGGAAATTACAGTCTGAAGTTAAAGACGATCATAATAGATTCATGTATCTTGCCCGCTTAACATACGCAAGTCAGACCTGGACTTTCACTAACAAAACAAAAAACAAAATCCTCTCGTGCCAGCATGCCATGGAAAGAAGTATCCTGAAACTAAGGAGAATAGATACAACACGAAATGCTGACATACGCAACAAAAACAAAGCTCATGGAAGCACTGCAACAAGCCATGACACTGAATTGGAAGTGGGCAGGCCATCTAGCTAGGTACCAGGACAACAGATGGACATTACAAACAACAAAGTGGCTTGGTCCGCCTGGAAAAAGACAAAGAGGACGGCAAAAGAAACGATGGATTGATGACATCATAAAAACTGCTGGGAAAAACTGGATGAATACCGCCCAAGACAAACAAAAATGGAAAAAGATGGAGGAGGCTTTTTACCCTACATGGGCCATACAATAATATATATTTTATGTAAATTCTTTAGTAATTAAGTATGTAATTGTATGAATAGATAAAGCTTAAATAAAATAATAAATACAAGGAAGTCGTTTCTGTAATTTGCACGTTAAATGTTATAGGGTAATTATTTCATTTGGTGTAAATCGGCTGTCCGCGATAATATCACCATCTAAATGAAGTTAGATTTTTACCGTGTTTAAAGTAACTTGTACTATTGAATGATTTCTAAATGGTGCTTCTTATATATTTACATTATATAAAGTAATGTGAAAGTTATGTTGTTCAAAAGGGCCAAAATGTCATTACCAAGGGGTGTCCCGCTTTCCAGTTTTCGGTAAAACTTCAGCAAAATGTTCTATTAAATTCATGTTTACGGCTTAAACTACTGTATACGTAAAAAGTTTAATAGTTAAGTCATACATTATAGATTGCATAAATTAAAACGTATTGAAAAACACTGAACAGCAACATCGTACATTTTGGTTCCTATAAAACTCGTCATCACCGTGTCACAACGTGACGCGGCATGCAGCTCATCACTAAATAGCTTTTCACAAACCCCCCCGCTGCCTCCGCGTGCCCATAGCCACCATTCAGACGGCGAAGTGAACTCATGTCGCGTAGGGCATAAAAAGGAAATTTTATATTTTTTACAAAGTCGTACCGTGGTTTTTGTTACAGTAACATTGTCTTTCCCGTTGGGTATCATTCCTCGGTAAGTGTACGAATTATTTATATTAATCGTATATTATCTTAAGCCTAACTGATTTGCTATGAGGCAATCAGTAGAACATTCTGGAATATCTTATACGGTACATGCTAAAGTGAAATTTCTGTACTTTATCATTACCAAGGTGGCCATTACCACGGATTACCATGGTCTTTTCAATCGACGGTAATGACTATCTCCACTTATCCTGCAAATAACTTGCATGTTGAAATGTTTGCCTTAAACCTAACTGATTTGTTATGACGTAATAAGTAGAACGTTCTTATATGGTACGTGCTTAAGTGGAAATTTCAGGGTTTTGTCATTACCATGGATTGCCGTGGACTCTTCAATCCGCGGTAATGACAATGATTTCATGGTAATGACAATGATTCCATGGTAGTGACAGTGATTCCATGGTAATGAGTATCTACAACTATCCAGTAAAGAGCTTGCATTTTTTATTTTTTCCTTTTATATCCGTGCACACTTTCCGTTAATTTTAGTGTCTGTATTTTGCGCAAATATTTATCACATGATTATTTTAGTTTTTTATAATATTGATTGTTCCAGTGAATGAAGTAGATAAATATGCCGCGTAAAAAAAACAAGATAATAAAGAAGAATTCTTTTCAGATGCTGGTGAATGCTATTTAGGAAAGCGATCATAATGATGGGCCGGGTTGTTCCTCGATAACTCTAAACTATAGATCGATAAAATTTAGAAAAGTTTATCATCCAAAAAACTGTTGTTTCATTCTAACATTTGAGAAGTTTGTTTAATTTAAAGACATTGTTTTCTTTTTTATATTAAATTTGAAAGGTCCGCAAGATAAACAATTTTTAAATTACCAATAATTTCTTTGCATTTGACAGACTGCCTGAAACTGTCGGATTTTCCCAATCAACCTAGAACCTAATGCTTTTGCAATAAAGTCGAAAATCTATTACAGAAATCTGATAGTTTGGTAGCTTGACAAAGAATGCCAAATAAGCCAATATTGTGTTTTATATAAACTAATAAATAAATAATTCTGATCTATTATTCTTTAATACCTACTAATATTCTATTATTTTAGAAACAACCTGTAAAAGTCTCAATGCAGTATTCTTAGATGCTGCAAGAACTGTTCACTAATTGGAGATGAAACATTTATCATTACCATGTGCTATGGTCATTACCAAGGTGTTAAATGTCATTACCATGTGCTAAGGTCATTACCAAGCGTGCAAAATGTCATTACCATGACGCTTAAAACTTTGCGGGTCCATATTTTCATTAATATGGATCCTAAAAGGTGGCCTTCATTTTTTTTTATAATCCTTGATTATGAAACATTTATCTAAGATGAAGTTTGCGATTAAAAACAACATTTTTTTTATATTTTCTAACAAGCCTCCCAATTTACACCAAATGAAATAAATACCCTATACATTTATTTTGAGAAATCTGCCTTGAAAAGAAAGAGTAGTTTCAATTTTTTACATATTGTGAACGTTATGACGCTGTTAAACCAAAGGTTTGAGTTATTTTTTGTTTTTTTTTAATAACCTACATTGTGTCCCACTGCTGGGCAAAGGCCTCCTTTCTCCCTCCAAACTTCTCTGTTCTGTGCGATTTCTGAAATTGTAATTGATTTGATAAATTGGTTTAAAAGTTAAGTTGGTAAAATATTTATTCGTTTAAGCGCTCTCTGAAAAGTATCATATCAAAGTATCAAAGTATATATAATTAATATAGCTGTATATAAATAAGCCGTATATAATATACCATTTCCTTAAAATCTAACAAACTTTTCAAACGTACAGACAACGCACATCAAGCTACCCGAAACTGTCAAATTTTCCCAATCAACCTTGAACCTAATGCTTTGGTGATAAAGTTGAAAATCTATTAAAGAAATTTGAACAACACCATCTACGGCATTAATACTATAAGCGATCGTCTATTGTTTGTTTGTGACGACACTACCCGGGAAGCGACCGGAGTGTCGCCGCTGGCGCTCCCGTGTTGCCATGTAAGTTTCCTCATTTTACACATTAGTACATTACATTAGTGCTTTTTAGTACATTTTATTTATTTTTACCGGGGCATTCTTTTTCCTTGTTATAGTTATGCTGTTAACAAGGATTTGTGTTAGATACCACAACTAAAAAGGATAAAATAAAAGCTTTTTTGCAGAAAAAAAACCGACTTTTAAATAAACAAAACACAAAATAAAAACTTTTTAGAAAATAACCGACTGCCAAAACAATAACGTAAAAATAAAATGACAAAAAAACAATAATTGGAAAATAACTTAAGTTTCGGAAGTCGGTGGCAAAAAAATCAATGAAACAAACAAAGACCGACTTCCGAAAGTTATATTTTTTTTTTTTTTGTAATTTTATTTTTACGTTATTTTTTTGGCAGTCGGTTATTTTACACGGAGCGACTGCCTAACTGACCTTCACAACTGGGTAATACAATACCCCTTGGAAAGACCGATTGTCAGACTTTGGAGCCACCTGTAACGACTTGATCTACAAATGCCAGCCGGGACCAACAGCTAAACGTGTTTTCTCAGGCACGGAGGAAACTCGATATATAATGGGTGGTCACCTATCCACGGAACAACCTAGGCAAGCACGGCTTAACCTCAAGATCGACCCACGTGATTGTAATTATTAAGCACTAATCCCCGTATTTAGTGACACTGCAAAATTTAAACGAATGCCTACCTCAAGACAAGGTGGAATACATCAACGCAGAAGCGAATACCACGTATTCAGTAACTTCATAATTCCGAACCTACCATTCCACCCTTTAAGATTGCGTGGCTAGAATTTCAACTCTCTGGACTGAACATTAATAAATAATGTAAAAATGTGTATTCTGTTCTGTTGCTAAATTGCATAGCTATGAAAAAGCGGAGTCTCCTAATACAGGTTTTTTCTTTGCTTAAAAGGAGGCTCGAATCATCAACTTGTTGTTATGATTTGGTTAAGAAATAATCTTTTTTTTTCTTAATAATGTCCCAACAGTGTTCCTTTATTTGGGCATTATTTTAAGTAACGCCCGGTGTTTGTGAAGGAAAAAACATGAATGAAACAAAAAGACAATTTTATTTAAAAAAAACTCTTTATTTTATCAACAGTCAACAGCAATACATATTCAGTTAAGACATTTAGGTATAATTAGTCCATGTAGATTTGATTTAAGTATAAATAAAGCATCCATCAACAACTCTTCGGTAAATTTTTAAATCGTAATAATCTATGCGTAATTATTTTAAAACATGGGAACAAGCTTGGACAGTCATTTGACACAGAAAGAACAGGCACTATTTATCGAAATCGACACTGTAATTAGGTACACACATAAGCCACATTATACCAATCAAACCAACCCGCACTAGGTCCACATGGTGGATTCCGACCCACTCTTTCTTACATTGAGGAAGCCTAGTGGTACTTTCATACAAGCCTAATGGCGGTAGTTTCATACAAGCCTAGTGGCGCTACTTTCATACAAGCCTAAAAGCTTGGCTTGCACCAACTACTCTCCATGATGTTGGTGGTTTCTGAACAGTTGGCTTGCCCTAGGGCAGTTGGCTTGCCTTGCTCTTTTGATGGTACCTAGGCATCTATTTCCCAGCAATAGGAACATTTTAGGATTATGATACTGTAAGTTACACGGTGAACTTGACTACCTAGTTGTTGGTCTGTGTTCGCTACTACTAGGTACTGCCGAGGACGGGGTTCAGAGTTCGATTCCCGACCGGCAGAATTTTTTGAGGTTTTCATAATATTTTTTAGGTACATCCCAATATGACCGTTTAAACCGTTTGTGCGTCGGTTTTGATCCTGTATAAAATAAAAGCAAAATAACTTACGCAAAGCGTTGTTCGTCGATTGAACAATTTGTTCGTTTTAACCCTTCAGCTACTTGTAAAAATACCTAACCACTCAGAGGGAATTAGGACCCCGTCATGTATTTTGAATGGTTAATAAAACATTCAGTACCTAAGTAGTCCTTTTTACCAATAGTCTTTTTAGGGTGGGGGAGGTTGGTACGGAGGTACCAACAGTTCAGCTTACAATGTATTTAATAAAAGATTGTTTACTTTTTTTTTTTAGTACGTCTGTACTTATAGTCTGTTTTTTAATCCCTGATACTAAATTGACATTACGTACATTCTTAAATAGTGACGTGCCACTACCGTAAATGAACGTTAATAAAATCAAGTAGTATCGTTTTTTTTTTATAATAAGTTATTCTGAAAAAATGTGTGGGTACTTATTGAATACAAAATAATACGAAAATAATAAGGTGATACATGATATATATACGTGATATATATATATATATATATATATATATCTATATCACGTGAAAGATACACTTTTAATTAATTAACACTAGATATCGTACCGCAATAGACATTACGGTCGCATTCGAATACTTCAGAGATTGAAGGACGAATAAGGTAAACAAAATGGCGTCCAGTGTTGTTTTAGCAGAAGCAACACTGGACGCCATTTTGTTTACCTTATTATTTATGGTGATCGTATTAAAAATCACACACTAACTGCCGTATTATCATAATTATTTAAAAATTGTGTCAAGTTCCAATAATTGCCGTATTTTTTTAAAAATACTGCCGTTTTGAAAGAGAAATTGTTTATAAAGCCGTTTTACCGTGTACGGGTACAACACTGATGGCGTCTGTTTTCTAGTCGTCTTATATATAAAACGATTCGAAAAACCGGTATAGTAGCTTGTAAGTTTGACATTTGCATGTGTTAATTTAGTCTCGGAGATTAAAAAACAGACTATAGGTATATTAATAATAGGAAACGTATTTAGAAGCTAAAAAAATATATATCAATTTATTTTAGTTTTGGTTTTAGTTGTGGCTTAATTCTGGGCCGAAACAATCTAGATTGCCATCGACACGCTAAGAGAAAAAGGAATATTTAAGTGCTAGAGCAATATTTATTTATTTGGTAATATCGATTATTTAATCAATTAAGAAAAGGTTTAATCTGGTTTAGTAATTCATTTACGACGTTGAAAACTTACAGAACGCATGAAGTAGGAAATATTAAGTGTATCGATTTCGATAAACATTTAGAGAAGAACATTAAATTGGCAGGGATTTGGTCAAAATCACACAACACGTATACATATAATATATATGTAAACATTAACTAACACACAGAGACTTAATACAAAAAACTTACATAACAATATGGTCATAGGTACATTTTATTAGGTCCGTTACAAATTACAATACACTTCATATCAAAACAATATAATTTAGATACTAAAATATTAATATACTTACATAGATAATTATATACAATTATCTATTCCTTACCCGTCAGTCATTCTCAATTTCGTATAATAATGTAACCTTTCAAGAGGTGTCTATCACATGTATCGATTTTACTCTCTAACACTTAACATCTATTCGATTATACAGAATCTTCGTCACAATACTTAGAAACGATATTAATCGACAATAATTAGGTACATACACCTTGTGAGATCAGTAAATTGAACATTCTTGTTGAGCTGGGAAAAGCGGCAACACAATGTCTAAAAAAAAACCTTTTCCATTTTCTTTAACAAAATGGCGTATTATATCATTATCAATAATAATTTGAAATATTACACTCGAGCCTCTTTTATAAGGAATAAAATCTGTATCCTTATATTAATGGCCATATTATTCTAAACTACTTATAATTATTAACAAAATTAAAACTTCACATTCCTTACTTGCCAAAATACTTGCAAAAAGACCCTAATTTTTTAACCTGGCCCCGCACAAAGCCTTCACCCCGTTTACTAACAGTAGGTACCAAACATACCGGTATTAAAGGACAATACCGGTTTTCAATACATTGAGCTCAATAATAAATCCTTATTTTAAAAGTATCTTCAGTTATGCAAAGATACGTTCTTAAATTGCGTAGTTATGCACGATTTTAATAATGGATACTTATTCGGTTTAATGACATCCAATTAAGACGGTGAATAAAGTACTTACAGGTGCTGTCACGTATTACTAATTATAATTATACAATATTAATGCTAGGTACAAGATGTGACATGGTGCAAATTGACGGTGCAAACTAAGTTATGATTTAGAAGCGTGATTTCGATACATATGCACACGTCCTTGCCATGTGAATTACTCGGTAATGTACAGTGTACACCAGGGATTCCCAAACTATTTTGGGCAAAAGAGCCCTTTTCCAAAATGAACTGATACCACAGACCCCCATAGCCTAACTTTAAAAATCCTACCTATATTATCTAGCTTTTTTCCTTTTGATACAAAATACTTACCAATTTAATTTTCCACGTCGGTGTTCTTTTCACCCCGTATATTTCATTAATAAAAAAATATTTTGAAAACGGAGGGGTCGAGTTTTAGACCTTGTCGACCCCCAAAATCAGTTTTCGTTTATGTCGACCGCTGGAATACCGATTTCGACCCATAATATGCCGAGCCTTTTCCCAAATATATTGGGGTCGGCTTCCGTGGTAACTCGCGGTTTTCACCCTTATGCACTAAGTAATAAGGTTGAAAGTGGTCGACCCTCAGTGAACTCGGTAGTACACCATCATCATCTAAAAGACGTTTTTTAACATCGTCCGATAAAGTCACAACTCTACTAGGTATATAGGAAATGATAATATAAGTGCTCTTATTTCGAAATTACTTAGATATTTTCTATTATATAGACATATAATAATATGGGGTTTCGTTTCATTAACTTTTTAAATGGCTTAGTCACAATATATATTTTACTTTATTTTTTTTCAGCATTATTCCGAAATGTAGATTACCTTAAGTACGACACTACTTTTTTATTTACCTATCTACTAAATTTCTTGTTCCACATAATACATGATATTATATTACAGGTATATTTCGTTCATTTATATAAAAGTAAGTCATCAAATAATTATAGCATTATAAAAGTCTTGAAGCTTTAAAAGTACTTGCGAGTATTTCAATTACAGTTCGATCTATCTTGAAGAGACCCAAACTTACATAATATTCCATTGAAAGAGTATTAAAGATGGCCGACAAAAATATCGACAAAAAATTTGGCTGCGTAAAACAAAATCATTTATGAAAAAAGAAGCAGACGAGAATATAAATATATAAATTAAAAATCCTTAAAAAAAAATAGAAATAGGAAAGAACAAAGGGTGTATAAAAAAATCGCTGCAAATTAAACCAAGTCTAAGTACTTCTAAAGTTTGACAATACACTTCAAATTTTATCTTACCCCCAACACTTAACAAATTAACCTAACAGTTCCATACAATTACAACCATGTACCACCCTCATAATCGACGCTATACAGTCTCCTCAAAGCCGCCAGCTTCCTAGCTCTGCTGGCCACACCATCATCAACCACCTTCGCCCCACGTTGGTACACGAGCATAAAATCATTATAACTATCTTCTACAGTTTCTGCACCTTCAATCTTCACCTCGGTTAGTACATCTACATCACAATCGTTTTTCAACCAGAAATATTGAAGGGAGCTTTGTTAACGTCATTCGTCGCAGAACAGGACTACAGGGGCGGAGTGGTGATCTCGGTTCGGGATGAAGCAGTCGCAAGCTGGAGGCCCAGGGGAGGAGAGGGCAGACCCGGGGCCCGCAAGCCCCCCGCAGGATAGGCGGGCCCTGTCGCGGATGTTGAGGATGGAGCGGTTCAGGCCCCATAAGTCTTCGCTCTCATCGTTCATGTTTCGGAGTAGACCTGGTTCTGTAGAGTAAAATATAGTATTAATGTCTCAGCAGTTAAATATTTTGGAATTACTGATTAAAGTGCTCTTTCGAAGACGACTGCAACTCTGTGCAAGCGGCAATATCACCGGCGTTTAGAGGAATTTTAATAGTTACAAAGAATGCAGACGTGACGCTGCGATGTGTTGCTGTTGCAGTCGCATTTGGAACAGCATCTTAATTATGATGCTTTTTAAATGCAAACAATCTGTTTTCAGTTCGGTCTAATAACTGACAACTTGAAAAATAAGTACTTACGGTATCTACTCATGGTGTTTTTTCTTCTCTCATGGTCTTCACCAACTAGCCACCACGTCCTGATTTCTCCCTTGCCCTGCACAGAGAGAGAACAAAAAAACATTATTGACAAATATCTTGTGAGGAAACAAGGATGAAATGATCTAAAGATGAATGATCAAAAGAATGCTGAATGAAGAAAGAAAGGGGAAAGTCTTTTCGTTTCTTTTTTAAATAAAAGTCAAGTAGGTAATCGGAATAGTAAGTGGTAGTCTTTAAAATTTCCATACAGGCCTTATCAAGAACTTGACTCGAAGATCCAAACAAACTGATATCCCTCACCTTGATATTTACAATCCCCCTCTCCTTGAAATGGTATCCTCCATGTTGTTTGAGCAGCAAGTAGGTGTCATGGCTGACGTGGATCCTCTGGGGTTCTCCACTGGACTCCATCCTGGCTGCAGTGTTGACTGTATCTCCGAAGAGGCAGTACCTTGGCATCTTCACTCCTACGACGCCTGCTGCGCATTGGCCGCTGTGTATACCTGAAGAAGGAGATTCTGTTTAATTTTCTGGTACCTATTACTTAGGTATTAAGATAAGGCCCGGTTTTCACCTAAGTGGAAACCAGCCACGGAGTGGAGAAAAAATCGACCAATCACATGGTTTGAACTCCACATCGCGTCTCCCGTCTCTCCTGTAATGGTTGAATGTTGGGCGTCACCGTTTTGGTAGAAACAGGGTCTTAAGGTTCCTTGTCCACGACGCAACTGTAAAGTAATGTGTTTCGAATTCAAACCCTAAATGAGCACCTCGAACATGACAGCACTAGTATGGGCGCCGGCAGGATTTTCATCAGGGAGGTGCACCTTCAATTCCTTGAAAACAGCTCATACTTTTTGCACTCCACTTTTTCGCACTGCATGTGTTAGATTCAAGGAGTAACTTTGTCGATCTCAGAAAAGAATACAGAAAAGCCAATCATTCGAAAAAATATGGATTTAAGAGCGAGTGTAGCGAACTTTAAACCTTAGCACCCACCTTGAAACCACCCTAGTTAAGTTTTATTTTTTCCTTTATTATAGAAGAGAAGAGAATGCTCTCCAGCTAAAATCTTTAAGAAGTAATTTTGTCGATCAGAAAAGCCAATCAATCGAAAAAAAATGGATTCAAGAGCGAGCGTAGGAGCTTGAAACTTTTGGAACCCACCTCGAATTCGGTAAGTTTTCTTTATTATTAGGGATTACAGTTTATTCTGCCTATTTGATAAGAAAAGCTTATAAACGCAAAGGATATACGATGTCTGAACGCGCATGAATAAAGGATATTGTCGGATAAATCAGGTTATTTTTGTTCATACATACAGAAGCCTGAATAGGAGTAAGCGCGAGTGAAGGGAGCTCAATTTTTTTTGCTTTTTGCCTTGGATACATTGGTTTCTCTATAGTAACGCTCTCCCTGCCTACGGGTCTGACGATGGGAGACACACGGCTAAGCGGACGGTGCATACTAACTGTTCATAGGATATGAGAACCGGAACACTAACTTTATTGACAAGGTGATGAACAAATTCGGACAGCAAACCAGACGCCTTAAGTTTTTATTTGCGGCAGCAGGGTACAAGTGCATGGGCTGCGGGACTGTTCGAAAGAGATACCGCGGCCCTGGAAAACAAAGGGCAAGGAAGGAACATGGATGGGTTTTAGTCAGTACAAGTCTGACAGTCCCTTCCGCTCTGCCCAGAGCGGGAGAAGTCATTTGATGATTTCTAATCCGAACAAAAAAAAAAGGCTACAAGTGCATCTCCTTGCACCCTGCTGCCAGCGGCGCCCATAAGCACTAATTTTTCAAAGGCGATCCTACGATGCCTACTAACGCGGTATTAACTAGTTTGTGATTGGTAGCGTTGCGTACCTACGGCTCGCCATTAAAATAAGGGCTTACAGGTATTATTCAAAAAAATAAACCCACTATTTTTGAACGCAAACGTTGTTCTGGTCTTTAGATAGATTTGACAGTGTTATCACTAAAGGTTTACAAGCTGGTTTAACCGATGGGAGTGCTGCAAATGAAGCACAGTTCTAAAATACGATATTGCAGGTATCTTCACATAGACTGGAGTGGAACTCAAGTGGCAGAAAAGTGTCGATTGTGTTATACTGTTATCTAAACGCACAAATTGTCCAGTTCTCAAGGCTGCGACCTACGATAAAACACTTTATACTACCAACAAATATAACGAAATAAAGTCCAAATGTCACACATTTATTACTAGTATTAGGAACAGCTGTATTCGTTGACACCACTGAAACAAATTGCGAAATATTACGACACAACTACACAAGTGTCAGACACAATATGTGTCGCAATTTATGTTGTTTAGTTCTGAATTAGGATCACGACTTGCTGAAAGTCAATATTATCGAATAAAGCTCGTTCACATTGGTCGAGTAGCTAGTGAACTTGCACGGCAGCCTGCTAGTATAGCTAGCTAGTTTCTTTTTACAAACTATAGTATTTGGATCTGTGTTTTAAGTTTCCCTATCATTTTAAACCCCTGCTTATTTGCACATTGCTATAACAAGGGCTGTCGTATCGTAGTAGGTAGGAATGTGAGACAAAACTTCGGGACGAACGAAGAATAAATCAGTTTTTTGTGTACGAAAAAACTCATCATGTTAGGATCATAAAGGAAAGGAACACGATTTGTGACACCAAAAACAATGTCAGCATCATCAATTATTTAAAACACACAACAAATAAACAATTCGTTTGATAGGTCGTTGTAATTTAAGTCACAACTAGCATAAGTCACTGATTCTACATTAAAATTCTCCCCACGTAAGAAGTAGAGACTGAGTTTTAATCTAATACCATTGCATAAAACGGAATGCATTGCATAAATAGGGAGGATGTAATTTCGAGTGTGGAGAAAACTTTAAAATGGACTAACAACGAGGTTATCAAGGCATTGAAACTGTTAATGTTATTTTTTCAGGTTATACCATTTAAAAGAAAATCCCTTCCAAAGCACCTATTTTCCTAATTCAGGCTCGTGGAGTGAGTTATTCGGTTGAGTACGTAACTGTAATGTAAACGAACCCGAAACATTAGCGTTACTCTATGTTTAAAAATATTACTAACTATTACGCTCAGGCACGTAATAACGATACTGTGGAGAGAACCTTGAAATTGATTACAGACACCGTATAATTTTCAGCCTAAAATTACTGATGGTATGGAAAAAATTATATGTTTGGCTTTCCAACAATAATTATTTGTTCAGCTAGTTGTTATAACTTGGACAGCTTCTTTGTCTTATAGATGTTAACAAACTAACAAGACAGTTCGATGTTCAATTGAAAGGGTACAATTTTGAAGGCCACCACAGATCGCTGACCGCAATGGCAAAGCAATCGCTACCGCAACGACACCAATACTGCCGTCATAAGGAAAAAGGGCATAACTACATTTTTTTCCGAAATTGAGTTATATACATATTCGGAATCAGAAAAAAAGGCTATTCTGCCAGATTTTTTAACTCAATTTCGAAAAAAAAAATAGTTGTGCCCTTTTTCCTTATGACGGCAGAATAGTTCCTAAAGGGCGTAAAACACTCTTAAAGGAGCCAAGAGGTACTGGTTCTTCTCGTCAATATGATAATTTCTAGGGTTCCGTGTTTTGTTCTGGGCCATACCTGGGAGCCTTCTAACCTTGTAAAGGGTCCGTTTACACCCTGAACTCTATGAAAACGTTTCTGTAAACGCATTGTAAGTCCATTTGCGTCTATGATTGCATTGAGTATTGCTGCCCGTTTCCAAAGTTGCTGAAGACGACATTGGTGTTCGGGTAGGTAACTAGACCTACTTACCATTATCATTATATAATTTACGTAGTTACAGATTACTTAGTTGGTAAGTTTGTTTGTAGATGAGTGAACAAGACTTCCTCGTACCAATCGTGGTAACAAATTAAATCGCCAGTCCCGGATCTCCGAAGGGAAATTGTCATATTAATTGCTAGTAATGTAACTAATGCTGTTCGACCAAGATACCATAAACGCCAGACCCTCGTCATTTAATAATTTTCTGTGGAAGTATCTTACCATAGGTAAGAAAAATTGGATATAATGAAAATTCGGTCGTGGTGGCTTTGGCAGATATCAGGTAACAGTTACATCATACTATAAAGCGTGATTTTTTGATATATTTTTTTACGCTTCCTGTTACACACTTCCGTCCCTTTTCACGAAATAACTCCCACAGATTGCAGGAAAACGGGGAACTGATCACTTTTCCGAAATTTTTTGTTCGAATTTCATTTTACCGATAACTATTGACCGACATCTTTTTTGCTATATACATTATTTGACATATTTTTAGATCATCGAAGTATCATCTGTCATACGTATTTTTTGACCGAACTATATTTCGCCGATTTACAAAATAACTTTTTGCTATTGGCCGAAGCTTTTTTTTGAACTTTTTTCATTTGCCAAATGATTTATTTACCATATTTTCACCACAAATTTTACGGAATATTATTTGGTTACAAATATATAGCCGGTTACTTGGTAGTATTTTCAATATTAAATTAAAATAGTGACATCAAAAGTCAATATGTTGTGCTACAAAATTTTGTGACAGAAACGAATCGCTGCAAAACCGACTCCACATAGTCTTGTCTGCCCTACCTCTAGAGTGTAATAAAAACCCGCGTTGGCGCGGAGGGGTAGGATGGCCCGCGAGCTGAGGAGCAGGTGGTTTGAAGGCCAGCCGCCGCAGCTGAAGCTGCGGCGGTGAGCGTTAAAACCATCTGCGACGATAAGCTCACGTGGGGCCACCCAAACCCCGCAGCACCGGAGCCGTGACAGAAACAATGCTTGCTGAATGTTGCATGCCTGTTTGCATGTTGCATGCTTATTTGTACTTGCTTGCATGCTGCGTGCATCCTTGTTTGCATGTTTCTTACTGGGACCACTTAGAACCACTTTTGTTCATAATCAACTGTTTTTTTAAGTGCCATTACAGTTGAAAGATTTTTTTTTTTAAAGATATTCAGCGTTGAGACCTATCATAGATCATGAATTGCATCTATTTGCTTATTAGATAAATTTATTCCAAGAAATGGACTACGAGGGAAAGGTTTTAGGTGAAATGAAATTCGGTCAAATATTTTTCGAACTTAGGATAGGTAACCAGGAAAACGAGAGGAAAGGTGTTAGACATCAAATATTCATAGACAGTACCCTCGACTTACCTATCCTAATATGCAATCTTGCGGCTGGCACCTGCCTGGACCTGATCTTGGGTACAGCATCCAGTACATGCAGGGCTAAAGACGCCACCTCAGCGGCATGGCGGGAGCACCTCTCTGGCAGACCACCAACCACCATGTAAGCGTCGCCTATTGTTTCCACCTGTATCAAATATAAAGTAAGATGTAATATCTAAGAAACCGGATAGGTCAGTGCTATCAAGGACTTAAATCACCATCATCATCTGCCTAGCCTTTTCCCAACTACGTTGGGGTCGGCTTCCAGTCTAACCGGATGCAGCTGAATACCAGTATTGTACATGGAGCGACTGCCTATCTGACCTCCACAACCCAGTTAGTAATACGATACCTCTTGGTTAGACTGGTTGTCAGATTTTTTTGGGCCACTGACTACCTAACGACTGTCAAAGATCTTCAAATGACGGCCGGGACCAACGGCTTAACGTGATTTCCGAGGCAACAAAGAAACTCAGTATGTAATGGGTGGTCACCCATCCACAGACCAACCTAGACAAGCACGGCTTAACCTAATGATCGACCCGAGCGGCTGTTTATTGTATTTAGCCACGTTAAATCTGTTTATTAATTGATCATAACGGACCGACAGCATCATCACCTGCCTACCCGCCTTTTCCGGCTTCCAGTCTCACCGGATGCAGCCGAATAGTTTAATATCTGTACTTTACATCGATCGACTGCCTATCTGACCTCCACAACTCAGACTAACGAGTTTCTGACTATTCGTAACAAAGTGTGATTGTTACGAATAGTCAGAAACTCGTTAGTCTGAGTTGGCCCGGTTCCAAGTTCTGGGCAATCAATCAGTTTTGACAATCAATTAGGGATAGCTGGATTGACACATCTGCTTTAGATTAGACAGTGTTAAGTAGGCAATTTATTATTCTTTCTATCTGAAGATAAAAAAATTGGTTGCCTACGTAATTCCTTATGTAAAACGTAGACACATTATAACATAACATAACACCACGTGTGTAATTCCGTAAATGGCAGAGGAGTACCTAATAGTACGTACACCCACCCTTCGCCAGTTAATATGTTTTTAATCCCCATGTAATAGGGGGCGAGTCTATTGTCATCAACCGGGCACATATCTAGACTCCGTGGCGGCTACAGAGAAATTCCTAATGGAAATACCCAATAACACTTTGCCCGACCCGGAAATCGAACCCAGAACCTCATGTTCAGCAGTCGTGCTTGCGATCACTAGACCAACGATATATGGGATTTACGGGGTTATTATCTTTGGAGGCGCCTCGCCCTACTACAGAGCGCTTCGCGCGCGTGAATACAAGCAAAAATGAGCTTAGTATGAGCTTAGAGGCGGGAGTGTCCTCGATTGTACATATAACAACTGAATCTAAACATCCATGCATACCAAACGACCAGCATACATCTCAACTTACCTTATAAACGTTGTAGTATGATATGATAGCGTCGCAGCATGTGTACAGGTCGTTCAGGATCTCCACCACCTAAAACAAAAAGGATCAGTTAACCAAAGAGGTTAGATCAGTTGGTCCTTCGGCCCGGATCCAAGTACGATCATTAATTAATTTATCGTAAACAATATTACAAGCAAGCATTACAAGCTGATTATGCTATGCTATTTATATCTACAGGGTGTAAACAGTCTCTTCACGAAGCCGTCAACCAAGCATTATGTACATCAAATTAAGGAACTTTACGCAAAAATTAATGCTGGGAAACGCCTTTTTTTGAGCTGAAATATCACGTTTTACGGTAGGACTCAATGTATAGCACTCAAAAAATTATTTTGATAGATAGGTAGAGGTGTTTAAAGTAAAAATCTAACATTAAAAAGAAGTATTAAAAAAAAAAAACTTGTGACAAAGTTATAACTTTGATCTTACATCATCTTTGACCCCTAATATCTCCGTAACTAGAAGGTTCCCTGATAATTGATCGCAATGACTGGCAAGCGTGATGTTTTGATTTTTGTTATAAGTAAACAGGCTAGTCAGACAGAGGACACTGAAGTACAACCGGGGGTCTGAAACCACCCCATCCCCTCCCCGCCCCACCCCACATAGAAATTGGAGTCGGTTGGTCTTTGACCATGTGGGTATTGCACTTTCCCTCACCCACAACTGACGATAAGGGTATCAATTCAAACCCAAGGCAGCGTCTAGCGTAAACTTCCGAAGCAAAAGGACCAAGCATCCGAGATAGAAGTGTCCTAACTCACGCTTGACTAATCAGTATCGTAGCAACAATGTACAGCTGCCTTAGAAAATACGAGAAATTAATAATGTTCGACTCACTGCGTTAAAGAAAAGCTGGGAAAAATAAGATTACGTCAAGTGTGCAGGAAATTGTATATGGAACTAAATAGATATTCCCTGCGACTTCGTTCGCGTGGAAGTTTTGATAAAAAAAAGGTGGCTGTACTATTCCTATTTATCTCTGTGCCAAATTTCATCCAGATCCGTTCAGACGTTCTGGTGTGATTGAGTAACAAACATCCATCCATCCAAAGTTTCGCATTTATAATAGAGCTAAGATTTAACGGAAAGTTGACGTGTATTGAAGCAAATGTTCTCTATATATGTTATTGCAATAAATAATGATACTGAAAGATATATAAAGGGCACATCCCTTTGCTGTGTATTTAATGAAGGTTAACAAGGAAAAGTTTTAAAATGTCGTTATAATGCAATGCAAAGTACACTCTGTTCCCGAAAATTTGTAACACTGTCGTACTATTTTTTTTTTTTAATTATCGCCATGAATATATTTTTACGTTTGAGTAATTAGAAAATACTTTCACTGCCGTCACATTCTGACTGGCAGATCAACATGTTCACCACCAATGCATGTATCATTTTTGCACACACTTGAGTAGTATTTGTATTAAGAGGAAATGCGAGTGGTCTTGTTTCTAATCAAACTCTCTCGCCTGTTTTTTTTCTGGTTTATGACTTAAAAGCTATGATTTTTACAGTTGATTAAATATCAACCTCTTATATGTCCCTATGTTTTCCTTTTTGAATTTACATAATCTGTATAAGCACTAGAACTTTTACAAAATTGCCTATTTAGATCGCCTGTCAACAGAGGCCTAGTGTACAAATCTGACAACTATTAATGATAAACGAAACATAGGGACACAGTATATATCTTTCTTATTCAGTTTTCTTAAATATCTTTTAAATTGGTCGAATATTGGAGGAGGAAATAATCGAGAGCCAAACCTCGAATTTATGTATTTTTGCTATAGTTGTCCTTATCGCACCAATGTCGAAATCACGCTCGCCGAGCGACAACGATAGTTTCTTCAAATACCTACCAAACCTACCTACTTTCGCAAATAAAAAATCAATAGTGAATTAGTGAACCTCCTCCTTTTATTAACGTTTGATGATTATGATAAACGTTGCCTATTACATACATTAGTTTTAATACATTCCTCAGTGTATTTGAGTTTTGAGTAATTATGCTAGGAAAGGTACATGATTAGTATGAACATTGTATGCTAAACCGTGCTGTATCTCAGCCGAGGCGCTTTTCCTACACACGTATGTTAATTGAGCTCCCTGACGAAATTAAACACCTTAGCAAAGGGTTTTATATTTATACAGGCTGCTTTAAATTTTTGCATGTCTGTAAAACCGCAAGATTTGTACTAATTTGTACGAAAAGTTAGTACTGCGTCTTTATTTTTTCTAATGATTGTTTGTGAATGTGTGAACAGTGTAGGTTTTATAGATTCCTAGATGCGTCTTAACTTTGTCTAGTAAGCTACGACTTAATTTCGGGCCTTTGATGTCGCCCATACTTAAGTACCTACTAATGCTGTAACATAAAAAGTAACCATGGATTTTCTTGCCGGTTCTTCTCTATAGGAAACGACCAACCGAACCGTGCACCTTTTTGTCGACATTTTAAAAGTGCATGTAGGCCTACGTCAAAAAAAATATTTTGATTTTTTCGTAGCTTATTCGTGTTTCATACCACGTAATACTGTTCTAGTATTAGTTTACTGGCGGTTGACCACTTTTAACCCTTATGCCCTGAGTAATAAGGTTGAATAATGGTCGACTATCAGTGAGCGCGATAAAATGTGCTACAATTCGGACCCAGTTCACATAAATCACCCTTCCTTACAAATATTATAAATGCGAAAGTTTGTTTGTTACCTTTTCACGCCTAAACCACTGAACCGATCATCCTGAAAAATCTAACCTATATAAACTTATATTGTCACTTACGGGATGTCTTCTGTGATTTAAAATTATTTTTAATCAATATATTATCTGGACCTAACCAATATATTCTGAAAGACCATGTCTTTCATCCGTCTGAATCACATACCTACGTATCTTATTAACTAGCGACTCGTCCTAGCTTCGCACGGGTGCAATGTAGATATAAACCTTCCTCTTGAATCACTCTATCTATTGCTGAAAACTGCATTGAAATCCGCTGCGTAGTTTAAAAGATCTAAGCATACATAGGGACAGACAGCGGGAAGCGACTTTGCTTTATACTATGTAGTGATAGTGATTATGACCTATTATTTTTTGAGACAAAAGATAGACTATGTAATAAATATCGCCTATAATTATATCCTGGGGAAAGCCACAGGATATAATCTATCTCCTTGGCAAATTTCATTGAAATCAGATCAGCCGTTTAGTCGTGAATAGGTAAATAACAAACAGAGTAACTTTGGAATTTTAATATTAGTATAGGTACGTTAAAGTAAAGTCTAAAGCTCAGTGCATGCCTGTACATATTAGTTACGTTACAGAAAAATCAAAAGGGAAATACTAGGTTTTTTTTTAAGGTTTCGGCATTTTGCGTGTGGAGTAAAAGAAACATTTCAACGCACCTCCAGCCATTTATTTCTCAAACAGTCTAAAAGATAGTTAAAACAGCACAATTATTCATAAATATGCCTATCACGTGAACTAAACAAGATTTACTAAACAATTTAGAAGCCGAAAAAAAGGTACCCACTCAATCTATTTTTTATGAGACTTTGGTCCAAAATAGAAATGTTGGTCCTTCGTCTATAATAATATTTACTCTTTGTCAACGTAACCAATTTATTTAGAAGTAGGGCAGTGTTTACACTACTTATTTAAAAAGTCAGCTACCAACTGTGACCGTCACGTTCAAAAAGTTATACCATAACATCACGCTTGCAATCCCCGAAGGGATAGGCAGAAGTTTGCCTTAGTAAACTCACATTTCGCCAGTTATGTTTTAGTCCCATATAATAGAGGGTAAGGCTATTCCTATATCAACCGGGCACAAATCCAGACTCCGTAGCTGCTACTGAGAAATTCCTGAAGGAAAAACCCCATGACACTTTGCCCAACCTGGGAATCGAACCCAGTACCTCATGCTCAGCAGTTGCGTTTGCGACCATTAGAACCGCAAGGCCAAAATGTTTAAAACGTCCTGCAATCGTGATGTGCAAAACGGCAAAACGCTCACCGCACGCCGCACTTAGCTCACTGCTCACGTCTCTTCTCGTCTCCGTGATCTTAAACGATAAGGAGACATCTCCTCTCTTCTCTGCTCAACCGTTTCCACCAAATCTAAGCTAAACGGAGGCGAGAAATGTAATAACGAAATTCTATTGCTTGTTTACAACACATTTCCCCTCCTCTTGTCTCGGCTTTAATTCGTGTCTCGTGTTCGTGTTTCCCGACTTGTAGCGGCTACTTGCGAAATGACGATTTGTCGCATATTACTTTAAAGTGGGTGCGACCAGCAAAAGCGGCCTGATAAGTCACCGCGGCTGGCTAACGGGTTGCGGCAGGTATTATGAAGCGCACTCCTGGATTGACGCAAAGCCTAAGGCCTAAGCGTGTTATACTGTTTACCTGCATAGGAGTGTTTGTAGCCGCTAGCTTGGTGAATCCGACGATGTCGCTGAAGTATATTGTGACGCAGTCGAAGCTCTCTGCTTGTACCCTTTCACCACGCTTCAAAGCTTCTGCCACGGTCCTGGTGTGGAAAAATAAGTAAATTGAGAAACATGATGACAGCAGAATTTGTGAGTCAAAGGATATTTTGCTAAACAGGTGATCAAATGCATTCATTGATCGAGAAAATTGTCTGTTATAATTTTCTCGATAATTGACATGTCAGTATCAGGTTGTATGTTGATCAAAATATGATTCGCGACCGTAACACGTATGTAGTTACAGAATTATAATCATTAAAATTATCAATACAACCTTCTAAGTTCATATAATCCCATTGAATAACTTTTCATGAGAAAATTTGAATTTCGCGGGCTACTTTGGTGCTTTCACCGGCACGTAAATCCCGTATGAAATGATAGATACGTTGTGAAATATGAGTGAGCGAGCGAGACAATACTATCCAACATCTTATCTGTGCACAAACGGCAAAAGAAGTTTAAGTAATAGTAACCCTAAAAACTAAGTAAACATCGGATGTAGTTAAATTATATTATACACGGTGCTACTCGCCAGTTCTGTTAGCTTGAACTTGGCTTGACACGCTACCGCGTGTCTAGATGAGGTGAAACCGTCGAAGGACGGCCATCATAAATCATTTGCAAATTCCCCTTGAGTCCTAATGTCAACGACCTATCGCATCGTAGTATAAATTATTCACGATATAAAGTTTCGATGCATAAAGTTCGCACACACGATTTTGAATTAACTTTTATTAAAATTGACTACGAAACCATGACCGTTTAACCATAAAATACATGTCTAAAATATTTCTAGTAAAAGTGTAAACTATTTCTCGGTAGGATAAACTTATTGAAATACCTAGATAATAGTTGCAAGTTGTGATCCAACATAGCTGAAATTTTAGCCATTTCAAGTCTACGAATTTTTCAGAAATGTTGCTCTTCACTGCGTGCAATGTCGTTTAAAATATTTCGACGAGAAAAATAGTTTTGAAGTTAATCGAAGCGTGTTTATTTAAATAAAATTATTGAGGCGATTAATTATGTGATAAGTTTATGAAAAAAAGTAATGCAGTCAACTGAAATGCTTGGCTGTAGTTAATATTTGCCTTTCAGTCGCCATTTTGCTCTGAAAGAGAAACGTCAAAAAAATTAATCAACAAAAGTGACAAATGAATTTATTAGTGAATGAATGAATCGATCAAACAAAGTCGGATTTCGGCACTTTTCCTTTCTTTCTATATTCATTCTTTGTTCATTCGTTCCTTTCTGTAATTATCTCGGTCTCGTGTGAACAGGGAATGAAACAAAAATGAAGCTTATCCCGAGTTAGGCATGATGATTAGATTGTCACAGTGTTCTGCTCGATATCTGAGCGATCCTGGTTTCCGAGTCGGGCATTATTATTGGAATATTTGAAATTCTCGTTAGCCTGAGTTTGTAATGTCCAGCACTCTTTAACATGAGTCATAAACATAAATCTGTATGAATGAATGTGCGAATCAAGAACAAAGTCTTAGGGTGACTAAGTAATTACGAGACCCATATCAATAAAGCAATTGAGACCTAAACACTCGTTCGAAAATTCAAGCTTCATATTTTGTTCTAAAAGGTCGTTGGATAACTCTTACCTCGGCAGCATCCTGTTGAGCAGATCATCAGTCCTTCTCTTCTCCTGTAGCAGCTGTTCAGTTCTAGCTGCGACGATGGCTTCCAGGTTTGAAGCGTACTTCTCCATCATTGCTAGCATGTTGTCGAATATGTTCGTTTTCCTGAACAAATGAAGATTTTATTAAATTTACCATTTTGTTTTATTTATAGAGTAGATAATTCCATAATTTTTATAATGTTTTAAAAATAGTTGATAGCCACACTATCGAACTTGGTGTAAGAATTGTAATTGTAGATGTAAGTGCAATAAATCAATTTAGTGAGATTAAAACAGACACAGATTAAATAAAATAGGATATCAGTACAACGATTTTGTGTCTTTGGGGCACAAAATTTGAATACTCTACTGAGGACTTGAGAGGATTCCCAGGAAACAAAAGATAATTTGTCAGATTCTGAATAGTAAATTATCAACAAGTTAGGTGATTGTATGAATAGGGTACGAATATTATTGAAACGGAATTGGGTCCGTTCAAAAGCGATTTAAGGCGGATTCGAGCAAACCGAAATGTATACACGAATAACTATACCAGGTATCATTTATTCCACGATTTTATTCTCGAATAAATCAACAGTCGTTTTTCCATGTAATCTAATCTACTTGGATTAGTTACGCGCGAATAGCGGAGTGACTGTGAATATGATGTAATACCCGGAAAAAAACGGGAGAATACAGAAGCATAACGCATGTCAACTCTCATCTGTCGTATTTATAGTGCGGAAAAGTTGCTGTCAATGTCAATATTGTCAGTATAATTTGAAAACGAAGAAGTGTTTAAAGTGAATTCAAACAAATCTCTTCTCTCTTTTAGCCACCTTGGACGTCTAGGTATAACTTCCTTATCACTATCACTATTTTCAATCAAATCATTTAAACGCTGTATTTTATATTTTTCGAATAATTCCTTGTGTCGAGTTAAAATGACAGCTTAAAACAATAGGACGCCATTTTTTTATTCTTGGAATAAGCTCCTTATTCCATGCCTAACGTTATTCCTCGAATTTTAGTTGGTTAAACGTGAAATTGAGTTATTCTCGAATAAGTAGCGATTTACTACTAAATTACTGTTTGGTCGTATCCACCCTTAAATGACTTATAGAGCGGACATTCGGAATATTTTCATACACAAGTTTTTATCATTTTTTATTAAGACAAATGAAAGCTACCTGAAAAGCATGACACTAGAGACAGCGACCGACTTGTTACAAGTATTCGATTTCGATTTTCTTTGTCTTGTCCCGTCCATCGCTCGTAAATATTTGAATGTATTTGATCCGTCAGAGAATATCGGACCCAATATCCAAAGCTAAAATTATGATTTTTCATGATCAAATATTATAAAGTCTCTTACTCCTTTCCTTTATCCTTAACAGAAAATGGAATTATTTTAGATTCGATAGTTTTAGTCAGCCAAACTTTCTTCAACATGTCTAGACGAATTACTTTAAACCTGACTAATATTGATCGCAGATGATAAAATATTTATATTAATTATGATGTGTCGAGACGTTTTTATGGCTTTTTCGTGTCTGTTTTATAAAAACATCTGCATATTAAAAAACTGAATAACTTATTCCGTTTAATTTTTGGCTAGAATTTCTGCTAGTATTAGAGTTTTATTCGACTAATAACTGGTTCTTAATATACAATTTAGTGTCGATAACTTTTATCATCCATAAATTCTCTTACTTGACTGTAATATTATATATCATCATCATTATATCAGCCCGGGATCACCCTCTGCTGGGTATAGGCCTCTCCTTTTTCTGCCACACTTCCCGGTTCTGTGCGTCCCTTTTTTTGGTTTTCCCGCGACTCTGATGATATCGTCGACCCAACGGGTATACTTATTAGTATTTTTATTTTTTCATTTTGTATGGACGTTATGTCACAGCGACAAATAAATATGTTTTCTTTCTTTCTGGACTTTTTTTCACCCATATTCACCAAAGGCAAACTTTGAATTTGAACTGGATGAGACAATCGCAAGAAAAAATGAGCAGTGTTCTTTGGCCTTATTAAAAACAAATGTCCCCTTTTATAGCCAATTTCAGAGCTCTAAAGTTCTGCTTTTTTGGTAGGAGCCAATTACTTTTAAAAATAACAAAATAAACCAATATTTTTTATTTATTGTAGTTGGTGCGTTGCTCAAACGCCTACTGCTCAATCTTATTTAGTACTAAAGGCCGAGACGTTCCGAGGCAGAGTGCGAGAGTGTACACTTACAGCCACACGAGAAACACCAAAGTAAGGCAAGCGCTTCGATATTCACACTACTACAGTCACTATAAAATATTCAAGGATATTCATTTTGAATTTCATACCAACACGGACTATAACTCACACAACAACCCACATACAAAGGTCAAATTAAAGTAACTAGCGAAACGCCTCAGACGTACAGGTGTCAATATCTAAGACCCTGTATAGTTGATCGTCCACTTCTACCAAGGAGGCGTTGGATACGTTAGCTGCGCGGTTTATTGGTTTACCAGACGCGCTTTCTTCTGAAACGTGAACGTGGATACCGATGAAAAATTCTATGTCTATTTCACCTCGATTATGTGCAATCGGTTTGAGGCAATCAATGCAATAAAAGTGAAGAATTCGTCATTCATCTCTATTCATTCCGACGATGCAACTCGACACCGTATTGGACTTTTACTTACGATAATTTCGGTCAATCTTTTATGTTTAAAGGTACTCACATGCCAGCATGCATATCCTTGAGCCTTAGCCGAACAAGTCTCAAGTCCGGCCTGCGGTCAGACCGCTCGCTCCAGCACGCATTTAGGACAGCCAGCACAGCTGGTCGAGCCACTAGCCCTCCAAGCGGTGGCCTGAAGAGCACCCCTCCTATTGGATGCCGCACTCGCCCTATGATCTCTGTTGGAGGTAAAAAGTATGATTAGACAAAGTAAAATAAAATTCTATCGCAGATGTTCATGCAGTCCTGTCACCATATTTTTTTATTTTTATGTTTCCATATTTTTTTTGTGACATATTAACAAGCTTGTTGTTACGACGATAAGGACCACCCACAGTGATTATGACAGACAAAGACAGACAGTGACTGACAAAGGCATAAATTGTATATGGCTCAATTTAATTACGATGTTCATTCGTGAATTTCAGCAGCGCTGAAAATAACGGCGTGTGCTGGTATTATTTCGGCAGTCTTTTGTTTGTCCAATAAGTGTCGTGGGAATTTCAACGTTGAACTCGGTAGTGAAAGTTGAAAATCCAACAAGAAGCTGGGTCGACTCTTTCTTTAGCCAAAAGATTAGCATTGTCATTCAACGTGGCAATGCTGCCAGTCTTCTGGGCACGTTTCCGTATGACAGCGATGTGAAGGAGTATTCGGACGCCTTAGTTATATTATTCTACAAAAATTAGCCTTTTTAAGTTCAAATATCAATTACATTTTTGTACATTATAAGCAGACCAAAAATAATGCTACTAAAAGTAAGTACCTATATATTTACAAATTTCCTTTTCTGTAAATATTTAGTTCTAATTTTTTATAAGTAGCTTTAATTCATTGGTGAATTTATTTATTAAGTAATGGAATTAAACAGGAATTTAGTAATTCATTTCGGTGTGGCCTAAATAGTGTTATTGAAATCGTTAGGCGTTAGGTGAACCTATTTTCAGTTATTGCCTCGTGTCATAATAATCCTGATTAATTTTAAGAGTATGAAAATAAACGAAAGCATCACATTTGTAGTTTGAACTTATCTGGAAGCAAATAACTGAGCGACTGAATACTAGAAACTAGCGGTGCTCCAGTGTTTGTTGAAACGAAATTAATCAATACGAGGAAATTGAAATGTCTATTACCACTATTTTGACTGTTATTGCATTATAAGAAGTGTGTGTTGGCGGCCCTGACTTACGAGTTGTGGGTTCGAACCCCATTACTTCGAGCAATTTATTTCATCCCCTCTGCTCTCAAAAACGGTGAAGAAAAACATCGTGACGGAACCACCATGTACTTCAAAGACATGTGACATCGACCAACCCGCACTGGGCCAGTGAACTATAGGCCATTCCCTCTCTAGAGAATAGGCCGTGTGCCCCAGCAGTGGGAACATTATAGGCTAATTATGCTATGCTTATGCATTTGCTATTTCAGCTATTACAACATAGTCTTTCTTGCATGCAAAAATACATTTTTACATTTTTGGTGTGCCACAGACATGATAGAGCATTAACACCCTATTTACAACATTAGGCGCCAAGCCACCAGCGCAATCGAGTCTCATCGCCGCAAGTCGTCGCGTCTAGCACTCACTTTTCTTTAGATTTCGTCGCAAGACGCGTCTCGCTTGAGCGTGTAGTTTGTGGCCAGGACTACTGGGTTGTGGTTACGACTGTGAACCTACAAGTCAATGGGACATTGCTCACACAACTAGCGCATGTTCTATGGGCCGAAAGTATTCAAATAAATAGGAACCTTCAAAAGATAGTCACTGACCAGCATTAGTAAGGTTAGTATCTCCCCAAGGTCCATTTCTCCCAAGGATCTCGTATAGAATGATGCCGAAAGAGTACACGTCTCCCTTCTGTGATCCCCTAGGGGGAGGGTTGGGGTCCCTTAGGAGTTCTGGTGCCCTCCATAGCATGCGACGCTCCATCCGTAAGGCATCTTCAGCATCAGAGCAGCCATCTGGTGAAGGAAAAAGTATTGGAATATCTACCTAGGTTTTTTGACGTACAGTAGCCAGCATATCAAGTTACCACAAACTGTCGAATTTCTCCAAATTATTTTAAATCATAAAATGTTGACCATTAAGTTCAAAACCGAATGAAAAAATTTTACAGTTTGTGGTAACTTGATTCGTTGCCGACTGTATTAAGCAAGAATAGGGACGCGAAGGTCAATCAAGACAAAACTGTGTAAGCGATTTTCACATTAACTGAATCTATGTTACCTTAAATTGAGTACATAATATGTAAACTTTGAAATCTTTTTCCAAATTCTTTCCTTCGTGACCCTATAAACCCAGTTTTGCGGTACACAGTAATACAAACCTACGGTTATACAGGGTGTAAACAGACTCTTCACGAACCGTCAGCCAAGCATTCTATACATCAAACTAAGTAACTTTACGCAAAAAATTGCTGGGAAATGACTTTTTTTTGGTGAAAAATCACGTTTTACGGTAGGAATCAATGTAACGTATTCAAAACATTGTGCTGATGGATGGATTGAATAGTGCGGGGGTCGTGAAGGTGTCTTAAGTAAAAAAATACAATTAAAAACATGTATTTAAAAATACTTCTGAAAAAGTTAGAACTTTGACCGCCAATATCTCCGTAACTAGAAGCTTTCCCAGGTATGGTTTTCAACAAAAAAATATCGCAATGATGAGGAGAACAAGTGCCATTTGGCTTCGTTAAGAGTCTTTTTACACCCATTATTCTAGGTAAATTCTAAAGAGTATACTGGTGCTTTTAAGTGCTTCCACGAGTAAACTTGTAGTTGCCCGTCTAAAATAATTCTCGGATTTCAAAGACTTGGCACGAGTTTTCAACCTGGACCACCAGAAGCTTCAATAAAACTAAGTGCAAAGATAAGAACTTAAGAAAGAAATTTTATTATATTCCATGCGTCATGTTCGTGGACGGGCGCTATCAGTTGGGACTGGTCATCTCTAGGCTGCCACGGTTTATTGTAACTACGTACTTTGTTTTTAAATTGTTGATATAATCTTTTACTCTGGACGCTCTTAACGTGCACATATTTCTACATCGTTCTCACATATGTATAATCTCAACATGAATGATGCAACCAAGATTATGTAACAAATATTTGATTGAAAAGAGTGTCCATGGAGTTTCTTGCCCATTCTTCTCCATAGAGATCTACGCTTTGGAATGGGCAACTACAGTACTTTCACAAGTTATTATGCCTTGTGTCTGTGACTGTAGCTTAGCCTTCTTTGTTTTTCTGACATTCAAAAGTGCCTGTAATGGTCTAATTGAAATAAATGCTTTTGAGTTTGAGTTTGAGTTTTATAAAACTTTATAAATAAATGTTATACAAAATTTATGACCTCATAGCTCAAATATGACTGCCTCGTTGTGTCGTCTGTTCACAAGTGCGACTACTGAGCTAGAGGTCCTGGGCTCGATTCCCGGGTCGGGCAAAGTGTTATTGGGTTTTTCAATCGGGAATTTCTCAGTAGAAGCCATGGAGTCAGGATCTATGCCCGGATGATAGCCACCCTCGACTACTAGCTAAAATCAAAGAATACAGAAAACACTCACATTTCAAATTATGAAGCCCATAATCAGCAATCTGCAGGACCCAGCGGCTATCCACTAGGCAGTTGCTCGAAGTCAGGTTCCCATGGGAGATCAGGGCCGAATCGTGTAAGTACGTCAGTCCTCGGAGAAGGTCCGCTACCAGACTCGCCACGAACATGTCATCGAGATGCAGGTCCCTGTCTGCGAGAACCCTGGCTAGAGACCCCCGAGAGCAGTAGGCGGAGACGATACATGATGATCCACTTTCTACGCAGACTCCTACGAAGGCTGTTAAGTTTTCGTGGCGAAGCTCGCGGATCTGGTGAAGAAATAATTCAATTTAATGTCATTGTTATCAGTTACCACAAAGGTTAAAATGTGCAATACAAGTTACAATAGTATGATTTTATTGTCTAGAAATGTCAATTCTATGCAATGTTGCCAGCAACATCTTTCCACACAAAATAATGTTTCTGAAACAATGCTGTACAACTTTTGTTACCGATAGTGGGGCTATTATTATGGCAACAAATGTCCAGCCAGAGTACAAAACAAACAAAATTAACTTTCATTATCATAATTCGAGGGGGATTCCATTACAGGCACACGCAAGACCTACCTTAATATCACACAGTTTCCGAAGAAATTATCCCATTTTTAGGCCAAGGTCGGCCGCCCTAGCTTTTAGATATTTGGGACATAATTATCTTAGTTCAAGGCTTATGAGCCATTAAATCTAAAGCATCGATCCTAATTTCTAGTCCAAGGCTGCTTCCTAATTACTAGATGAGCAATTAGTGTGTTTACACTATTTTACTGTCTCGTTGATCTATGTATAATCAGTATGACTTTCCCATTGCCAACAATGTTGTTGTGCTGTTTCAAAATAACAGCCATGTTCTCTGGAAGAGGGACGTCATGATTGACCACATGGGGCCCCGCGAGGATTAGCGACAGTCTTTGATTTTTTTATAACTTCTAAAAAAGAAATGTATTCCACCAGCATATTTTTTTGCATTTATGTTCACCGATTTCTCCGTGATTGGGTATTTATTGACTTAAGTGATACTTTCTTTTGCGGTTGTCACATATAAACTGTATTAGCTTTGCTTAATAATCTACTTTTTAATTATGTATTTTTGAAGTGTAAACTTCTTTAGCGGCGTTGTGCACTTTTTGGGATGGGTAAAAACTGTTAAACTCGCGTCAGATCGTCAGATTGAATCGGCGGCGCAGGGCGCTTACGCGAGTGTGCGTGTAGTTTAAGCTAGAAGGCGTTGTTTCAAGTTTTTTTCTACGGCAGCGACATCTTTCGTTTTTGCATAAAGCTATTGTAATTTCAAATATTTAAGCTAGATGGCGTTGTTTCAAGTTTTCTCTTCTGCCGGCACTCCCGGAGTGCAACTCGTTGTTTTTTTTTCTTGGTCTATGTGGATGATGTGCTTAAAAACTTCTAAATAGTTGACAGGGATTTGTGTGAGATAACTACCACAGCATAAAAGGGTAAAACAAAAACTTTTTTGCCAAAAACATTACCGACGCCGCCCCTTCTCCTTTTAATTTCTAATTTTAGATGCACACGACGCAAATTCAGAAGTTATTAGTACATTTCTCGACTTTGGTTCCACTAGTCGATCTTAAATTCCCAAACCTTTTGTCTATTTCTAGCTAGCAACAACGCAGACGATGAAATCTATGAATAAACTTTGACTTTGGTAGGAATTTATATTCAGAGTAAGGTTATCTACTAGCGGTTACTTAACCTTCAGGAATAGAATACCGATGTAGAAGTTTACACAAGCCGAAGCATAAACGAATCGCTAACTAATATTGCGGTATAGAAAATTCAACACTCGTCGCAGTGTCGACCGATGAAATTCCAACAGAGGTCGCATAGTGTTCGTGAAACGAGCGTTAATCTTGTTGGGATACCTGGAAACTTTCTTCCGTAAGAGTCGGCAGGGGCCGAATTTTAGATTTATTAGAACATCTGGGGTCAGTCTTAATTTATCTCACTCTAGAGGGTGGAAGGGACACGGACGCTAAAAGAACAACAGAACAAATTTTTCATCGGCAATTTAAAAAAAAATAGCTGTTCAATACATTTTGACTGTTTATGTAAAGCAGTTTTGTAGGGAACAACTGTTTTTTTTAAACATACAAATGTTTCATCATTTATTAAAATAAAAACCGCTGTTTCCATGTGGTGTTCAGAATGATGTACTGCACACGTTAACACGTAACCGTTTTAGCGTCAGTGTCCATTCCACCTTGTATATCAAATGGTAAATTAAAATAAATAAATAAAAAATACCTAAGAAAGTAACAACAGGGAAAATTCAAGACTTACAGTTAAATAATTAATGCTATTTCTAATGAGACACTGACATTTGAGGACGAGGCAAAACTTTTAATACCAAACTTGACATTTCTAATTTAAATTCCAAACCCAATCCAATTGAATTCCTATAAAGTAATCAGACCTTTGTCTATGTGGATAATCCACACGGACATATATTGAACCTGTTTATCTGTTTGTCTGTCTGTCGGCTTGTCTGTTTGACAGAGGAGATTTGGATGACATTTAGCATACCTGTAGACCAAAACCTAAGTTAGCTCATCCATATAGGATACTTTATAATCCTGTATGTAGTTCGTTCGTTCCAGAGGGATAATTCACGACTGCCACGCGGGCGCACCTCATATAGTCCAATATGTTTTTGATTTTATCATCATCAGTATCGCGGATTGGATGTTACTTTGTCTAGATCCCTCGTAGTATAAAAAATATTATAGTTAAAAAAAAATCTCTTCAGAGTGACGTCATTTTGTTTCGTCGTCAGCAAACCCATTCATTTTATACGCATAAACTAATAAAAGCGTGTTAAAAAGAAAGTCTATTTCCAATTCCCGAATAATCAAATCGCTTACACTAGGCAAAATAATTGATTGTGAACTTGTATCAAATAAACGATGCTTATCGCTACCCGTATTGACTGTTGCTAAATATTATATCGCACGCGTATCATAATACACAGGTCCTGTATTATGACACGCATTAACTAAGTATCGTTTTCAATTGCGAGGTTTTGGTACAAGTTCACATTCACTTGATTCGGCAGCTATAAGACAGGAATAGATTCAAGGTTTCGACTCATATTTTACTATGAGTATAAAATTTTGTGCTACCATAAAATGTGATAGTATGGGCTACTTGCAAATAAAGGACGAACTATTACTACCATAGATACGAGAAGAGATTGCTGGTTTGTCATTGCTATTGTAACCTCAGGACAATTACATAAAAATGAAATGATACATCTGATATACGTTTTTTTACTGACAAAAGATGGAAAGTAAAGTTTTAGAAATCTTTGAAGATGTGGGGAAAATAATGTTCAATATACTTTTACGCAGAAATAAACATAAATAAGTCTATTGTATTAAGTATAAAAAACCACAAGAATAAAGTACAGCCATTTTTTTTTTCTTCTTTTGTTTGCCGAATAGCACTTATGTATACCTATGGTAGGAATGTTTAACCCACCCATCATATGCATATCTGTAGTTTCGCTAGCAAAATCAATGTGACCTTATACAAACCCAAGCGGTGTAAAAGAAAACATTTTGCCATAAAATATGATAACCTTGAAACTTCAACAACTGACTAAAAACAAGTAAGACGAAATGATTGATGACACGCCGAAATCAGTTCACGTCTCATTAATCAGAGATTAATGGACCAGTTAAACCAGTGTTACCTGTAACTAAAAGTGGGATATATTGTGTCAAAAATCTTTCGGTAGGAAATGTTGTTGAAATGTGGCCCAAGGCCAGGCTATATTATTGTCGCCCACCGATGTATATGGTGCCCGTCCACATAATATCATTTCTTAGAAAGCCGATTGTGGGTGAAGGTGAAAACGTAAAAAAAAATATTGCCTTTCGTGAGGAAAATTTTTGATATCAGTATGTATTTTTTATGAAAAAAAAAAGATTTTTGATTTTTACAATTATTGATGCAAGGCTATTATATCATTTCATTCCCTTATCACCGCTATCTTACTTGGCAAATAATGTCATAAGTACAAATTAAATGATGGACGCTACCGACAGCGCCAAACTAGTAGCTCAGATCTGGGCCGACGCAATATAGATTGCCATCGACACGCTAAGAAGAAGTACAAATTCTGTTCCATATTTGAATTTCATTGAGTTTCGAGCAGACGATCTCATTAAAGTGGCCGGAAGAAACTGGATAGCCATATCACAAAACCGCCAAAAGTGGAGAGATTTGGAAGAGACCTACACTCAGCATTGAGTGGCCAAGGGTTGAAGAAAAGAGAGAGAGAGATAGTTTCGAGCATCGTAAAAACAGGCTCTTAGACACTGGCCACGGGAATAAACTTGTTTCAGAGAAAATTCGCGCGGTGTGAACGGCGTAGCGTCTAGCGACTAAAACAAATGTATAGAAATATACTAATGCTACGCGTAGTGGCGAACGTCGAAACACGCGAATTTTTGCTGCAGCGAATTTTGCCGTGGCCAGGCTGTTGGACATAAATGTTTTCGACTCAATCGTTTTTTTTATTCTAGAAAAAGGGCTTTGTCGCACATTCGATTGTGCCGCCCTGGTCGACTCAATCTAACACCTGTAGGAAGTCAGTTAAGCGATAGTGACAGACATAATCCTCAGCCAAAGCACGTGCTAAATAATATTTATTTTTATGTCGTATGTTTTTAGTATTTGTTTTTGCCAAATAGCACGCTGGACTTAGAAATCATCTTCATAATATAAAAATCACATGTCAGTAACTCACTATTTTCTTACACGCTAATCTCAAAAGAATAATTTAAAAAAAAAAGATCAGAAATTAGGAAAGGGGACTCGATAGATGGCACCGTGCGATGTAGGGGCGAGTTGCTAGTGTCCTATAAATTGTGGAAAAATGTTCTAAAACAGACAAAAATTCAGTATAAAGCTTATTGATTAGAGATATATAATATACTCTTACCTGTTTCAGTTCCTTCTTGATGGCCCGGGTGACATCTATGCTCTTCTTCTGAAGGCGTTTGATGGCGACTATGTTGCCCCTGTACATGGCTATCGTTGTGTGAGCGCGTCGGGTCTCCATGTCATGCTGCATTGAGGTCTGCATGAAGAAAGGTGGAAGTTAAAAGGGGATAGGAATACAAATGAGTAAATTTTTGAACACCGAAAGGTTAATGTTACTAGGTAGAATTAAACCAGAAAATATTTGCGTTTCGTTAATCTTCTGTTCCCACAAAGGCAAAGAATCTCAATTTTGTACTTGTCGTCGCAACTTGTCAAATGTCACACAAGTTGTATTTTGACAATCTATTATTTTCTTACCACGGTAAGTGGTACAATATAGGTAAGTACTTTCATAGTTGTAACAGCTATCACCATCATGCGTTCGAATATCGAAGATGAGCGATGATTGCCGAAGCGCATACTTTTTCTAGGAGATCTGGCCCTGCACCACTACCTCTTACAGCCTTACTTTAATGTACCTTCGGTGTCGGAAAGAGAGGTAGTATGGACATCTTCATGCCTAGTCATCATCATCCACAAATCTATTACTAAAACATATACTTTATGAACAACCTGTATCAATTAAAAACTTCCCTCACCACTTCTGTTTTTATGAACGGACGGTCGGATTGGTCACCGAGGTTCGCTCGTGAGTACGATTATCAGATATGATTTCGCCTAGTACCCGCTATAATTTTCGTTGTAGTTTATTTTTAACTAAGTACCTACTTAAAGTCTAGTCAACAAGTTCAAAAACGTGTTAAATAGAAATAAAGCTCCTAAAATTATGTGCGATAGCTCATTCGATTCGGAATGACGTCTTTAAAATATTTTTTTTTATAGTATTAAATAACTATTTAAAAATTTGAATAAATTATGGTGTATATACCGAGTTTTTTTCGTTCAAGTGTCTAGATTACTATATACACCATAATGTATTCAAATTTTTAAATAGTTATTTAATACTATAAAAAAAAAAAAATTGGTTATATACCGGCTTTTCAGGCGGCGCGCGAAAATAACTATAAATAATAGAGATAGAGTTTCGGGAGTTAAGACTTTTTTATTGGAAATTTCCTCCTCTTTTAGGATCTTTTTTAAAAATTCCTTAAATATAACTATTTTAGAAGTTATTAACAAGAAAATAAATACCTTGTTTTTTTATCTTATTTTGTTAATAAAAATCGCAATTTTTAATGTGCTAAAACCCCTTTTTCTAGACGTCATTCCGAATCGAATGAGCTATCGCACATAATTTTAGGAGCTTTATTTTTATTTAAACGTTTTTGAACTTGTTGACTAGACTATTAAGTGGATCCGTTAATTCTCTAAATTATGTAGTCGATGATTTTGGTGCACGGTAAAACTCTAATGAGTTTATGTTAGCACCAACTTGAATAAATAAAATGTACGTGTACTACTGAATAAATAAATAAGAATAATTTAGTCCAACCGGATACAGCTGTATACCAGTATTTTACTTAGAGCGACTGCCTATCTGACCTCCACTACCTAGTTACTGAGTAATACGATATCCCTTTGGTAAGACTGGTTGTCAGAGTTTCGGGCCCCTGACTACCTGTAATACTGTCAAAGATCTTCAAATGACAGTCGGGACCAACGGCTTAACGTGCTTTCCAAGGCATGGAGGAACTCGGTATATAATGGGTATCACCCATCCTCGACCAGCCTAGGAAAGCACGAATTAACCCAAAGATCGACATAAGCTCCTCCAGGAAATAAAAGCACCTGTGTTAGGTATTTTCATACCTTTGTTGGTGCTTTTATTTCCCAAATGCCTTTTCGACCGTTTTTAACTTGCCAGATCAAATAAAAATGTTTTGTCTTACTACCCCATTCGTATACGCCGCACCAATAACCCTTTGTGGAATTAGATATCTGCAGCAGCTGTGAACACAATTCTGATAAAAGGGGATGTTCCAGCTCATGGATACGCAGTTGTTAAATCGATTGTTTTATTATGTCCTGGTAGAGGTATTCTAAGAAATAGGAACAAAGCAATGAAAGGAAAAAGAACTACAGTGAATGCTGCAACTACATAGATATATCCATTTTTATAATTCAAAACTGCGCGCATACCTTTGTGTCTGTACTTATGTAATTAAAATATAATATTAAAACGTGTATCGCATTCATACAAGGTGCAATTGAAAAAAAATACAGTTCCATTATATTGTCGACTTAAGTAAACAAAAAAATAAATTTAATTTAATTTATTTTTTTATGTGCCATGTTAAATTAAATTAAATTATTATTTTAAGTGCTTTAGTCGTATTTTGATTTTGAATTATGTTGTTTAATATTTTTATGTTTAGTCGAGTTGTGTGTGACTGTTTGAATATTTTTATATGTCTAACAAAATAAACGAACTAAATTGACATGATTCAATTTAAAAAAAAAAACAAAAAATTTATAGAAAAGCTGCATTTTTGCGATTTCAGGGTTGGTGCATATTGAAAGTGGTTCATAATGATAAATTTAATTCCTCCTTCCAGGTTGGGTGTGATTTTGGTTACCCCCAAGCACGTTTCATCATCAAAAATTTGGCCACTCATAAATACGACGCAAAAGTTCAAAACTCGTGAGAATTAAGCTCCGCACAAACGGGCCACTGGCACCGGTGGCTGGCGACAAGCTATTTACATTATTTTTAAAACGTTTTGTATAGAATCGGCGCACACGTGTAGCGTATGGCGACCACTCTCGACTCTGTGGCCGTGAAACGCTACCACCGGTAGCGGCCACTCGCGACTCAGTGTCCACGACACGCCACCGGTGGCAAATTATGAGTAAATACCGACCACTCGTGGCAGCCACTGACCACCTTCGTTAGCGCGGTACCAAAGGACATGGCGCATGACAGCCAGCGGTGGCCCGTTTGCGCGGAGCGTTACATTTATAATAAGGGCCAAATCTTGAAGGGCAATAGTAGTATTTCGAACACTAAATTGATTTAATTATTCAAAGGCAATAGTGAAGGTTCTTTTGTTCAAAATAGGGCCCAAAAACCTTTTACTTTTTTAAGCCCAGTTTGCCCAGATTCCTAAGCTATTTTGGTATTATACTGTTTCAATTAGAATATTTACTCAGAGCATTGGCTATTTGGGGCCTTCTGGTTTTAATATAAAGTCTAGTTTCTTTTATGTTAGTATTTTAGCAAGATTCTATAATAGAATCTACTACTCACAATCTTGTCGTTATAGAAAATTCAAGAATGCCCTGAAAATGGTGCCTTTGAAAATTATTGCGAATATTTTCTTTGAAAATACTCGTTTCGTTTGTACGTGCTCAATGTTAGTGTAATGTAATAATTCAAATTCGCAAATGACTTCTAGATCAGGTCGCTACTTCGCTACTACCATTTGCAAAGCTATCTAAGCTACCACTTAGTCTATTAAAAGATCAATCTTAAGCCAATGGATTTAAATCACCTGGGCACGCCACAATAGTGGCGATAAGTCCACCCTTTGAGGAGTGGCTGGAGAGGCGCCACAGCACCCTCACCTTCCGCCTGACGCAGGTCCTCACCGGACACGGTTGTTCCGGGAGGTTCCTGCACCGAATCGGGCGGGAGGAAACGCCCGGGTGTTACCACTGCGTGGATCGCCCAGAGGACACGGTGGAGGTCTGCCCCGCTTGGGCGGATCACCGCCGTGTCCTCGTGGCGGCAATCGGCTGCGGCGACCTATCGCGTTCGGCCCTGATTCAAGCCTTGGTCCGGAGCGAGAGGGAATGGGACGCCGTCACCTCCTTCTGCGAAGCATGCTAGCGAAGGAGGTGGCGGAGCGTGAGAGGGAGAGAACCTCTCGTCCCAGCCGCCGCGAGAGACGCCTCGGGCGTCGGGGGTCACGTGGTTGCTTCCGGCCACCGTAGACGCGGACCTGTGGACGGTGAGTAATGGGCTAGCTCGCCGTCCGTCCGTCTTTTGACGACAGGCCGTGTACACAGCGCGTTCGTGTTCCACGCGCGCCTCAAAGAGATGTCAGTAAACAGGGAGGGGCTCGCAAGGGCTGATGCCTACCAGGGCTGCGGGCTGTTCGAAAGAGATACCGCGGCTCTGGAACACAAAGTGCAAGGAAGGAACATGGATGGGTTTTTGTCAGTACAAGTCTGACATTCCCTTCCGCTCTGTCCTGAGCGGAAGAAGTTTGATGACTTCCCATCCGTAAAAAAAAAAATATGGATTTAAATCCCCTTTGTAGAAATTGCAACTATGCGAAGTACAGTGCAGAGTTACTTTGTCTCTAATATATTCTAGAACAACATTCAATTTTCGACGACCTCTTATAGTGTCCCTCTTTGTTGCAAGAAGATGCACCTTTATATAAACGAAAGTGTAAAAATTGCTATGTGATGTATTTTATTAAATCCCTTGCCTTGCATACAATAGTAGCACTGAACATAGACATCTACTTAAGATGCAACCTAACCCTATAATTCAACATGTTATTACAGTAGCTCAGGATAAATATTGAATATGACATAACATGAAATACAAATACACACACATTATTGGAAGTGAAATTGACATTTATTTGTTTTTGATAAAGATGAAATTGCTTGTGTTTTATAGGTCAATCGATTTTGTAATGTACAATAATATTGTTTTCGATGTTTGCCGACGCATTTTCACTGTTTACAACTAAACTTACATTGTCACATACGGGATATCTTCCGTGATTATGATTTATTTATTTCATTTATTCATGCAAATACATATTCATTACATTTTAAATATTCAAATATAAAACAATATAAACAAAAAAACATTTTAAAATATAAAAAAAATAGCCCACCAGCATTGGGAACAGGGTCCGAGCTACCGGCGGTCAGGGCTCTTGAGAGAGGAACTATTTAGCCATTGCCCGACACGACTATCGGCACAATGACTGCTGTACTCACGTTCCACATGTCGACAACCTCGCGAGCCAGATCTAGATATTTATTATAATTATTATTTTTTGATTTTTTTTATCGGCATTTCATCCCTCCTTCCCCTCCACACTACTAATAATCACGGAAAATATCCCGTAAGTGACAATATAAGTTCACAATATTTATGCTGCAGCACTCTACAAAATATGGATAATTTTGTGAGCATAATGCTTTAGTCTTGCAGTTTATCAGACTACACTAACATCAACATTTTCTGAAATAAAATAATATAGAACATACGTTATTCGTGTGCATAGGAAAACTAGTAACTAAAAGTATTTCCTTTCAAAACAACATTCTTGAATTTTACTAAACGAAGTTGTCTGGCGCAGATAGTTTACGTAATAAGAAAATCGCGTTGTTTTTGCTACCAATTTACAATTTCACGTAAACATTTTCGAGCTCATACTATGTACGAATTATTTTTTATTATATGTATTTCTTGTTATTTAAACAGACTCTTAACGAAGCCGAAAGTCACTTGTTCTCCCCGACATTGCGATCATTTTTTTGTTCTAGACCATACCTGGGAACCTTTTAGTTACGGAGGGAATGGGAGTTAGATATTGGGGGTCCAACTTTTTCACAAGTTATTTTTTAATTACATGTTTTTAATGTAAGGTTTTTACTTTAAACACCTCCAGGACCCCCTTACTATTCAATCCATCCGTCAGCACAATGTTTTGAGTCCGTTACATTGAGTCCTACTGTAAAACGTGATTTTTCAGCCCAAAAAAAAAGTCGTTTCCCAGCACTTATTTTTGCGTAAACTTACTTAGTTTGAAGTACATAATGCTTGGTTGCCGGCTTCGTGAAGAGTCTATTTACACCCTGTATATTTATTACAAAAAAATGTTATTAACGTCGTAACATTTCCTACAGTACTTGGTTTCTGATGCGATATATTCGACGGATATATGTAAAATGAGCTCGTGGCTAGATAGTACCAGCCGCTCGGGTCATTCTTCAGGTTAAACCACGCTTGCCTAGGTTGGTACGTGCGTGGGTGACCACCCATTACATATCGAGGTTCCGCCGTGCATCGAAAAGCACGTTAATCCGGCTGTCATTTGTAGATCTTTGACAGTCGTTACAGGTAGTTAGTGGCCCGAAAGACTGACAACCAGTCTTACCAAGGGGTATCGTATTACCCAGTCAGATAGGCAGTCGTCTTAAGTAAAACATTGGTGTTCAGCTGCATCTGGTTGTCTGGAAACAACATAGTTGGGAAAATTCTAGCCATATGAACCGCCCCGGGCGTCGAGGGCCACGTGTTGGCTCCCGGCCACCGTAGGCGCGGACCAGTGGGTAGGTGTGGTAGGTAGGCCGTGTTGACGGCGCGTTCGTGTTCCACGCGCGCCTCAAAGAGATGTCGGCAAACAGGGAGGAACCCGTAAAGGCCGATGCCTGCCAGGGCTTCGGGCCTGTTTAAAAGAGATATCGCGGCCCGGGAACACAAAGGGCAAGGAAGAAACACGGATGGGTTTTAGTCAGTACAAGTCTGACACTTTCTTCCGCTCCGCCCAGAGCGGGAGGGGTCATTTGATGAGTTCCCATCCGAAAACAACAAAAAAAACTTAGACCTGATTCGTAACTATCGAAATATCTGTGGTAGGAGCGACAAACAGTTTAATTTGATTAATCCTATACTCATGAACCATCATAGTGGGTACGATATGTAACTGAGCATGGACCTTCTAACATGATATGGATGGATCTATGTGGGAAGGTATAATGATTTCCAAATGAAATATTTTTTAACAAACAATAGTGTGAGAATGTTTCTCACAGTTTACGGCCCGCTCACGACCTCAGCCGCTTTGCGTAGCCGCGTGTGCATTAGCGGTGAATAGTGGCATGCTCAAAGTTATTTTTCTCATTTGTTTTTTCCGCAGCCATTATCGCAGTACGCGTGTCGCGTAGCCAAGGAGTGTGTGACGTCATCAAAGTCGTAATTATATCCCGACCTTTCCCCTAAATAGTGCAGAAGAAAACTACATGTATATTAATAGTATAATGCCAAAACTCACTTCGCATACTACCTTATCAGTACTCTGCGCATTATACGCCGAGATGAAGGTCAGATCCTTGGCTTCAATCCTCCACAAAACCGACGCTAACTTCTGCTCATATCGATAGTGACGGACCAGTAATGCTGCAGCCAAAATTGCCGCTGCAGCAACTGCTGCCGCTGCAGATAAGACCCCAGGATCGTGAGGTAAAGAGCATTTGATGCCGTCGAAGCCGCATTCTGGTTCTGCGCACGGTGGACTTCCTCCGATCCAGGCAATGTTGTTGGCTCCTACTAGTTCCTGTGAACAAATTTATGTTTTAGTCGCTTGGTTTAATATGTTGTAGCTTTCCAAAGCCTAAACTAGATAAGGTTTAAGTAAATTTAATTCAATTTAGGATATAAAGTTAAACCTTAATTACTTAATCCCGTACATTGGCCACATAGTAAATGGATGGTAGGTTGACTTTTTCTTTCAGTAAAAGCAACGAGTAGTTACCTAATAGAGGAATTGTCTTACTAAGAAACTTTATTTAGTATCCATCTTACGCACATTATGAACATCATCTTAATGAGCGTCGTTCTATTTTGTAGATGATTAAAATTATGTTGTCATTGGGGATCATACAGGGTGTAACATAATAAACACAAAACTCCCGTGTAATGTCTCAGACCATGAAACAGAACCATTTTTTTTTGTTCTATGACTTTTCAAAATTTGTTACTTTTTTTCAGTTTGGCCTACATGTTGATCAGCTGATCGCTTGAGTTTTTAAAGAAAGTTCAATTTTTTTTATGAATTTAAGATCTCTTAGAATAAAAGTTGTTCACCACATTTAAATGGCATGGTACAGGCACTTTTAAATGTAAAAAAAAAGCGAAGCTACAGTCATAATCACAAGGCATAATAACTCGAGAAAGTACTGTAGTTGCATATTCCAAAGCGTAGATCTCTATGGAGAAGAATGGGCAAGACACTCCATGGACACGCTTTTAAATCAAAATATGGTGTTACAGCTACCATCAAGATAATAAAAGTTTACCAAACGAGTTTCTTATTTTTCTAGTGGTCGATCAAATGTTATTTATTCTTAAAACATGATCCCAATACTGATGTGGGCGTGTTAAGAAAACCAACAGCTCAACAAAAATAGGATTTGTGTGAAAATTACTTGTAATCTTCCATTTGACGGTAAGCCGTTAAATATAATGGAATTTGTGAGTAATGGAATGTTCACAACAAAGTTTGAGGAGTGGTAAATACTACTGTTTATCTCCGGATATACCTTATGATATTTTTGTATGTGGCAAAATCTATTTCATGCAGTGGTTTATTCGAAAAATAATCGTAATTATAAGACATTTATGTAATTATTGTAGGTACAATATTAAATCAATCATAAGTGTGTAAATAAACGTAAGATTAGCTAGCTAAACTGTACATAAGCCTAAACGCAACGGCGGACAACTAATTATCATTTCAATATGGATGCAATTATCCAAGTTTGTTGCAATTTTATTTCTACAACCATCTTTATCCGTAACATACTGACAGAAATACTAATTTTTAGGGTTCCGTAGTCAACAAGGAACCCTTATAGTTTCGCCATGTACGTCCGTCTGCCTGTCTGTCCGCAGCTTACCTCAAAGACTCTTAGTACTAGAAAGCTGTAATTTGGCATGAATATACAAATTAGTTACGCTGACAAAGTGGCAAAATAAAATCTCGAAATGTATTTATTTTAGGGTATCTCCTGTATACGTAAAGAAGGGTTTTTTTTTTCTCGCGTACCCCGGATTGTAGGATGTCGTTAGATAAGTTTTGATTGTGAAATATTAAGCTTTAAAGACAGACGTAATAAGTTTAATTCAATCTTCACATTATTTACAAACTAAAATTAATCTATATTAGTAAAAAAAAATGTATGTACAAGTAAAAAAAAAAGGTTAGAGGGCGCTCCTGTACAAGAAACCCGTACCATAAACCGAAAAAAACACTTTTGTTGTATGGGAGCGGAGCCCCCTTTAATTATTAAATAATTTTTATTATTTATTGTTATAGCGGCAACAGAAATACATCATCTGTGAAAATTTCAACTGTCTAGCTATCACGGTTCATAAGATACAGCCTGGTGACAGACAGCCAGACAGACGGACAGCCGAGTCTCAGTAAAAGGGTCCCGTTTTTACCCTTCAGGTACGGAATCCTACTAATTCACAGTGGTAATATATATAACGAAATTAAAAGGAAAACTATCACAGCTAAGTAAGCTTTACAAGTTTACGAGTAATAGTCGACCAACTTATAAAATGTACTTGGATTACATATTTTCGTAAACATAATGTATGGGAGCGCAGGTTTTTCAACAGCAAATGTAAGTTTGTTTTTTTTTTTATAATTACAATTAAAATCATCGTTTGGAGGCCAACTAAACCGTAGGAAGTGTCCGCATGTTTTGATGGGCAACTTCGGAACCCTACATTGTGCGTGGCCCGACACGTACTTGACCGGTTTTTACTTAAAGAAACACTTGTACATACTATACTATCATTTCTTAAGCAACCTTCTTTTGGTCCAGTATTTTCAGCTCTCTTCTTTCTTTAGCCATTCAGTTATTTGTACAGAAACATTCATGAATATTCTTAAAAGCGGAAAATATTGAGAAATTGGAAATAGTTCAGCATCCTAACTATAAATTCAAAAATAAGTTTGTTTGTTTGTTACCTTTTCACACCTAAACCACTGAACCGATCATCCTGAAAATTTGCATATACGTTGTCAGGTGTATAAAAACGGACCGGTATATGGGTAGGTAACTAGCTTTTGCCCGCGACTTCACTCGCGTTCATTATAGAATAAGAATCATTTATTTGCATAAAATACAGGTGTTACCAATTGTTATAATTGGTGGTTTAGGCACAAACCATATTTTGCCTTTTTAGGGCATGCAAATAGTATACATTATTATGTAATGCTTATCTTAGTGAAATATTACAAATATTTCCATAAGCTATTTTAAAGTTAATAGGTAAAATAATAATAATAAATTTAGAATTTGACAATCAATTCGGGTTGTACTCTGCTCGTGATAATATAATTCAATCATGATTGGAAAGACACGTGGCGCCATCTATTAAAGTAAGACTGTATTGTAGTTTTCCTCGGAAACAGTACTTTTTTTTCAGGATGAAAGGAAACGTATATGTAAAATTTCAGAAAGATCGGTTCAGTGGTTTAGGCGTGAAAAGGTAGCAAACAAACAAACAATTAAAGTTACTTTCGCATTTATTATATTAGTCGGAATGAGACATAGTCAGCTATAAACTTGTATAAACCTTTATTTTGGCACCCTTAAACTTAGAATATATTAATTTCCCAATTTTAAAGGACAATACTCAGTTCTATTCTGAGAATTTGAACCTGACAAGTATGTACTTACGTTACATCAGCTGCCAAAGTCACTAATTACTTCCTGATGCAGACCGGTAAGCGCGTAGGTGGCTTAGAAATTCTATACGAAAGGTAAGTTATGGAAATCAATTTCGACAAACTTGTTGAAATTGATGGATATCATCATCATCTGCCTAGCCCTTTGAAATTGATGGATATACGGAACTTTAATTTAATTGAACAAGATTTTCTTGGGGTGTTTTTTTTGCCATAAGTGGTTTTTCTCCAATCAATCAATCAATCCAATTCAATCTTCATCCGTCTAAAATTATACAACATGTAAACGAATCCTTCACGAAGCCGTCAACCAAGCATTCTGTAGATCAAACAGTAATCCTACGCAAAAATTATTACTGGAACCTTTTTTGTTTTTGGGTGAAAAATCACGTTTTACAGTAAAACTCATTGAACACTTAACGGGGAATGGAGGTATGTAAAGTTAAACCATAAATAAAAATTAAAAAAAAATCGCAATGACGGGGAGAACAAGTGGCTTTCGGCTTCGTTAGGGGTGTTTTTACATCCTTTATAATAATGCCTTTAGTGTGGAAATTGGAAATTATCCTTCGGGACGTGCAGCCCAGTACATGTGTCACAGGCATTTGTATGATTCCGCCGTTTACATACAGCGTCTTCAGTTTAAAAACGCTCGCAGTTATGTAGTATGCCGAAGGCAAAATGATAAATTGTTCAATTGTTATAATTTCGACGTTTGTTGTAGTTTTAGGGTGACCATGGTATACGACTATGTGACGCGCGCTCGCTACGCTCGCATTTTACATTACACACCCACTTTCTGTCACAAATATGGTCGTCACTTCCCCGGCTTTCGGCCTACGCTCTGAGGAGCGTCGCCAGCTAGCAAAACTTTTAGGAAAATTGCCGATTTCTCATACGTTTTTGATGGTTACTATAACTTTTTGTGTCACAAAATCCTCTACTTGACGCAATTTTTCTTGTTTTGATCAACAGCAACGCGCGTGGTAAAAACTAGAACCAAATACTTCAATTTGCCGCGGCATTATGAAGGCGGCGTTTGAATTGTCGAAGAAATGTTGTGGCATACTATGAAGTGGCACGGCAATATACATTTGGCCTCAACAAACCAAACAAATTACCTACCACATATACATATAAAGAGTCAAATAAACAGGTTATAAATAGAAACACCGATGGACAAACAGAGTTACTTTCTCGTTTATAATATTAACATTCTTAATACTGATAGCCATCATCCGTCCAAAATTATATCATCATCATCATCTGCCCAGCCTTTTCCTAACTATGTTGGGGTCGACTTCCAGTCTTACCTCTAGTCCTCTTCTAGTCTAACTCAAACTCAAAACATTTAATTTCAATTAAACCATGCATTTCTGAATGTCTAAAATACAAAAAAAAGCGAAACTACTAACTAGGTTAATTCAAGATTCTTGTTAATTCCTAACAATATTGTAGGTTACTAACTGGTAGAAAATCCGAAGAATTCACATATCGGAAGGTGGCGACGGGTCGGGCGCTCCAGCCCCCTGGAACTCCAGAATCGGCGACCAGCCCGATGACTGTGAAGTTACCCTCGGCGTCGCCCGCGCTGTCCATGTTCACCTGGGGAATAAAACATAGTTTATTACATGAATAAAAGTTGATAGGTCCAAAGGGAGATGGCGAGACGAGTTCGATTCGATGTACACGGAACAGGCATTGCAACGGGTCAGTGCACTGAAATTTTGTACAAGTTATCATATTATTTTGAGCGATAAAAATATTTTACGAAATATGATAAGCCGTAATCTTTGGAGAATAAATGTAAGTGTCAATTATGGAATCAAAGTCGAGAAGAAGAAATCTTCGATGCTTGCGACTACGAATAAAACTGACAACGCTCTTTCTATCAGCACGCACGTCGACCAATCATCATCTGCCTAGCCTTTTTCCCAACTATGTTGGGGTCGGCTTCCAGTCTAACCGGATGCAGCTGAATACCAGTATTTTACATGGAGCGACTGCCTATCTGACCCCTTGGTAAGACTGGTTGTCAGACTTTTTGGGCCACTGACTACTTTAACGACTGTCAAAGATCTTCAAATAACAGCCGGGACCAACGGCTTAACGTGCTTTCCGAGGCACGGAGGAAACTCGGTATGTAATGGGTGGTCACCCATCCACAGACCAACCTAGGCAAGCACGGCTTAACCTAAAGATCGACCCGAGCGGCTGTTATTGTTTAGCCACGAGCTCCTCGACCAATCAAGCTATGCAAAACCATTGTAAGCGGATCTCTCATTGTAGCGGAAATGTATATAAAACCAGGCCATGCTGTACTGGAAATGAATAGCTTGATATGTCACCGAGCTTCGATAGTGTAAATATGGAACACACAGAATAAACATTTAGATCTAGTGAGTGAATATAAAGGGTGTAAACAGACTCTTAACGAAGCCGAAAGGCACTTGTTCTCCCCGTCATTGCGATCATTTTTTTGCTCTAGACCGTACCTGGGAACCTTCTAGTAACGGAGATATTGGGAGTCAAAGTTCTAACTTTTTCACAAGTTTTTTTTTTTAAATACTTGTGTTTAATGTAAGGTTTTTACTTTAAACACCTCCAGGACCCCCTTACTATTCAATCCATCCGTCAGCACAATGTTTTGAGTGCGTTACATTGAGTCCTACTGTAAAACGTGATTTTTCAGCCTAAAAAAAAGAAGTCGTTTCCCAGCAATAATTTTTGCATAAAGTTACTTTGTTAGTTTGATGTACATAATGCTTGGTTGACGGCTTCGTGAAGAGTCTGTTTACACCCTGTAGGTCAGCCGTACTCGTGGTAACTTTGATTTGTGTAATAACACATTTACGTTACGTTTATAGATTTCGATTTATAAACGTTACTCTCGTGCTTTGACTTAGAAATGTTCCCATTTTATAGTCTTGTCATACCGAATGACAGAAATTACTAACTGTCAGAAATTAGCTAAGTTAAAGTACGTGAAAAGTCATCATCTGCCTAGCCTTTTCCCAACAATGTTGTGGTCGGCTTCCAGTCTAACCGGATGCAGCTGAATACCATTATTTTACATAGAGCGACTGTCCATCTGACCTCCACAACCCAGTTAGTACTGGGTAATATGATATCCCTTGGTAGGACTGGTTTTTTCAGGACACTGACGACCTGTAATGACTAACAAAGATCTACGAATGACAACTGGGACCAACGACTTAACGTGCTTTCCGAAGCACGGAAGAAACGCGGTATGTAATGGGTGGTCATCCATCCACGTACCAACCTAGGCAAGCGCTGCTTTACCTGAAGATCAACCCGAGTGGCTTTTACGATTTAGCCACGAGCTGATAAGTACGTGATAAGTAACGTTTATAATCTCTACCATGCATAAAGTATGCATACGCGAGTACTACATACGTGTTTAAACTCGCCATAAGATAAACACAACTTCAAGTTAAACTAAACTCTAAAGTTCCACAAATAATGTTTCAAATCGCTTCAAAACACACGCTTTTTTCCATGGGGATCGGTAAAAACTATAGAAATCCACGTGTAACGATCGAAGAGTAGGTAAATATAGTCCTTTGTCATGTTTGGAAACATAAATACGAACGTAGAGTAAAGGATGATTTCCACCAAACGGCTAGGAAAGGATACGAACGGATGCGAAGACAGCCAATCGCATCCGGCAGGATGTCGACGCATACGATTGGGTCCGTCGCTTGCGAACGTATCCGTTTCTGCGCCTAGTCAAATAGTTTCATTTCTACCGTGTCGGAGACGACGACAGGCGAACAGAACTGATCACGCGTATACTTCGTATACTTTCGGCTACGATCGCGTGTCGCGAAAGACGCCCGCGATTAAGGTGTAGTGCGCGGTAATATAGATTTTAAATACTGTGTACACGATTTAATATCGTTTAAAGATTGTAAAATCCGTTCTGATCCGGTGCGATGTTTCGTGGAAATCATTCTTAACTTGATTTTCCCCAAACCCACACACATTGAGAGTACTACGCAGTTCCTTGGACTTTGAAGGTCAGAGGTGTCAAATCAACGAGCTCTAGAGTGAGGTCCCATAGAGCTTTGTTGCTTAATAAGTCACATCCAACTTAGTTCAGTCAGCTTCCGCTGCACCATTTATTTGCTTTGCACTCTCTTCGTCAACCTTCAGAACAAAAGTAATTATGTACGATTTATACATAACATCGCGCCTGTAATCATTTACTTACATTCGCTTTTTTTTCCTCAGTATGTTACAGTGGGGGCTTTGCCTGACCTGGGAATCGAACCGAGGACCTCATGGTCAGCAGTCGCACTTGCACTAGCGACTACTAGACCAACGATTCTATTTACTAATGACTTTTGTGACTTTGGTGACCCTGGACTACAAAAAATTATTGCTGTCGCTTATATCCTTGGCATGGGTAAAAAATTGGCAACTGGAACTAAGCGTAGTTCTGCGAAAATATACCATTTAGTTCATATAGTCAGAACAACGCTCAATCACATCAAAATGTCTCCCAAAATGTTTGCCGAAGTAATTGTACTTTGGGTAATAATTTGCATTTTGTGTTGTTAAAGCTAACTCATAAGGAAACTGTTCTAAGCCTAATTTTCGTATGTACGGTGGGTTGCAGCAATTGGGTACCCCAGTTGGGAACGTAGATGATTTCAAGAGGGGCACCCACATCGTGACGCTGACTGTACATAAATGTTTATTGTGGCTAATTTGGAGCCTAGCTTTTGGAGTCAGCTTTCAATCTTACCGGATTCATCTGAATATGAGTATTTTACATGGAGCGACTGCCTGTCTGACCTCCCCACCACCACCCAGTTAGAATTGAGTAATAAAATACCCGTTTGTAAAACTGGTTGTCAGACCTTCAGGCCACTGGGTACCTGTAGCGACTGTCAAACATCTTTGTGACAATGACAGTCGGCACAAACGGCTTAACATGCTTTCCGAGGCACGAAGCAAACCCGGTATATGAGTGGTCACCCATCCACGAACAAACCTAGGCAAGTGCGGCTTAACCCGAAGTTCTATCCGCGCGGCTGTTATTATTTAGGCACGAGCTCCTCGAGGGTTTGGATTGAGGTATTTAACCGAATTAATAAGCGATCGTGGGTTACCTCATTATGTCAGGACTCGGTCCAAATAGGGTGTGCACACATCTTCTGCCTGATAAGGATTAGAGTTTACACTTTTGAATGTCATAAAAACAAAGAAGGCTAAGCTACAGTCACAGTCACAAGGCATAATAACTTGTGAAAGTACTGTACTTGCCCATTCCAAAGCGTAGATCTCTAAGGAAAAGAATGGGCAAGAAACTCCATGGACACTCTTTTCTCTCAAAATATTGTTACATAAACTTGGTTACATCATTCATGTTGAAATTATACATATAATATGTGGGAACGATGTTGAAATACGTGCACGTTAAGAGCGTCCAGAGTAAAAGATTATATCAACATTTTAAAAACAAATTAAGTAGTTAAAATAAACCGTGGCAGCCTAGAGATGACCAGTCCCAACTGACAGCGCCCGTTCACGAACATGACGCATGGATCAGCCCCATTCAATAAGCTCGCTCCCTACTAGATGGGACTTAAACATAACTGGCTAAACTGGGTGTACTATTAGGCACACCTCTGTCTAATCCTTCGGGGATTACAGGTGTGATGTTAATTAAATGTATCAATGTTTTTCCACCGGCAGCGTATCATGTAACGCCATTTCCATTGTTTCATAAGTATTGTTTCGACGAAATCATATTATTTGACATTACACGTGTTGCTGCCAGCCAATCATTGTTCTATGATATCTGACGGGCATAAATTGGCATAAAATTAAGGCTTTTCAGTATTGTTGAGGTTATGGCAGTATTAGCAGTAATAATTTGATAAAGCTCCCATTGTTGCCTTATTTCTATTGTGTTAAATCTGTGTATGTTAGAATCATCATCATCTTCCTGCCCTTGTCCTATAATCCCATTATATTTGAAAACAAAAGAAAGCAAGAAAGAAGATATTCTTGTGTTGGAATGTTATTCTAATGCTACTACTAGTTTATACTCGTTGCTTTGCCCGCGTGGAGTTCGGTAAATGTCCCACGAAATTGTGCTACCGGTATAAAAAAATATCCTATGTGTTAATCAAAAACAACTTGTAAAAGCATTGGCTTGTTTAACATAACCGTACTGGGTGTACCTTTACATTATAAAAAAGGACAATGTCAAATTCGTTCGTTTAATTTGATTTTTCCAATTATGCAAAACAGTAATTACGTTCCTACTTTCTTTGTGGGTGATGAATATTTATAAAAATACTTACATATTTTGGGGGGTTCAAAATGATATACTGAGTAAGGAAAGCGTTTGCGCGTCGGTGTCTCTTGCATCCTGTATAGCCTTAAGTTGTAATTACCATATTGACCAGATCGTGTAGAGTAATTTAATATTAAAAGCATATTAAGGCAAAACTGTTTGATTTATATGAGGCCGGGAACTACTCAAAATAAATTGACCCTGGTTTTAAATAATTAAGACTTTAACACCTTTACGGTTTTTAGGGCCCGTGGATAGCCGTGGGCGGAGAGGCACGGTCCTAAATGTTTTTAATCCCTATGGCGACACGAACAAATTACTAAAGTCTTAAATATTTACACATTTGATAAGAGCAGAATTAAATAGATTTGGTTTTTTTTTTCTAGAAAATATAAAAAAAGCATTAAAAAATAGGTATTCGTGTTTTTATTTAGTTGAACAAATATCTGTATGGCCTACAGGTAGTTTTTCAGGGGTTTCGTCGATTAATGTGAGATTCTGGAAATGCCGGATGAGTTTATAACACCAGATTCTATTAATGCCAGATTCTACAAATGTCAGATTCTAGAAACGCCAGATTCGATTAATCTCAGATTTTTATATAATTGCAATATAATAATTTCCAATAATGTGTAGTATTTCTTTTTTTATCTTTACATTAACTCTGAGATCATGTTCAAGTTTTGGTGGGTGTGGGATTCCCATCCCATCGGACTATGTGGGTCAGGGAAGAAAGAGTGCACTTGTGCCTTTTTTTAAAAAACAAAGAAAGAAAAAATAGTCTCATAATTTTCAGAATAAAGAATATAGGAAAAGAGGATTAAAAGAGGGGAGAGGGTTAAAATGTATATGATGACCATTAAAAGAGGGGAGAGGGTTAAAATGTATATGATGACCATTAAAAGAGGGGAGAGGGTTAAAATGTATATGATGACCATTAAAAGAGGGGAGAGGGTTAAAATGTATATGATGACCATTAAAAGAGGGGAGAGGGTTAAAATGTATATGATGACCATTAAAAGAGGGCAGAGGGTTAAAATGTATATGATGACCATTAAAAGAGGGGAGAGGGTTAAAATGTATATGATGACCATTAAAAGAGGGGAGAGGGTTAAAATGTATAAGATGACCATTCAAAACCCGTTATAACCGCGTATGTTGATCATTCTAAACCAGTTTTATCGGGTGTGATACTGTCTAGTGGACATTGTAGTTGGTGTCGTGTTTTTTAATACGTTCATATTTCATAACACTATTATGGAATGGTACGATTCTTCTTTATCATGTGGTTCATGAATAACTTGGTGTCAGAGTTTTTATGCCACCCAGGGGCCTCTAATTTGGGTTTATGGTGCGATGTAGTGGGCAGACTCCTTCACGGTTAAAGGCAGAAAGACAAGATACGGCTACAGGCTAATCAGGCTTAATTAATGAACTTCGAATAAAGGTAATTATATAGGTATAGACTTCTTTCGGGGCTACCTCCACACTCACTGTTGTTGTGTCTTTCCCAAACTTCTTCAAGAGAATATTCTCAGGCAAAATGGTAGACAATTGACCACACATCTGCCTAGCCTTTTCCCAAATATGATTTCAGCTTCCAGTCTAACCGGATTCAGCTGAATACCAGTATTTTACATGGAGCGACTGCCTACCTGACCTCAACAACCCACTTTAGTACTGGGTAATACGATACAATACAGTAGACAATCCATTCTTCGGACATAATATTGGAAAGATAGTTATAGAATGACAACCATTCAGCCATAGATGAAAAGGAACGACCCGATTGGAAGTCAAATAAATAGTTATTGGTAAAAAAAATGGCCAGTTACAATAAGGCTATTTTTTTCTCCTCCAAAGGTCACGGAAACGCTCAATCCCTTACAATAACTTACGCTTATATTCATACGTGGGAGGAAATTCATATCTCTTGCGTCAAATATAAAGAGAATGGATTTATTTGAATTTGTTATTAGAAAAACTGTTTCTATGGGACTATGCTATTCTCATCACCATAAATGAAGAACTACCGTACAAAATATATTTAATAAATCTATCTTTACACAAGGATGTTTTGTGAAAAATGTATGGTTCTAAATTCAGTGGTTTAGTGAGGGAAAGAATTTAACTTTTTACTTAATAGATGTGGATGATAACGTAAGAAAGTGTAGTATTTTTAATCATCATCTTCCTGCAATTATCCCATGTTAGTTAGGTCCGGCGCAATCAATGATATATAAACTATAGATACGATACCCGCGCTCTGTCGTAGCAACACGAATGTGAGGTAATTACCTCAAGTCCATTTAGTCGCGTACCAACCAGTGCCGCGGCTGTACGTGATATTAAAATAACTTGTGTGAATTCTTCTCTTCCTCAAAAAGCAAAAAAAAAACCGTCCTGTGGTTTTAGGGGATGTAAAAAATATACTGCAACTGTAAAATATAAAAAAGTATCACTTCATGCGTAAGTATCAAGAAAAATGTATTTTTCGATGGCTTCTAATGGCGGCTGGCACCAGAGGTAAGTCTCGTGCCGTGCGTATAGAATGACAACGTAACTAAAGAAATATATTTATGTAAGCTTTGTACACTGTATGTTGTGTACGTAGCCTGATGTACGAGCATGTATACGCCGCCTTATGAGCATGACGTTGCACACTAAGAATGACAATGACAGCACACTCGAGATAGAGAATTTAAGCCTACTCGTGGAGTAATTGATTTCTCATTGTATAAAAATAATAAGGAAAAGAAGTAGAGTTCATAGTAATAGCTAGTTTAACTAAGTAAAGTAGTACAGTGTCGACCTACTAAAATATTGGAAGTAAAAAACCTTTAATTGTCGATTTTTCTATTTTTAGGTTAGTAGGCCAGAATTCACGATGTCTAAATATTTGATCACAATTAATTTGTGTATTTTAATTTCTTAATAACATTAAACTTTTTCTATTTTTAGATATATCAAATTGTGCGTTATTTACTCCCGTATCATCTTTCTTCCCGTATATTACATTTATCTCTCTCTTCTATCTTAATTTTCTTTCCTTTTCTTCGTGCGAAGAACGTACCTATCTAGGTACTGATAGTTTTACGCTGTTTTCGAGTGCCGTGATGTTCATGCATGTCGCGTCTATTTATAATACGTCATTGGGCGCAATACATTTTTTTCTTCCATTTTGCCCTGGCAACCGTCACGCTATCATTTACTGCTTTTCATTTCATATGATTCCTCACACAATCTATCCATCGTTTCTTTGGTCTTCCTCTCCCACCCCATCCATCAACACTTATTTTCATCCCTCTTTTAGTCACATGCGATTGTTTGAAGTGTAGTATTTTTCATACGGACCATAATATATAATATTATAATCGTCTTACTAGTACAGAAACCCTTGAAACGGAACAGGAAGGAACTTACGATAAAGAAAATAAACAAAACAAACCGCCTTCAAAAACTTACCTTTTATCTACACTAAAAAGGTAAGAATAATAATAAAAAAAAAAAAATCAAGTAAAATATTTATTGCTATCAAAACAGCTTTTAGCAGATTAGTTAGAACTTGTAATTTTCCTTAAATAACAAAAGGAAATGGAAGCATTCAGAATTTGAGATCAAAAGCACTTAAAGCAGGACTTTGCGTAATATTGGGAGTAAATATCGTGTACATATGTAGTTACGTCACAGTTTCTGATTTTGTCATAAAAATACAGGTTATTTATTTATAGTTATTTTTTATTATAGCTAGCCCATATTATCCCACTGCTGGGCAAAGGCCTCCCTCCATTCCTTCCAACGGTCCCGATCCTGTGCTACTTCTTTCCAATTCTCAAGGAAGACATCCAGTTCGTCCCGCCATCTCCTACGTGGTCTGCCGCGACCCCGTGTCACTGTTTCAGGGCACCAATCCTGAGCTTTACGGGCCCACAGTTCGTTCGGCATTCGACAGACATGTCCCGCCCAGTCCCATTTAAGTTGGGCAGCTTTTTGAGCCACATCAACGATTTGCGTTTTGGAGCGCAGTGTGGTGTTTCGAACGTGGTCAGGTTATTAAACCCTGCATTTTTTCATCAAAAACAAGGCAATTGCTGTACCCAGCAACCACACACCACACCACCACATTTATCGAAAGAGGTGCTTTCGTTTCGTTCACGACTTGATACCGTTTTGTACTATTCCCACTTATTGCATGGACATAAATTATTTCACGTCAATCAGTTTGTTCACTGGCTTATTATACAATTTAGTAACATCCAAAATTAGTTTTTCTTCTTTCTTTCTCTATCGTATGGTTAGTGCCTAACCTGGTGTCAAAGCTTTTATGCCACCCATGGGCCTCTGACTTAGCTTGACATGCCATCAAGAAATATCTCTCAGGCATGCTGGTTTCCTCAGGATGTTTTCCTTCACTTCGATGAAGTGAGCGCAAGTGATAATTTATTTATTTAATTTAAAAAAAAGAAACGTTGCTTCACACTAGGAATTTCTCCGGGGTGCGTTTACAAACATTTAAACTCATATACACAAACAGCCTGACCCGGAACATCTACTTGTAGGCCATACAAATATTTGTTCCGTGCGGGAATCGAACTCGCGACACGCAGCGCAGCAGTCGATCACTCAGCCACTGCACCAACCGCGTCGTCATTTATACAATAAGCACATGAATCTGAAATATCAGAGGTCGACACAGAGGTGGCAGTCCGACGTCCTAATATACCCCAAACGCCTACGCCTAAACAGCCCTTGATATTAAAATTACTGAGTTCCAACAGATTAATTCAATAAATTAGTGCTTGGGAAGTTGGCTACTAGCACGACGGCGTAGCTAGCGGCATACCGCATTCCTCGTAGCGTAGCAGTGACAATCGTCTACGCCGTAGCAGTCGAATAGTGAGGAAATAAAATTGTAATAGATACTATATTTTGAGCTAAAATTAAAATGTACGACCTAGTTAATAAAACAGCTGATAGATATGTGATTGAATTCGAAAAAGAAATGTTTGATTTTCAATGAACAAGTTAAAATAATTTAAAATAAAATATAGGTAAGTATTTAGTTATTTTTGCTAAGTTCTTGGTTTAAATATATTATTTATAATTCGCGTATTCATATCAAGCTAAAACTAACTCATCTAAACACATAAATATAATGGATTGCTCCGTACGACGGTGACGTTTGCGTAAATGGATTAGGTAAGCTAATTTTAGTCCTTCCAACGTGACCTTATTCAATATAATGTAAAAAAAAACATATAAAAAAGAACAAAAAAAACATCGAAGAATGAAGTCCATCATTCTTTGGAGTAGAAAAATAAGGAATGATTATGTACGCATATTATAATGTACCCCGTTGGTCTCGTGGTGGCGAGCGCTACTGTTGAACGTGCGATCTTAGTTTCCATTCCCAGGTTGAGGAAAACGACTGCCATACTGGACTCCGATGATTAAAATACACTGTATTCATAAAGTTTCAAAGAACGATTTAATGCGTCTGAGCAAGATAAGATAATATATATTTAATTGCTCAAACATGTGTATCCTACACATACTATAATAAAAAGTTCGTGTAGGATAACATAAATGTAAGCTTTCAAAGTTCCGCACATCGCGATGATGGACATTTTCAGTTGATTCGTAGATAACTCACGCAAATCGTTCTGTTAAACTTTACGAGTTCAGTGCATCGGGATTCTAAACTTCGAAGTTCAATACGACAGTCGAGGAAATCGGTTATTGGAACGAAGTTCCTTATCACGCGTTGTGAAAGGGGGCTAGACGGAAAAAATTCTTACGAAAAGTTGTCACTTTTTTGTTGTCACGACACTTTTTGCTATAGTAAGCTATTGTAAGCTGTGCGGCGTCGCATGTTTCTCTGTCTGTCTCTCTCTCTCTTATAGAAAGCAAGCCAGATATTTTCATTTCTATTTCGCATTGAACAGTGTGGTGTCGCGACATCTGTCTGTCTATCTGTCTGTCTATCTGTCTGTCTGTCTATCTGTCTGTCTATCTGTCTGTCTATCTGTCTGTCTATCTGTCTGTCTATCTGTCTGTCTATCTGTCTGTCTATCTGTCTGTCTATCTGTCTGTCTATCTGTCTGTCTACCTGTCTGTCTATCTGTCTGTCTATCTGTCTGTCTATCTGTCTGTCTATCTGTCTGTCTATCTGTCTGTCTATCTGTCTGTCTATCTGTCTGTCTATCTGTCTGTCTATCTGTCTGTCTATCTGTCTGTCTATCTGTCTGTCTATCTGTCTGTCTATCTGTCTGTCTATCTGTCTGTCTATCTGTCAGTCTATATATTATAATAACTTAAAAAAAAGGAACTTCGTTCCATCCGGATGTCCCTTGACACCTCTCAAGTTTTTTTTTACTACATAATCACCCAGAATTTAGAAAATAAGCTTATCTTTAAGTCAGCTACTGGGCTTGTCAGGATTTATTCTGTTTTATTCGAGCATTATGTAGACAGACGATGGGTTTCGTGCTATGAAAACACACTGGGTACGATACACTGTTTCTAGCAAAACTAACAAAGTACTTGAGATTACAACTTAACACAATAACACGGGACACAATGAATCGGGTACAGTTCCAAGAGGTCTCAACTCGGCCGCGACCAGACACTGACTGTCATTGTCACCTCAACCTGTCAACATCAGGGCTCTATAGAAGCACGCTATGGTGTAGGTAAGTAGGTCGCGTGATGTCACCACAGACGTACTGCGATTCATTTTAAGTCTATAGCAATGACCGAATCTGACATATATAACCTAATCACTATTCTTGTAAAAGATTAGTCAAGCGTAGTTAAGTTTTTACTATACTAGAGAATGTTTTTACTTGAAATTCGAAATTCCCTCGAATTTGTCTAGAATCATAACTTTCACACTAACTTTCTAGACCGAAAAGTAAACAAAACTCCTTAACTACTAAAGTGATCTAAAAGATAAAGAAAAACAAAGCTTTTACATTGATAAGGGTTATCCGTTCAAGTTTCACTTTCGGGGCAATATAAATAGATACACTGAACTAAACAGTACATTGTTTTGAATTTGTTTTATGGTAAAGCTAGTGTTTTTATTTGGCGGAACTTTACTCCATCTTCTCACAATACACAAGGGTATTTTCTCAAAATAATTATAATTTAATTATTACTAGCTGATGCCCGCGGTTTCGCCCGCGTGGATGTTGGTTATCCGTTTAAATTATATGGTGTAAAAGAGTAAAATAATGTGCATGAAATGCTCAAAGCCTTTAACTTATTAAAATGATAAGGATTAATACCGTATTTGTGTAAATAGCTTTCCAATTACCGCTTTATAATTGCCCATTTTTTTAAGTATTAAAATGTATATAGTATGTTATCCTTAAGATATAGACATATGCCAAATACACAATTTTAGCATATACCAAAGCGTTTCGTTGAAAGCTCTCAGACGGCTTATTTTTTTCACCTCTAACAAAAATCATTATATTTAAGCTAATGTATACAAAAACTTATATATATATTACATAATCAGCACATTATTTTGAACTGAAAAATTTCGTGGTGGGAGGATTCAGAATGATGTACTGAATATGAGGTATATAACCGATTATGCGTCAGTGTCCCTTCCACCTCGTATAGTCCAATGCTTTTAAACAAGCAATGCTTGAATATGTTTAAATATATAAAATCTGAATCTCGGAAACGGCTCCAACGATTTTCATGAAATTTATTTAATATGCTGGTGGTTTCGGGGGCGATAAATCGATCTAGCTAGGTTTCATTTTGGATGAAACCTAGCTAGATAGATAAATAGGTGTCAGCTAGATAGATAGATGTTAGAAAACGTCGTTTTATCCTAAAAAAAAAACCGAGCAAAGCGCGGTCATCCAGGTACTAAGTCATGGTTTGTGAAGAGATTTTTGAATTATGATAATTGCACCACCATGTTTATTCTCTCCGTTGAGAGTAGAACGCAGTGGGATCAAATACATTTCCATCTGGTTTCGAACCAACGAATAACGACGCGTAAATCAGGGCTTTTACTACTTTTTTTCTATACCTGAAATCTTGGGGGCCTAGTGACTCGTAACACAGGTATTTTATGCCTGTTTCGGCCACCCGTAACATATTATTTATTTATAGTACCACAGGGACTGCCTCGTTGGTTTATTGGTCGCAAGCGAGACTGCTGGGCATGAGGTCCTGGGCTCGATTCCCGGGTTGGGCAAAGTGTTATTGGGTTTTTCCATCAGGAATATCTCAGTAGCAGTCACGGAGTCTGAAATTGTACCCGGCTGCTGGCAATAGGCTCGCCCCCATTACATGGGCCTTAAACATAACTGGCGAAATGAGGGTGTAGAGGTACTCCTCTGACTAACACTTCGGGTATTACAGGCGTGCTGCTATGTTATGTACCACTGGGACATCACTGCATTTCATGCTTTATAATATTTCTGCGTACTTCCTCTAGCCTCGATAATTACGAACTCTCTCGTGACCTGATGATCACCAGAAAGGCCTAGAATGTCCTAGAATTTAAAATAAGTGATAACTCACATCAAATCCCTGCACAGATCTGTAGGTAGTGGGGCGCAGGAGCTTCATGAGCGTGGCGCCATCTGTCGGCGGGAGCCCAGAGCGCATCGCTGCGGTCGCCGCCCGCGCCCACAAGGTCACTGCATCGTACAAGTGTGCTGCTTCTATGGGTACCTGTTGAAAGATAAGTTACTGTTAGCCTGCGTCATTGTTGGGCAAAGGCCACTTCTTATAACTTCCAGCTCTTCTGATCCAGGTCAATGAAATAACTGTCAATAATGAAAACGGTAGTGGGATATTTAGGTTTTTCCAGCATTTACTCTTGGATGTTACGTAAAAGAAGACATCATCACCAAAATACAATAATTCAAAGGTAAAGATGCGAACTGACGAGTGGAACTCTGAATCCAACGGTTCCGCGACTGACTCGATTCAGCTAACCCCTAGTCAATACTTCCAAGTTAACTGAAAACTAAGTTGAAGGGTTTAAATGGTCGCAGAAAAGGGAAATCAACAAAGAATATGTCTTCGAAAAGTTTTCTTAAATTTTTGTCTGAATGTTAAGCCGACAAATTCCCGGGGTATGTGACCTTCCTTGTAAAGTATGATTTCATGGAATTGCACTGACATAACCAAAAAGTCTGAAAGCCAGTCTTACCAAGAGGTATCGTATTACCGAGTATTAACTGGGTTGTGGAGGTCAGATAGGTAGTCGCTCCATGTAAAATACTGGTATTTCAGCTGCATCCGGTTAGACTGGAAGCCGACCCCAACATAGTTGGGAAAAGGCTAGGCAGATGATGCACTCGATGTGGTCAAAGAGTTAAAAGAGGAAACCTTTGAAGTAAAAATAAAAGCTTGAAAAAAGAGATGACCACGAGTTTAAAATTTTTTTGAGCATGCTTTTCAAGTCACCGTGAGGCGACTTGCTGGCAATGCGACGGTACTCGCGTGAAGGAAACAAGTTACAAACGCGCGGATTGCTTGACACAAATCTTGTCGCAAATTGTAACGCCGCCGGAGGTCATGAAGAGTAAATTAAAATTGCATTTGTTATACGCAAAAAAAATAATTGCTATGTGGCAAGTGCGTTGTTTTAATTTAAAGATTTGTATATTTATCTTAAAAGTAGGTTTTATCTGAGTGCAGTGCCTCGTTTATCTAGTGATTGCAGATTGCGCTATTAATAGCTGAGCCCACTGCCCAGACCTGGCCAAATTAAAGGTTCTGTATAGGAACACCTCGCTTAACTGTCAAAATATTTGAGGTCTGATAAGAATATACGGACTTTTACAAAATAAAATTGGTAGTCAAATTACTTCACAATTAATTTATCAGCCTTTTATTGTAGCCATTTGATATTGGAAATCGCGTTATGGAAATCAAATGTAGGAGGGCAGGACACCTAGCAAGGCGCGGTGCTGGCTCCTGGAGTCAAGCTGTGACCGAGTGGCGTCCAAGGACTGAAAAGAGAAGTGTTTGTTGTCCGGCGGCGAGATGGGCAGACGACATTGTTGCCATCGCGGGAATATCCTTGATGCGGCTGGCACCAGAACGTGGAGCTTGGTACAAGCAAAGAGACGCCTATACCCAGCAGTGGTTCAAGTCGGGCTGTGGATAATGATGTAGCCATTTTCTCACATAAGCCACCAATTATAAGTTAAGGTTGACCTATAAAATCCCAACTCCTAAATATAGTTTATCCAATACAGGGCTACTTTGTACAACAAACGATTGTCAAACGGTATCTGTCTCAGAGCTTGTTACCGAGTGACCTCGACAATACGACCGGTATATCCGACTGTCCTACTTATCGTAATGTTATTTTATATTGCTTTTGTTCTATTTCAGGCCATACATTCATCCTGCCAGGGCTGCGGGCTGTTCGAAAAAGATACCGCTGCCCTGTAACACAAAGGGCAAGGAAGGAACATGGATGGGTTTTAGTCAGTACAAGTCTGACACTCCTTTCCGCTCTGCCCAGAGCGGGAGAAGTCATTTGATGATTTCCCATCCGTTTTATGGTTTCAAAGAGTGTTTGAAGAGACTTAATTTGTTTTGTTCGTTGATTTTAGGAAACGGTTTTGTCGTTTCTATGAAGTAATTTAAATGAAAATTTAATATAATTTTGGGCAACGGTCCTCTTTGCAATTCCGTGAAATAATTTAAATAAAAATAACAGCCAAGAAGGGTCCTGGTAGTAGGACTGTTTTAAGGAGAATTTATGTTTGCAAAGAATTTTGGTCATTAATCAATAAACCAAGCATGCCAACGGCAGCTTAACCTAGCACGAAAAGTTGACTCCTGTGACTGATTTGATTTCTTTCACATCAAAATGTCTAGACCTGAAATTCTGCATACTTCTTTTCTATTAAAGGTTTTTTTTTTCAAAACCAACCTGGAGTCTGTATATTATTGCGTGTCCCTAGGTACGCTACTTATAACATTGAAGCAAATTATATCTTGACCGAATTTCGGCCCCATGGTGGCCAATCTCTACCAACTCATCGTCATCTGTCAACTTTCTGCACTATGTCAGGGTCGGCTTCCAGTCAAACCAGATGCAGCTGATTACCCATATTTTGTATGAAGGTCTGCCTAACTGACCTCTACACTCTAGTTAGCACTGCTTAATACGATACCCGTGGGTCAGACCCATGGGCTTCTTCTGGTCTGAATACCTGTAACTACTGTCAAAGATATAAAATTGACAGCTGGGACCAACGGCTTAACTTGCTTTCCAAGGTACGGAGGTCACCCATCTATGGACCAACCTAAACAAGCGCGGCTTAACCTGAAGATCAACCCAAGCGGTTGTTATTATTTAGCCACGAACTCCTCTATCAACTCTTTCTATGAAAAAGCGTGTCATTTTTCAATTGGTCATGGTATAAAATCATAATTAAAGTGTAAATCAATGCAAAAGACTGCCTCGTTGGTCTAGTGGTTGCAAGCAAGACTGCTGAGCATGAGGTCCTGGGGTCGATTCCCGGGTCGCGCAAAGTGTTAATGGGTTTTTCTATCCGGTATTTCTCAGTAGCAGTCACGGAGTCTGGATTTACACCCGGTTGATGGCAATAGGCTCGCCCCCTATTACATGGGACGTAGATATAAATGGTGAAATGTGGGTGTGGATATTATTAGATACACCTCTGTCTAACCCTTCGAGCGTTACAGGCGTGATGTTACGTTATATTATGTTATCGACGCAAAAGTTAACTGCAACTCGAGATTGGAACACATGTTTGTACGCGGCATTTGAGCGGGTTCCCACGCCCCGACCTACATCACGTTACTCTCAAAGATTCAACGAAGGCTGCGAGTTCTTGAATCTACCTATGTGAAATACAGCGTGTATACTACATGATGGTCTATACCGACACACCCTCAAAAATAACCATATACCATTCTGCTACACGCTGTATACAGTAGCATACTGTAGTAGTGTACCGTACAGAAATAAATAATTCAATCGAATAAAGTAATGTATTGATCACTCGTTGTCACTGTTAAATCAATTCCAGTACCGACTATGTTATTTATCCAACCTTTGGTTTTTTATCCTACTTTTACGAGTCCTCTATAAATGGAGAATATTGCTTTAGTTCTTCAAGTTATTTCCCGTAGTTCCCGTAGTAGAACTAGAGTACACAGGGTGAAGAGAATGACTATCAACTTCTAGGAAATGTAAAGTTTAAGGGAACTTCCCGTATTTCAACCATTTCATACTAAGGACAATGTACTAGTTTTGATTTGATTTTACGGGCAATTTAGGTCGGTATATAGACAATTTGATAAGCAGTAAATTTCCCTTTAAATCATAGTAGGTAATAAAAATTCTTACGAAATAACTCGACTCCAATTTTCAATAGTGAGAGAATCGACATTCAATATTATATTAAATATTGCTGAAATCTAATACTACAGTTAACTTTTGAGACAAGGTGAAATGTTCTTTGAGCAAAACGTGCTATTTTAGATAGTATTTTTCTTTAATGTTTTCACTTTATCTTTATTCAAGTTTTATTTTATGTATACTTTCAGTAAAACGTGATAGTCAGGAACACAATATGACGTCCAGAAAAGGTTTCTTACTTTTTTCACAAAAATGCCTCCCAGCAAGCATAAGCGCATACATATTGCTCGTGACTGTACGTAAAACTCTAAAACTCTGTACCGCACTACAACGTGACAGATTGGAACAAACGACTATTAGTATAGGGTTGTCCCTATTTGACATTCCAGTAGCGTGTTCTATACAACGAAGGATGTCACACGACCTGACCTGTCGCAACTCAATTTGAGTTGCACTGCGACCTAGTTACGTCACGTCCGGCCTCCACTTTGACGCTCTATTTGTTTATAGTGTATTTGACATATTGTTATTTGCTTGGAGAATTTAAGAGGGCTTGTTTGCATGTCACTGAGGTAAATGTAAAAGCAAGGGTGAAGTGAATATTTTTGTGAACGGGACGTTACGCCTGGTTTACTGAGAGGGTAAGCAAAGATGCACACATAGCATTTCACTAGTTCTGTTGACCAATATATTAACAAAAAAGTAAGAATCGAATTAAAATAAAAGTGTCCTTAATAAAATTATGCAAGTTGTCATAATAATGTGAACGAAAGATCGCGATAACATGTTGCACGACTTAGGAATTGAACCCAGGAGCTACCCTCAGCAATCATAGGCAAGCACTAGGCTGGCAAGGTTAGCTTCTACCCCATTCATAACAGTCATACTTATCCTCGCTTAAACATAGTAGAGCGTATTTACTCACAGTACAGCATCCCTATCTCTCTACTTGCCTCTCCTTAGAATTCACTAACTACGCGCAGACACTCACTGTCTACATTGTTTTAAGGGAAACACTGTTTGAATCTCAATTAACTTATTACTTACGCCTGTCTAGCTTAAGAGGGAACAAGGGCTGCTATTCTCCACACAAATGTTTACCTCTTTTTCTTCCTGAATACTACCGTTAGAGTAATCTTTTTTTTTCGTAATAAAGGTCTACTGTTGACACGTCCCTGTCATTTCCTTTTTTAGCAACTAATAAGTAAACAAAATATGACCTTTCAAAATGGACCAAAAAGGTCTCATTTTACGGCAGTGATTAGCGGACGTCCAGGCAAATTCGAAAAGTTTTTAATATAAAAAAAATTGATAAGATCCTAGACATACTCTGTCTTAACATTTTAATGCCAAAAATAATTGAATCGGCTCAGTTTTCGAGAAGATAAAAGGGGAATACGAAACGTCGATCGATATAATCGGTCTTAGCTGCAGCTATCCATATCGCACTCTACGGGGGCAGGCTTGACGCAGCGCGACGGCAATTATAGTTTCTTCATATATATATTTTTTTAATTCTTCGCAGGCCCTGTTCCCTCTTAATATGTTACTGGGAAAATTCCGACGGTTAGAAACTAGACTAATATAATTACATACATTTCACTACGTGTGTTTTAAATGTACTCCTTCGTGGGCTTAGTTCAAATACTAACTCGAAATTTTGGCAGATTGAGTTAAATATACAAATTAATTCCAAATTTAATTCTCTTTCTACAGGTAAAAACGATTAACCCTTGCAATGCTTCATTTCGATGATACTGAATCTAAAAACCAACTAAATCAAGCTGTTTATTATGTGAAAACCTTCCTCCTTGATAATTAATGAAAAATATTATAATATAAATATTTTTTTATTGAAATCAAACCAAATACCTAAACTTAACAGTTTTCAAAATAAAACTTCGCGACTAAAATACGGAACATTTAAAAAGTGAAACCATCTTATTCTGTTTAGTTGGTTTTAGTACTAAGATATTAGTGAAAACACACATCATCATCATCATCAGCCTATTAATGTTCCCACTGCTGGGACACAGGCCTCCTCTCTTTGAGAGGGAATGGGCTATAATCCACCACGCGGGCCCAGTGCGGAAAACAAAATCAACAGAAAAAATTAAAATTAGAAAACACACAGTTTTCTAATTTTAATAACAATTACTAGAGGTTAGTTGGTTTCCTATTGATCGCGTATTATCTAACTGGACACAATAATAACGAAGTCATTGCGAGTAAATTGGTGAAATAGGTTTTACTTATTACATATTCCACGCGCAATATCGAGAGGTAATACCGGCTAACCCAGGGTAGTTGATGTAAATTCTCGAGTTTCCGACGGGGCGCGCGGCGCAGCGCATCCGTTAAGGTATGATTCCGAACTCGGCTACAAGCAGCAGTGCTGTTGCCGCAGTGCTGCCACTAAGGTGCTGCCCAGCAGTACTGCCTGCCGCGCTGATTCCAAGCAAGGCGGCAGTGTCGCTCTGTTCGTGGTGATGCGTTGTTGTGTATTCGTTAGTTTACTTTGAGTTGACAAGATGTCGATTGATGACCAACTTTTATTTATACTGTTGGAAGAGGAAATTAACTGTTCCTCTTCTGACTCAGAGAAATTCATCCTTTTGTTGTCAATTTACATGTCAACATTCACGTAAGTACTCTTGCTGCGGCGGCAGACGCGACTGTACTGGTCTGTCGCGGCGGCAGGGTGACACTGACGCGCAGCAGTGCTGCCGCTACATTGTTGCCGCGACATTGCTGCTTAGCTCGGAATGTAAACTCATATTAACTTATAGAAATTGTATGGGGACCAGTAGTGTTCCCAGCACAGCTGCCGCGACACTACTTATATGAGATTACATTCCGAGCTAGGCAGCAATGTAAGCAAAACACCTTAGTAGCAGCACTGCGGCAACAGCAATGCTGCTTGTTGCCGAGTTCGGAATCATAGCTCTAGTCGTTTCTGCTCTCGCGCCGAGCCGCGAGAACAGCTAGCTCGTATCATTTGGTGTATATAATAATAATACTATATTTAAAGTTAAGCATCTAGCAGTTGAGCGATAAAAACTGCATTCAAATCCATGCAATAGTTTTTGCGTGATGCGCGTCTAAACATGCAGACAGAAAAACATAAAGACAGACAAAAAATCTAAAAACTGTTGTTTTGGCTTCTGTTGTCCTTATAAAGACCCCCTATATATTTTTTTTTCAATATATTCAATGTACAGACATCGGCCTGTTACAATTTTATTATTATTTTAGATATTATCTTCTGTACAAAGTACAATGAAGATACTGACTTCCAGTCCAGACTTTAAAAAAATAAACTGAATCAGTTGATTTACTGAAATTATGTAAGAAATTAGTAATTCCAGAAGAATATCACGCGTGGTTTTAAAATTTAGCGACTGTAGTACTAAAATAGGCCGTACCCAACGTGTTACGTAGTCTGATGTGTCTTTTGATGAAGAGTATTGGTTTTATAATTTCAAATTCCTTTCAAGTATTTCCTTTAGTAATAAATTTTTTTCATCTGCCTTGCCTTTTCCCAACTGTTGGGGTCGGCTTCCAGTCTAACCGGATGCAGCTGAATACCAGTATTTTACATGGAGCGACTGCCTGTCTGACGATAATACGATAATTAGATACCATTTCTGAATAATTCAATTTCTATAGTAATTCATGAAACTTTAGTAACCAAGCTTTCAAAACATCACTGTTCATTATCATTATTTTCGAGTTAGTTGGTATTTGAACTAAGCCCACGTTTTGCTTTAATTACATTAAGAGTGTTACTGAAAGGAAATTAATTGTTAAACTGTATTAATTAGTGGCGAAGTCAAATTACTTCTACACAACTTTGCGGCTTTCTATTACCAACACAACTTACCTTATGACCTTTTGATTGAAGAGTGTTGTTAATTTTCTTTTTAGGGTTCCGTACCTCAAAAGGTAAAAAAAGGAACCCTTATAAGATCACTTTCTTGTCCGTCTGTCCGTCCGTCAGTCTGTCTGTCCGTGTGTCACCACCGATTTTCTCAGGAATGGGTGGACCTAGCAAGTTGAAATTTATACCAGATACTGAGGTCTATAGTCCCTATTAGGTGTATCATCAAGGTCCTGGGTCAACACGATAAAAAGATATAGGTAAATTTAGATTTTCGCGTAAACTCTTTTTTATTTTACGGAATGTTCCCTTTACTTTTGCTGTAAGACCTTGCTTTTAACCAAAATTGACAATTTTAGGTCAACCTGAAGTATCCTATAGGTTTTGGGTCAAAAACCTATATGGTAGTTCCCGTTGACCTAGAATCACGAACTTTGGCAAGAAGCAATGTCTTACAGCACATGTAAAGGAAAAAATCTGAAAACCGCAAATGTGTAGTTTAATAACAAAATGCCTACAAGTTTATACGAAACCCTCAGTCTGCGAGTACAACTCGTACTTGGCCGGTTTTTTTTACTTTTCAAACCCGGTAGACCTGCTCACGTTTTTACAATATAATTACAATGACTGCCTCGTTGGTCGAGTGGTCGCAAGCGCGACTGCTGAGTATGAGGTCCTGGTGTTCGATTCCCCCGGGTCGGGTAAATTGTTATTGGGTTTTTCCATCAGAAATTTATCAGTAAACAGCCACGAAGTCTGGATTTGTGCGCGGTTGATGGCAATAGGCACGCCCCCTGTTACATGGACTTGAACATAACTGGCGAAATGTGGGTGTACTATTAGATAAGGTAAACCTCTGCCTAACCCTTCGGGAATTACAGGCGTGATGTTATGTTATGTTAATTACAATGGTGATCTGGCGAAAAACTTACTGTTCAGTCTACTTCTTGAAAACAAATGGACTGTGTTACGTTAGTTTGTGTAAATAATACAAGTCTGTTCAATAATTTTTCACCTCTGATTTTAATGCAAAGTCTGTTGCTGTCTGTTAGAGCATTGAGTTGCAGGTACTGACAAGTCTTTAAAAACACATTCAGCCAACTGTCTGCCTAGCCTTTTTCCAAACTATGTTGGGGTCGGCTGCCAGTCCAACCGGATGCAGCAGAATACCAGTATGTTACACGGAGCGACTGCCCATCTGACCTCCACAACCCAGTTAGTACTGGGTAATACTATACTTCTTGGTAAAACTGGTTTTCAGACTTACGGGTCACTGACTACCTATAACGACTGTCAAAGATCTACAAATGACAGCAGGCCTCAACGGCTTAACGTCCTTCCGAGGCATGGAGGAAACACGGTATGTAATGCGTGGCCACCCAGCCATGGGCCAACCTAGGCAAGCGCGGCTTAAGTTAAAATAAATGTACAAATCATTAAAATGAAATGTCATACAAATTATGATAATAGAAATCTATTCAATGCGCACCCTCTATTAGTCCTGTCCCCCTTTTAAATATTCAAATTTCACATACAAAGACGTGACATTAGAATAAATTGTTTCCAAAAAAAAGTAGGTTACGTAGAGGTTTTTTCGTAATGCGTGGTAAACACTAGCTGGACGGTAAAGACGAATAAGATAAATTCGATATTGAACGAAGGAACTCAGGCGACGAAACTTGCGTCAAGCGACACGGTCGTAAAAGGCGATTCACATACGACACCAGTGACTAAGCGAAGTAAATGTATCCGCGCGGAGAGGCGGTGAGTGCCACTCGTTCGCGCAATCTAGCGGTGACGTGTGTAATGTTAGGTATCAACAGATTTCCTACGAGCCAAAGCAACGTGACTTGTGAGATCTCCTTCACGGTGTTGACTGAGAATTGGCTCACTTATTTCCTTTTCGTGAGTGTCATCACGTTGCGGTGACTCGTGGCACGCTCTGAGCAATTTCTTTTAATTGTTTTCTTCGCTCCGCTTTTGCAAAACGTGACACTTGAGCGTGTAATTCGTTGCTGTGGGGTTATGCGCAGGGTCAAAGTTCCAACTTATTCCAAGTTTTTTTTTTAAATACATGTTTTTAATGTATTTTTTTTACTTAACCCACCTTCACGACCCCTGTACTATTCAATCCATCCATCAGCACAATGTTTTGAATGCGTTACATGGAGTCCTATCGTAACACGTAATTTTTCACCCCAAAAAAAAAGAGTTGTTTCCCAGTAATAATTTTTGAGTAGAGTTACTTAGTTTGATGTACGCACTTACGTACGTTACGTTTGATGTACGTTACTTAGTTAGTTGAATGCTTGGACGACGGCTCCGTGAAGAGTCCGTTTACACTCTGTATACTCGACACGTGTTTCCCCCCTAAGAGGTAATCAAATATATAGGTCAGGTAGGTGGTAGGGTTAATCAGATATATAGGTCTAGCCAGTGAACCCGATTAATCGGTTATGTGTAGAAATTGCTGTGGTATTTACGAAATCAAATGAGACAACCTAAGCAAGTGTGTAACCCGCTTAACTAGACAATATTTGAGTAACAAATCTCAAATGATTACAAGAGCAGAGATAAACAAATGCAATTTAATTTAGTCTGACATATTAATCCTTGTTTGATGGTGTCATTGACTTTAACTGTCACCCGAAGAGACGAGGAGAGTAATCTAGGTACTTGTGAACTCGGCTGGAAAAATACGGGAGAAGTACAAGTGACATTGGATCTGTCTTTGTTTATTTCTTCAGGCTTTTGAGTAAACTGAACGGTGGCACTGAATAAATAGCGCAGTGGAATTTCACTACTTGATTATCGTGGACTTGATGTCTTTATGTTTACGCTTTTATATTCTCAACTAATTTTACCACAGCTGTTTATCTCATAACATTACATCACCCCTGTAATCCTCGAAGCTGGGCAGAGGTGTGCCCAGTTCGTCAGTTATGTTCAAGACCCATGTAATTGGGGGCGAGCCTATTGCTATCAACCGGGAACAAATCCAGACTCCGTGACTGCTACTGACCAATTCTGCTATGGAATAATTTAATACTACTTTGCCCGACCCGGGAATCGGACCAAGGACCTCCTGCTCAGCAGTCGCTGATTTTGACTAATGAGGCAGCTCCAGCCCGGCTGTAGACGATACCCTGCAGTAGCGAAGGCTCAATTTTGCTAAGAGGTTAACCGGGGTATATATCTTTAATGTGATTATATTATTTGTGTATAGAATACTGATTAACATTTTTCAAAGAGAAGCCGGTAGGAATCGAGTTGTATGGAACCTTCGCCACTGGTGCCCTGATCAGCGAAAGTTAAAAAGTGTTGTAAAAAAAGGAGCATCAATCCGGAGAATTCCTCGATGTTCTTAGTAATTTTCCACAAAAACAAAATCGTTTATAAACTGCGAAAAGTCTTCAGCAGACTGATTTAAATTAAGTCAGTCTGCGGGTCTGAAGTCTCATTAAAGCAATTTTGATATTTTTGTGCCGCCAAGCACTGTCGATTCGATTTAAGGACATTTTATGTTAAAGAATTTAGTCCCATGTTGACTATCTGGCACAATGTGGGTAGGTCCCGTTTAATCTTACGTATTTCAATGGAAACAAAACCACAATTTATGTACGGTGGGCTGCATCAATTGGGTACCCCAGTTAGGAACGTTAGTGCTTTCAAGGGGGGTACCCACATTGTGACGCTGATTGTACGTTCCAGTAACCGATTACTTTATGAGTAACTGGGAAGTCTGAAAACAGAGATTTATGTACTCGTATGTTGTTGAAGCTTACAGTTTTTTACATAAAAGTATTGCGTTAAAATATAGCTCAGCTGTTTTAACTGCTGTAAAGCCTGTTATATCGGTGCTTTAGTTATTAATCTATAATATCTATACTAATATTCTAAAGAGGTAAAGTTTGTGAAGTTGTAGGGGGTAATCTCTGGATATACTGAACCGATTTTGAAAATTCTTTTACCAATAGAAAGCCACATTATTTGTGAGTATCATAGGCTTTATATTATAGGATATTTTTTATCCCAGTAGTGTATAATCCCGTGAGACAATTATCGAACTCCACGCGGGCGAAGCTGCGGGCGTAAACTAGTAACGATATAAAAAACCAGCCTTTACTGAAATACGTAGTTTCATCGAACAAAAGTGGTTTGTTGAAACAACGCCTTATTTTGGTAATAAATAAATAGCAAGTTTTGGTTCGAGTTATAAATAGAAGCTAATTGATTTCATTAACAAGAGATTTTTCCTAATACTTATATACTTTTAGCACCGAATTTGGTTGTAATATTTATTCATTACATTTCATTTTCGTTCATTTCCGTCGTTACAGGTAGTCAGTAGCCCAAAAGTCTGACAACCAGTCTTACCATGCGGTATAGTTATTCCTAGTTGTAGTTTTGTGGTTGTGGAGGTCAGATAGGTAGCTCGCTATATGTAAAATACTGGTATTCAGCTAAATCCCTTAAGCCCAGAAGCCGCCCCCAACGTAGCATAGTTGGGAAAAGGCAAGGCATGTGATGATCTAAACTTCCAAACTTTACTTCTTTGTACTATTAGTTTCCTTAACTCTACTTGCCTATCGCTCTGTCTATCTAACACCCAGTTACTGTGTGTGTGTGTGTGTATATATGTCTGTGTGTGAACTGTGTGTTAGTGTATCTAACCGTTTCACTTCACGCACGGATGAAAATTGGCACGTATAAACCAGGAAATACGATACTTTTTATCTCGGTCGGTAAGTAAGTCCTGGATAATCATTTCCGACTTCCACGTGGGCGAAAATAAAAGCAGGCAAAAGATAGTCGAATATTCAAAAAATATTCATAAATCCTTTACCTATCAACATACAAATTCACGTGGAAAAATAGAACCAAGACATTTTTTTCTTTTTTTTACTAGCCAAGACTTACAACAAGCCGAGGAGCTCGTGGCTAAATAACAACAGCCGCTCGGGTCTTTAGGTTAAGCCGTGCTTGCCTAGGTTGGTCTGTGGATGGGTGACCACCCATACCGAGTTTCCTCCGTGCCTCGGAAAGCACGTTAAGCCGTTGGTCCCGGCTGTCATTTATAGACCTTTGATAGTCGTTACGTAGTCAGTGGCCCAAAAAGTCTGACAACCAGTCTTACCAAGGGGTATTGTATTACCCAGTACTAACTGGGTCGTGGAGGTCAGACAGGCAGTCGCTCCTTGTAAAATACTGGTATTCAGCTGCATCCGGTCAGACTGGAAGCCGACCCCAATATAGTTGGGAAAAGGCTAAGCAGATGATGACTATCCAAAACTTTCAACAACAATATAAAGTTTGCTCGAACAATACAGGAAGTATCGGATGAACACTTGAAAGGTTTCAAGGCTATTGATACTCCTACTTCACTATCAAAGGCCAGGTCAACGACCTAGTAAATAGGTCAGACTTAGAACACTTACGTCCATATCTAGTCGCCATATAGGCGGCGTGGTACAAAGTATTACCCTATTGTGGTGTGTGTGCGAAGGGAAACATATGTAAATGTTTTAGTGTGATTATATTTGTGGAGAACTGAAATCCTGGTATTATGCGCTTTCAGAATGAACGGGTGTTAGTTGGATAGGCTTTTCAGTAAATGTGATGCGGTTATGTGTAGGTGATACAGAAAAAAGCAGGTTTCCTGGCTAAAGTAAAACTTCAAGAAACACGATTTCTTTGTTTTGTAGATCGTCATAGAAAAATTTGAGCTAAGTCATTCTTATGATAAGACAGCTACTCGTATTGCAAAGACGTGACACAAATAAAATAAAATTTATTATAGGGCCATTAATGAACATAATATTAGGGCGTTATACGGCTCAGCTAATTTAGAAGTCAAGGTTCCGTCAAGCCGGTACGAAAATTTAACTAAGAATATATTAAAATTTACACGACTCATTTAACGCTAAAGTTAAAGACGGGATAGAATAAATTTCACGGTGGGTTTAGCATAACAGGGTAACTCTTACCAATAAACTTAGCTTTTAACAAACGTAGGTTTAATTTCAAACTCACACTTGTAAGTCTTCCCTTGAATTACCTCATGTTGAGCCACGGCATACGATTCTTCTGTTCGGGTCTAGCTTTGATTCACGCATAGAACTTAGGCTAGGCTTAGGTATGGCTTAATGCAAAGCTTACAGAAAGTTGATCCAAATCTAAATAAAACGTTTCTAAGTGATTACATTTTGTCAGTTACTTCATCCGAGCGTGAATTTTCTCCCTTACAGTCCATTGAAATGTTACAAATTAAGGACCGAATATTGCATTTTTTAGAGGACGCAATTTTATTTTTGGGACATGTGTGGGGGTTCAATAGAAGCTTAACCTCAAGTTTGTGGGGTCACCACCCATGTCCCCCGGCCGCCATCTTGGAAAAAGGGGTGAAAACACTTTTTTCGTGATATCTCGAAAACCAATGCGTCTTACAAAAAATTCGTAAAGACATAATTTGTAGCAAATTGTGATGTGTGGAGTGACAAGAATGGATAAAGTAAGAAATAAGTATATTAGAGGAAGTTTGAAAGTGGCGCCTGTTACAGAAAAATTCGTTTGTCTTGGTATGGGCATGTAATGAGGAGGGATGAAACCCATGTGACTAAAAGAGTGATGGACATGAATGTTCATGGATGGAGAGGGAGCGGCAGGCCAAAGAAAAGATGAATGGATTGTGTGAAGACTGATATGAAAGAGAAAGGAGTAAACGATGCCGTGACGTCTGACAGGGGAGAATCGAAGAAAAAAACATGTTGCGCCGACCCCAAATAATATGAGATAAGGGCAGGAAGATGATGAAAAAAAAATAGGTTAAACTCGTTTTGACCGGATTCTCATGAGCATTAACGAACCCGGTCAACTTTGGAGCGCTGTAACAGCGTTTTAAAAGAGAAAAAAAATCCTCAAAAGATCATCTACAAGATTGGTCTGAAGTATTTTTTTTTGTAAAATGTATAAAAAAAAGTTATAGAGCAAAAAACTCACTTTTTTGCTTATAACTCCTTTAATTTGAATTTAGGGCAAAAAGTTATATACGCATATTTGTAGGTAAAACAATTTGCTCCGAATTATGTCTTTACGAATTTTTTGTAAGACGCATAGTTTCCGAGATATCGCGAAAAAAGTGTTTTCACCCCTTTTTCCATGATGGCGGCCGCGGGACAAAGGTGGCGACCTCACAAACTCGAGGTTAAGTTTTATTGACCCTCCACACATATCCAAAAAATAAAATTGCATCCTCTAAAAAATGCAAAGCTCATGTAACATTTCAATGGACTATTATTCCTTGTCAACATCATAAGTCCTACCTTAAAGGTTTGCGATAAACGTTGCTGAGTCAGTCAATAAGTGATTAAGGACTTCCCTTTGATACATATTCACAAAAACGAAGATCTCTTTTAACTTACCGATGTGTCTTCGAAGATCTTGTGGTAGTTCGGCACGCAGAATGGCGGCGCCGCCGACATCTCACGTATCATTTGACACAACATCCTGTGGAAAAAACATATATTTCAGCCATGGTTTGCCCGACATGTGAAATTGCAGCATTCAGCTCACTGCCGAGAGTCGAAAATCTACCAGCACGCTTATGTCTCTTACGACATTCCAGTTTTCAGGTAAGGCTTATTAATTTTACTCTTACAAGGTCAAACGGGTTCTTCAATAGTCTATGTAACTCAGCGTTATCATATGCCTTGCTGTTTGTGTTTGTCCATACAAACTACGAGTATGTAATGGATGATATTTTAAGTCTTTGTGTGTGTGTGAGCAACGAAATGCTTGCGTTTGTCATCTTCAAACCACGTTCTGTGTTTATCCATTGCTAAGTATAAATAAACTGCCTTTACTTTAAGCCTTGGAAGAGACAATAACGTCCATACATTTCGACTGTGTAGGTATTGCATTTTTGTGGGAAAAAAACTGTTTTTTTAGGGTTCAAACTCAAACTCAAACTCAAAAGCATTTATTTCAATTAGACCATTACAGGCACTTTTGAGTGTCAGAAAAACAAATTAGGCTAAGCTACAGTCACAGACACAAGGCATAATAACTTGTGAAAGTACTGTAGTTGCCCATTCCAAAGTGTAGATCTCTATGGAGTTCCATACTTCAAAAGGTAAAAAAGGAACCCTTATAAGATCACTCCCTTGCCCGTCTGTTCGTGTGTCACCACCGATTTTCTCAAGAACGGGAGTCCCTATTTCGTGTATAAAAACCAAGGTCCTGAGTCAACACGATAAAAAGATATGGGCAAATTTAGATTTTCGCGAAAACTTATAAGTACAAAAATTTACCTTAATTTTCAACTTTTTTATTTTTCGGAATTTTCCCTTTACTTGCTCTGTAAACCTTTGCTTTTAACCAAAAATTACAATTTTAGGTCAACTGGAAGTACCCCATAGGTTTTGGGTCGCAAACTTATATGGTAGTTCCCGTTGACCTAGAATCACGAAATTTGGCAAGAAGCAATGTCTTACAGCACATAAAAAGAAACAATCTGAAAACCGCAAATATGTAGTTTAATAACAAAATACCTACAAGTTTATACGGAACCCTCGGTGCGCGAGTCCAACTTGCACTTGGCCGGTTTTTTTTAAATACCGATGAACAATGTGGGGGGGTTCAGACTGATGTGCTGAAAACGTGGTAACCGTAGTGTGTCCTGATGGGAGGATGGGAGATAAGCAAAAGGCCCACTTTAAGTAGTCACATAGGCGGCCTACGAACTTCTGCAATATCAAAGCTATAGTAGGAGCATCACCTTCCCAAAGACTAGCCTAAAATTTCACACATACTTTACAAACGCAACACAGCTAATTGGCATATAGAAATTCAAATTAAATATAACATCACGCTTGCATTCCGAATAGTTAAACAGAGTTACCTAACAGTATAACTGTATTTTCACCAACAATTCACTAATTATGATTAAGTCCCATATAATAGGGGTCGAGGCCATTGCCATCAATCGTGCACGAATCCAAACTCCGGACTACTACTGATTTTTTTTCCCGACCTAGGAATCGAACCCCGGACCTCACGCTCAGCAGTAGTGCTTGCGACCATTAGAAAAATGCTGCCAATATTTTGTGAGCGAACAATTTTGATTCTCAATTTAAATGCACTAACCCGAATGAGCTGAACAAAAGTTTTTAGTTAGTTTTTCCTACACCAATCAAACTGAAGCTTGTGCTGAACAATTCTATTATCTAATCCTCTGCATAGCCTGTCAAACACAGATGGGCTCAATCGCAGTGGAACTGGGTCATACAGTTTACTCACCTTTGTTATTTAAATAGATTTGTTATTATGAATTGACCTAATAAAAATAGAGGAGTTTATTTTCAAGTTTATTGACATTTCTACGTAATATACGAGATATTTCTTTGTCTCATATAAAGAAAATATATTTATTTGACTCGCACAAAAAAATTAAACAAAATTAAATGAAAATAACCAAAAAATAATAATTCTAAACTATGTCTTATACTTAAACAATAAAGGCCCATTAGTTATTTATCCCCTTTGTCCATGTTAATGACGTTATAACTTATAATATTCACATACCAAGAAGTAGTCAATATATTCTCGAATTCATTTCTGGCCGATTGACCAGAAAAAGTAAAACAGAAAAAAGTTCCAAACTGGTTGAAAACTTTTCCCGACATTGGAACAGGCCAGAAAAACATATACAATTATTAAAAAACCGTACCGTTCCGTACCATTATCTATAAAAACAGCAAAAAAATTATGTCTTTTGTATGGGAGGCCCCCCTTTTTTTTTGTTTGTTTCGGATGGGAAATCATCAAATGTTCTCCCGCTCTGGGCAGAGCGGAAAAGAGTGTTAGACTTGTACTGACTAAAACCCACCCATGTTCCTTCCTTGCCCTTTGTGTTCCAGGGCCGCGGTATCTTTCGAACAGTCCCGTCATCTCCCTGTTTGCTGACATCTCTTTGAGACGCGCGTGGAACACGAACGCGCCGTCAACACGGCAATGGTAGTCCCCCTTATATAATTATTTTAATTTTAAAGTGAATATACAACTAAATATTACGTGAATGTTTCAAGCGTCTATCCGTCGCCGTTATTAATATCGAGCAAAAAAACGGCAAAAAATCACGTTTGTTGTATGAAAATAAATATATAAAATATTTTTATTATGTTAAATAAAATATTTAAATAAATAAAATATAAATAAATAAATATAAAATATTAAATAAATATAAATATAAATATTTTTAAAATATTAAATAAAAAAATAAATAAAATAAATATTAAATATTTTAAATATTTTTTTATTATGTTTTTAGTATTTGTTGTTATAGCGGCAACAGAAAAACATCATCTGTGAAAATTTCAACTGTCTAACTATCACGGTTCATGATCTACATGAGATACAGTCTGGTGTCAGACGGACAGACAGACAGCGGAATCTTAGTAATAGGGTCCCGTTTTACCCTTTGGGTACGGAACTCTAAAAAAGAATCAGCTGAAATAAACTCGACCACAAACTATGAAACTGGTTCATTGATTTTATATACCTGGTTAAATATAAACTTATTTTTATAGAAATAATAGTATGATCTCGGATATTGATAGAGGTACTTTAATAACTTCCTGTGTCCACCTTGAAGGGGTAATTATAATAATATTACGATATAGTACTAGTTAAGTAATCTTAACTTATACTGACACTTACGGGATATCTTACGTCCTTTATCTTTACAAGCTAATAGCGGCCCGTCCCGGTTTCGCACGGGTGCAGGTGGACATTTATTTTTAAACATTTTTTTTTTTCAACATAAATATAGCCTTTTACTCAGGGATAATATAGTATTCTAATGGTGAAAGAATTTTTGAAATCGTCCAGAAGTTTTTGACTTTATTCGTTTAAACAAATCTTTCATACATAACATCACGCTTGTAATCACCGCAGGGTTAGACAGAGGCGTACCTAATAGTACACCCATAAAAATCTTTCCTCTTTATAATATTAGCGTAGATACTCGCATAGTTCATCTTAAAACAATACAGAACTTCAAATAAAGGGTAAAAATAAATCTTGCTAGTGCATGATAACAACTTTATATTTAAATCTAGTAAAAAAAGAAAAGAAACATAATAATATATCAGTGCTTTTAAAATAATAATAGCATAGAAAAGTGTATCATTAAACTCTCCCTGTACATCGTAGCACGCATAGGTGCTACGGTTGCTACGCCGTAGCAAAAGCGTAGCAGGGTCACGTATGCAATATTATTCCTGTTCCTGGCGTTTCGGATATGTTTTCTTTAAGATAGAGAGAGAAAAGACTAGTCTATTTTTTTTGAAAATTTGGTTTCTGTAAAACATAACATCACGCCTGTAATCCACGAATAGTAGGTAGAGGTGTACGGCGTGTACCTAACAGTACACAGTACATAAGATCTGTTAAAGGCAATACGGGCCAAAATAAAAGCAGTAAGGTAAAGTAGTAAAATAACACTGAATAAAGAAAATTGTTTCTTTATGCTCAACACAACAGCAAGAATACTTCAACTTTCTAAAGCAAACCTCAGACAACCAACAATTTCCCTATAAATCCGTTCATAAACAAACAAGATCCAATCCGCGATAGATCTATTATAAAACTAGGACACCAGTTCAATGACCTCGCTCCATCAACTTCATAAAAATCTTATGGCTATGGAACTGTGGTTATTTGTAGTAATAGATCACTTTATAGTCGTTGCTTCTTTCTGTTTGTAACGTAAAAGGTTATAAAGGGTTTAAAAAGACTCTTGATGAAGCCGAAAGGCATTTGTTCTCCCCGTTATTGCGATAATTTTTTTTGTTCTAGACCATACCTGGGAACCTTCTAGTTACGAAGATATAGGGGGTCAAAGTTCCAAATTATTTCACAAGTTTTTTTTTAAATACATGTTTTTAATGTATTTTTTTACTTAAGACACCTTCACTACCCCGTACTATTCAATCCATCTATCAGCACAATGTTTTGAATGCGTTACATAGAGTCCTACCGTAAAACGTAATTTTTCTCCCCAAAAAAAAGTCGTTTAGCAGCAATATTTTTTGTGTAAAGTTACTTAGTTTGATGTACATAATGCTTGGTTAACGTCTTCGTAAAGAGTCTGTTTAAACCCTGTATGAAACCAGGAAGTCGACAGCTGCAGCTTCTACTGTCTCATCTCCATACATACATACATAAACTCACGCCTTCTCCCATGGGGGTAGGCAGCAACCACAGAACGCCACCTGCTACGATCCTTACATACTACTTTTCCCTCGTCCACGTTCATACAACTGGTCATACACGCATGCCGGTTGCGAGTACTACGCACCTGACCTTTCTGAAGAACCTCACCAATGAGGTCAGCGTATGTCATTCTAGGGCGTCCCCACCCAGCGTTGCCACTCACATCTGCCTTGTAAATACGTTTTGTTAGTCGCCTTTCACTCATCCTCTCCACATGACCAAACCATCTAAGCATACTCTTTTCAATTTTTGTATAACCTCATTCTTCACTTTATCATTCAGAGTGCTTCGCAAGGAACGCATCTCCAAAGCATTAATTCAGATGGTTTTGGTATTGAAGATGTTTATAACCGGTAAACTCTTTGACATATTATACATAAATTTAATCCTTTGTTAAAAGGCGTATTCAGCGACTACGCTTACGAACAGTACACAATTCTATCGATTCGTATTCTAAAAAATCTCAACCATTTATGCAAAGGTGGGTCAGCTAATTGCTATAAATCACTGTTCTATTTCTGTTCTATCTTTAAACAGTGTCGTAGTATCGTTTACAACAATGGATAAGAAAGTTAAGATCCCAGATAATTTCCGTATACTTGAGATTTTGCCAAACTACTACTTGTAAAAACTTTTGGCAAATCATTTTAATTAAAACTTAATACCTATTTCAATCCCTAGCTCAAGAAGCGACTGCGAATAGGAAGGCGCAGAAAAGCTTACATAGTCTCTAGGAGGATCAACGATGCTAAAATACATAAATAACATCACGTAATCCCCAAAGATGATGACGGCAGAGATGTACCTAATAGTACAGCCACATTTCGCTAGTTATGTTTAAGTCCCATGTAATAGGAGGGCAAGCCCACCGGGCACAAATCTGGAACCCGTGGCTGCTACTGAGAAATTCCTGATGTCAAAACCCAATAACATAGTTGTGCTAAAATATCTCTTAAAATATACGCTGAATTATTTGTTGGTCTAGTGGTTGCAAGCGGTTCGATTTCCAGGTCGGGCTATAATAATATTGAACTTTTCCATAAGGAGTTTCACAGTAACAGCTACGGAGTCTGGATTTGTGACCGGTGGACGGCCCCTATAGGCTCCCAAAACACAAATGGCGAAATGTGGCTGTACTATTCATAGGTACTCCTTCGCCAACACATTTCACAATGAATGTTTAAGTTCTATGTAATAGACCACACACCTCCGCTATTATTATTTAACTATTCCGTTGTAGTTTCAAGATAGTTGAATAATTTATCTAGGATCCGTCGAGGTTCATTGTATTTTTTACGTAAAAATTATTTAAGCTAAGACGTTTTATAGAATAAAAATAAGAGATTGTTCCAGCAACAAATTATACATTTAAAATTATTAGTGAAAAGAATAACAAGCACGTTGCAACCTTGGAACCAATCTATAGAAACATCACAAAGGTTTGAAAAAGTCAACGTGTTCGAGCAAAATCTACAATTTTCAATGTTTTCTATTCTAAACTTTAGTTATTTTTTACCGTTAGTTTTCAGTTTCTGTGGTTTTCGTGACGTGTGTCACCGAAACGTAAAGTTAACTCGAACCAGTTTCGAATAGAAAGTGAAACTAATCTGTAGCATTTTAAATTTAGTTTAGAATATTGCAAAAAGCAGAATAACGAATGTAAATACCATTTAATATCCATATGTCGGAGCGGGTCATTGGTATAGACTTAGAATGAATCGCAGTACGCCTGTGGTGACGTCAAACGACGTACTTACTCCCACCGCGGCGTGCTTACAGAGTTTTGATGTTTACAGCTCGACGCTAGGACGACAGTCAGTGTCTGATCGCGGCCGAGTTGAGACGTCTTGAAACTGTACTCGATTCATTGTGTCCCGAGTTATTATGTTAAATTGTAATCTCAAGTAATTCGTTAGTTTTGCTAGAAACAGTGTATCGTACTAAATGTGTTTTCATAGCACGAAACCCATCGTCTGCCCACATAATGCTCGAGCCTAACTGAATAAATCCGGGCATTCCCCGACACATATATTATTCAAAGTCTAAAATCAATGTAAGTAAATCATATTATGTCAGAAACTAATATTTTAACCGACGAAAAAAAAGGAATCAATCAAATCGACTCAATTCGACGCGTATTTTTTTTTCAATTTGAATACCGTTCGCACGGTTTGCCCTTTGGAGGATGGACGTCGCCGCCGAAGCCGGCGCCCAGAAAGAGGTGGCGAGATGACTTGGACGCACACAGCGATGGCTGGTTCAAGATGGTGCACGAAAAGAGTACCTCGTGAGCCTTTTGCATAACAGTGGGACATCCAAGGCCATTTAAAAAAAGGGTAAGGCAGAGGCGTACCTAATAGTACACCCACCTAGTAGCAGGAGGCGATTCTATTGCCACCAACCGGGAACATATCCAGACTCCGTGGCTCTTCCTGAGAAATTCCTGATGGAAAAACCCAATAACACTTATACGACCTGGGATTCGAACCGGACCTCATGCTCAGCAGTGGCGCTTGCAACCACCTGACCAACGAGGCAGTCACTTTACGTTTAAGTTTCGCTCCAACCGGTTTGCAGTGATTACGGACCGGCTGCAGATACCGGATATTTTAGTTCATTATCTGTCAAAGTACGGTATCCGGAACCGTGTCCGTAACTTGTATGTTCGGTCATACCGGTTTTCTCCGCGCGTTCATACTAGGCCCACTACTGCTCTTCAACCGCAGATCCATAAATAAATTGTAATTTAGTAGACGAAATTTGCTTCAAATCTTCATTTGAAATTCCATTATTTTGTAAAGTAAGGAAGATCAAGCAATCTGTAGGCATTTCGTGATGTTTTGTGTAGACAGGTAAACGTGATTCGCGTTAGTTGACATTTACATAAGGCTGTTTTGACTAAGAAATCATTAATATAAAGATCTTAACTTCAATGTAAAAGTCAAAGTTAAACCAGTTATTCCAATTGGGGCTACTTGCACGAAAAACTTAACTCAGAGTTAAATGCTAACACGAGGTGATATTGACAATATTGTATGATAAACTGTAAATTTAACCTCGTAACTAACTCTGAGTTAAGTTTTTCGTGTAAGTGGGCCTTAGGCAATTAAACGGCACTTTGCATGGAATAAGAATTGTTTTTATTTATTAGTTGCACGTACTCAATGGTAATGTTGACGAAGCATAAAACCTCTTTTTGATATCTTTAGTTATATGTTTTTTGTCGAAACGTCACCTTATTTTTTTTTCTGACATTGCGCTGACTGAAAGCTGTAGTTTAATCGGCAAACTTTAAATTTATGCTCAACAGCAACTAACCGCCCACTGGTAGGTTTAATGACAGATAATGCAACGTAACTACTGGATCTAAAAACTTGAATTTATGCACATAGCGTAGGCGGGACTAAGGAGGATTTTAAAAAAATTCTCCACCCACATTGTTAGAATAGGGAATTAAAGTTTGTACTGAAGTTCGTAATTTTTGCTAAAGTTAATCCCTTCGGGTACACGGCTTGTTGATGCATAACGACGAAATGCTGTAACATACATTAGGTCTGCTGTTGAATTTACAACGCTCAACTCAGCGGGTAAAGCTTAAATCCGAAAACACGCTCACCCGCGATTTATCTTCAATAAATTGTTGGTAAAATCGCCATTCATTAAGAACTTCTAAACGCTCTGAATTGACCTCGCTGCCAACCCTACTGGGGAAATATTTTCCCATTTAAATGACTGATCACTGAAAAGACTGCATTGTTGGTGTAGCGACAAAAATGCGACTCTCGAAATACTGGACGTGGTTTCCTGAATTTAACTGTAGATCATTTTATAGACTTCGTTCAAAACTTTTGACATTTTAAGTAGAAACATTTTGAGCAGAATCCCAACCTCTGAGCAGCTGTCTGACATTGAAATTCAGTCCAAAATAATTCTGTCCAAGATAATATTGGTATTACACAGACAGACTTAAACGAGAATTAGCAGAGCAATTTAACTGAATCTTTCTGCTAAAAAAGGTGTAAAACGACGGCCAAAATGAACAAAATTGTTGGTGCAAGATATTATTTAAGAACTGATTTTAAGTATTACAGTGGGACAGCTCTTGTTTAGGAAATTGAACATAAAAATCGATTTCACTAAAAAAACGTGTATTTTAGGCCTCTACACAAAGAAATGGTCTTTTCTGTGGCTTTCTTTACTTATTTCGGTTTGGACAATCACGCAAAAGTCCCCAGCAATATTAATATGGGGATACCATCAATATCATCAATAGTCTGCAAAGATAATATGGGCATACTATCTCCCACGTATTTATGTCTCTACTATAATAGACAGGCATACTCAAAATCAGGCCTTAAATACCTTGAACTAAATATCATGTCGGCCTGTGATCAATCATAATGTTCCTACTGCTGAGACATAGGCCTCCTTTTTGTGAGGCGAGCCGCTACTCACCACGAGGGCCAAGTGCAGGTATGTGAATGTCACATTTCTTCCAAATTTTGGTCCTTGCAATATTAAAACTCTTCACACTTTGAGCCTAGTTGCGAAAATAAGTCAGGGCCGTTATTACTGCGCCGCTACGGCTCAAGTCTGCAAACTTAATAATTTCTTGAAACTGCTAAATGCTATTTTTGTGGATTGCATTTAACACTTTCAAGAAATTATTTTTATGAAGTCAGTATTTCATCGTCGGACATCCCTCACTTTTAATTAAGAACTTTTTGATAGATACTTACTCATAATGCGGGTTGGTGGGGAACGAAGGCGTTAACTTGAGTACGGCTCGGAATGCTAAGACATCGTTGCTGCTGTTCTGGCCGAGGTGTTCTGTTGGCAAATAATTTATTATTAAGTTTACTTTTTGGAGGGGCGTTCGAACAGTCTATTTTTTTCCTGTTAAGTTGTAGGGTAAGGTAGTGGTGTGGGGGACTGAAAATAACACGGGTTTTCACTTTATCCGAATAGAATCTAAGTATGCGTTGTTGTTTTTTTTTTATTACGTTTTTCGTGAGGTCCCTTACGTATTTAATTTATTTATGTAGAAATTAAAAACGACAACATTTTAAAACAATTAAATAAATATAACCTAACAAAATAAAATATCAACATTTTTTTTTTGTTTTACCATACATGTTGATTAGCTGATCGCGTCAATTCCTATAGAAAGTACTTTTTTGTGAATTTCAAGAATTACAACTTTTGTTTTATACAATTTTTTTTTTTTCGTTTCATAGTCCGAGACACCTTATTTTACACCTTGTATGGGTGAGGTAAGAAGCAAGTTTAGTCACAAAATAACGAGCTCACCCGCATGGGTGATAGCAGCGGTACTGGGGTCGTAGATCTCGTCATCCACCGCCACCACAGCATACTCCCCCTCAGTGAGAAGTCCTCGACGCTGCAGCACCTTCACGAAGTCCACCAGAGCTATGTGCTCGCCCAGGAACACGTACACTGCGGACAAGCAAAATATAAGCTTTTTTTCGATGGTGGAAATGGGACATTTAAATTTAAACTTCCAGCGCTAAGCCGACCGTCGCAAATCCAATAGCTCATGTCTCTTAAGGCAATTTAAATGTTAAAATAGTAATAGATTTAGTTCAAATAAGTGTTCAAACAATGTACAGATGTCTTAATTAGGGACAATCCCTTGGGTCTGCAAAATATTGTATGCGTTCTTTAATTGGGTAGGTACCCAATCAAATTAATCTTATTTAAAAGGGAGAAATAAATGTTTGCATACACAATATTGAAAATAGAAAACAGTAGCATGGAATAGAATCTCCAGTAGATTCTATAAAATAAGTAGAAAATTAGGATTAAGAATTTTATGATATTTTAAGAGATAGAGACTAACATCCCTTTCTATAAACAAGTCAAAGTGTTTACTTGAGTAAAATTCATTATAAAGAGTGTAAACAGATTCTTAAAGAAACGAAAGGCACTTGTTCTCCCCGTCATTGCGATCATTTTTTTGTTCTACACCATACCTGGGAAACTTCTAGTTAGAGATATTGGGGGTCAAAGTTCCAACTTCTTCACATTTATTCTTTTTAATAATTGTTTTTAATGTAAGATTTTTACTTTAAACATCTCCAGGACCCCTTTTTTTTACGGATGGGAAATCATCAAATGACTTCTCCCGCTCTGGGCAGAGCGGAAGGGAGTGTCAGACTTGTACTGACTAAAACCCATCCATGTTCCTTCCTTGCCCTTTGTGTTCCAGGGTCGCGGTATCTCTTTCGAACAGCCCGCAGCTCTCCAGGACCCCCTTACTTTCAATCCATCCATCAGCACAGTTTTGAGTGTGTTAAATTGAGTCCTACTGTAAAACGTAATTTATCAGCCCAAAAAAAAGTTGTTTCCTAGCACTAATTTTTGCGTAAAGTTCCTTAGTTTGATGTACAGTCAGCATCACGAAGTGAGTACCCCCTTGAAAGCAGCTACGTTCCCAACTGGGGTACCCAATTGATGCAGCCCATCGTAAATAATGCTTGGTTGACGGCTTCGTGAAGAGTCTGTTTACACCCTGTAGATACGGGTGTTAGAGAGATATTATAAATTCCGGAAGAAACACGAATAATAAAAACCAAACGAAATATTATCCCTATCTTGAATGTTGGTATAAGGAAATCTCAAAATAATAAAGATGTTTACGTTTATACAAGTACCTATTAAACTTCAAGGTAAAAAAAGGTAAAATACACAACACCAACGCCAAAACAGACAACGAGGAAAATTCCCAACAACAAATTACTTCCAAATTGAGCAATTACTTACCCCCTCGAGTGTAGGAACATAAACTTTATAGAAAGTAGATACCTACTAATGTATCTTATGTTAGATTATTATATGTATAGATAAGGTCGATTTTATCTAAACGCTTTTTAAATAATTATGAGTATGTTATGCACGTTTAAAAAATCGTTGAGGGATTCGATTTCTCTATAATGTATGCGGTAGGTAGTTGAAAAATAAATTATAATCGATTTAATTTAGGTACGATGCCTGTGTTCAAATCGTTCTCTTCAAAACATATAAAGTACTTAGGTAAGTACTTTAGTTAGTTGGGATCGAATAGATAAAGAGTGTAATTAATGGAAAAAGAGTGAGTCCTTTGCCCTGCAGTGGTCCACCATAGACTCATAACACAATTTAAAGAACAACCTCCAAACTACGAACTTTGTAACCTTATAAATATATATACCTAATCTAATACCATTATAAAGCTGAAGAGTTTCTTTTTTTGTTTGGTTGAACGCGCTATTCTCAGAAACTACTGGTTCGAATTGAAAAATTCTTTTAGTGTTGGATATTCCATTTATTGAGGAAGGCTATAGGCTACATAACATCACGCTACGACCAATAGGAGCCGAGGAAAAAGAAAACAAGTCACAAGCGGTGAAACCGCAGGGCACAGCTAGTCAAAAATAAAATAGTGAATTAACCTTAAGAATTTAGAATATTTATGACTCCAATTCTTTGCTAACGATAGAGAAAATAAACGACGAAAGGCAGCTTTGCCCACAGTGACAACACACAGTTTTAGCACAACACGCTCACCACAATAATAAAAAAAACAGACTTCCAAAAAAACCTTAAAAAAAAAGTTAATTAACTTACTTTCGGAAGTCGGTGACTTTGTTTGTTTCATTGACTTTTTTGTCACCGACTTCCAAAACTAAAGTTATTTTTTTTTTTGTGTTTTTTTGGAAGTCGGTTTTTTTCGCAGAAAGTTTTTTATTTTACCCTTTTTAGTTGTAGTATGCCACACATATTCTTGTCATGAATTAATTTTTAAATTGTAATTAGAAGTTGATGACCTCAGTAGAGCTTCCGAAAGAGTGGGTCTGGATGGACAAAACCAAGGCCATGTTGAATGCCCATATGACACCCACTCCTATCAAGATCGGAGACTCTACCACCTCCCAGTTTCATCATCAGACCCTGGATACCATCTAAAGACAAACTACTCATCAAGACAAATAAAACGAGCCCAAACTCAATGCGGCTACGTCGTTGTATTACGGAGATCCTATGGCCATCTTCCAGCTTCATCATCAAACCCGGGTTACCATCTAGAGACAAAGTACTCGACAAGATGAATCAAACGAGTCCAAACTCGATGCGGTTACGTCGTTTTATAACAGAGTTCCTATGGCCACCTTACAGTTCCATCATCAGACCTTGGATACCGTCTAAAGACAAACTACTCATTAAGACGAATCAGATACCATCTAAAGAGAAACTACTCATTAAGACGAATCAAACGAGCCCAAACTCGTTGCAGTTACGTCGTTTTATTACTGAGATCCTATGGCCACCTTCCAGCTCCATCATCAGATCAGCTCCGTGTCATCTATATATTGCACTATCACGCGATATACATAAGCGTGCAAAATTTCAATTCGATTGGAATTCGGGAAGTACGTCAAATTTAACATGCAAGACTTCACGCGATCGCGTGATGTACCGATTAACGTGAAAAAGGAACCAAATTACTGAACCTTAAGGTAGCCGCCACAATCTTTTCAGCTTTTTGTTAAAAAGAAAATTGCTTTCTAACAAATAGAACGCCACATAAAATACGAGATGCAAACGTAGGAAACTTAGGGCTTCTACGCGTGTAAAATACCCTTTACGAAACCGAAAGGCACTTGTTTTTCCTCATTGCGATATATTCTTGTTCTGGAATCTCCGTAAATACAAGGTATGGACCTTGTATTGAGGCTCAGGGGCTTATGGATAACATGCATCTCACTATGCTAAATATTAGAGGATCAGCCTCATATTGGCAGAAATGATGCTGTGAATTAATTGCAATGGTTAGAACTCCAGGGCCGCCACTTTTAATTTTTTTTTTGTAATTTTATTTTACCCTTTCTTTTTTTGGCATTCGGTTATTTTTTGTTTTTTTTTTTAAAGTCTGTTTTTTTTTTCGGATTGGAAATCATCAAATGACTTCTCCCGCTCTGGGCAGAGCGGAAGGGAGTGTCAGAGTTGTACTGTCTAAAACCCGTCCATGTTCCTTCCTTGCCCTTTGTGTTCCAGGGCCGCGGTATCTTTTTCGAACAGTCCCGCAGCCCTGGCAGGTTTGAGTCCTACCCTAAAATGTGATTAATCACTCCAAAAAAAGTTTCGAGGCATCATTTTTACGTTGAATTACTTAATTTGATGTACAGAATGCTTGGTTAACGGCTTCGTTTACACCTTGTATAGTCGACCAACTTGAAGCAATTAGCATTTTCACAACATCTTCGCAAAATCATGCGATGACTTGGAACAATTCAGTCTAAGTGAACTATCCCGAATCAATGTCTACTTACATTCGATGTCCGAACGGCTGTGCCGAATTGTGCCGACCTATACAACTATGTACCATTTTCTAAATCGCCGCGGGCTCGAGTAAACAAGCTCGTTGAAATAGTACCGTTTCATTAAAGCGGCGCCCGTGATCCAGCCAACCGTGCATCCTAGTAAACTACGTTCTATTTTTTTTTAAACCTTAAACTACGTTATATCAAGCCGGTCATAGACGATAAGGTTATGAATATGCAGTTTTGCTTGTGCTGTTAAACTGTGCACGTGTGAACGTGTGTAGCAGTTACGTATGTCACCTCTATGGAACTCGGTTTGGCATGGAGGTTTTGCATGCACAGTTAAAACTGTCATGCATAACGTATCTTCTGTAGCCGGCTTTAGGTGGGTACATACATACATAAACTTACGCCTTTTCTGGATATGCATGTCAGTCATGGCTGCCAATCTCAGTGGAGATTAACCTTAGACGCAGAAAATACTATAAGATATAGTGCATAAGTGTGTACGCAAGTCCGATAGGATGGCAATCTGGTATTATGGGACAGAGATAAGGCGCAGGACGTACGACAGGCACGTATGTCCACCACCAACTTCAAGACCCTGTGCTGGTACTGAGATATTCCCGCTGGAAAAACCCAACAACCTTAGCTCGAACTTGGAATTAAACCCATGAAACCACGCTCAAACAAGAATAGGCTGGTAGTATTAACTACCTTGCTGTGCCATTGTATACTAAGTTTTCTTATGATTCTTCCTTACATTCTCACTTACATAAATGATAAAAATAAATAAATAAACAAGTTCATAAACGAAACCACACACGTCCAAGTCACCAATAAATCATCAACAAAATGCAAATTTACCTTGAGTCGAAATACATTGACCTCATAATTACTAATCATGTTTACCTTTGGCCAGTAAATAAATATGGCTCGTACGCGTTTCACTGGCTTGCAATTTCCACTGATAACTATAAACTACTCGTAAGTCCAAGTTGACTGACCGAAATTCTTATTAAAAAAGCGTAACAAAGCAGTATGTTGAAAGTTGAGATTCAAGACGCGGTGATGAATAAATAATTACACAAATAGTCTCAATTGGGTAAGCAGTAGTGTCTACATTTGGTAAGTGTGTAAAATTGATCTTCTGTATTTTCCTCTTATTATGCATGTTGCCTTGCGTTGGTGTGGAAAATTTCCGCCATTTGTTATTTTATTTCACAATCATTTAAATAACTTATTTCAATTTACAAATCAAATAACATTTATCATTCGTTCGACAGTTTCATTCGATTTAATTTCATCTGACCTCTGAAACCAATTTCTAGAATTTTCCATCAAAAGCTTGAACTTGAAATTCCAATTTTAAATTTTTGAAGTGTTCTGGAATAAGGATCTGCGAAAGTATGTTTTTATATGAGTTTCTGTAAATGTTTGTTAATTCTAATTTGAAGTTTCTGATTGAAAAAGGGGTTAACCAACATGGATTTTTAAGATTTTGTTTACTTTTCTTATTGAATTCAAAAGTTATAGTCAAATTATTATTAAATTATTATAGTCAAATATATGTCATACTTTATTGCTCTGTTAACATAATATAGGTACATAATAGTTGCCTATTGCAATAACATAATAAGTGCCTAACTTCTAATCGATCTCGATCTTGGACAGTCGTTACAGGTAGTCAGTGGCCCGAAACTCGCTCCATGTAAAATACTGGTATTCAGCTGTATCCGACTGGAACCTGACCCCAACATAGTTAGGAAAAGGCTAAGCAGATGATGATGACAGCTAAGTTAAGTACATGAAGTTTAAATAAATAAATACACGCACCCCGGTTGCGTGTGACTCAGCATTACTAGTACACCAAAATAATAACATCAGGGATAACGCCTGCAATCCCTGAAGGGTAAGGCAGAGATGTAGATTAACAACAAGCACTACCAAATAAACCTCATTTAGAAAATCAACACATACAGTTCAAATTATCGAACGAAATCTTTAACACTATTTTTCTTTCTTTCTTCATTTTTTTATGCGATGTACGTTTATTGTCTATTTTTTCTAATTTTGTATGCACGTCATGTCTCTGCGACAAATAAATATCTTTTCTTTCTTTCTTTTTTTGCTTCGTTCACGTTCATACAAGGGAAAGGTATACGAGTGAATGCATTGCGTTGCGTACTGGAGTTTTTGTATTTGGTGATGTTGGAGTGATTTTTTTTCAAGTATTGCGGAAAAGGTATTAAATATGTATGAGTTTAAATATATTATTATGTTTGGTTCTCCGTTGCAAATCTCTTCATTTCTGAGTGTAACTTTCACAATGTATGTTGGAAGCATTATACTTCTTTAATCAAGCTCCTTCAGAATTCTCCTTTAAGTAGATAAATTGGTAGAAACCGCTTTACCTATATAAAAAATAATTAATAAATAATCACTGACCTCTAGTTTTATAATAAGTCTGATCGACAATCTGCTCCATGTCGGAAATGTGGCGAGGTATGTAGTCGGCGAAGCGATGCTCAGCTGTTATCACCATACCGTTGGACTGGGCCAGCTCCTGAGAACAAATGAAACAAAATAAAGGATAGGCACACTAACATACGGACTGGTTAGAAATACCCCACGGTCACTACTTAAGCGTAACCAAAGGGACTAGACTAAATCATATTCCATAAGTGATAAGGATAATGGAAAAACGTTTAGTTTAGATGACAATGCACGGATAGCCATTGGCGCGCCCTCCTATACCTTGTTTGAACTGTCAGTGTCACTGTTATGTTATTGTCAATAATGTCAATTTCAAAATTACGACAAAAAAAGGAACCCAGGGCCTCGAGTACCCAATGGTACCCGTTTTTTATTGCCGGGTCCCGTAGCACCCGCTGGTGTTTTAGTGGTTAGCTAAGTGACGTCATTCTAAATCCAATATTGCGGACTCCCAAGGATATCGTATATTTTAGCGATTTTTTTATGCACCCCCATGATATGAGTATCAATTAAAAGGGTTTTGCTTAGAAGAATAAGAAAAACATTGACGGAACAACTACTTTTAAACCCTTGTTTAAAAAAATGTTTTTTGACTTATAAGCCACACACTACACCGCGATCGCGGGTTTCCCCCCGTTACTAACTCGCTTACTCGCCGTCATATTAAACGTGGGCATAACCCGGAGATCTCAAACCAACCCATGAAATACAGTTAATCATTTCGAATTCAAGTATTTTTATTATTCATGACCACCAGCAGCACACCTGGAGCTTGATACTCAACATTATTATGGTTCTTCGAGTTAAAGATGATCGCCGGTTTTAGTGTTCCATACCTCAAAAGGTAAAAAAGGAACCCTTATAAGATCACTCTCTTGTCCGTCTGTCTATCCGTGTGTTCCACAACCGATTTTCTCAGGAACGGGTGGACCTAGCAAGTTATACCAGATACTAAAGTCTATAGTCCCTATTAGGTGTATAAAAATCAAGGTCCTGAATCAACACGATAGAAAGATATGGGGCAAACTTAGATTTCCGCGAAAACTTGTGACTACCAAAATTTGCCTTAATTTTCATTTTTTTTCGGAATTTTCCCTTTACTTGTCAACCAGAAGTACTTACCCTATAGGTTTTAGGTCGGAAACCTATATCGTAGTTCCCGTTGACCTAGAATCACAAACTTTGGTAAGAAGCAATGTCTTACAGCAAATGTAAAGCAAAAAATCTGAAAACCGCAAATATGTAGTTTAATAACAAAATACCTACAAGTTTATACGCAGCCCTCGGTGCTCGGTCCAACTCGCACTTGGCCGGTTTTTTATGCTACGCACGCACCTTCTGTGGACTTTGGACCTGCCATCCGTAGCACGTGCTCGCCTATGCGGCAGAGGACACTTAAAGGATAGTCTATCCAGAGGGACATACAGAGTACTGAGTGAGTTCGTTCCATTATCCTTGTCTACTTTCCTGTCTTTTTTGCCTTTTCTATGCAGGAATTTTAAAATATATATATATATTTTAAAATTCCACTACACAGCAGTACTAAACAGCACTATATGGATCACGTATAAATTGATGTCTTCATATATAACTAAGCCATTCATTGGAAGTTTCGATAATCAAATCCTCGTCATTTTGCATCATCATAATTTCAGCCGAAAGACGTCAACTGCTGGACATAGGCCTTCCCCAAGTGTCGCCACATTGATCGGTCCCATGCGACTCGCATCCAGCGGATCCCCGCAACCTTCACCAGGTCATCGGTCCACCTAGTGCCCCATCGGCCATCATCATCATCATTTTGTATAACTTCACTTAATTTATAAAAACTTTTCGTTCGCTTACCGCACGTGCGTAAATAACCTCATTAGTGTTTTTTTCGATATTGTACTTACTGCACTGGTTGACTCACCGGGCCCATTAGCAATATAAGCTGATCTTACCGTAGGCTTGGCCAGCTGTTCACGCATACTATTCTAACTTATCTTACATTTATATTTTTCTTTTTCTTTACTTGCGCTTCGGACTTTTGGCTTTGCCTTAATGACCTAACTACCTTCACATTATGTAATGCATAATTAGGGGAACTTATACAGAGGCGTGGTGGCTACAAAGCAAAGCTTAAGCATTATAGCAACTTTATAATCTTATTAACTAGCACGGGAAATGATTTAGATAGCTTCCAAGCAGCTGAATTAAGAAACCGTCTTAGTTTAATGGAAACACTATAAAAGGAATTCGACGTGTTACAGACAGAGTTGGAACTGTTGTCGATGCGGACGATATGTATATCGAGAGGGACTGGAGACGCAGTACCACGCGCTGGCGGGGGCGAGCCTTCAATGGGATTTTAGTAACGTAATACTACTTTTGTTTTTTTAAAACGTTGCCTCACACTAGGAATTTCTCCTGTATCGTGGGTGCGTTAGCAAACATTTAAACACAACACAACAAAACACAACAAAACACAACAAAACACATACACAAACAACCAGACCCAGAGCAACTACCAGTAGGCCATACACATATTTGTCCCGTACGGGGATCGAACCGACGACACGCAGCGCAGCAGCCAATCGCTTAACTACTGTGCCAACCGTGCCAAACACACATTACTGAAAGCAAGACAAATACTTGCGGATGGTATTACCTATTACAGAAGTATTAATCAAGGCTTTCTCATAAAGGTAAATCTAGATTTCTTGTTAGACTTGAATAATGAGGTACTAAACACCCACAGCTCCGCCGGATGCGAGATGCACGGAACCGGTCAATGTGGCAACACTTGGGGGAGACCTATGTCCAGCTGTGGACGTCTTTCGGCTGAAATACTCATGATGATGATGAAACACGCAGAGCTGTCTAATGGTATAACGTTGTATTACAGATTAAGCACATAAAACATTATTAAATACTTTTTATTAAACGTGTATAGTCTTGAGTAACATTGAGAACAACCAAAGGCATTGAAATATTTAGGAGCGAAAGACGGGATAAGACGAAGAAAATCGTAATTCAATACTTTGTAACTATTCGGTCTATCTAGTGTCATACACCCGCTGGTCTGGTAGCATGCGTAGGTTATGTTATGTTCTCAATAAACTGAAACTGTATTACACTATTTGCATGCCCATTGGACGGTAAAATGTGCAGAACTTGGTTATAAATATGAACATCTATGTATCTTTTACACATGTTTGCAAAGAAATAAAAACTTTGATTTGATTTGCAAACGATAATGTTTCACAATTTCCGCTCTCTATAAGCCTTTTAAATATTTTTGAGTAAAACCTACATAGATGATTTGTTGTTTTACTTTTTGTTTAAATCTCAGATTTTTTTTAATGTTCATGCGTGCATCTATAACTAAAACCGCCGCATTCATATTACTTGGAAGGTACACACGGCGACATATCAAGCTATACATTTCCTGTAAAACATGGCCTCGCTTTGTATAGATTTCCCGTCCAATGATAGATCTGCTGATACTGGTTTTTCATAGCTTTATTGGTCGCCGTACGTGCTGTCTGTCGGCGAACCCAAACATGACGTGTCACGCCAACTGACAGCGCCTTAAATTTTTACGAACAATTTGAGTCATGATTGCAACGGTTTTTGCGCAAACGATCGCTTTGGTTAAGATGCGGAATAAAACCGCCAAACTTGAAGCCTCTACAAAAAGATACAAAACTTAGAAAATCACACCTTAATACAAGCCATTTATATTCCATTTATACTCTCCCTAACTATCTCTGACAGCCTACAGCCACTGATAGTGTACTTCTTTTTAAGTTCGTTTAGTAAAGACAACTAGGTAAACTTAATCTAACTTTAAATAGGCTTGAGCCTTTGAACGTTATACAAACACATAGAACTAAGTCATGAGTTTGATCTTGATGTGTTCCAATATAGTTTTAAACCCTTTAAGATAGGGTTAAAAAATAAACAAACTCCTATAAGCAGAAAACGTAAAATGCTTTGTGATTGCTTGCCAAAGATAAGACAGTTAGACAGACTTCAGAAAGGCAATTTGTAAAATTGAAATTAAAATGGTTATGTTTTTTTCACAGCTGAGATGACGAGTAATAGAGAAATGTGCAAGAAAAAGACATTCAGCGCCAACCCCAAATAAATTGAAATAAGAGCATGGCATGAGGATAATGATGATGTATTTTTTTCCTTTCTCTTTCACACACATCATAATAATACCACATACATAATTGACGAAAGCCACCTCGGTAGAACTTGAAACAAACTTATACCAATTTCAACATAACCTTTCAATCGGTGAATGTGTCAAATTTGTATAAAATTATTTCTTCTTACCAAGCAATCACAGCATAAAAGAGTACCTATTTTGAGCAGACTGACGATGGATACTTTTGTAAAACGGGATTAATTCTGGGTATGTATTGGATATGAAAGGCCTCAAAACCATTACGAAGACCTGTTACGAGCGTGTAAAGTTAAAATGGAACATTATAATATATCGTGCGAAAAAATAAATTGTATTTAGGAGGGCCGCGCCGGTTTCGTAAAACAAATCTAAAGTAATTTAGCTCAGCGTACATAAAAAATAGTATGTTGTAAGCATTTCTTGGTATCCAATTATTAATAGATTTGACCTTGGTTTGGGTACTAATTTGATAGCTAAATGAGCTATCCTCATCTATTTATAGTCTCATTTATACATAAAAAATTACTAGTGTGGGGCAACGTTTAAAAAAAAAATCCCGAGGTGAAAAGCTCTCATAATAAGCAATCACTTACATAGTACGATGGGCCATGCGTGCAATCTAAACTAACTGGCTTTTTTGCGCAACGAGTCATTGTTGAAGTACTTAGTGCGGAAGCAATTGGCTTGCGCGCTGCGTGTCCCAAGTTCGATTCTTCTTTGAATTGTACCAATTTATTTTTAAGTTAGTGTTTTTAATCTGAGAAGACAATAATTTATAGACGTATGCAATCTCTTTAAAGAAAAACTTACCTTTATAGCGTCCATTTGTTGAGCAGCAGCCGTTAACTCATCTCCGGCGACAATAGCGAACTTGGTCCATCCGAACGCCTTCAGTAGCGCCACGACAGACTTGCTGGCTTTGTATGCTGGGGGTAAGGTCCTCGCGAAGGTGGCTCCGAGACCTGAGCCTTTCTCAGACCCGTGGGCGCCAGCGCATTTCTGTCAACAAAGAGTAACCGTCAATTATCTTGTTTATACATTTTGCCCTTTCTTTTTCTCTTCTGAAGCTAAAGTTATTTTCATTTTTTTTTCGTGTTTTTTTGAAGCCGGATTCATGTTTTGCAAAAAAAAAAATATTCCATTTCATTAAATCCATTTATAATAAGAATTATCTTAATCACTTTAGTAAATCTCTTTAATTTGTTACTAAAGCCTTCCTAAGAAGTATTATGATATCATTTGGTTAAAGATTGTTAAGTGCACGTCACATAGTTAGCTAGAAAAGTGTTTCAAAATGAAATAAATATCAATGGAGTCGGATGTCAGGGTTTTTGCTCTAATTAATCTATTGAGTTTTATATTCTTTCTTTTACAAAATATTCATTTCTTACTGTGCTGGAATAATCCAAAGTGAAATGATCCCTAATTTGTTTGTAGCAGGGCTTATTTTCGAATAATGGAGGATCACTATTTTGACAAGGTTCTCTTTTTGTATCAATATGAACTTTCACGACAAAATTGAATTCTGCACATCGTTGCATGAATAAGAACTAAAGTCTAGTATTTGAAATTTTACTATAGCTCCGCTTACAATGTGACACAGACTCTTTTGCCCTATGCCGATAATACATTATGTTATATTAAATAGTTCTATTAAGAATTTATGGTAATAGTTTCTATTGTACTCGTTAAATGCTTAAACCTTAAAGTGGCTTCACATTCAATTCGCTCTTCAAAGGGGTGAGCAGCACTAAAACTAAGTGCATCTAAATTCACACCTAAATATTCCATCACAAAGTTTTCCAATCAATAATAGCTGCCCAATATGGCTCGAAGTGGGCCGTAGCCAGATTACGTAGCAAACTCCTACGTCGTAGCCAGTTTTCGTAGCATAAGCCTACGCCGTAGACATTATAAGAAATGGTTACGGGCCGCTTGGCGTAAACAAACTCCTACACATTGTTATGAGATAAATGTTCAGCTTCAGCTTTATTATGTACTTGGCCTAATTTTTGGTTTGTTAAGCAGCACTTCACATGTGTGGGCTTAATTACTGTTTCAAGTTGTCATTGTTACATTTAGTAATAATTTAATTAACATAGCAGTTTTACCATATAATTTAGTTAATTTATGAATCTGACAATTTATGTCATAGAGATAAGACATAAATTGTCAGATTCTGTTCGCGTTTCGATTTCGTTTCGACAATACAGGCTCATGACCTCAGTTTTCGCAGTTTTGAAACTTTTCACGCGATATCTACAGTTTAAGGAGAAATTTACCGATTTCGAAAATATTTGTCTATTGTTTGAATTCTCACTTTTGGTTGGGTTCCTATAATTCTACTTAAATTTTTCTCACTGTATTTTAGCCAGTTCTACAAAAAATAATCGTGTATTTTGAATTGATCTGTGCCATGCATAATAATAATTTTCATACAAAGCCTCATTCGCGCGTTACTAATTAACCTAGAGTACACCGTTCTCCGAGTGCGGATGATCGCTGGCGATATTCGAGATTACTGCAGCATCCACTGCGTAATTATGTATCGATCTGTTTGATTATGCTCAAAGTATCGAGCAATGGAAATTGCATGTTATTGACGTGTATGGTTTTAAGCCGAATTTTCGATTAATACGTGGCGATCATGATTTTTGGACATGATTGTATTGGTTATTGTTAATACATTATTTGTGTTGTGCTCTCAAGCGCGGCTGTTAGTTTATAGGTATTGAATTTGATTCTTAGGTGGGGCAAATTGTTTTGTGTTTTTTTCTTGAGGAATTTTTCAGTATTAACAACGAGTCTGGATTTTTAAGAAGGGCTTCTTATTACATAGTGCTTTAAACGATACTGACGAAATGTGGGTGAACTATACTATAGATACCGGTGGCGAAGGTTCCATAAAACTCGATTCCTACCGGCTTCCCTTTGAAAAATGGCACAGTAGTATTCTATAGACAAATATTATAATCAAATTAAAGATATATACTCCGGCTCACATCTTACAAAAATTGACCCTTCGCTGCAGATGATACAGGTATGTATTCTAGAGTACAGCACACCCACATTATCTGATTTGCCTACAGAACTCATAAACATTTTTAAGTTTTGGTATGGAAACCAGATCAACACTGTGCGATGGGCTGGGGCGTTTTCTAGTCCGTACGGGTTGGAGTGTGGGGTGAGGCAGGGGGGGTTGAGCTCACCGACGCTTTTCAACCTGTATGTGGACGGACTTATTGCCGAGCTCAGCAGTACTAGGGTTGGATGCTACGTAGATGGTATCAATGTCAATAATATCAGTTATGCTGACGACATGGTGCTGCTGAGTGCGTCAGTCTGTGGCCTCAGCAAAATGGTTATCCTGTGTGAGGAGTACGCCAAAGTACATGGTTTGGCGTATAATTGTAAAAAGTCTGTGGTCATGGTCTTTAAGGCTGGGGGTAAAAGCCCTGACAGAGTGCCTCCTGTACTAATGTATGGCACACCTTTACAGAGAGTCCACAGTTTTAAGTACCTTGGTCATTTATTGATCCCTGACCTTAAAGACGATGACGACATTGAACGAGAGCGGAGGGCATTGTCGGTTAGAGCGAACATGTTGGCTCGCAGGTTTGCACGATGCTCACTTCCAGTCAAAGTCACGCTTTTTCGAGCGTACTGTACTTCTTTTTACACGTGCAGCCTGTGGGATAGATGTACGCAAAGATCGTACAATGCTCTCCGAGTTCAGTTTAATAACGCGTTTAGGATGCTGGTGGGGCTGCCCCGCTTCTGTAGTGCGTCGGGGATGTTTGCAGATGCGCATGTGGATTGTTTTTACGCAACAATGCGTAAAAGGTGCGCTTCCTTGGTGCGCAGGGTGTGGGGCAGCACCAACAGTATCCTAAGCATGATTGCTAGTCGCCTTGACTGTGTTTATGTGGGTCGCTGTAGTGCAATTACTCATGGGTTGTCACAGCAGTGACCCAACGTGTTGTGTTGTTTGTAATGTCAGTGCTTACTAACATAGTTTTAAGTTTTACTAACAATTTTTGAGTCTTGGCTACTCGAATAAAGAAATTTTCTATTCTATTCTATTATGAGGTGCCTCTGATAACAGGTGTGATGTTATTTGTAATGTACTTCTACTTCTTGTTCTTCTACTTCTTCTGTGCCTAGCCTGGTGTCAGAGTTTTGACGCCGCCCATGGGCCTGTGACTTGGCTTCACATGCCATCGAAAATCGTCTCAGGCATGCTGGTTTCCTCACGATGTTTTCCTTCACCGAAGCAAGTGATAATTATACAATACGCACATGAATCTGAAAATTTAGAGGTGGGTGTGTTGGGTTCGAACTTGCAGTACGATTGTCACTCCATTGTTTTTTCTACTGATAAACCAATTTTTTTCCCTCCCACTTTAACTAAATCCTGAACTGTGCAAGTGGTCTGACAGGTAAAAGCAAAGTGTGACATTCATAGTACTTACATGCGATATTAGAGGCAGGTTCCATGCGGCTGCTAACTTGGCTTCCGTGTGGCACGTACCATCGGGCCCGAAGAACGCTACCACTCCCAAGTCACGCATTTGCGTCATCACCCTGCACAAAAGATAAGTCTTTTTAATACGTCTTGAGGGACAGTGTACAGACGATAGTAGTTGTGCATTTTTCAGCTTTATTACTAAGCACGTAAAGCAGACATCTGTTCAGCCAGTGTCCGCGATTTTAGACATCACTTTTGGTCGAGAGGAAGCGTATTGAAGCTGAATCACCGCACGACTTTACTAACACTACTGCGAAAAGTAAAACGTATTTTTTTTTTTATTAACAGATTGTTTCATAGTTTGAAACAATGAATTTCTTAAAATATACAAATAGTTTTAGAAAAATATGTAATGGAATACTGAGACACTAGCACGAGCGCGTTATAAAATAAATAACAGAACATCAAGCCTTTCCAAAATAATCCCCGTAGGGTTAGGCAGAGGTGTACCTAATAGTACACCCATATTTCGCCAGTTATCTTTTAAGTCCCATGTAATTATAATAAGAAAATTGCTATCAACCGGGCACAAATCCAAATTCCTGATGGAAAAACCCGATAATACTTTGCCCGACCCGGGATTCGAACCCAATACCTGCGCTTGCGACTACGGCAGTAAAATGCAGGTAGGACAGTAACATAAATATCAACTAGCAAACACAAAGAGTAGCTTTAAAGACGGAAACCAAGATATATTTTATTACTGCAACGTAAAATTCCATTTGCTGGTCTCGAGGGATTGCAGAGACACGTTAATATGCTGTCTGCAATAATACCTACTGCAACAATTCAGTTGACCAATGGATATTGAAAATAATATTATTTATTTGTCCTTGAGAAGAAATTGTTCTATTTCTATACCACAGCAGTTTGAAATGATATCATTACTGGCACGTATGCATTTAGCTGACATCATCGTCAAATTACTAGTTTTTTCTTTCTTTCTTTCTGTCATCGTCAGTCTCCATTGCTGGACATAGCCTCCCCATTCGTTACAAATCGATTCAAGTTAACTCTCATCTAACTGTTACCAGCCACTCTGCAAAAACCATCGCTCCACTTAGCCTGCTGCCAATAGGGATGTTTCCTGAGTAAAAAAAATATAATTCTATTTAGTCCGTCAGTTAAATTATCGAAAAATATTGGATTTTTCTTTTCATTTATCAAATCAATAAAAAAAAACGAAGATAAAACGCATCAAAGTTCATGAGTGGGGGTTTGTGACGTCACTTTGCGCTAAAAGTGTACCAAAATGTGACGTCACACAAGTTTTCGACGCACTGCATCGTCCTCATTTTTAGTTTACGAGAAAAATAAATTATACGTGTCCAATATTTTTTGGAAATCTATCTGACGGACTAATTAGATTTTTTTGGTCATCTACCTTATTGGCTTGTATGCAATTTACCAATCACAAGTTTGGTAGCGAACCTAGACGAACAGGGCAGAAGGAGCTTGACACCTATACGAAGGATTTGCCAACATAGAGGATTTGAAATGGAGAAAGAAGGCTTTTATCCTATAGTGAGAAAAAAACCGACTTCCAAAAAAACACTGAAAAAAACTAAAATAACTTTTTTTCAATTACTTGCGGAAGTCGGTGACTTTGTTTGTTTCATTGTCATTTTTTGTCACTGACTTCCGAAAGTAATTTAAAAAAAGTTATTTTAGTTTCTTTTTGTGTTTTTTTGGAAGTCGGTTTTTTTTCGCAGAAAGTTTTTTATTTTACCCTTTTTAGTTGTAGACTTTTTAGTTGTAGACTTTTTAGTTGTAGACTTTTTAGCATACCACACAAATTCAAATCATGAATTAATTTTTATATTGTAACCAGAACTGTAAAGAAGTACTCGTCAAGACGAATCAAACGAGGCCAAACTTGATGCGGTTACGTCGTTTTATCATGGAAATCCTATGGCCACCTTCCAGCTTCATCATCAGACCCTGGATACCATCTAGAGACAAAGTACTCGTCAAGACGAATCATACGAGCTCAAACTCGATGGGGTTATATCGTTTCATAACGGAGTTCCTAAGGCCGCCGTCCAGCTCCATCATCAGATCAGCTCCATGTCATCGATATATTGTAATATCACGCGATATACATAAGGAAGGAATATATAATAGGCATACAGGAAGTGTGTCAAATTATACATGCAAGACTTCAGGCGTCGTCGCGTGATATAGCAATTAACGTGAAAACAAACCAAATTACTGAACCGATTTCGATGAAATTTGGGACCAATCGGGAAGTATCCTTTCACATAAAAGAAGAATTTTTGAAATCGGTTAAGAATCGACGGAGATATGAGGTAACAAACACAAAAAAAAAAGAAACATACAACCGAATTGAGAACCTCCTCCTTTTTGAAGAAAGTCGGTTAATGATACAGGCTGTAAGTAAATAAAAGATAAGATAGTATTTGTGCAAGTTACAGGCAGGTATATTTTTTTTCTTATGCACTTAACAGAGTTTAAAGAGAGCTGACAATAAGAATTATCCATGGCGACTTAACATTTTGGGCCATAATGGGCCTATAATGTTCCCACTGCTGGGACACACGGCTTCCTCTCTAAGAGAGGGAATGGACTATTATCCACCACGCGGGCCCAGTGCGGGTTGGAAGAGGCCACATGTCTTCGAATTTTTGGATCTAAGACATGCCGGTTTCCTCACGATGTTTTCCTTCACCGTTTTGAGAGCAGTGGTGATGAAATAAATTACACAAAGTAATGCGCCTACCGGGATTCGAACCCACGTTTGTTAGTAAGAGGCCCAGTGGTGGCGGCCCCGCCACCACTGGGCCACCGCTGCTTTGTTCACAGTTTTTTTCTATTATAGGCGTTTTTTTTTTTATATTGATATTTGTCACACGTGTTTCCGATTGCCAACTAGCTCACGTCAAGGTTTCTATTCAGGGTGATAATTATTAACTTTCTTTCATTCCATAATATATCATATTCATTTCCTTTCTTACCATTTGAAAGCTAGTTTCTCTTTGATAAAGCTCTGAATGAAATATATTTCAATAATGAAAATTACTTACGTGGGTGGAGTCAAACAAAACGACATGCGGCGGAGTGGACGAGATATGGACTACGTGTCGGGGGTTCAAATATTAGTTACTTATTTTAATTTAAAGATAGTTGTTCCAATATATTATTATTATTTCCTTTATTTATTTATATACATATTTTTTACATTTTCAAATATTTAAATATAAAACGACATAAAAAAACATTTAAAAATATAAAAAATAGTAGCCCACCGGTATCGGGAATAGGGTCCAGAGAGAGGAACCTCCTGTGTCCAGGAGTACCGCTTTCTGAATCAAGCCCTTGATCCAGCTGCCAAACGAGAGCCTCCTCAGGTGTTGGTCGAGGCTCTTGGCAATTAAGCCATGGGCTGATACGACTACCGGTACAATGATCGCTGAGTCCACATCCAACATGTCAAGTCAAGATACTCGATTTGTTTATCTTTCTCAGCTTGCACGAGGTTCTCGTCATGCGGGACCGTAATGTCAACAATCATTGCGCGCCGCTCTGATCGATCCACCACCACTATATCAGGCTTATTGGCTACAATAGTCTTATTTTTAGACTTTTAGTGTTTTTTTGGAACTCAGTTTTTTGCAAAAAGTTCTTTATTTCCCTTTCTAGTTGTAATTAAACCACACAAATTCTTGTCATGATTTTTTTTTTTATTTTAACTAGAAGTTATTAAGGACTACATGTCAACATAGGCCAGGAAGAAAAAAAAACAAATTTGTGAACCGATTTTGATGAAATGTCTATGGGACCAATCGCAAAATATATACATTCACATAAAAAAAGAAATTGTAAATTTTCAAATCGGTTTATAAATGATGGAGTTATGAGGTAACAAACAAAAAAAAAATACAACCGTATTGCCGCCTCAAACCTCCTCCTTTTTTTGTCGGTTAAAAATAACAAGTTGAAAATAAACCCTGATAGAAAAATTATTGTAATTTATTGAAAGAGAAAAGAGGATTACACTCTAATCAGCATTGCTCCATAAAAAATACAAGGAAAATAAATTTAAAGATTCACTGTCATACTTCCAAAAATGATTTACCGTAATTTAAAATTAAAATCGAACTCGCAATGCACGGAAAACTTTTATATTTTTTTAGCTTGTCACTACGTCAGAAAGTCGTCCTTTGCATACGAAAATTAACTTTATTATGTTTGACGCTCATTAAAATTGATCGAAAACATCCCCAATCACAATGTCATGAAATGTCTAATAAGTTTGAATTTGAAGCTATGATTGACCCAAACGTCTTGTTGAAATTTAGGATCAGCTGGTTGGAGTTTGTAAATGTTTGTTTTGGCATTAGCGTTGATGAATAGTTTATAGCTAGTTTGAGTTCAATGACTTGTAATCTGCCCATTTATGTAATGTTTAGAATAATTATTAGTATGAAATACTGTTTAGGGAAGGTATTGTTGAGACCAAGAAGTATGAAATAAAATCGGATGTGGATTGAATTACACACTGTGACATATCAAAGTATATCTACATTTCCAGTATAATATTGCATCGCTTTGTATAGATTTCTATTACAATGAAAGATCCGCCAAAACTGGTTTTGTATAGCTTGATCGGTCGCCGTGCTTACCAATAAGTTAAATCCTTTGACAACCAGTACAACAAGTAAACAGTATGATAATTTTTTATATTGTTACGTTTATAGGTTGGAGACCAGTGGTTTTTAGTCAGTGCCCACCACTTCCACACACAAGGCAGCGTGGTTTTCGCTTCCGACCAAATATCAACACCGACGCACTGAAATTGAGTGCAAAATAAATAAACTCGGCTTCGTGGCGCGATTTGCTTTGATCCTCTTACCGACTACTTTTATAAATAGGAGCTTTAATCAACGTTATGTTTGTTTTTAATTTATTTTACAGTTTAAGCAGTTGTAATTAGATATAAATAAAATATAAACACGATGGACGGTCTGTGAGAAGGATGATAATATGGCTAGAAAGGAGGTGACTGCTGAGATGACGAGTAATAGAGAAGTAAAGTATGGAAGACGCAATCATGCTGCACCGACTCCAAATAAATTGGGATATAACTAAAATGATGAGTTAAAAAAAAAACTGGCTAAGTGAGAGTCAGACTCGCGCTTTAAAAACGGCAAAAAATCATGTCTGTTGTAGGGGAGCCCCCCTTAAATATTTATTTTATTTTAATTTAATTATTTATTTTTAATATAAATGTACAACTTTATATTCTGTGAATATTTCATGCGTCTACCTGTCGCCGTTATTAATATCGAGCAAAAAAATGGCAAAAAATCACATTTGTTGTATGGGAACCTTAAATATTTATTTTCTTCTGTTTTTAGTATTTAGCGTGTTTTGTTGTTATAGCGGTAACAGAAATACATCATCTGTGAAAATTTCAACTATCTAGCTATCACGGTTCATGAGATACAGCCTGGTCACAGACGGACGGACGGACAGCGGAGTCTTAGTAATAGGGTCCCGTTTTACCCCTTTGGTACGGAGCCCTAAAAAATAAAAAGAACACGCTTTAGAATGACGTCATTTTATTTCTCGTATTCTTCTCAGCCAACCCTTTCAATATTGATACCCATATCATGGGAATTAAAAAATAAGTAGTCTGTCATCTTTGGGAGTCGGTCGCATTAGATTTAGTATGACGTCACCTAGCTAATCATTCATTGTCATTCAAACTAAACATGTATGTCAGCTCAATCGAAAACCGGGAAATGGGTCAAACTTCTAAGATTTCTTTATATAGTTATTTCAAATTACTTTCTGCAAGAAAATCTAATACTTTTCAAAGCGTACCGAACAATGATAGATGTTTCCAAAGCCTCTTTTTTAATGGAACTGTCACAATTACACCTGTGGATTCATGATTGCAGGAGATCCATACAAAAATCACAATGCGGTGCGGCACGGTCGATGTTCTTTTGTTCTGGCGGCCATTTTTTTACACTAAATCTGGCTTGCGTTTGGTCTATCATTTATAATAAAAGCTTCGTTTGTAGTAGTCTTTAGTAACTTTCTTCTCAGTTCCAGCCAGGCATCATATATAAGGATAAGTGCCAGGTTGATGGCAATAGGCTCGCCCTTATTACATGGGATTAAGAAAAAAAACCACTGCAGAAATGCTGGTTGAGATACTTAACAATTACCCATATAGCTATTTGTTCCTGTTCTCATAGTGACTTACTTAAAAAAGCCTGGACCTATATCTATGAATTAAAAAACAATCTCGAAATAGAATAAATCTAGGCTATCTATACCTAATAATCTAGTTAATAGAGTTTCTTCAAAAGTTTATGATCGATGTAACTATTTCATTCTGAAACTAAAGTTTTATTCGCTCATAAAAGTTTAGGCAAAATGACTCAGATACCCTTTGAGCCGAATTTCTGGCTCTACAACGTCGTATCACAGTTTCCGAATAGTTAGGCGTAAGAATAGGTAACGGATTGGCAGTGATACTCGCGTTTAATGTCACGGTCGTAATTTCGAAAAATTTGTTAGCTGGGTATTCCTACTCTAAAAAATATACTAAAAAACTGCCTTGTGAAATCTGCGTACTATAAACAGTGTAATTTTTGTACTTGATATTAATTTCGCGCGTTGATTTTTTGTGAATAAAACTAAACTATTAACTGATAATTATGTTGAATTGGCAGTAGTAGAACTGATAGCCAATGGAAGAAAAGATTCATAATATCCTACTTCTTCTTTTGCGTGTGGTTAGTGCCTAACCTTTTTTTTTTTTTTTACGGATGGTAAATCATCAAATGACTACCCTAGTGCCTAAGTCCTAGTGCCCTAGTGCCTAAGTCCTAGTGCCCTAGTGCCTATGCCTAACCTAGTGTCACAGTGTGTAACATGTGTGTTCTACGCTTTACTTTAATTATCTGTTAGCATAGCATAGAGCCTAGTTCTCCGTCTATACAAAGATAATATTTTACAACTTCCTCTTGTAAAAATGTCATCGAGGTGAGAACACGCTTTTCTGTAATGTTTTATCCTAAACTTATTTTTATGTGTCTATTAAGGTTTATGACCAAATATGTATTGATGACTCGCTATTCGTGAACTACTTGATTATCAAGAAATACCGGAATAGTTACCAGAATATTGTCTTGTTTTAATCTCTCCGCATGCCACCTAGACTGCCCGTAGGAGATTGCACGACCACGTCTTCCTTATATTTGCTTCACAGTACAGACAACCACACTGTGTGTACTTATTACGCACGTAAGAAGTTATACTTCTTTGGCGTATAAAACTAAAATGTTGACTAGCTAACTTCAGGGTGTATTTTGACTAGCTAACTTCAGGGTGTCGGTTTTTCGTGACGGTGTACGCACGCATTGTAAAAATTTACTCTCATCATTTTTACCTAACACGCCAAAAGAAGCATAACTTCAAAAAAAATGCGTAGGTTTACTTAGCTTGATGTACAGAATGTGTGGTTGACGGTTTTCGTGAAGAGTCCGTTTACACCTTGTATTAAGTAGTCTCTGACTTACCGTAAAGAGAGGCTATCCTTATCATTAGGTAGGTGAGGTCGGCTGCGCCCGATGTCGGCAGCGACATAGCGCAGCTTCAGCCCGGGTAGCAGGCTCGGTTCTCTATTGATGGCCGCCACGGCTAGCGGCATGGCGCCTAGCACCGTCTGGGAACAAATAGGGTCGTTAGTATTCATTTATTTTAACTTTTAAGAACGAAGAATATTGTTAAATTCTGTAAAAGAAACCCTTTAATTTTATGCGTGAGAAAAATTGCTTAGGCTGATTTCTGTAAGTAATACTGCCTCGTTGGTCTGTTATCAAAAGCGTTCCTGCTGAGCATGAGGCATTGTGCTCGCTTCCCAGGTGGGTCAAAGTGTTATACAACGTTATTTTTTGTTTATGCGAAACCCGAAACACGTGTCTAGTAATTTTATGTAAAGAATCTATATACAAAATTTCAAAACTGTATCATGAAAAATCACAAAGTTATAAGCTTTATTTGTTACCTAGTTGTCCGTACAAAAACATGCTCACCCACCACGCGGCGCCCGCGCCTCCTGGGTCGTCTTACGCTCAATGATCGCGCGGTGTCCAACTTGTAACCTTTTTTATATATTTTTGGGACAAAATATAACATGGTTTAAAAATTATTGGAATCGATTCAGTTACTTATTCTGAGCAAACTATATTCAGGTTTCGCATAAACAAAAAATAACGTTGTAGAGTTTTTGAAGTGAAAACTTCTTTAGGCGCGTTGGACATTTTTGAGATGGGGAAAACAATTGAACTCGCGACACCGTTAAACGACCTCTTTTTTTCGTTGCACAATTAACCGTATTGCTACACACAAGCCCAAAAAAAACAGTCTAGTTAAGTACTTTTTTTTTTTGTAAGATTGTTCTGTCCCACTCCTGGGCAAAGGCCTCCCCCCATTACTTCAAATTTTTTTCAGAAACATACACAGAAGGCGGTATGTAGCAGGATCTGTGCCCGGTTGATGGCAAGAGGTCTAGGAACTAAAACATAACTAGTGAAACGTGGATGTACTTACTATGCGGACGTACATCTCTGCCTAACCATTTACTAAAAACAAGCGTGTTATGTTTACTCTACTCTATCTGGATCTAACTGCTGGCAACACTATTATAGTAATATTATCTAGCCCTGTATAATCTTGGTCGTCGTTATAAAAATATATTAATATATTCAAGATATTCAAATATTGCAATAATATCTGCAAATAAAAGGTAGTGTCTACCCCGGGGCATAACAACAACAATAATGTAGTGTAACCTACGCTATATCTTGTTACTTAGACGAAAATAATTTGTTATTCACTTAATTACAGAGTAATACACAGGTTACCAAGTCGTAATAACCCCGAGTTACGAGTTTCAATTAACTGCTTTGAACCCAATCTGGCAGTTTACTTTGTGTTAATTTCATCGCCACGGTTCTCAAAACAGTGAAGTAAATCATCATGAGAAAACTTCGTGGCATGTACTAGAACCATCATTATCATCTGACTAGCCTTTTTCCAACTATGTTGAGATCGGCTTCCAGTGTAACCGGATGCAGCTGAATACCAGTATTTTATATGGAGCGACTGCCTATCTGCAGTGGCGTGCAGTGGTCCTCCACGGAGGGTAGGCCACGCATACTGACACCCCAAAAAAAAACAAAAAAAAAGAAAATCGCGCATCATCACAGTGTCGCAGGTCGCTCTACTCTACTTTAGAATTATGCCTTTCTATATCTAATCTTAACTGGCTGTTAATACTAGTTTCAATACGTGATTTACCAAATGTATTTAACTTTAAGCAAGCCTCTAAATGTTTTTCTGATAGGTCATGCTTTTTTGCCGAGGAATGAAAATTATGTAAATCAATGAATCCCTCACTCCACTTACTGGAAGTATTAAACAAAATGCACGGAAACCAAAACAATTTATTCGTGTGTACACAGCCACACAGCCAGCTAAATGTTGCATAATTTTGAGGATTGAAATGACGAGTACGAGATGAATTATTATATTTTTGAGTTAAATCTCGTAATTCGGGTACACATCTACCTTTAGGTACAACTAGAACTTTATCATTATAATGTAATTGCCCAAACTTACTGCTTTTAACTTCTAACAAACACACATTATCAGCGCAAACTTCACAACAGAACACCATTTTTACGTAAATAAACAAATAATAAACACAACAACTAATATTTACAGCACCTATACGTTTCAAAACGAATTACTTATAACTTATTAAGTTAGAAAAAGCAAAACATTCAAGATTGCGATATAAACTGCTTGTCACATGAAACAATATGGCTTCTTTAGCAAAAATAATGTCTAATTTCGATATAAACAACACTACCAAATTAAATTGCTTCATTTTCATACCGTGATCTTTTACAAAAGCGGTTATTAAATTTTGGCGGATAATACTGAGAGTTTCATTCATTAAGCTGGTTGCGTTAGGGTAGTCCGCGATAATTCAAATTTTCTCACGTTTTTTGTAATTTACAGGTCAGTTTCAGGTTGTACGTTGATGAAAAACAAGTCGCGCCAGTAAAACGTATGTAGTTACAGAAATACAATAATGAAAATCATCAATGACCTGAAAATTACAAAAAACGTAAGAAAATTTGAATTTCGCGGGCTACCTTGACCTTACGTCTTGACTTTTGTAGGGCAGCCATTCGGCCAATCACAAGCCGTCTCCAGTCGCAGGAGACGACGGCCATTATCTATGCATGTGTGCCGTTTATACACACGAAAACATGCATCAGTGTGCGTAAACTTATGAATGACTACTAGGCCCTCAATGTTCGAGCCTAAAAATACAAACGGAGCGCTGTAGTAACGTATATTACGTAGGTACGGTGCGTTCACACGGGCGCGACAAGTTGCTATAAGTATTTAACAGGAGTTTTAACTTATTTTTTAATATTTTGTGTTATTTTATTACGTAGTTGTAATAAATGCATTTGGCGTTATTGGTAGGGTAGGCTAGGCCTAATTGCCTTTATGGACGGCACGCCCCTGCCTATCTGACCTCCTCAACCCAATAGTACTCGGTAATAACCATTGGTAAGACTGGTTATCAGACTTTCGGGCCACTGACACCTGTAACGACTGTCAACTGCTTTCTGAGGCACGGAGGAAACTCGGTATGTAATGGATGGTCACCTATCCGCGGATCAACCTAGGCAAGCGCGGCTTAACCTGAAGAACGACCCGAGCGGCTGTTATTATTTACCTATCAAGTATCATCCTCCGTGCCTCTGAAAGCACGTTAAGCCGTCGTTGGTCCCGGCTGTCATTTGTAGATCTTGACACGTGTTACAGGTAGTCAGTGACCCGAAATTGTGACAACCAGTCTTTCCAGGGATATCGTATTACCTAGGCCGATGTTGAAGTCATACAGAGAAGAATAACATCGTGAGGAAGTGTGGATTTAATCATCAGTTGCAATGAGCAAACGCACTTGTGAAATAAGACAATTATGTCAAGGCAGTATTCTTAATAATATAGTGAGGAAACCAACCTGCCTGAGAGATATTTTTCGATGGCATGTAAAACCAAGTGAGAGGCCCATGGGCGGCATAAAAACTCTGACACCAGGTTAGGCACTAACTAAACGATAAAGAAAGAAACAAGATTCTTTAGATATTAATAGGTTTTGCGCCGCGGGATAGACTTTATTTCTGTCGAGCTATTAGCCCGTAGGAGGTCTCTTTATTGCCCGGTGTATTTTACAAAGGTGACATACGCCTGTCTAGGTAGCCTATTGTCTTTCGTACTTGAGGATACTTAACCTTGGTACAGTGGAACTCTTAATTGCTTTACCACCCTTAGGTTAAATGTCTCTTGCAAGTCATAAAACGATAACGTCTATGTAACTTTCAACCAACCAATTGAAGTTTTTCAAGGCACTGGAAGTTTTAACAAAAGTGGTAAGATAATTTCGAGGTTGAGTATACAGTGTACACGATAGGCACTTTTTAAAAGTGCTTCTAAAAGGGTACACTTAAATAGCACAAGTGACGATGCTTGAAAGTACACTCGATGCACAATGGGTAGTCATCTTTGGTGATGTCTATAAAAATAGCTGAAGGAATTGTAAAAATATAACAATAAATTGTTCAGAAAACTCCCAAGTTAAGAAAGGGTTCAATTCCCAGTTCGAACAAGCGTTATTGGGTTTTTCCATTAAGAATTTGTCAGTAGTAGCCTGGACCCTGTAACCTGTTGATGGCAATAGGCTCGCCCCCTATAACATGGTACTCAAAAATAACTGGCGAAATGTGGGTTTACTATGGTACGTCACGATGTGGGTACCCCTCTTGAAAGCACCTACGTTCCCAACTGGGGTAACCAATTGATGCAGCCCACCGTACATCTCCGCCTAACCCTTCCGGGAAAACAGCCGTGATATTATGATATTTCTAAGGACGTATCATTAACGAATAGGAAATTGCAAATTCAATGTCAGCTTAGCCACATTTTACACACATCTCCTGAGGTCATGGTCGAGGCGTAAGATGTCGTAGTTTCCCGATCACTTAAGTCAAATAAAAAACCGACCCAGTGCTAGTCGGACTCGCACATGAAGGGTACCATACCATCGTAATAGTCCCCTTTTTATTTTTATTATTTGTTGTTGTACTGGCAACAGAAATACACATTCTGTAAAAAATTCAACTGTTTACATAGGTAGACCGTTGAATTTTTTACGTAATAGTACGGCCCATGAGATACAGCCCGCTGACAAACAGACGGACGGACAGCGGAGGTCCCGTTGGTTACCCTTCGGGTACAGAACCCTGAAAAATAAAACATTCCTAATATAAAAACAGGGAAACTACAATTCTTGAATTAAAACCTCGCTACAGTCGTCAGAATTAGCAAAGTTATTACAACGGGATAAAGTTGCAAATCACTATTGATTTACAGGCCGTACCCGGTCAGCGTAATTGATGCTATCGGAATGCCATGCCACACGTGGAACTCATCTACCTCAATTCGAAAGCAAAATTGCAATTGTATTACCCGAGCATTCTGTCCCACAAATAGTGCGTCACAGGCATTTCTATTAAAAGCGTAATAAGGAATTGTCGTTAGTTTGTAGCGCAGCAATAGTAACCTTGACCGTGAAATTGTGTAGCCTAAGGCTGGGGTTCACTATAGTATATTCAAAATCAAATATTTGTTTGCAATTTATATTACTTTCACTTTAACAATAAGTGCGGGCAGGGTAGTGGGCCAACGAAACGACGGTTTTTAATCTTTTCCCGTTGGCCCCACCAGTGGGGACATGGCAATGGGGTCAACGGGAATACAACATCAAATTTTACTAAAGTAGAGATTTTAAAATGACTAACACTACTGAAATAGTCATAAAATATTGTTCATAGAACTTCACAAACGTAACCAGCTTTTATGTTTTTCATGAAAACTAAACTTTTTTATATATCATTTTAAATAACTTTGTGGAACGAAATTATGAACGCAGATTGGTGCACAGCCAATAGCCACGCACAGTCTCTCATTCCAACTATCCTTTAGTTCGCAAATTCAGAGTGTGATTTATTTGCCTCGAGTTCGGTTTAATTCCGTCATCCCCATTTTGATTCTTCTCCTGATACAGGGTGTGTGTGGTTAAACGTGGGTAACTTTAAGAACGTGTAGAAGTCATGGAATGAAAAACTTTTTTAAATGAAGCCAATCATGAAATTACGAAAAAGGTCGGCTGTTCCTACGTTTTTTCAAGTTGTACGTATATTATTATCGTATGAGTATGGAGCAGACAGCTGCGATCATGAACTACCCCTATCGCTTTCGGTTCGACGACGCGGTCGGGTACTTTACGCAAAATTAACGTAATGAATGTTTATTTCTGTTTAAATCGCTTATTAGAACACCAGAGAAGTGCACGAGTGTGTGCAGTTGTGGACTATGGAATGTATTTGTCAGAACTTGTAGTACCGTTTATCATAAAATCACAGCTGTTATCCCCAGAAATTTTAAGCAGTCGTGTAACTAATAGTACACTGAAAGAAAAAGTAGTTGCCATAATCAAGATTTGGTTTAGATTAAGTAATTTGCTCGAATCTGAGCCTATCAAGCACAATGATCACAGCTAATAGTTTTATTTGATTGAGATTTGAAACGGGATCTTGTTTGGAGTTATCACAAATCCTATTTGCAGCAATCAAGTCAAAAGTAAGTTAGTTGTGTCAATCAAGCATTTTGATTACTTCAATAAAGATTGTCTCTTTTTTAACTCTTCTACAATGATGTCATGTTAAGGGTGATCAAGAAACATGTTTTGAGCGTTCAATCATTTGAGCTAGTATTGCTGCAGTCATGTCGTGATGATCAACTTAACTAAGATTTTGATTAATCTAAACAAGATATCGTCAATCAAGATAAAAAGTCACTTGATTGGCGTGAATTTTTTTCAATGTAGGTACACCCACTTTGCCAGTTGCCAGGAAAGAGTCTATTGCATCTACCGGGCAGAAACACAGGCTCCGTGGCTGCTACTAAGAAATTACTGACGTAAAAAGGACCTAATGCTCATCATTCGCTCTTGCGACCACTAGAGCAACTAAGAACGTGTAAAGCAGGCAGCGGTATAATAAAGTGTCTGTAAAACGTTACTTTGATTGCACATTTCTCAGAATCGCGCATTGACGCAGAAGACATTCGTTTAATTGGGTCACACATCCACAGCTGAGTTCTCGAGAGGCTCACGTATGTCCTTCGTTACAATTTTAATTACGTGAGCTTAGTGACACGTTTTCGTTTTACAATCCCGTGTTTATATCTAGGTTGTGATATTTGTTTTAGTTTGTTTTCAACAAATCTGGTAAAAGACTTTGCAAAAACATGTCGTTTATAAAGTGTGTCAAACATGTATCTAATCTAACTAATACTTTTAAACGAGCAATTCTTTTATTTATATAATCTGAATCTCGGAAACGGCTCCAACGATTTTCATGAAATTTAATATGCGGGGAGGGGGTTTCAGGGGCGATAAATCGATCTAGCTAGATTTCATTTTTAGAAAATGTCGTTATGTCCGAGTTACCGAGCAAAGCTCGGTCATCCAGGTACTTTTAATTATTTGAGACATGTCTTGTTGACTATTTGATAAGCTTTCCACCAGTTTTTTTACTATCTGGTTTTAGTTGTAAACAATAAACGAAAACAGAAGTTGTTATTTTCAGAAAATGCCTTAACATAATCGGCTTATAAACTTTCCATCCTACATAGGTCAAAGACCTCTGTCTGCGAAAGGGGGCGATCCATGATCCTACTCAGGATCAATGCGATGTTGATAAATGACTTAATAAAGGTTTAACCTTAGCTAGTGACTGCTGTAAGCAATTACAATGTAAATAAAAATACTGCAATGTGAATATAAGTAAGTACAGGCATTCGAAAATGTTATAAGTACGTAATTTGACTAACAACAGTAAGTAATTCAGAAAGGAGTTTAACTAAATTTAATAAATTGATAACATATTATGTTATGATTAAATATGTCAGGATTTATTCCGTTAGGCTCGAGCATTATGTGGGCAGCCGATGGGTTTCCTGCTATGAAAACTCATTGGGTGCGATACACTGTTTCTAGCATAACTAACAAAGTACCTCAGATTACAAATAAACACAATAACACGGGACACAATGAATCGTCCTACACACACTACACTGACTGTCGTCCTAGCGTCGAGCTGTAAATATCAGGAAAGCGGAAGCGCCAACAAATACTTACAAATTAACTTAAATATAATTTGAAATGATGATGATGAAATAGTTACGAGTAAGAATTAATTACCTCCACCTATTGGCTAAAAATGGCGCACTTTCCCCCTCTTTGGTAACGTAGACACAGAGCCTGCTGTTAAGGAAATCCAAATACTGTTTTTTTATGTTAGTCTTTTCGTAACCGTCGAGCTGTACAGTTCAAATAAAGTGTTTATCCAAGTCACAGTGCACAGTTGTTCTTTCACTAAGGCTTTGTATCCATCACTAGTATGAATTGTATTGTACCATCATCATCATCTTCCTGCCCTTATCCCATTCTACTTGGGGTCGGCGCAACACGTTTTCTTCTTCCATTCTCCCCTGTCAGAGGTCACGGCATCATTTACTCCTTTCTCTTTCCTTTCTGTTGTACCATATCGTCAGCCTAATTCGTTAACCTGCTTAGTCCATTTTTTGGTAAGCAGACTTAGCAGGTTAATGAATTAGGCCGATGATATTGGAAGACAAAGCTCACAATCGTATCTCCCATTCCCTGAATTTTATTTCTAAATTCAGGTCTACATAAGCTGTGGCTTGTCATCCACAGAGAAACTAAACCTATTTTCAAAGTTGTAATCTGCCAAACAGCCTTGTAATGTGTCCCCTATTGTTCAAAACCAGGTCAGCATTTAATTCGTATTGCACTTTCCTAGTTCTGTATTATGTTCCATATTGAATTCTAAGCACCTTGTGAATGGCTTTAGCATATTATTATGTAAATAACGAGCTGTTTGTTTGTGTGTTGCCCAAAGCTACAGAGAATTGTTTGTTTAGTGTGTACTTCTTTTCAGCTTTGCCATTTCAAAGACTTATAGAAAAGAGAGTTTATCGCCTCTGTTTATTGAGTAACTGACCGACCTGACTGAACTGAGACTGCCTCGTTGGTCGAGTGGTCGCAAGCGCGACTGCTGAGCATGAGGTCCTGGGTTCGATTCCCAGGTCGGGCGAAGTGCTATTGGGTTTTTCTATCAGGAATTTCTCAGTAGCAGCCACGGAGTCTGGATTTGTGCCCGGTTGATGGCAATAGGCTCGCCCCCTATTACATGGGACTTAAACATAACTGGCGAAAAGTGGGTGTACTATTAGGTACACCTCTGCCTAACCCTACGGGGATTACAGGCGTGATGTTATGTGTTTATTGAGTAATTAGTCCGCCGAAACTGAAGCCGACTGCCTTGTTGGTCTAGTGGTGGCAGGCGCGACTGCTTAGCCTGAGGTCCTGGGTTCGATTCCCAGCTCGGGCCAAGTATAGGGTTTTCCCATCAGGAATTTCTCAGTAGCAGCCGCGGAGTCTGGATTTGCACCTGGTTGATGGCAATAGGCTCGCCCCCTTTTAAATGGGACTTAAACATAACTGGCGGTTGGTTGTACTATTACACCACTGCCTAACCCTTCGTGGTTTACAGGCGTGTGCAAAAAAAATATACGAGAAAACAAACCTACTAAATCTCACATAGCTTTACACATTTGCATTCTCATTAAGAAAATTACCAATAATTCCGTACAATGAAACATACGTCCACATAAAAAAAAACAACAACACACAATACAAGAAGCAAAAACTAATTCCAGCTAATGACTGCACGGGCACGGACTAATTGCGGCAAAAAAACAGTATTAGTGAAGGGAACACAACTGTTTAATAATTTACCAAAAGATCTAAAGAAGTGTGACAATATTAACATATTTATGAGTAAACTAAGTATGTATATAACGTCGCCACCGCCCCGTAGGCAAATATTATATTATGATTTAGAAGTAACTTTGTATCTCATTATAAGTGAACTATTATTTATAAGTTCATATGAGAAATAAATGTCTTTAAACCTATGTTATGTTAGTCCGCCGAAAATAATTTCGCTAGCATCAAAACAAGGAACTTATGTGGTGGCAAAAATCCTACAGGATTCAGTGAACATCGCCCGTCCAGTCTCGCATGACATCGGTAGTTGGTAGGTAGCTGTTCTCAAGTGAGTTTTTGTTTCTCGTTTGAATAGAAATACCTGGCGAGACACGTCTTACATATGTACATACATATCTAACAACAGCTTTTACTCGCAGCTTCACTTGGCTTATGATCGTAAATTATCCCGCGGCAACGTTACTCTGCTTGTGTTAATATAATTCAATCATGATTCGAAAGACACGTGGCGCCGTCTAGTGTCATAAGAACGTTATTGTTGTTTTGCTCGGGAACCGGACTTTTTTTTCGGATGAAAAATGTCCATTACCTATGTCCGTTTCTGTACGATGATGATCGGTTCAGTGGTTTAAGCGTGAAAAGGTGACCAACCAACTTACTTTCACATTTACAATATTAGTTGAATGACACTCACGAATAATTTAAACGACCCGCCCCGGCTTCGCACGGGTGCAATGTATATATAAACCTTCCTCTTGAATCAGTCTATCTATTACTGAAAACTGCATTAAAATCCGTAGCGTAGTTTAAAATATCTAGGGACCGACAACGGGAAGCGACTTTGTTTAATACTATGTAGTGAAGTGATAGTGATGATTTTCGGCATCGGATCAATAATTCCGAAGATTACCTCTACTGTCTACCTAACGACTGTCAAAGATCTTCAAATGACAGCCGGGACCAACGGCTTACCGTACTGCTTGCCTAGGTTGGTCTGAGACTTAGAGAGCAACCCGAGCGGCTGTTATTATTTAGCCACGAGCTCCTCTACCTTACAAGATTACCACTTCTCACATGAGTGTTTTAATCAACTTATAGTGAGATCCACGTGGACATTTTCACCTCCTGGCTGGCAACTAACTCTACTCCTACAAATCAGCTTTTTGTTTGTTTAACTGCAATCAAAAGTTTGTTAAGTAGCTGTTTGCGGACCGCTTGCAGCTTGCCCTCGGGACTTCATCGTTTAATTTAATCCGTGTGGGTACCTGTGACTCGGATACGTAGATAGTGTTCTTAGTACTTAGTAGTTAATTTATCTAGTTGCTTTTAGAAGTCCTTCCAACCTCTCCTCGTGGTATTATTTGTGTAACTGTGCAACAGGTCACAACTCTCGGTTCTATTTTCACTAACATTAAGTGACACCTTGAAAGCGTGTGTATTAAAACACAATTAGAATCTCAACAGAGCACTTTATTCAGGCATTAATTCTGTTATCACGTAGTTTTAAAGAAAACGTGCTAAAAATACAGAACACAAAAATAACATACCGCACGCCTGTAATCACCGAAGCGTTAGGCAGAGGCGTATACCCAAATTTCGCCAGATTTGTTTAAGTCCCATGTAATAGGGTGCGAGCCTATTGCCATCAACCGGGCACAAATCCAAACTCCATGGCTACTGAAAAATTCCTGATGGAAAACCATTATAACACTTTGCCTGACCTGGGAAAACCCAGGACCTCATTTATGGTCAGCAGCAGCAGTCTCGCTTGCAACCACTAGATCAACGAGGTAGACACAAAAAATAAGGACCTTAAAGTAATGCGTTGGAAGTTTATTTTCAATGAGTTTAAGCTATAAATATTACTGGAAGCCATTTTTTCTCCGAGCGATTGAAAACTTCAAAGGTGATTCCGTATAAACTCAATAAGTTGGTTGGTAGAGTCAGGAGGGAAATTAAGTTTTGAATTCAATTACATTCTTAGTTAGTTCGAAGAAATATTTATTCAATGAAGTCTGCTTCTCTCTAATCAGCTATTTAGCTACTTAAGTGTTCCGTCTCTAGTATTTTATTACTACCGTCTAGCGTTGAAAAAAGCAGGAAAAATTCCCGTTTTTTTCCAATTCCGTTGCTTTTGTAAATGTTTCTTTCGAAAGTTTCAAGAACTTTTGCCAGTATATTTTTCATATTTTTGTCCAATAAAACCGAAAAAAACCGAAAAATATGAAAGAAACGGGAAAGTTTCCATGTTTATTTTTCAAATACGTACAAGTACTATAATAATTAGAGTTCCGTACCCAAAGGGTAAAAACGGGACCCTATTACTAGACTCCACTGTCTGTCTGTCTTTCTGTATCGCTGTCAGTCGGTTTGGCTGTCTGTCTGTCTGGCTGGCTGTCTGTCTGCCTGTCTGTCTGTCACCCAATTAACTGAAAACCATGACGGAAATACCAAAATCGCGCCATCTTGGACTTACATTTTGACAAACACTGAATAAAACACCCATTCAAATTAAGAACACGAAAACAGCGATCCCAACTGTTTTCTTCAACTCAGCCTACCCTTCAAGTAATAACAGGCGTGATGTTATGTTATGTTGTATTCACCTCCCGTATGTTTTTTTTTTTATTTTTTTTTTCAATAAAAAAATTTCAAAACATCAACCGATACATTCGAAAAGTTCCCGTTTCTTTCCAAAAGATGCCTTCTGATAATTTTTCAATGTAACATGCGAAAAAAACGGAAAAATGGTTTGTTTTAGGCATTTTCAACGCATTACAGCTCAAGAGCCACAAGAGTCGACAAGTCGCTTGAGTGTACTCAAGTGACTTGTCGACTTGAGGAAAAAGAAACAAAAGTTGTTTGGAGCAGAAACAAAAGTTGGTAACAAAGTATGACTATAAATCAATTTATTTACGTTTTTTTTTTTTTTCAAATTAAATATAATCTTGCAAACATAATATCTTCAATATAAATCAAAAGCTTGTCGTTGGTCCAGTAAGCGTCAGTAAAGAAAACGTCTCGTGCCAATAAAGTACCAGGCTGTCATAATTAAGGAGACGCTTACCTCACCTGATACCTAACATTAATACGGTACTCACGCGACGAGAACAAGTGAACGGGGCCATTGATAACAAAACAGTGATAAAATTTTCACACTTTATCATCTTCTTTCCAAGTTACTTGAGTTCGGCGCAACACGTTTTGTTTTGCTTTCATTCTCCGTCACGCTATCATTTATTCGTTTTTCTTTCATATCCATAATCCGCATCAAATAATCCTTCCATATTCTCTTTGCTCATAATACTTTCATATTATCTTTGTTTTCCTCCTCTTTTCCGTCCATCAACACATATTCGATATAAATAAAATATCTCGATGCTCCCGTGGATTTTTATTGTGCCTCGGGAACACACAAACGTGACCCCAAAATAATACTGTACAAAACCTCACAAAAGTGCTTTGACTAGATATAAGGCTGTAAATAAATGCTTCCATTCTAACCGGATGCAGTTATATACCAGTATTGAGTGACTGCCTAGCGATGACCTCTTTAAGCCAGTTAGTACTAGGTAATACGATATACCCCTTAATACGGCTGATTGTCGGACTTTCTTGCCACTGATCTGGATCAACGGCATACGGCTTTCTGAGGCACGGAAGAACCTCGGTATGTAATGGGTTGTCACCCATCCACGGACCAACCTAGGCAAACTAGGTTATTATTTAGCCACGAGCTCCCACGAGCCACAAGCCTACAGTTTGTATAATTTACAATTTGTTTTCTTCAAAAGTTTGAGCACCTTTAAAACTAGTAATGTTGTAAGTTTTATTTCAATCCCGAATAAATTGAAAATTTTCTCTTGGATACAGAATTTCGCTGCCAGGAGTTTTATAAGCTAGTACAGTCAGCCAATTTAAAACGTAAACGGTGAATGTGAAATCGCTGCAACAATGAACTGCGGTTGGTTTAATAAATTGCTCCAGTGCGTAAAATTTAAAGAATAATACAATTATTTTGATAAAAAGGAAAAAGACAGTCTAGGTAGACGTTAATGGTGTCGATGATACGCCATGTTAGAATTAAGTAAGTTTACGATTTAACTAAACCAACTTTAATTACCGAAACCCAAGCTTGCATGGCAGACGTAACCCAACATTCAAATTATTTGAGTGATACCCAGGGAAAGAGTAGAGAAAGAGTAGGTTTTACATCTCTTGTGAGATAAACTACCTTCTAATTTATTTGTATACACTAAAAAAAACGCACTCCAATCAAGTGATTTTTTAACTTGATTGACGATATCATGTTTAGATTAAATCGTAGTTAAATCGATCATCACGACATGATTGAGCAATACTAGTCAAATGAAAACTAAAAAAACACACTTTTACCCTGTAGTACTACAATAGTGTCGTAAATAAAGTCAAAGGTCCAGATTTATTACCAACTAGCGACCCGTCCTGGCTTCGCACGGGTGCAATGTAGATATAAACCTTCCTCTTGAATCACTCGATCTATTGCTGAAACTGCATTAAAATCCGCTGCTTACTTTAAAAGATCTAAGCGTACAAACAGCGGGATTGACCTTGTTTTATATTATGTAAAGATTAGCTTTTGTACGCGGCTTCTCTTGCATTATAGTTATAAATTATCTCACGGTACCGTTCTAAACATAGCTTATGAGACACGAAGATAATATAGCTTGCCATTAGTGGATTTTTTTGGGATCGGATAAGGAGTTCCGAAGATTACCTCCATCATCCGAATAAAGTTTGTAACTACACAAACTTTACCCCTCTATAATATAAGTATTGTCAGTGTAAGCCTACATGAAAAGATTTCCAACACAAATTGAGGGCGTAATCTTACATACTGGAACTAAGCAGCATCCGCAGCCCGTATTAGTTAGTAGTGATAGATGAGCTCAACTCAATAGAGTCGGACGCTATTGACCCCTACCAAGGATTTATTGCAACAGTGGAACGGATAATTTATTGGTGTAGGTTTATATCATCTTGGGTGGATCTTATTGACATGTGTGTGTGAATCATCGGACACGGTGCGGATTGACGACACTGAACGATTGACTGCTGCGCTGCGTGTCGCGGGTTCGATCCCGCACGGAACAAATATTTGTATGGCCTACAGATAGTTGTTCTGGGTCATCGACTTTCAAATCACAACGATTCTAAAGAAGTTTTCACTTTAAAAAATATCGGAGCGCATAACGTGACGCCTGTTTACACTGAAAGGTAAGGCAGAGGTACCCTTGTCAAGTATCAACTTTACATTGTGACTAGAAAATACTTAATTAGCACATCATCCACGTTGACGAAAAAGAAAAATTACGAACAGACGGCGCGGGTGCCGCCACTAGTAGCGCTGTCAGAATAATTATTATACTGCCGACTTTTATTTTTAATTGTGAGTTTTATAGTCTGTTGTCTCGTTTATCGTCATTCTCCTGCCCTTATCCTAATTTATTTAGGTTTTCTTCTTCTACAGTTATGTTAGTGTAAAAAACAGACAATAGAGCATCTTCACTATGACTCTGTTGTCTGCTTATTGTGCACGTCTTTTGCAAAATTGTCTTCAATTAAAATACTTAATTATTGTAGACTAAATTGTCTTCAATTAAAATATTTAATTATTGTAGACTAAATTGTCTTCAATTAAAATATATAATTATTGGATCGTTTATTACTACATCTACACATTGTTTTACATTTTTCTTAAAAATAAAACCATATAAAAACATTTAAAAATATAAAAAATAGCGGTCCGCCGGTGTCGGGAGCAGGGTCCAAGCTACCGGTGGTTAGGGCTCCAGAGACACAATGCGAGCAGTATCGAGGAGTACTGCCTTCTGAATCAGGCCCTTGATCCAACCGCCTAAGGAGAGCCTCAAAAGATGGTCGTCGAGGCTCTGAGCCATAAGGCCATTGGCCGTTACGACAATCGGCACAATGATAGCCGAGTTCACATTCCACATGTCGACAACCTCGTGTGCCAACTGCCAAGTCAATATATTTTATTTGTTTCTCTTTCTCAGCTTTAACGAGGTTCTCGTCATGCATGATGGTGACATCGATTATCATTACGCGACGCGCTGATCTATTACCACTATGTCAGGCTTATTGGCTACAATAGTCCTGTCAGTAATGATAGACCGATCCCAGTACAGCGTGACATGGTCTTTCTCGGGAACTGGATCGGGCACATACTAATTATTGTAATTATTATAGTGACCTAATGAGAAAAGTTTACGATTTTTACGACAGTAGTGGATTTTAGTGTTGCTTAGTATTCTTAATATATTTAAATGAGTTGTATTCACTCTAAAAGGACCCAAAACAAACAAAAGAGTCTCTTTATTAACAAAATATGATAAAAAACACATTTGTAAACGAGGCATCGTTAACCAACCATGAAAACGGTTTTCATCAAAAATAAATCGTACATTCGTGCGATTTTATTTAAATATAAAGAAAAATGCTAGGAACATTTTCTGAACTGTATTATGTATTCTGTCTACTTGGCAGCCATTTTTCATTTCTGTGATCAAATATTTAAATATAATAAATAATAATTTATTGTCATAATTATTCTTTGAATTTAATTTCGTATCATAGTGATATCATATTATAGATCAAACGTAGTAGGTACTTTGCTAAAATTAATTATGAGCCATAAGGTGTGTTCGGCGTGCTTTTTAAGTTTTGTCGTTTGAACAAAAAAAAACAACTAGAACCTTATACAATACAATTTTTCCTCGAACCAGTTATTAAAACATTTATTCCAATCCAAAGTAGGGGTGCAAAATATAGCTGGCTTCACCGGACTGGAACCTTTGACTTCGTGGTCAAACGCTTCTATCTCCCAATATGTCACATGACAATCTCCGAGGATTAGGTGTCTCACAGCAATGATGTTATCTTCAGTGAAGGCGGATTTTGGACGTCCTTCACGAGATTTGTCACTAAGACTTGTATGTCCACGCTGGAATTTTAAATAACACCGTTCTACAGTCCGCAGACATGGGGCTTTATCATGGAACAAAGATGTTAGTTCTTCGAAACACTGAGGCCGTGTTAGGCCTCTTAGGAAGTTATAGAAAATTATTGCACGGACATTTTCCTTAGTGAGATTCATTTTCGTATGTGACCAAACAATTGCATTAATCATAATTCCTTCAATTCTTTTGATATTCTAAATTCCAACACATTTGAATATTGAACTGTTCTAAATTCAAAATTGGCGGCAAATATGTAAACGACAGAACTGAAAAGGCATGCCTGATAATACCTAGTAACATGTTTGTGGAAGTCTGATACGCAATCGCTTTATGTAAAAGTAGTTTTTGTCAGCAGCTTAACTCGCGTTGATTTAGAATTTGACAGTAAATTCGGGTTGTACTCTGCTTGTAATAATATAATTGAATCACGATTCGAAGACACGTGGCACCATCTATTGTCATAAGAACGTTATTGTTGTTTCCCTCAGGAACAGTTCTTTTTTTCGGGATGAAAGGTTCGTTTCTGTACACCTGACAACGTATGCATATGCAAATTTCAGGATGATCGAATGTGGTTTAAGTAAAAGGTGACAAACAAAAACTTTCTGCGAAAAAAAACCGACTGACCGGTGACTTCGTTTGTTTCATTGTAATTTTTTGTCACCGAATTCCGAAAGTAATTTAAAAAAAGTTATTTTAGTTTTTTTTAGTATTTTTTTGGAAGTCGGTTTTTTTTCGCAGAAAGTTTTTTATTTTACCCTTTTTAGTTGTAGACTTTTTAGCATACCCCATAAATTCTAATCATGAATTAATTTTTATATTGTAACCAGAACTTTAAGGAAGTACTCGTCAAGACGAATCAAACGAGTCCAAACTCGATGGGGTTGTCGTTTTATAGCGGAGTTCTTAAAGCGACCTTACAGCTCCATCACCAGACCCTGGATACTATCTAAAGACAAACTACTCATTAAGACGAATCAAACGAGCCCAAACTCGATGCGGTTACGTCGTTTTATCACGCAGATCCTATGGCCACCTTACAGCTCCATCATCAGACCCTGGATATCATCTAGAGACAAAGTACTCGTCAAGACGAATCATACGAGCCCAAACTCGATGGGGTTATGTCTTTTCATAACGGAGTTCCTAAGGCCGCCGTCCAGCTCCATCATCAGATCAGCTCCATGTCATCGATATATTGTACTATCACGCGATATACATAAGCGTGCAAATTTTTAATTCAATCGGAAATCAGGAAGTGTGCCAAATTAAACACGCAAAACTTCAGGCGTCGTCGCGTGATATAGCAATTAACGTGAAAACATACCAAATTACTGAACCGATTTTGATGAAATTTCTATGGGACCAATCGGGAAGTATATCCTTTCACATAAAAGAAGAATTTTTGAAATCGGTTAAGAAACGACGGAGATATGAGGTAACAAACACAAAAAAAAACATACAACCGAATACATACTCCTTTTTGAAGAAAGTCGGTTAAAAAATACAAACTTATTTTCGCATTTATGATATTAGTAAGAAAAGGAAGTAAAGATACTAGCATTCAGGTGCATCCTATTCAACTTGAAGCCGGCCCCAATATAATTGGGAAAAGGCTAGACAGATGTTGATTTACTATTCGAAATTTGAAGACGTGGGTGCTTTTTGATGTGTGTCTATGGCCGATCCATGATTCCCATTGGACAGAACTGTGATAATGTAATGAAGAGAAATAAATTACCCCATTAGTCTCGTGAGGCAACGTCCTACAGACATACTCCGTGTCACAGCACTGTTGACATCACGGCTGTACTTACTCAGAATAAATAATAGCTTGTTTCTTTAATGTGACCTATTTATATGTTGTTTATAAGTTTTATTTGCTGTGACTGCTTTTTTTTAGCATAGGTATACAAGAGCTACAATAGTATAAATATCTTTGAAGATCGTGGCCGTTTTAGTCAAAACCAACGCCTCTCAACTTGTTTCTTGAATACCCTATGTATATACATTTTGGAACAACGTGCTTTCCGAGGCAATAAGGCGAAGAAACTCGGTATGGATGGTCCCCTATCCACGGTCGGACGGTCTTGACTGTCTGTTATTATTTAGCAACGGTAATTATGTCATATATATAAATAATAAATAAGGCAATAAAGAAATTTATTATATATCGGAGGAAGGGGAAGTAAACGGAGAACTGACTGTTAGGTGCATACAATCAATTGATAAGATTGATTGTTAATTAAAAATAACATGTTAAATCCTAACTTAATCTGATTTGATTTATTACATTTTCATATTGTCTTAATCTAACTAATGTATTTAAGTCACTGTCAAGTCAAGTTCAAGTAGAGGATAAATCTAGAGCAGGGTCGAGGCGCCATCTTGACTTTCTTGACTTTTGTGTGACGGAGCGAGGATTGTTGGGAGAGCAGTGGCTGATCGAGATGGATCTCTGATGAACCAGAGATCCATCTCGATCCGCCACCGAATAAGTTGAATTGGTGTCGCGAACCTGTTGCTCGAATATAGTTGCCAAGCAAATTACTTATTGTGAGATATTGATTCCTTCAGTGACTATCAACGTTGTAAAAACAGCCATTACATCGTGTGAAACAATGAATACTTTGTTTTGTGCTCGTATTTCAGAATAACGCTCACTAAACTCGACAATGTCCAGAAGAATGCTGTTTCTCCGACATATATATAAGACCCATCAGATTGCAAATGTCGACCTTTTTGAATTTCAAACTGAACCGTGCTACGAAAAGTGTCCCGAGATTGGACGTCCTTTTCTGCTCAATTTCTTTAACCCCATTTACCACACGCATGAATAGTAACGAGGTAACGACCTTTTGATTCTTTTATTTTTCAAGTTTTATTAGCTTTTACATAGTATTTGTATAATTTATTGTTCATAGAACAAAGATCGGGATATCGGAAACCGTTTCGGTCTGAACCCTGGAATAAAATCATCAATTAATATTTTTTACCCGACTGCCAAGGAAGGGTTATGTTTTTTTGTCACATCGTTTTTAAATAACGATACAAATTACGTCTGCGTAGTGTCGCTCGATACTTTTTGAATATATATTTGGTGTAAATAGTTCTTCACCATAACTTCAGTCCAGAATGACCCTTGCTTTAAAAAAGCAAAACGAGCAAAGAAAAAAAAGCAAAGTAAGGCAAAAAACAGGGAAAACCAGTATAGGGCAGAAGCCGTACCCTGTTTGAAACCCCTTAAATATTTATTTTATTCTGTTTTTAGTATTTGTTGTTATAGCGGCAACAGCAATACATCACCTGTGAAAATTTTAACTGTCTAGCTATCACGGTTCATGAGATACAGCCTGGTGCCAGACGGACAGGCAGACAGACATACAGACAGACGGAGGGACAGCGGAGTCTTAGTAATAGGGCGGGACCCTTTGCCTTTTACCCTTTGACTACGGAACCCTAAAAAGAAGCAATAAGCCGCCACAGTTCCCCGAATGAAACCGACTATTGCTTTGAGATAGTTCCAGTCCAGTGGGATTTAAAATTGAAGCTGTTGGGTTACTTGAGACGGAAATAAAGTATTGAAGAAAAATATTCTTCAAAGAAGACGATGAGACTATATAATATCATTTATGAACGTTTCTTGTTTATTTCAACACGGTAATGCTCCAATGAACCGGGGCGTATTAAATAACGAATGGTCACCAATTTTTCGGAAAGTGCATAAAAAGTTGCGCAAAAGCTTAACAACATACAAACAACAGGCAAACCTAGATAGATGAATATGTATACCATAGTCTTTACTGACTGCCTCGTTGTCGTAAGCGCGACTGTCAGCAGTCGCGCGTCAGGTCCTGTGTTCGATTCTCAGGTTGAACAATTTTTTCTTGGGTTTTTCCATCAGGAATTTCGCAGTAGCAGCCACGAAGGCTGGAATTGCACCCGGCTAATGGCAATAGGGTTGCCTGTTGGACCTCGCCTCTACATGGGACTTAAATAAATCTATTATATTATATTATTATATTATATTTATATACATATAATAAGACAGTAAAAAAACTGTGTCTGTACATTGAATATATTAAAAAAAAATGGGGGGTGTTTAGAAACAGCAATAGAGCACGAATCCAAAAAAAAAATTCTGTCTGTTTGTCTGTACACGCTAATCTTCGGAACTACTCGATGGATTTGAATGTTTTTATTTTGTTGTATAGGTATTAAGTCTGGGCAACATATAGGCTATAATTTATCTTGGAAACTTGAACACCTGATGCAGAACCGCAACAGACCAGCTAAACTATAAGTGATACAAAAATGGTACCATAGCAAAAATTTTTCCACATAATGAGCATTTTCTGCTAAGAGAATAAATTTGAAGATCTGGAACAGCTGATGTGGAACTCTAAGAGCCCAGCCACACTGTAACATATATAGGAATGACGTCTTAGCAAGAGTTGTCCAGCCTGATGAGCACTCTCTGTTGACGAATAAAAATTGAAGATCTGGAACATCTGATGTGGAAATTAAAGCTATCACTAATTTCACTGTATTTCTACCAAAGGGTATCGTATTACCCCGAACTAACTGGGTTGTGGAGGGCCGATAGACAGTCGTTCCATGTAAAATACTGGTATTCAGCTGCATCCGGATGTACTGGAAGCTGAACCCAACAGCACTACATATTATAACACAATGTTCTCCGCCGCGTTTATCTGTCTATTCGCGATAAACTCAAAAATAACTGCACTGATTTTCATGTTATTTTCTTAAATAGATAGAGTGGTTCTCGAGGAATTTTTTAGTATATAATTCGTCAAGTTTTTGTACAAATTGGCTAAAATATAATGATATTTGTTGGAGGTGTTGGAAAAAAATAAGCCGTCTGGGGGAGCTTTCAACGAAACGCTGCCCTTTAATATATAATACAACATGTGTTTAAAGCAGTTCACGTTTCCGGATCAGTAGAAGACTACACGTGTCGTTCCAGTACCCAAGGGTAGGGCAGGTCCAGATGTCAGCGGTTACAGACCAGTTGCAGTGTTGTCGACGCCGCCAAAAGTTTTTGAAGCCGCTATTCAACGCTGCATACAGGGGCAAGTCCGAGCGCAACTGCCGTACGCGCAGCACGGCTTTCGGCCAGGACGCAGCACTTCCACCAACCTGCTTAACTTCATGGCACAGGTTATTCCGGCAGTTGACGCTGGAGTACAGGTAGACGCGGCGTACTTTGACTTCAAAAAAGCCTTCGACACCGTGGACAATGATGTCTTATTAAGGAAGCTGGCAGATGTAGGATGTACTCCACACTTGCTATAGTTCTTTGTCAGCTATATGAGGGACCGCCAACAGTACGTTGACTACAATGGGTACGAGTCGAAGCCGTACTTCACCAGGTCCGGAGTAAGCCAGGGTAGCAATTTGGGGCCTCTTGAATTTATCATAATGATAAACAGCTTGCCGGAGGTCGTCAGACATGGCTCATGTTTATTGTTCGCAGATGACCTCAAGTTGCTGCTCGAGGTAAGGGACGAGTATGACTGTGAGCGACTCCAGGATGACATTGATAGGGTGGTGAAGTGGAGCCATGACAACAAGCTGTACTTCAACGTGTCCAAATGCTCGGTAATATCCTTTAGTCGTGCGCGCGCCCCTGTCCGCTATGAGTACAAAGCAGAGGCGGTACCCATGCAGCGAGTTACGCAAGTGCGTGATCTAGGGGTGTATCTCACTCCAGATCTTACGTTTCGCGAGCATATCATTAAAATATGTAAGAAAGCGTACAGGAACCTTGGCTTTGTACTCAGGCAGTCGCAGGGGTTCACTAATATTACGACTATTAGGGTATTATACGACACTCTAGTCAGGAGTCACTTGGAGTATGGTGCTGTCATATGGGCTCCACATGAAGCAAAGTACTCTGTCATGCTGGAGCGCGTACAAAACAAGTTCACGTGTCACTTGTAATGCAGACTGTACGGGGTTTATCCATTGTACCCGCTGATGTACCCCACCCTGTTTGTACTGGGCATGGTCGGGCACAATGAATTGAGGGTGCGACGACAGTTCACTCTTGTCGTCTATTTAATAAAATTACTCCGGGGCAAGGAGCACAACCCAGGAGTACTTCAGTGCTTGCGGTTCTCTGTTCCAGACAGCTACGTGTGCAGGCGGCGGCGCCCGCCACTGCTGGCTGTGCTAACTGCCAGAACCAACCTGCTGGCTAAAGCACCTCTCACGCGAGCAATTCGTACTGTTAACGAAATTCATAATAGGTTGGACATTTTTTCGTGTTACTTTAGTGAACTTGCAAAAGTAACTTCAAATACATATAATATGTTACGAAAGCATTAATTAGTGTAATTTTAGGTTTATTGTTTATTTTATGTTTATTGTTTCTTTTATTGTTTTACTTTTTAATTTTTGACTGTAAAACATATTTAAGTTAATATTGTATAAGGTTAGGTTGTATCGTTTTAGTTATCAGTAATTTTGTATTAATGTACCTATTGTGTAATTGTTAGCAATGTAAGGTTATTTTAAATATTTAATAATTATTACAAGTAGTCTTAGCTATCGCATTAGGTTTGTAACCTGTAATGATAGTATAAGAGTTTTAAATAAATAAATAAAAATAATATAGCTAGCCCATATTGTCCCACTGCTGGGCAAAGGCCTCCCTCCATTCCTCCTGCCCTTTAAGATATAACAAAATGATGAATGGTAGAATTGTATATCTTATATAGGTCTACAGAAAAATCTGCTATGGCTTATGTCTATCTCTTAAGGATAATATACTTTATCCATTTTAATACTTTGAACATGGGCAAACTAGGTTCGCATGAGTTGAGGGAATGGGATCATCATGATTACTTTTGGTTGCGATAACCGACATCCACGCAGGCGAAGCCGCGGGCATCAGCTTGCAAATAATAATAATACATATAAGTGGCGACATGTGGGTGACGTACTATTAGGTAAACCTCTGCCTAACCCTTCGGGGATCACAGGCGTGACGTTATGTTACGTTATAATGGTCTTTAATATTTGATTCAGCAAGGCTCATTTACAGTACCATAATATTCAGGGTACAAAGGCGGCCTTATCGCTAATAGCAATATCTACCAGACAGCCTTTAGATAGACAACGAATCTACAAAATGTGTAGGTATTACAAGTCAAATTTGAAGTTTCACTAGATCTCTCAATACTTCATTAAACTAATTAAATGGAATGTTCAACAACTCTTAAGATCCTCGTAAACACTACAAGAGAATGTTAATTAAACATTGAAAATACTTTGCTATGTTTTAAGATCCAAGAATATCAATTTTCTTTTATGTTTTCTTACAATTACTTTTATGGAGGACTACTTGAACAAGAGTATCCTAAATATAAGAAAGTATCCTACAGATCTTTGACACATTGCTTTATAATATCGTTTTCGAATTTTTTTTTCTTTTGTAGCAAAAGCAATCCGATTTCTTAGATATCTTGGTCGATTAGAGCGCCTGTAATGATTGAAATCGAGAGTATTTCATCAAAGCTGAAAAACAAAGATTAATGTATTTTATCTTGACTTGGCACGTGGGACGGGCAAAGAGAGCGGACGTAATTATTTTCACCAATGTTGTGGTTTAGGATAGTTTTATTAAGATCTTTTAGCGTGTGGCCTTAATTGGAACTACTTAATCGACTGTATTACTGAACTTCGAAGTTTAAAATACCGATGTACCGTATACATAAAGTATGAAACTACGACTTACGTGAGTCAGAAGGTACGCTATGATGAATTAGGGCATTCATAATGTTCATTATCGCGATGTACGGTACTCCGAAAGTTCACTATGACAAATTACGGCATTCAGAAATCGCGCCATCTTTTTTTTCCATGCAACTTCTCAAGGCAATTTTATGTCTGTTCACAATGAACTCCCGCCTGTCAATGAACTCGTAGTTCAAGCATAACATCACACGACATAACACGCCTGTAATCTCCGAAGGGTTACGCAGAGGTGTACCTAATATTGGGTACACTCGAGTTATGTTAAGTCCCATATCCTATATATATAATAGGAAGCCAATCTAAAGCCATGAACTGCTGTGTGAGAAATTCCTGATGGAAATACCCAATAATACTTTGCCAGACCTTTGAATCGAGTCCTTTATGGTCAGCAGCCGCGCTTACAACCACTAGGCCAACGAGACAATCAGTTCCAAATAAAATATTTGACTATTGAAAAATCAGCTGTAACTCTAATTAGTTGGTCAAGAGTCAGACCTGGAACCATACAAAAATTGGTTCCGTGCGAGGATTACAGCGCAACAGCCAGTTGCTCAGTCACAGTGCAAACCGTGCCGACAAAAATCTCCTTCGTAGGTTCTCTTTTGCTGCTGAGTTAAGTAGGCTCGATATAGCAATACTCTTAGAACAAAACGTTTCGTTAGGGAACAGAATCTATAACTACAGACGCTATCATCATCATCATCATCAGCCTAGCCTTCTCCCAACTATGTTGGGGTCGGCTTCCAGTCTAACCGGATGTAGCTGAAATACCAGTATTTTACATGGAGCGACTGCCTATCTGACCTCCACAACCCAGTTAATACTGGGTAATACGATACCTCTTGGTAAGACTGATTGTCAGACTTTTTGGGCCACTGACTACCTGTAACGACTGTCAAAGATGTACAAATGACAGTCGGGACCAACGGCTTATACAATATATACAGACGCTAGCAATAGTATGTAAAACCTTCCTTCTACCTACACGCCAAGAACGAGCCAGTGTCATACGTCAAGCCATTATACGTAACGTCAATCCCTCAATTGCTCACGGACTGCCAGCTTTTATTAAATCGCTGCTGATTGATGGGTCAAATACACTACCGACATGTGACTTTCAATAGTGGCAGCTATATTTAGAACATCGAACTTTTCGAGGCTTTATACGAGTATATTAATCACAGTGTGTGATTTACCAGCTTAGAGGTTAGACCACATTCATCATCATCGTCAGCCTATAATGTTCCCACTGCTAGGACATAGACCTCTCTATGAGAGGGAATGGGCTATTATCTAGCACGCGGGCCCAGTGCGGATTACACCACATTAAGGCAGCGAAATTATTTTCTTACATTTTTATCAATTTTAAGGTATGTATGTCTATGTTTCAGATAGAATTTTGATCAATACAAGGTGTACTTTTCACGAAGCCGTCAACCAAGCATTCTGTACATTAACTCTAGGCTCAAATCATTGCTGGGAAACGGTTTTTTTTACGAGAAACGTCTCATTTTACGGTAGGACTCAATGTAATGCACTCAAAACGATGTGCTGATGGATGCATTGAATATTACGGGGGTCATGGAGGTATTTAAAATAACATAAAATTAAAAACTTGTATTTAAAAAAAAAAAAACTTGTGAATAAGTTGGAACGTTGACTCCAATATCTCCGCAACTAGATTAAAAAAAAGAAACCCGCAATGACGGGGAGAACAAGTAGAGCCTTTCGGCTCCGTTAAGGGTATTTTTACACCCTTTATGTGATTTACGACGGCAGCGAATATTTTACTTAACGTAGTAACCGTCATTTGAAAAATCATTTATGTAACTTTGTTTATTTCCGTAAGTAGGTTGTTCAAAAACTCTTTTTAAATGATTGAGCTTAGATTTTCTTATGTAATCTGAGAAACACCGAAATAAACTAAGGACTAAATATTACTTGGCAAAGTAGAAATATGTCACGACTGAATTTCACGGGTTTAAGGTGAAAGCGCCGTGGTAGCCCGTAAATTCTAATTTTGTAATTTGCAGATCAGTGTCTGGTTGTATGTTGGTTCAGTTCTGTTAAAATGAGTTATAATGAATACAACCCTCTAAGTTCATTAATTCCCATTTAAAGACTTTTTCTCTCTTTATTTTTTGAAATAGTCATTCCAATTCAGGCTAACTGCAAAAAAAAAAAAATTAGGATCATTTGAATTTGGCGGGCTAAGATGGTGATTTAGGAGACTATTATAAGTGCCAATGTAGGTAAATAAAAATTCCGGGAAGGTTGAAAACAAGACGAACGGCGGAAGTGACCTTGTGTCCTTTTTAAAGGACAGGTGCGTAGTATGAGTGCGTAATATGCGTGGTACGAAATACGGGCGTAATATACCATACGGCGTATTATACCTTTTTGCGTAGTATTCTAAGATGATTATGTAAGACATAAATAAACAAGTCGTAACTTTTATAATGATAAACCCGTCCTTGAGGAAGTCTACGATGTAATTAATAAATAACCATCTATTTTTAGGGCCTTTTTAAGTAGCAGTCGCTTTTAAAAACTTTTCGTACTTTTACGACGATTAATGATATGGTTCCTTTCTGCTTCATCTTTCCGGTTGTTAACTTTTACGGCTACTCAGTTATTGCTAGAAATAGCCAATATGTATTTGTATGACCATACTACTGATTGAACAGACAATAAAAGTTCATCAACATCTGCCTAGCAGTTCTAGTCTAACCAAATGCAAATAAATACCAATTTTTCAATGTTCCGGCTGTCTATCTGAGCTCAAACCTACGTTTTGTTTCGGATGGAAAATCATAATATCCCGCTCTGAGTGGAACGGAAGGGAGTGTCAGACTTGTACTGACTAAAACCCATCCATGTTCCTTCTTAGCCCTTTGTGTTCCAGGGCCGCGGTATCTCTTTCGAACAATCCTGCAGCTCTGGTAGAGACCTACTCAACCTAATTACACACACGATAACCCGTGGTAAGACTGGTTGTTAGATTTTCGTGGTCACATTAGGCTTTCCAAAATTAACGAGGTACGAAAAATAATGGTTTACTGACGTATAAACTGTAAGCAAAGATAAGATTTTATTATAACAGGTTTTTGCTGTAAAAAAATAAAAGGTTTTAGCAGAAGAGACAAATAAAAAACCGGACAAGTGCGAGTTCGGCTAGCGTGGAAAGGGTTCCGTACGTTAATCATCTATAAGTCAACGCAAAAATATTGATTTTCCTATGTTACTTTTAATACCATAGATCTTATAGGTTTTCCTGTAATCCATTTGAAAAGAACTATTTTTTATATTTTTTTTCAAAATTTTCGGCCCTGTAGTTTCCGAGTTAAGGGGGATAATGGTCAATTTTCGCCTATTTTCTTAAATAACTTAAAAAATATATATATATTTGAGATGCTCACAATGAACCCTTTCATTAGAATTGCTATTTTTTTTTTTTAATTTTCTAATTTACCCCCAAAAGTGGCCCCTATGTTTAGAATTCATTAATTTACGTTACATGTCCGTATTAGGGTCCCCGATTTACATATATGTACCGAATTTCAACTAAATCGGTCGAGCAGATCATCGGAAATAATCGGAGATTCCTCCGTGCCTCGTCGGAAACCACGTTAAGCCGCTGGTCCCGGCTGTCATTTGTAGACCTTTGACAATCGTTACAGTAGTCAGGGGCTCGAAAGTTAGACAACTAGTCTTACAAAGGGGTATCGTATTACCGAGTACCAACTGGGTTGTGGAGGTCGGATAGGTAGTCACTCCATGTAAAATACTGGTATTCAACTGAATCTGGTAAGACTGGAAGCCGGCCCTAACATAGAGTTGGGAAAAGGCTACTCAGATGATGCTTTGATGCAACGGTTGGTTGCAGTTTCATATGTATTTCCAATTATTATTTTTTACGGCTGCACAGTTATTGCTAGATTATATAACAAGAATATGGTTAACATTCTTAAAAACTCACCTGGCTTCTCCCATAAGCTCCAAGAAATCCAACAGTAATAGTCTTATCACTGGTCCAATTCCCGCTCACATTCGGACACACTTTAGCGCCCCCGCAATCACTGTTCACAATATCAAACAAATTCACTCCTTCAATCTCCATCTTATCGACTGACAGTTTCTCTTCAATCAAATTTGACGTCAAACTTGAATGAATGTTATTCAGGTAGATCGAATTTAGAGTATTCGTTTGAATATAATCAGCATCATCTGTATTCGTAGCGTTACTCACTTCACACTTTTTATGGTTCGCTGGTTTGATTGTTTCTTCAATAGTGTTGTTGTATACTTCGTATATATCAGTTTTGTTATTGTTTTCAATATAAGCATCTAGGTCTATATTGTTTACTTCTGTTTCTTGTTTGTTTTCGTCTTCAGTGGATAGTCCGATTTCTGCTACGATCAGGAGGACGAAGAATGTGATGTACGCCATTTTGGTTTTGTTGTTCAAGTTGGGTCCATCATTGTTTATCCATCATTGTAGTTCCTGTGAAAAAGAAATATAATGTCAGTAATGTCATAAGTGTGATCTAATTTGGTGGAGTTCTTCAAAAAAGTCTCGTGCTTAGTATTAACAACCGGCATGCGTGTACGACCAGATATATGAACCTCAACGAGGCAAAAGGAGTATGTAAGGATCGTAGTAGTAGAGGACTGCGGGACTGTTTGAAAGACCGCGGCCCTGGAACACAAAGGGCAAGGAAGGAAAATGGATGTGTTTTAGTCAGTACAAGCCTGACACTCCCTTCTGCTCTGCCCAGAGCGGGAGAAGTCATTTGATGATTTTCCATCCAAGAAAAAAAAAAAAGGATCGTAGTAGTGACGTTCTATTGTTCCTGCCTACACCATGGTAAAAAGACGTGAGTTTTGTACGAATATATGATCTGATTTCCTAAAAACTCTCGTCTGTTCGGCATAACGTCACTGAGAAGACAGATTTGCTTATCTGTTTGTATAATATTGAAGAACGAGTGCTTATTTGGGGTATACACCTTGTTGGCTTATTGTCTTTTTGGATTGCCTCTAGTAACATTCGTCAGTTTGAAATTCAATCCTAAGAATAAGAATAACTGAAAGTAAACATTTCGTCTACTTTCAGTTACGCTTATTTAAGCTGACCGTTCATCTTAATTTCATAATACATAATATTATTCGGTAACGGCCGAATGAAGGGCCTATTTTATATTTCAACCTAAATATAGAGAACATTATATATCAAGAACATTGAAGCCGCTTGGATTATTCGAAGAATTCTGTTTGTGATGACTCAAATAGAGAGCTAGACAACTTTAAACTTTAAGTCAATGAACTAAAGTTGTAAAAGAAACTATTTAGGACGAACACCACAGTATCATCTGCTTAACTTTTTTCTCAATTATGTTGATGTCGGCTTCCAGCCTAAAGGTTAGACAAAGGTGTACCTAATAGTACACCCACATTTCGCCAGTAATATTTTAAGTCCATGTAATAGTGGGCGAGCCTATTGCCATCAACCGGACACGAATCCAGACTTCGTTGCAGCTACTGAGAATTTCTTACACTTTCTAACACTTAATCGAACCCAGGACCTCATGCTCAGCAGTCACGCTTGCAACCACTAGACCAGCGATATTTAAAAACTAGTTAAAAGTGCTCTTAAATACACGTGTCTTGTATTAAGAGCCCAGCGGAGGCCGCCCGCAACTGCAATTCCAAGCGAAGGCAAAAATCCGTCGAAATATGTTATCTTGGTTTCACACTTCCCGGCGCGTTGCGAAGCCGCGCCTGAGCGTGTGTGGGTAGTGTTTACCTACCTACTATTCTATCATTATCATTCATTCATATCGCCGCTGAAGATTAGTGATTAATTTGAATGTGTGCTGTAATACCAAAAATGATGGATGTAAACTCAATGTTTTTCCTTTTTTTTTATATTGTGTAACTTATTAAAAGTCATGTTTCGAAATAAACTAAATTAAAACTATTGCCGTTTTTAATATAAAACAGATGAGATGAAAACATCTTATTTATACTGTAAAAATGTGAGAAATTCAATTGTTTTACAATTCGATTTAGGTAAGTATTTCGCAAAAAAAAATATTTGAACCTAGATAAATACTGTCTTGTTCCGAATAGCAGCATACATAATAATAATAATAATGAAGGAAATATGCTCAAACTGAAAATGATTTTGGTATTACGTTTCTATGGACATCGGCCCCTTAAGTTCTTCATAAACTTGTTTTGTGGGTGAAGTGAGATCAACGCTACGAGCTACGGCGTAGCACAACTCGTAGCCGCGTAGCAAAGTGCCGGAGATTCAACCTCGGCAAAAAAAAGTCTAGAGGCAATTAGCTCTGTTGAATTAAGTTGACTACATAACCGATAGCGCACGTTGGATATACAACACTAGCATCACTGTCGAGAGTTGAAATTCTAATAGCACAGTGATATTAGGTATTCATTTATTTAGTCTTACAGAATAATTTGTTAAACGAATAGATGTAACGTTTTATTAGTAGTTTTGTATCGCATTTATCTTCATTTTGGGTGCTTGCGCTTGAATGAAGTACAACTTCTGTGTACCTCTATTGTGTGTTGTGTTCTCATATAAAACGGAACTGCATTTCTTAGTAGCTTTTCATTTATTTCACTTCTACTGTCTGAGAGAGCAATAGGGTTGGACCACTAACAATAGGGTAGATGACCAAAAAATCTAATTATTCTGTCAGATAAATTTCCAAAAAATATTGGACACATTTTTTCTTTTTTTCACGTAAACAAAAAATGAAGACGATACAGTGCGTTTAAAACTCGTGTGACGTCATATGTCAGTACATTTTAAAGAGAAAGTGACGACACAAACCCCCACATCGATTATTAGATGCGTTTTATCTTGTTCAATTTTTATTGATTTGATTTAACAAAAAATACGTTTCCAAAATTTCCGATAATCTAACCGACGAATCATCTCCATTCCCTTTAAAAACCAGTTGGTGTTATTTTGATTGGATATGAGTGGGCTTGTATGTTCAGTCAAATGCTATAATTTCAGTAGCATTACAATGTTCATATTCACCCGCACGGTCGTGCGCATGTCTTTGAGTGTATGATGTTTCAAAGCGAACAATAAAATCAAAATCATTTATTAAAATTAGACTGATAACACTTTTTGAATGTCAAAATAACGTCACTTGTGTGATAGAATCAAACTAGTATAATATTTTACTGGCCTGCCAGATGTTACTGCCTCGTTGGTCTAGTGGTATCAAATGCGACTGCAGAGCGTGAGGTCCCGGGTTCGATTCTCAGATCGGTAAAAATGTTATTATATTTTTCTTTCATGAATATTTAAGTAGCAGCCCCGGAGTCTGGACTTGTACCCAGTTGATGGTAATAAGCTCGCCCCCTATAACATGGGGCTTAAGACGTAACTGTCGAAATGTTGGAGTACTAATAAGTACACTTCTGCCGAACCCTTCGAGATTAAAGCGTTATATCATACGTTATTCAAGGTTGTTATTTTATTACTGGTACAGAGATAAACATTTGAGTACTCTTCATTACACAAATCTGCGCACCAGACGAATGGAGATACTCGTGAAAATCTTATCACTAGCTATATTTTCGTTTACCTATTATTTTTTACGACGCTCTGCGAATTAGTCGGTCCACTGAATAAGGTACCATTGTTGTTGATATACAAGTACAACTGGCGCCATTACGTTCTTACCTATATTGTGTTTCTGAGTAGTGTGATAACGTCATTGAAGACTAGGTTTTGTTCGCGGCGTTACCCGTGTTAAGGGCGAAAGTTATCCCAAAAAGACGTCTAACTATCGTGATAAACATCCAATATTCTAATCCAAGTCATGATCTATCTATGTGCCATATTATATCAAAATCTGTTTAGACGTAAAAACGTGAAAAGGACAGAATTACTTTGGCACTAATATTAGAATGAATCCAAAACTAAAATGATTGTAGTTTCAATAAAATATGAGCTTGACAAAAGGCCCTCACTTTGCCTGACCACAGCTGTCGAACTCTGCGGTCAATTATTTACTAACATGAATTCTGCGGTATATGAGGAGCTCGTGGCTAAGTAATGGCTAAGTAATAACAGCCGCTCGGGTCGATCTTTAGGTTAAGCCGTGCTTGCCTAGGTTGGTCTGTGGATGGGTGACCACCCATTACATACCGAGTTTCCTCCGTGCCTCGAAAAGCACGTTAAGCCGTTGGTCCCGGCTGTCATTTGTAGATCTTTGACAGTCGTTATGTCGTCAGTGACCCAAAAAGTCTGACAACCAGTCTTACCAAGGGGTATCGTATTACCCAGTACTAACTGGGTTGTGGAGGTCAGACAGGCAATTGTTCCATGTAAAAAACTGGTATTCAGCTGCATCCGGTTAGACTGGAAGCCGACCCTAACATAGTTGGGAAAAGATTCATAGAATTGCTATTTTGTTTGACTGCCTTGTTGGTCTCGTGGTCGCAAGCACGACTGCTGCGCATGAGGTTCTGGGTTCAATTCCCGGGTCGGGCAAAGTGTTATTGTTGTAAGTGGTTTTTCCATCAGGAATTTCTTAGTAGCAGCTACAGAGTCTGGATTTGTGCCCGGTCGATGGCAATAAGCTCGCCCTCTATTACATGGGACTTAAACATAACTGGCGAAATGTGGGTGTACTATTAGGTACTCTTCTGCCTTACCCTGCGGGGATTATAGTCGTGATGTTATGTTATGCTATTTGAAGTGACGCTGTGGAGTAATTATTTGTCACTCTTAACACTGTCAAATTAGGGGTTGCGCATCCTGCATCGCATTTTTCCGTGCAATTTTATTTTATTTATCCTTTTTAGCTCAGAACCGTCAGTTGCTAGAGCGAGAAACAGATGAGGTTCAACCGTAGGAGTAAGAAAGATAGAAAAAATATTTATTTGTCGCAGAGGCATGACATACAAACAAAAATTAGAAAAAATAAACAGTAAACATACATTTAGAGTACAACAGAACAGAACAACAAAACAAAAACATGACTGCTTGCACGTAGAGTATGATTCCTCTTTCTTTCTTTTTCGTGTGGTTTGTGCCTAGCCTGGTGTCAGAGTTTTTATGCCGCCCATGGGGCTCTGACTTGACTTTACATGGTGTCGAGAAATATCACTCAGGCATGTTTGATGTCCTATTATTTCCCATTATTCCTGCTAAATTTGATAATATCCAATACATTACTATTATTTTCAGGATTTGGGCCCAATTCATGGCAATAGATTCACCCCTTATTACAATGTAACTTGAATTTAACTAACAAAATGTGGGTGAACAACAGACAGGTAAACCTCTGCCTAACCCTTCGAAAATTCCATGCGTAATGTTATATTACTATCTTCTCCTCCAAAATAATGCAGCATCTTAATCATCTCATCATGTAAACAAACAAAGTAATAGAAACGCTATTAAACAATAGATACTGTATCAATAAGATGTACGTAAACTAAGATATATGAATACGTAGTAGCAACGTTCCTATAGTCAACAACAATCTTGCTACATATATATTGCCGCGTCTTCTAACCAAGGCTTTGCGGAAATACACGACTGTTGCATTCATTTTGTTTGGTGAGCCTTAACGTTCCGGTTTTCCAAGAAATGAGTAAAATTGTGATCGCAATGTCGGCGGTGAAGTTCTCAATCAACCGTTATCATAAGGACGTTATTATTGTTTTCCTCGGAAACAGTACTTTTTTTCGGGATGAAAGGTAGCCAATGTCCGTTTCGGTACACTTGACAACGTATATATGCAAAATTTCAGGATCATAGGTTAGATCGGTTATCGGCATTAAAAGGTAAGAAACAAACTTACTTTCGCATTTATAATATTAAGTTAGGAAGTAAGGATATTAGATAGGATTCAAATTTAATTGACATACGGGAATAGCCCGAAACATTTGTCGGATAGACTTGTACTGTTTATCAAAGTCGGCCAATCTTAGCCCACCTCTTAACTAAAGCGATTTGTCGTACGAATACACGATCGAGGCATTATTTCTTTATTTACGTGTCGAAGTTACATTTTTTTTAACGCCGTAGATGGCCACGTAGATTGTGGCGTCATTTAAATAATCAAACAAGCACTGAAGAGATTTCAACCAAAATCAAAATATTTCATTACACATAGGCCTACATACAGGGTGTAAGGGAAAGCCCTCCACAAACTGATGGGGTAAATTCAGTATATCATACTAAGATGAGCGGTACAAGAAATTATTTCAGGAATGTTATGGGAATCTAATAAATTTGTTTTTTTTTTTATTTCCTCATACGCAATGTATCGTTACCGTAGCAAAACGCACGTAGCGTCATCCATTGTTGGATTTTTAATTTTAGAGTTTAATTAATCTAACGAACGCCGGGTGAAATCCGCTGTTAATTTCCTGCCCAGGTAAAGAGTTCATCGAACTCGTCGTCGTGCTTGCCGTTCGCTACGTGCGTTTTGCTACGGCAACGATTCATTGCGTAAGAGGAAATAAAACAAATCTTTATTGGATTCCCATAACATTCCTGAAATAATTTCTTGTACCGGTAATCTTAGTATGATATACTGAATTCACCCCATCAGTTTGTGGAGGGCTTTCCCTTACACCCTGTATGTAGGCCTATGTGAAATGAAATATTTTGATTTTGGTTGAAATCTCTTAAGTGCTTGTTTGATTATTTAAATGAAGTCACAATCAACGTGGCCATCTACGGGGTTTAAACAAAATGTAACTTCGACACGTAAATAAAGAAATAACGCCTCGATCGTGTATTCGTACGACAAATCGCTTTAGTTAAGATTGGCTGACTTTTATAAACAGTACAAGTTTATCCGACAAATGTTTCGGGCTATTCCCGTATATTTATTAAACTTGAATCCTAACTAATATCCTTACTTTCTAACTTCATTTTATAAATGCGAAAGTAAGTTTGTTTGCGAAGTTGTAGACGATTGTGTCTACCTGGGACAAACGGTCCAGTTAGGTAGGTCTAACTTCGAGAAAGAGGTCAATCGTCGAATCCGACTCGATTGGGCAGCCTTCGGGAAGTTGCGTGGTATCTTCTCGTCCAACTTACCGCAGTGTCTCAAGACGAAAGTCTATGACCAGTGTGTGTTGCCAGTGATTACATACGGGACCGAAACGTGGTCGCTCACAATGGGTCTCATCAGAAAGCTTAAAGTCACCCAAAGGGCAATGGATGGCGGAACTGTTCGAAAGAGACACCGCGGCCCTGGAACACAAAGGGCAAGAAAGTAACATGAATGGGTTTTAGTCAGTACCAGTCTGACACTCCTTTCCGCTCTGCCCAGACCGGGAGAAGTCATTTAATGATTTCCCATCCGAAAAATAAAATAAAAATAAAAGGGTGTATATACGTTTGGATCGAGTAGGCATTGATATTTTGTATGGGATAGCTGATTATTTTTATTATAAAATTTAATTTAACTTACGTTTGTGTTTTTTTGTTTCGGTTAAATCTTGCACCTATATTTTAAAACAGCTGAAAAATTTGCATACACCTTAAGTGGATGACAATGCATGGTTAGCTAAGTCACGTCATTCTAAGTCCAATATGGCGGACTACTTATTTTTTATGCACCCCCATGATATGACATATCAATTAAATGGGTTTACAGAGAAGAATAGGAAAAAAAAATATGTCACACCTTATTTAAAAGCTTTTTTGTTTTTTTATTACTCTAATCTTGTTTTGCAACTACGAAGTTGGTCCCATACAGAAATTCGTTTAGTTGGATGGTCTGTACTGCCTTTGACATCGTAATATCGTATAGTCGAGGCGCGGGCGGATGCTTCCATCTATTTTTACACGCTACGCAAGACACAAAATAGCGTCGGAATCACACTTCTATGCCTGCACCTTGTCACCAGTAGTGCCGCGACTTTAGATGTGAGCTTGTGGGCGACGGGCCTAAGGTTATTAGAAAATCTTGGGCGAACCAGAACGATAGTTATATAATAACTTTACTGATGTATTCTTCAGAAAGATCAGGTGCGTATTATCACAACTGGCGTACTTCCATGCTCAGAATTATGTACGTGGACGAGAAAGGAGTACGCAAGGATCGTAGCAGGTGGCATTTTATAGTTTCTGCCAAACCCAATAGGAAAAAGGTGTGAGGTTTATATGTATGTATACAGGGCGTATACATGGGTCTTAACGAAGTCGTCAACCAAGCATTCTGTACATAAACTAAGTAACTTAACGCAAAACTTATTACTGGGAAACGACTTTTTTATTGGGGTTAAATATCACTTTTTTAAACATTGTGCTAATGTATTGATTGAATAGTACGGGGATCGTGCGCGTGAAGGTGTTTGCAGTAAAAAAAAATATGTGTGTGTACCAGAGTACACAGGTAAGAAGTGAGACTTCTTTACGACATATCATTTTTCTACTATTTGCAACTTCACGAAAATGGGGTAGATAAGGCTTAAGCCTTAAGAAAAACAATTTTTTCCGTATTAAATTAAAGCTATTTTATTATTATAGACATGCATACAATTAATGAGTAATTTATTTTATCATTGTTCTTATTATAATATCATTGCTATTGTTGTATTTCATCAATAATAGGTAATACATTATATTCTTTACGTCAAAAAAAGCAACATGGCGCGGAACCGAAAAACGTGACGATTTTTAAAAAAAATCTCCCGTACGTCGATAAAGAAGTTTCACTTCAATTACATTGCAAACATTTATTTAAAAAAAACTTGTGGACTTCGAACCCAATATCTCCGTAATGAGAAGGTTCCGAAGTATGATCTAGAACAAAAAGAAATATCACAATGACCGTGAGAACAAGTTGTGCCTTTCGGCTTCGTGAAGAGACTTTTTACGCCCTTTTTGTTTGTATTTTTACCGTGTCCCTTTCATTAACTCAACTCTCCAAAGAGGACATAACCTAACACAAGGAAATTAACTTAATTTTGGTATTTGCGAAATTAATGGATTTGTTGTTTCGCAAAAACCAAAGTTGTTTAGCAGGAACATGGTTTATTAATGTTAATGCATCAAGTAGATACTTTCTAAGTAAAAAAAATGCTGTTGACCTACATTGATATAAAAAAAAAAACAAAGAAAGATGAGTATAGTATAAGTTAGCATGGAATAGCTGTGACAAATTAATTGAGATACGCTAATAAGAAGAACCAAGCATAAAGTTTAAGTGATAGGAATAACTTAATGTGTAAAACTGTACTAAAATAAAGTAAAGAATAAATAATAATTGATCGATGATACTTACTTACTTATTAATTTTTCGAATACAAAAAGTGCGTTATATAAAAAACTGGCCAAGTGCGACTCGGACTCGCGCACGAAGGGCTCCGTACCATTATCTACACAACATTAGACAGAAACGGCAAAAAATCACGTGTGTTTTATGGGAGGGCCCCTTTAAATATTTATTTTATTCTGCTTTTAGTATTTTTTGTTATAGCAACAACAGAAATGCATCATCTGTGCAAATTTCAACTGTCAACTATCACGGTTCATGAGGTACAGCCTGGTGACAGACGGATGGACAGCGGAGTCTTAGTAATAGGTCCCGTTTTACCCTTTGGGTACGGATCCTTAAAAAGAGACATAGTGACCCAAAACTTTAATAGTGTTCAAAAACTATTTTGCATAGCAACGACTCTTATATGTATTAAATAAATAAAAACTAATGTAACAAAACGACGAAAAAGTAATAGGATAAGTAACAGAGGAAACCCAAATTCGAAGCTTTTCTCGCTCAGTTGATTTCTGAGCGCCATATCAAAATATTTTTCTTCAACAAATAAGGTTGACAACAAATGTACTTGATAACAAAATTTCGTTTGTATTTTCAGGCACTTTAGTTCCTTCTTTTTCGTTTGCAAATACGTAGGGGAAGCCCGGGCAAGACGCATATATTAAGGGATAATGTAAATAAAATCACAATCTGATAATCAATAGAACTCTTTGTACTTTTAATTTGTACTATGTTTAATCATCTTTGGAAAATATTCACATAAACTTAAAAACTTTAATGATTTCTATTTTAATTATAAGCATTAACAAAAGGTATCAATTATCCGTTTTGCCCGGAGGTGCCGGGCAAAACGGATACGCCCGAAGGGCAAAAAGGATAATGTTGAATAAGTTAAGATCAGTCTTCGCATTCATCACAGAAGTAGCTGCCAACTCCTACATAAGAAGTGCAGTCTTCATGCGGTTGAATTTATAGATTGTCCGTCATCTTTTACAGCTCTTACCGCTATATCGAGTGTTTCTTCTGACCATGCTGCTCGATTAGTTTTGCGTTTATAATTAAACACCATCTAAAACAAAAAGTCGTCATAATATTTTTATGATTACATTGAAATTGAATTTAAAATACGCTACTTATAATTAAAGTTGTCAAAATACTGTTAAAATATTTCTTACTTATAAAGGAGGCAATGAAATACCTAAACGGGCAAAACGAATACCTATCCGTTATGCCCATATCCATTTTGCCCAGCACGCTCATAATTAGAATCAAGTCAAGACTTGAAATAATTTTAGTAGGTAAACAAAAAGTAACGATCACAAATAACACTTAAATAAACGTGCTATTGGATATGTAAAACATTTCATAGATAACTAATGACTAATACAAAAAGTTAATGTACAAACCTTCACAAAAATCGTAACAAAACAACGCTATTTCTTTTTTTTTCTTTTCACAACAATGCACTCGCGTATTGTTTTGATTGAACTGTCATGACGTCGCCGGTCGCACGAGACACGACTAGAAAATATGTCAAAGCGCCATCTATTATAGATTTATGGAAAAAACAGTTATTCTTCTTGCCCGCACTATGCTTCTTGCCCGGGCTTCCCCTAGATAGAAAAACTAAATTATCTTCATATTTTTCTACGACGATTTATTGTTCAGACAGGGTAAACAGACTTGTATGTAATTGTATATGTAACTGCCGCTTCATCAACATCCACAGCCCCGACTCAACCCACAGCTGGGTATGGCCTTTCTTTGCTTGTGCTAACCTACATGTTGCTATGCTGTCATGTGGGTTTATGATCATCTCCCACTTGCCTCTTCAATAAATGCTCACACATATTTTCCTGTTGTTGTTGTACCGCGAAACTTGACAGTGATATCCAAATAGAAGATGAAAGACCAAATGATATTAGTATTGCCGACCTGATTTCGTGTAGCACGTGGCGTGATATTTTTTGTAAAGCATCCCAACTATGTTTTCCGAAATCCCAAATAAAATCCTGGAAAACCAACGACATAGATAGACATGAATTATAACTTGTGTCTGCATGTCCACCAATTCTATAAATTTTAATTTTAATTTAATGATTGTTATTATTATTTTATTTTAATTTCTGAATAATTTATAACCACTATTCTCATAATGAATTATAACTTGTGTCTTGCTGTGCTGTGTCACACTGAACGTTTTAATACAATCTGCCTCTACTGCTGATATTGGGCCACCAAGATACAGGCTGTGCCTAGTTTGGGGCCCACGGCTACTTCTACATTTGTATTCTCTTGCTTATGTATCTTGACTTTTGCTATCTATGTTTGTATGTAAACTAACTTGTGTGGGTCAATAAATTTAATTTAATTTAGATTATTTCGTTGGTTATATATATATATATATAAATCTATGTATGTTTGTACGTTCTTTCGTTTGTACCCTATAATCTTACTGAACCGATTTTGATCAAATATTGCATAGATGCTCTACATACGTCAGGGAAAGTTTAACTGAAAAAAAGACATTGCAATGCAGTAACAACCCAACTAGTGTCATAAAAAGATAAACAGCCTTAGTGAAATTTTTAATTTGTTTGTCAATACACAGACATCTTTACGAAAAAGGTGAAAAAATCAAAACCAAAGTGGGGAAATTTAATATTATTTTTTTATCTTTTTCTAGCCAGCACTCTCGAAGTTATGAAAAACTCATGTTAAAAAGACCGGCACGAAAAAAAAATATGGAGATCGGCTTCCAGTCTAATTGGATGCAGCTGAATTGTACAAGATGCTACTGCCTATCTGACCTCCACATCCCATTCACTAGGTAACACCCATGTTAAGACAAATTTTAGCCAACAAAGCAAAATAGTTTATTGGCTATTGTTACCACATAACAATAGCTTGACTTAAGACAGTCTTGTCTCAGTCTACGCCATATCAGACATATTTATCAAGGTTTCCCAGCCAGACTTATTATTATTACAGCCAGATTATTATCAAATAATTACCCTGATATATTGTACAAAGGCAATAGTTTGACCCCAATATGACCTTTCTAAAACAATGGTTACAAACCCTTTTGTTTCTGGTGAAAAGTTAAATTGAACTTTAAAATCGTAACCCATCTACGATAGTTTAATGATATTTTGTTTATCAACTTATATATAAAATACATACCAACAATGAAGCAACTATAAAATAAACCCTTCCGTTTCCTATTTATATCGGTTGATACACTTTTAGGATATTTTGGTAATATTTTGTGATTTTTTTACCATCAATGAAGGAACAATGACGTTACTATAATATTCGAATAGACCTTACTATAGGGAATATCGACGTATACATAGAATACGGTGTGGATGTTTTTCTAAAATAACACTAATTAAAAAAAACGGGTTGCACTCCGGGAGTGCCGGCAGAAGTGAAAACTTAAAACAACGCCATCTAGTTTAAATATCAAAAAAATCAATAGCTTTCTGCCAGAACTAAAGATGTCGCTGCTGTAGAAAAAAACTTGAAACATCACCATCTAGCTTAAACTCCACGCACACTCGCAAGCGCCCTGTGCCGCCAATTCGATCTGACGATCTGACGCGAGTTTAACAGTTTTTACCCATCCCTAACCGTGCACAACGCCGCTAAAAAAGTTTTTACTTCAAAAAAGCAACAACTTAACATCACACCTGTAATTTATTTATTACTTTTATAAATGGTAACTGAAAATACAATAACATAAAAAATATTAATCAAACATTACGCCAATTACGAAGTAAACAAAAAAAAACATTAGATTAGGCGAGAGTGACACGAATTAATTGGTATTAAAATTGGCAATTTTTTTTTTTTATAAATTAGTGTGTGCGTGTGTGCGTGTAGGTATCTGTACGGTGTGGGTGTGTGTGCATGTGTGTGATGATGTGTGTGTGTCTATATTTTATGACTAGCTGGCACTAGTGGTGGCACTGCGTATCCCGCGTTTGATCCAGGATTGTAATTATTTCTTTTTTAAGATGGTTCCGTGTGGTGTTAAAGGCGTCGAGTGTTAGGAACTTGACATTGTATAATGCGGGAAGACGCAAAAAAGGCGACATCTTTGTGTAATTAGTGAAGGCCGAAGGAACCGCAAACAGAGAAGTATGTCTGGTACGTCTGAGTGTGACGTTAAAGTGTATTTCGCCGAGCAATTGTGGACAGTCAAATTTATTATTAAGTAGGTCGTACCATGGCATTTAACTGCCGTCTCTCTTCCAGGGTATTTAAGTTGGTATCGACAGGAGTCCGGGTAATTTGCGACATCAGCTTTAGTTTTATAATTAAGGTACTTAATGAATTTACGTTGGATGGATTCGATTAGATCAATATATTTCTTTTAAAAAGGTCCCCATACAACTACAATAATTTCCTTGTCAGAAATCGTACCCAGGACCTCATACTCAGCAGTCGCCCTTGCGACTGCTAAACCAAGTACTAACGAGGTAAAAAAACCTTGAAGGTAAAAAAGACATTGTCAATAAACTACCTTAACAATGTTAGTAATTAAGTTCTTGTGCCAGACTACTGTCACCAATCAGGCATACATTCAGGGTCCTACAGCACATAAATTCTTAATGGGAAACCCAATAACATGCCCAATCGGGGGACTTAAACAAAAACTCTAGATAATGCTTAGCCCTAATGATATCTCTTTTCCTTCACTGATGTTTTTTTTTAGTTCGACATCTAGGACACGCTTACGTTTGCAAATAACAAAGTAATCGAATTACCGAATATTCAATCAGGAATATTGAATATTACTATTGTTTTCGATCATACAGATCATGTACTCGTAATGTAATTGTAATATCATAGAATATTTGGTTAGGTAGGGTATGGGATGCTAAGATATGTTTTGGATCTGAGACTGGCGCCAGTTAAAGCTGGAAATACACAAATGTTTGGGTAAAACAGTAGCTTGAAATACGCATAGTTATACGAAAAGGTACTACAGTCATATAAAGCATAGCCGGTACGATTCGAGATTTATTAACAGACAAGAAATATTATTATAATAAAAATATAATAAATTTGACATCTTTTTTTATTTTTTTTATTTTATTAATCCTTAATTTTTGTGACATTGTATGACTAATTTATTTTTCTCTAACATGCGTGAGAGCATAATTTTGACAACCTTCTTCGAGATAAATCGAAATTGCTGTACTGGCCAGATACATGCGACCAGCGGCCGGCAAAAGTTGTATGAAAATCCATATCTGTCGTGTTTAGCGGCCAATTAATTACATAGTAAACTCATATCTGTCGTGTTATTTAAAAAAGGAAAGATCTTTTACTCAAAAACATGGCAACCAAGGAGAATAAGAATAAGAATAAGAATCATTTATTTGCATAAAATACAGGTGTTACCAGTTGTTACAATTGGTGGTTTAGGCACAAACCATATTTTGCCTTTTTAGGGCATGCAAATATTATACATTATTATGTAATGCGTATCTAAGTGAAATATTACAACTTTTACACATATTGCACATAAAACTATACATATATCTTAAAATTAAATTTTGTGTTGCAGAAATTCTTGTAAATTGTAAAAACAATTTTCTGTCAACCATTTACGCAATTTATTCCTAAAATATTTAAATGGGAGTTCTCTTATATTTCTAGGTAATTTATTAAATATAGAAATACACATATGAAACACATTGTTTTTAATCAATGTTGTATTGCAGAATGGTATCATAATTTTTGTTGGATCTCTTGGCCTCTGCTTAGTGTAGCTGTCACCTTTGAATTTAAAAAATTCACTATGTTTCCTTACAAATACCGATACTTCAAATAAATACATGCTGGTCAAGGTTAATAATTTAAGTTTTTTAAATAAAGGCCTACAAGATTCTAGAGGACCGACACCGCAAATAGCACGAACACATTTTTTTTGTACAATAAACGCCTTTTCATAGTCTGTTGAATTGCCCCACATTATTAGTCCGTATCTTAAAATGGATTCAACGTATCCACTGTATGCTATGCGAGCAGTTTTTTCGTCTGACACAATACGAAGTTTAAGGTAAGTTATCAAAGGTTTTATTTAAATTTCGAATTGGCTTGCAAATAGAAAGCGGTTTATTGAAAAAAAAAAGGAATTAACTCTTCAACGCGAGAAAAAATATTGTTATTTTGAAAAAAAAAAATGTATTTTTTAATAAATAGTTCTACCTACGTACTACTTAGTTATAATTTCCTCGCATTATTTGAGAAAAGTAATATACAAGCCTTGGCCACAACTAGGCATTGATGGACTTACTCGGTTTCGCCTCAGCCCACCTTTACACGTTCGTCCATCAATGCCTCTATTGCTGGCCGCTACAGTAATGTATTATTACTGACTTATCAATGTTTATTACTGACAATGATGTACTTGGATTAAAGTGCCTTTTATAATCTTTAGAAAGTTGTCATCTTGTAATTCTTTTTTTTTATATTTTGTAAATTTTATAAATTATTACGCCTTACGGGTGAAACATGTACCTAGGTACGAAATATGAATATTGTGTCATTCTGCATGCTTAATTTGCATGTATACGCATATTTTGACAAATAAAATGATCTTTATCTAAGTCGCGCTTGCGATTCAGCGCCATATAGGCGCTGAATCAGAAAAATGTTATCTCATACAATAAATATTTACAATCCTATATACTGTATTTTATCTTTCCACAATGGGAATAACCGAAGAATTATTGTTATTATTTGAAAAGGCGAGTTATAAATCTTTGAATAAAAGCAAAAGTACGCGAACTTTCCACAGAAAAGAATGAAGAATAATATTCAGTTTATCTTTTTTGTAATCTACTCTAACAAGTTATCGGTCAACAAAATAAAAGTATCGATATTTCTACTTTAATATCGATAAAATTATAACCATAAATCACTACCCTACATACCAATGCAGGGGTGTGTGGACACACGGAACGATTAATTGTCACCTCTACACTTTACGGAAAACTACAGCAGTGAGAACCAACACTGAAGAATTAATTGAAATAGTTTCCTTATTGAGAAAATGACATCAAATTAAAAAAAAAACACCAACGAATTTTTTATTTTATTTTAATAGGACTCTTTCTTTTCATTGTTTTCTTACATTAGGCGTACACATGTAGGCTGTGGGACTGTTCGAAAGAGATACCGCGGCCCTGGAACACAAAGGGCAAGCAAGGAACATGGATGGGTTTTAGTCAGTACAAGTCTGGGCAAAGCGGAAGGGAGTCCTTCCGCTCTGCCCAGAGCGAGCACATGTATGATCTACTATTGTGATATATTCTAATCTTGGCGACGGTGGTTGAAACTTTTGTTCCTCTAATATTTGTAACATCTGTATATTGTAATTATTATTGTAAAAAATATCATTATTATTTTTATAATCGCTCGAGTCTATCTCTCTCTCTCGCTCTGGCGTTAAATTTAAAAAAAGAACTTGGATCTCTACTCACCGCACTATACAACGACCGTAAAATCAAAATGACACTGACAATCAATCAAAATAAATGAATAGCCTTCAAAAGGATCGCAGATAATTTTAGGATACATTTTATTTTCCTCTATTTTCTACTTATTTACTGCACTCTTTATTCAAATTGAAGAATAATATATTTAATTAAGGGATGACGCTGTTTTCACTATGGCGTGTTACTCAAAGAAACTAAATTATTACACACACAAATTTTAGACAATTCTTGTTTTTCCACAACACTCCATATGTGTAAGATGTATGAAGGTGGACGAGGCGCGAGGCGTGTGTAAGGATCGTAGCAGGTAGCGTTCTATAGTTTCCACCAGTGGCGAAGGTTTCATACAACCCAATTCCTACCGGCTTCCCTACGAAAAATGGCACAGTCAGTATTCTATAGACAAATATTATAATCACATTAAAGAAAAGTACTCCAGCTTACCTCTTATAAAAATTGACCTATCGCTACTGCTGCCTACCCATAGGAAAAAAGCGTGAGGTTATGTTTGTGTATGATTTTAACTGTTTATTAACCGTCTACTTTGCGCTCGCTTAGTCTATTCTACTGTATTGCCTCACGGTCTGGAGTGGCGCAGTTAAAACATGAAACTTTTATGCCCCGTTCACGACCTCAGGTGAAGCGAAGCGACAAGTACGTATGTCACTTGTTTCTTTCGCGTTTTATTTGAAAGAGTGAAAGAAAACATATTTATCTCTTTTTTTTTCATTGGTTTTATCCACAATCACTGTCCCACTACGTGTGTCGCTTGAGCTTGTAGTTTAGGCCAAGGCAACCACGTTATTACTGTATATAATCTAAAGCGCCAACGAAGTGACCAATGTAACTTTTAAGAGCGATCCTGATAAATGGATGGCTATTTTTTACAGCGAATACCTTTTGTTTCGATACGGGATCAAGTGCCAGCATTTTCCAGGAAACTGATCGTCCACGTGTACGATGAAATGGATTATATGCGCTACGCGTATGGTAATGAAAAAGAATAAAAGAGTTGCAAATTTTAGACAGTAGTTTTTTTTGTAATTTATTGATATTAACTTTACCTTTAACCAATGGAGCTGACCACATCAGCACATGTAAACCACGTTCAAGATGTGTTAGTGTCAATTTTCCATACCTATTATGACACTAACAGCTCTTCAAATCTAGATGCAGTTCAAACCTTTTGATCGCGTTCAGTTATTGGTGAAATTCGAACTAAACGTTTTTGAAGTTATACTTCTTTCGGCGCGTTAGGGAAAAATGATAAGAGTGAATTTTTACGATGCGCGCGCACACCGTCACTAAAAACCGACATCCTGAAGTTAGCTAGTCAACGTACACCCTGAAGTTAGCTAGTTTCACTTTACTTCTCCCAATGTTTGTTTAATTTGGTAGTGTCAGAGATATACAAGCCTAGGTTATTATTTTAAATCAACTGGTGGAGCTAGGAAGTTAGGTTGTATAGGTAATTGATATTAGACCTTGTTATAAACTACTTTACTTTCGTTTATGTTCTAGAAAAGTATTACTTCTAACGCGTGTACATAAGTACACACACACATTTTTTTTGTATAAAATAAAAAAAATTCTTCAAGGACTTCAATTTTATCCTCTTAATTATTGTTTTGAATAATATTTTTAAAAGTAATTTTAATAATTATCATTTTATTAACTTGACAACAAACAACTGAAGCAGCAGTTATACTATTTTAATTACTTATTACTTACCAAGTGTCAATATTACAACGATTGGCCACTTCATCTATTTTCAATTCAAACTTCATTGAATATTGGAGTATGCGAGTTTTACAATTATACGTATACCTCATGCCACGTGAAACGAACAAGTGAAACACGTGTATGTAAACGCGTTAAAATAAAATGCCATTATGTTTTAAATTGTAACAAAAGCACTTGAACATGAACATTTTCCGAGCGGCGCACATAGTCTGCGTAGGTAGGAAGGGAACCATAAAAACGTGTGCGGGGTACTTACTTTGATGAATTTTTAAAAATTGTGTTGTGTCAGTACGAAAGTCTTAATTATACCTCTGGTGACAGTACAACTTACAACAATAGAATAGTATGGAAATCGGTCATCGTGTGGCGTACTGGTTTTAGGTAAGTAAAAACTTAGACTAACAACAACCTTACTGTTGTCCAATTAGAAGTCGCTTAGTGTTGGTGAAAATGGGTACTAGGCATTCAGTCAGGTCTCGCGCTATGTTGGAGCAAACGCAGTACGCTATAAAACGCTTGTTTTAGTCATCACAACTGAAGTATACCTAGGCACTCCTAGATATCTCCAATTCCTGTGTATTAAAAGTTAAAAATAAATACTTTTTTATTAAAAAATAAAAGCACGTTACACCTTCTTTATTTGTCTTGTCGTCAAAAGGTATTACGCTTTTATTTAAAAAAAAATGGGATATAATGTACCTATATAATGGCTTAATTCGTATCAGAATGAAATTATTTTTATCAACTTTTTTGTTTTTTTTTTTTATTAACAAGTAATAAAAGCTTGTTATTAAAAAATATTTTTTTCTTATTTTTAAGTTTTTAGTATTTATGATTGGGGATTAAAACCCTGGTTACCATTTAGTATCAAAGTACTCGTCAAGGCGAATCAAACGAACCCAAACTCGATGGGATTGTGTCGTTTATTACGGACTTCCCATGCCCACCTTTCAGCTCCAACATCAGTCCCTGGATACCATCTAGAGACAAAGTACTCGTCAAGACTAATCATACGAGTCTAAACTCGATGATGTTATGTCGTTTTATAACGAGTTCTTAGGGCCATCTTCCAGCTCCATCATCAGACACTGGATATCATCTGGAGACAAAGTACCAGTCAAGACGAATCATACGAGCCCAAACTCGATGGCGTTGTGTCGTTTCATTACAGAGTACATATACCTTCCAGCTCTATCATCAGATTAGCTCCATGTCATCATAATATTAAAATTATCATGCTATATATACATATGCAAAATTTCAGCACAATCGTAAACCGGGAAGTGTGTCAAATTTAACTTGCAAGATTTGATTACAGACAGACAACGGACAAGTGAAACTAAATAAAAACTTGTAAAATAAAAGCTTGTAATAATAATAAATAAAAGCTTGTAAAAACTGCGTAATGTATCACACTTTTTACTAAAAGCGTCATAATCTAAGTGTTTTTCCCAACGTGAGGTCCCCAAGCAATAACGTAATGGATTTAAAGGCTACAACAAAGCCCTTGCCTGTGTAACAACAAAGTTTTAATACCCCATTAGTTGCCTCTCAACTTTAATAAAATATGTGTGAAAATATATTTTTAAGGTGAACGCACACTTATCCGAGCCGAACGCGTCGAACGAGTTGAACGAAACGAATTTAAGAATTCTTTACATGAAATCTTATGAAACCTCGCACACTTGCCCGCGTCAAATCGTCCGAATCTGGAAGAACCCCAGAAATCCTAGACGAATTTGGATGACGTCATCAGATTCAGCACGGCTGATGCGGTCGTCTCGATCGATGTGCTCGCATTCTATCAGTAGCGTACGACAGAGCAATGCGCGAGTACTACTTCTACGAAACGATTGCTCGGTGCGGTCGATTCTATCGGCGCGGTCGGTTCTTTCGGTGCGGATATGTGTGCGAGGCCTCCTTGACTTCGATTTGTTCGACGCGTTCAGCACGGATAAGTGTGCGTTCACCTTCATAAGTTACTAGCTTATGCCCGCGGCTTCAGCCGCATGGAGTTCGATAAGTGTCCCAGGGCATCATACTACCAGAATAAAAATATCCTGTGTTATACACTAGGTTATAGTATTCTGCTATAAAGCAGATACGATTTACAATCCGTGTCCTTCGTTTCATTTTGATCATTAATATGCCTTCTGTGGTAGCAGAAAGTAGGTATAAATCACGGCATCCATACCATTCCATTAATTTATATTCATTTAAACAATGTAATTTGAGCACTTTTATAAACTTTAAATAATATTTTTCACTAATGACAGGCAACGTCAAGTTGTCAAGCTTATTTATTCTTTCTTTATTTTTTTCTATATCGGCCTGTTAAATGAAGGTTGTATTAGGATGTATTACTAAAAAAACATTTATATCGTTTTGGCTAGTTTAAATCTAGTTTTTATATTGTATTACGTTTGTATACTGATTAATAGAATACTAAATGTTAATTTTAAAATTCATAACGCACTCTTGGATTGTGAGGTTTTATACGTTTTGGCCAACTACGCCTGGCAGGTCGGACGAATAGTGGCTATAACAAATATAATCGTAAAACAAGACAATGAAGTCTAGAATCCTAAAATATTATCTTATAAAAGACGCCGCTTACGTACTACAACCAGTTTACGACGAGATTTCAGTAGCGACCAGTACAGTGCAGTCCACTCCACTAAAAGTGGACTAGTGCAAGTGTCAAGTGATAGGGCGCCGATGCTCTGACGCGTCCCTCCACCTCGCGGAAGTCGCAATTCCATCCCGGGGCTCCCCTAAACGGAGTTTGGCCCGGGACTCCTGTTCTCTCCAAGCTTCCCGGGGCTTCGCTAAACGGACTCGCCCGGGAACTCAACTCCACTCCTAGTTCTGAGACTGCCTGACACCAGAACAGCCAGGACTGACCTGACGCCTGTTCGGTGGAGCCGCAGGACCAGGTGCTCTTGCGTGAAAGAGTAACAAACATCCATCTATCCATCCGTTCTTACTAACTTTCGCATTTGTAATGCTATAGTAGGATTTTAAGTGTTTTTAAGAGAGGGGTCTTGTTAGGTATTCTTAGAAAAGCTGTTAAATAGTAGCTGGGCGATAAATAACAAGATTAAGATAAACTAAGTACCAACCCAATTAAGTTAATTTTAAGACAGACTTATTTACTCATTTCGCTAGCCAAATATAGAAATATAAGAAAACATTTTCATTAATTGTTGTTTTTTTAAAAAAAAAAAAAAAAACGTTGCCCCACACTAGGAATTTCTCTTGTATCGTGGGTGCGTTTACAAACATTTAAACTCACATACACAAACAGCCAGACCCGGAACAAGTATCTGTAGGCCATACAAATATTTGTTCCGTGCGGGGATCGAACCCGCGACACGCAGCGCAGCAGTCAATCGCTCAACCACTACGCCAACCGTGCCGTCAAATCATGTTGTTGTTGTATATGGCTAATAAAAAAGGCGGTAAAAATTAAAAAAAAAAGAACGCATCTCTGAATCCCTCCCTTAGGGTGAACAATAATGGCTGCGGGACTGCGCAAGATATACCGCGGCCCTGGACCACAAAGGGCAAGGAAGGAACATGGATGGGTTTTAGTCAGTACAAGTCTGACACTGGGATTCCGCGCCGCCCAGAGCGCGAGAAGTAAACAATATAGAACCAATATTGTAGATATTCCCGCTGAATGGTTTTCATGATTATGTCTTATATGTCAACTTTCACTCAAACTAAGTGGTGTCACTAAGTGATCGCCTACTTATCACATTGCACTGTTATAGTGACTATACACTCTCTACCGAGAGCTCTCTTTATGAATATGAATGCCTGGTCTAGTGGTCGCAAGCGCGGCTGCTGAGCACGAGGTCCTGGGTTCATTTCCCAGGTCGGGCAAAGGGTTGTTGGTTTTTCCATTAAGAATTTCTCAGTAGCAGACACGGAGTCTGGATTTGCGCCCGGTTGATGGCAATAGGCTCGCGTTTCACATGGCACTGCAACATAACTGGTGCACTATTAGGTACACCTCTGCCGAACCCTTCAGGGATTACAGGCGTGATGCAATGTTATGTGATGTATTTTCTCATTTTCATGATGAGAAGTTTTACCAAAAGTGGATTTGTAAGAAGGGTTTAACTCTAAATTATCCTCCTATTGAGGGTTATTTATTTTGTCACACGCGTTCTCAATTAGCCTATCCATTTCCAACAAACTATGCCTAACGGATAGATCGAACATCTCCCTAAATATTATAAAAAGTCCTAATTTCTGTCTAAATCCCTTTATATCCCTTCTCATTTCACATTCAAGGGCTGTCGTTAGTATGGAAATCCTTGTGTTTTACGAGGTAGCTCCACTAAAAGACTTATGCAGAAGACCAAGATGGTACAATTCAACATCATCTGCTTAGCCTTTTCCCAACTATGTTGGAGTCGGCTTACAGACTGACCGGGTGCAACTGAATACCAATATTTACAGGGTGGGGCTCGCAAGGGCCGATGCCTGCCAGGGCTGCGGGACTGTGTCGAAAGAGAAACTGCGGCCCTAGAACACAAAGGGCAAGGAAGGAACATTGATGTATTTTAGTCAGTACAAGTCTGACACTCCCTTCCGCTCTGCCCAGAGCGGGAGAAGTAATTTCGATTATTTCCCATGTGAAAAAAAAAACAAACCAATATTTTACATGGAGTGACTACCTCCACAACCAGTTAGTTTGAGTAAGACGTTTTTTTTTTTCTAATGTCTCCTCCTGCTCTGGGCGTGAAGGCGGAAAGGAGTGTCAGACTTGTACTGACTAAAACCCATGCATGTACCTTCCTTGCCCTTTGTGTTCCAGGGCCGCGGTATCGCTTTCGAACAGTCCCGCAGCCCAATACGATATCCCTAGGAAATATTGTTTGTAGGACTTTCGGGCCACTGAATACTTGTAACGACTGTCAAAAATCTATAAATGATAGGCGGGACTAACGGTTTATTGTGCTTTCCGAGGCACGAAGAAACTCGATAAGTAATGGATGGGCACCCATCTACTGACTAACCTAGGTAAGCACGGCTTAACCTTTAGCCAGGCGCCCTTCATGTTGATTTGTAAATCTATATATATAAAAGAAAGTCGTGGTAGTTTTTTTCGATTTCGCTGAAAATTGGTGGGGAGGTAGCTTAGAACCGGGAGACGGACATAGGATACTTTTTATCCCGACGACCGCGTTCACGGAAAAAAATATGAATAAAAGCGTTTTTAAATAAATTTGCGCAACTGATAGTCCACGTCACGTAGGTAGGTAGGTACTAGGGAGGTAGGATAGGTAGGTACTAGGAATGTAGGTAGGAAGGGTAGGTAGGTAGGGCTAGGGTAGGTAGGTAGGGCTAGGGTAGGTAGGTACTAGGGAGGTAGGTAGGGTAGGTAGGTACTAGGGAGGTAGGTAGGGTAGGTAGGTACTAGGGAGGTAGGTAGGGTAGGGTAGGTAGGGTAGGGTAGGTAGGTACTAGGGAGGTAGGTAGGGTAGGGTAGGTAGGGTAGGGTAGGGTAGGGTAGGTAGGGTAGGTAGGGTAGGGTAGGTAGGGTAGGGTAGGGTAGGTAGGGTAGGGTAGGTAGGGTAGGGTAGGTAGGGTAGGGTAGGTAGGGTAGGGTAGGTAGGGTAGGGTAGGTAGGGTAGGGTAGGTAGGGTAGGGTAGGTAGGGTAGGGTAGGTAGGGTAGGGTAGGTAGGGTAGGGTAGGTAGGGTAGGTAGGGTAGGGTAGGTAGGGTAGGGTAGGTAGGGTAGGGTAGGTAGGGTAGGGTAGGTAGGGTAGGGTAGTCGCAATATTATTTCATTGCATTATGTGACGCAAACGAAGTTGCGCGGGTCAGCTAGTTGTAAATAGTTCTAACACAAACAAATCCTCCAAAAGGTTCCTACCACGGAAAAAACCCAAGACTTCACGTTAACTTGATGGTTTTTTTTTACCCGACTGCGTCAAAAGGAGAGTAATGTTTTTATTAATAGTGGGATCTAGCGTCATTTTGTGGAAATCCATGTCACACAAACGATATTCCACTAACTAGTGAAATTTACATTGTAATTCTTATTGTTATTGCAATACTGGTTCCATATCTAGCATCTATTATGTTCATAGTTAGACGTTATTTACTTATACTACTGAGCTTGTATATTTTGCGGTAACGTATTTTTTATTTAGTATTTGAAGTGCGTACAGATATAACACTCTGCTAACAAGATTTTCCCACAATCTTGTTCTATGATAAATAAGATTAGGGTACAGTGGCTGTTTTACCAGCAGAAGGCCATATTTTACTTTTATAATGGATGTAACGAAGTCGAAAGGCGCTTGTTCTCCCCATTATTCTGATCATTTTTTTGTTTTTGACTATACCTGGGAATCAGTAGCGTAGCGTGGGAGGGGCAGGGGGGGCCTGGCCCCGGGCGGCGCGTTTCAGGGGGCGGCAGAGAGCATAGGCAGGAGGCGGCAAGCGGAGCCAGGCGGCAACGTCAGGACATAGTTATTAGATACATCATCGTCATCGGGACTATATCCGTAACTACGAAGATATTGAGGGTCAGAGTTCCAACTTTTTCATAAGTTTGTTTTTAATGTTTTACCTTTACTTTTAATACCTCCAAAACCCCCGTACAATGCATCCATCACCACAATGTTTTGAGTCCTACCGTAAAAGGTGAATTTTCACCCCAAAAAAAAAGTCGTTTCCCAGCAATATTTTTTGCGTGGAGTTACTTACTTTGATGTACAGAATGCTTGGTTGACGGTTTCGTGAGGGGCCTGCTTACACCTTGTATGACCGCGTAATCCAACGTAAGGCCAACAGATTTACAACTTCTGCAAATACATGATGAATTAGATAACAACGAAGGCATTATCACACTCTTAAGTCCTTTCCCCCAAAAGAGCTGTCTAGTAATGGAAATCCCATTCAATTTAGGGTGAGCCTGCTGCCGCTGACCGAACACAAATCCAAACACGTAATTGCAACAACCCAACACTTTGCTCTATCTGGGGGTCACACGATAATGGGCCCAGTGCGTGTTGGTAACTATGTCACATCATCACATGTCTTCGAAATATTAGTTCTAGTTTTGAGAGCAGTGGTGATTAAATAAATTACACAAAGTTATGCATCTACTGGGATTCGAATCCACGACCTGCATCTCATAAAACACGGGGCCGTCACCACTAAGCCACAACCACACTCACTTGTCCTTACCTTGTTGGCGAACCTGTGAATAAATAAAAACATTTCTTCGACGCTTATATGAACGCTTGTTACAACACAATTAATCCGAAAGAACTTCTATACGTTTTACAAGAGATAACATGTATATTTTTTTTAAATGAACGGACATTGTTACTAACACAATCATTAGCACTTAAAAAGGGATATTTACCATGTCTATTATTTGTTTCGCGTTTCCGATATTTCGGCCCAGTTGAAACAAACGCTATGGTCACGGCTGAACTGAAGTTATTGCGGGTGGGTGTTTTTGAACAGAAAATTTGAAACAAATAATAATCATGGTAAGTATCCTGTTAAACTGTATTAAGAAGCAATACAGTGTCTGCTACCACAGCAATCACACTACACAAAGAGAAGATAGAAGAGATTCTACGTCTCACCGCATATAAGTTACTATGTATAAAAAACAACTTCGTACACCAATCAGTCTACCAAGCGAAAATTAAGGCAATTTCCTGTCGATACAATCGATCACTTTCGATTCGGCCTATATACTTGTACCTAATTTGACTTGAGTAACCACGTGTTTACTCCAACTTACTACGAACTTAGACGGAACAACAATGTACAGTTGAGCTAAGAGTTTGGTACACATGCAAAAAAAAAGTTCTTTACCTTTCTCACGCAATCAATCATGCATCATGTTCGGGTTAACTTCCAGGCCAATCGAATGCAGCTGAAAACCAGTATTTTACATTGAGCCACTGACTTCCACAAGCCAGATACTGAAAACACAACACTTCTTGGTAAAAGTGGCTGTCAAACTTTACGGCTTCTGCAGAGTAACTAAGTATAACGACTGTCAAAGATCTACAAATGACAGTCGCGACCCGTCTGGCTATCATGAATTAGCCACGAGTTACTTAACTGCCAGTATTCATTAAAATTAGGAGCGTACTCGCTTTCTGCGCTTTAGAGAGTTGTAACAGTCAAGATTGTTAAATGCGTCATGAATTACTTATCTGTTAAACACCAACATTGGCAAAAAAGATGTAAGTTAGCTACATGTATAGCGCCTAGGCAGAGTAGGATTATACCAGCGATAAATGGGGCAATAGTAAAAAACGTATTGAATTAACAAAAGATACCAAAAAGCTTTATCAATCCTGTTCGAAGTAATTACAAAAAAACCCGACGCTTTGAAAACAATATCCACATAACTACACCCGATTAACTGTACCTCTGTTTGAACATAAGATTATTATATCACGCCTGTAATCCCCGAAGGGTTAGGCGTAGAGGTGTACACCCACATTCGCCTGTAATGTTTAAGTCCCTGTAGTAGCGGGCGAGCCTATTGCTTTCAACCAGGCACAAATCCGTGGCTGCTACTGAGAAATTCCTAATGGAAAATCCCAATGACCCTTTGCCTGATCTGGAACCGGAACGGAATCAGGATGTCATGCTCAGCAGTCACGCTTGTGACCATTAGACTAGCGAGGTACCCACTTATGTTTGTTTTCAACATAAACTCGACAAGCCATTAATAAAGTACAGGCTACCCAAAACGATGCCAATACATATTGATATAAGTAAGTAAGATCGGCAACAGCGCCTGTTTATCTATCAGACCTTAATAGTTTACTAAGAACCAAGCGCTTGCCAAATCGAGCGATATATCTATAAACAGGGTTGTGATCAACAATTCATGAAATATGGTAAATGTTTACAGGCCGAGTCTTTAGGAAAACAGTCTAAAACTATCGGCATACCATCATGCCAGTATTCTCGAAAGGGTCGGTAGAGACGAACAGAACAGCTGCAATAGCGCTAAAAACCCTACGTGATTGAGACCTTTGCAATTAAATGGGCACAAATAAAGATTCTGACTGCAACACAAACTTTTTAAGGGAAAACCCCATGACAATAGTGTAACAATAAATGGTGCTTTAGGGTGTTCGTGGCCTGGGGTCAGATATAGTTCCCACACAGGGACCAATTCAGACACCTACGCAAAGTAATCACACTCACATCCCATTGGCCTCCATACGCGTAGGTATGCACAACATTAAATGACCTAGTTTCTAACAGAGAAGAAAAAGCTTCCATTTCTACATAAATTAAGTAAGACGAACGAATTACAAAGTAATACGTAGTAAGGTACTCCATATAAGCTAAGATAAACAAACTTTAATCAACAATCCCAAATGAATATGGAAGAGCTTAGAAATACAAAAGGTTAGACGTCTGTAAGAAGCCTATTCCCCCACAAAAGTCTTGACAATACCAGTTTTATTTTAAATAATTTCATAAATAAACAAATAAAACCGTTGTAAACAAGATAGTAGAACATTTATAAAAAAAATTAATTTTGAATCATATCACTGTTATTCTTTCGTTCTTTTAAAAGTTTTAATAAAACAACCATGAAATGAAACGATAAATCTAAGAATATCTGCGATTAAATTAATTCAGCTGTTCAATTTGTACGGTCAGCATGAAAATCAGATAATAATTATTTAGGATTTTATAAGTGAATTATTCTCTCTCTTACTTCTAATCGTGTAAGCGTAAGTTATCTTAGAGAGACAATATCTACACGATGCACGATGACGTATTTATTACAAATTAGGCAATACCAAATAATCTATTTCCTCATATTATAATTTTCTTCACCATTAGCTAGTGGTGTCCATTATACCTAACTAATAATAAATTATACCTAACAAATAATACAGGGTGTAAACAGACTCTTAACGAAGCCGTTAACCAAGCATTATGTACATCAAATTAAGTAACTTTACGCAAAAAATATTATATTATTGTAGAAATCATGTTTGAATTATATTTAGTAGTGTGTTAAGAGTTTAATTGTTAAATTCTAAATTAACGCAAACGAAGCCGCGGGCAAAGGCTAGTACCTCGTAAATGGAACCTTTTTAATGGAAGGGAGTCGTGGTATTAATTTATTATAAAACACGAATAAATGTATCTGCCGACAGTATCATAATTCACAACTTCAACCCAATTTTTTGTAAGAAACTTCGACCACTTTTCATTCATTCAAAATAATTTACATCGTTCGATGTTCGATGTTCGATACTGCTCCTCGTAAGTGTCATATTTAAGATCTCGTAACTTCAATATTATGAAAACTAAGGAATAAATTTAAGCACCTCTTATGGTATCTCTCCACCACCTCTGGGTGACCGGTAATGAATGCCTAAGGCATTAAGTCCTCCTTTGTACCTTTTTGTGTCTGAATACTTAATAAATAAATAAAAAGTCCTATAGTTATCAAGCAAGGTAGATAGGTGGTTTAAATGATTACGATTATAAGTTAACAATGTGCCTTAATTTTATCGAGTCCTAATAAATAAGGACTCTTGTTTATTGTTTTACGGACGCTGCAAATAACTTTGGTAATAAAAATTAAAAAAATGTAGCAATACGCATATCCAGTACTCAATATTAAGGACCAATCGACGCTGCTATTGTCATGGCTACTTACAGAGCCTTTAAGTAGTTTAGTTTTAAAAAATACCAATCCACACGAAAAGAATAGGTGCGCAATAGTTTTATAACCGCTAGTTTATTAGTGCTGAGCATGAACCGGTCTATGCCCAGCGTTGGACGTCTTTCGGTTGATATGTTGCTAATGATTAAACACGCTATTAGCATAAAACTTTCAAGCAAAAAAAATACTCACAAAAAAGTTCAAAAAACCACGAGAAAGTTCCGTTCCAAAAATCCAATTCAATTTCCACTGAACTTGAACACAATTTCATCCAAAATTCATCACAGAACCATCAAGAAATAGTCACTGTTCACAGTTTACGTGAGTTTAGTTTTATTTACAATTCACGTTTTCTTTCGAAAGCAACTGACGCGAGAGCAAGACACGTCTGCTCACGACGAAGGGCCGCGGTAGACTGAAGCTGAAGTCTGAACTGGCCTGTGTCGGGAAATTGTTGCTTTGTGGAAAGTGTTCTGCGTTGCAATTGGCTGTATGCAAGATGCGGTAGGTACTACAGACTACCAACTTAAAAACAACTTTCTTTTTCTTAGCGTCTCGATGGCAATCAAAATTGAATCGGCCCTGAATTTGGCGACGCATTTAGAGAATCATAGTTGTACAGTCAGCTTCAGAGAAAAGGAACCCCCTTTGGTAATGACATCAAACCATTTTAAGTTTTGGAAGAATAACGTAAATGGCGTGCTGGTTTAGTGGTTAAGACTACTGCTCAGCAATGCAATGGACACGAGTTCAAATTCGAGGATGTTGTTTTTTTTTCTTTTTTTTTAGTTTCTTTAATAGATGATTAGGTGATTTTCGTTAATTATTATTTAATTTTAAGTATTATTTATTATTTAATCAAATATTAAAGTATAATAATGTTACGACGGAGATATTACACACAAGTGGATCGGGACGAAAATGAAACGATTTGAAGTAATTATAAATACCCTCAATCACAGTTTAGTAAATAAAGCAAAGAAGTATTTTAAATTCAACCTTAATTTGTAGTTCATAAAGCAGTTAAGTTTCTGAAGTTCGGAATCGAGCACATTCTATTCAACTAAACAAGAAATCTATGCTAATTTCAACCTTATCTTTTAGTTAACTGAGGAGTTACGTATTTCATTTTGTAAAACAAGACGGTAAGGTGCTAATATTATCACAAGTGGTGGAAGTTGAAATTTAAACCTTAATATCTAGGAGACTATACCGTTATCAATCTTGTTCGATAAAAGGAGTAATACTATTCGAATTTTCGTTGAGATTGCTAATTGAGCCAATAGCCTAGTGGTATAAGGCACGGTCTAAATAATCCACTGGCGCCTAGTGATGCGGGTTCGTATCCTTAACCCCACGTTAAGTGTCTTTTTGTAAGTTATCTTGGTTCGGCCAGAAGCCGAAAATACCATATAATTATTCTGATCGGGGCCGGAGTCGCGCCCGCCGCCGCTTGGGCGATAATCTTTAAAGACTGTACCACAAAATGGCCCCACGTATGTAATAAAATTTTAAAGACTCAACTAGCTAAATACATATTTACTCAAATACACGCTGAAAACTTAATGCATTGGTGCAGTGACGAACTTGTTTTTCAACGTTAAGTTTTGACATTGTTGTTTATTCAAAATCAAAAGTTTTATTTAAAATAACAATAACTTGATAAACTAACTATATACATTAATAATTAAAAACTATTAAACTAAAATAAACTAACTAACTAACAACAATACCTCAAGCGGCGTAAATATAGAATACCTTTGTGGTAACTATATTTTCGAGACGTTTGGGGTTGAAACTCTGGGGTCGTGGGTTCCGACTGCTCATAGCCTATTTACGGAAATTCGAAAACGCCTAATTGACGCTTCCCGTGACCCAAGGGCTGGCTTTTACCTTGGCCAGAGGCTAAGTGTTGGCATACAACGTGGCAACCGGCCGCCAGTCTCTTGGGCACATTACCAGCTGACAGCGTTGAGGAGGAGTTTTTCGATGCCCTTTTATAGTTTGTTGTTAGTTTATTTATTTTAGTTTAATAGTTTTTAATTATTGACATTGTTCCTATATAAGTGCATGTCTTTTTTAAAATAGAATATTTAAACATAAGACTTACTAGACTAATACAAGATAAATCTAAGACTTTATAGAACCAAGACAAAGACAGATTGGTCTAACTTGTCTAGAAATAATTTAGAAATGATTGATTATTTTTTGTACGTAAACCTTAGAAAAAACTTCTTAGGAAAATCAAATCAAATTAAATCTTTATTGGAACCAAAACACATTTTACAAAAATTGATTGCGTTCGTAAATAGCTACATTAGTTAAAACTGTGTCGCAGCTATTAACGCCCATCTCCAAGAGGGAGACGACAGCGTTCCAAATTCCAGAGGTGAAAAAATTAAAATAAAAATATTTAAAAATTAAAATACTATAAAGTTAAACAGAAATAACAGAAAAAATAAATAAGTATGTGCTTAATTTGTGCATGTGAGTGTTTTGTATGTGAGTGTAGTGCGTGTATGTGGGGTGTAAGTGTAGAGTGTACTTGTGAAACCTCCCCACTAGCACCACTCTACGCTACGTGTATTTGGTGTGCATGTCTGCGGAAGAAAGATCTTTAGGGTTTTACTAAAATCTCCAATTCTTCGTAAGTGAGAGTATGAAGCCAATTATCAATGATTCTTTTGCAATCCCGGAAGTACATGGATAAATAGTCAGGACTTTATTTATTCTGTTATACAGCACGGGACTGCAGAAAGTGAACTGCCGGCGGACTATTTCCAATTTAACACCTGATGTCGGGCAGACTCTGTCAGTTCTACGTTTTTGTCTTCTAAACTCAGGGTCAAAAGCCATATTTGAGTGTTTCCGCAACACTGTACTCAGCACAAAAGAGTGCCTTACTGTAGGGAGCTTCCATAGCGTGTACAGTTCGCTGGTAAGAAATAGGAAGGCTTGTATTTGTTATAGACTGCTAGCTAAGTATACGTGCTACGCAACGTAGCGCGCTACGAGCTACGCCGTAGCTTAGCGTATAAGTTAGTTACTTTTTTCGACATCCACGTATAGGGCTAATTGAAATAGAGTGCCCGCAAAAAGGTGTGAATACTATGCAACCAAGCCTGTAAGGTATAAAACGCCAAAATATGTACGTAAATCATTTATAAAACGGAGTGCCTGATGCATACCGACTGAGGGTCTTCGCTCTGTTTCGCGAAAGGGGGGCGTCGACTCGCTCGTTCGTTATATTCTGTGAACAATTTTAAAACGGTTTTACCCAATAAATAAGTGTCGATAGGTGCTAAAAAAAAATATTTTATTTCAATATTGTTTCAGTGGTCCGTCTTTTCCTTGATTGTAGATTGTGAGCAACATAATGTTTGGTTTTTCTAGTTCTGTGACGAGCATGATAAATAATTATTTCTTGGTATTTTCAAAATGATTATTTGTAGTACAAATTTACAAGCAACCTGCTCCGGCTTTGCCCAAGTAGCAGAGTATATATACCTACTTTTTTGTAGATTTTATCGTTGCTATAGTTTAATACATAGATATTTTTAAGAACAATAATTCCGTTATACATTTTTTTCCATATAACTCTATAATGGTTTACGCGGCGCGAGGCAGTAAAGCTAAGTCGGCATGATTATTTCCGAAACCTTCAACAATTATTATCATATTTCAGACAATTTTTACACAACCTTAATTAATTATACACCTTATCCTAATCTATCGAAACCTACGTCGGTTGTACGACTTTGCTCAAGCCTCTAAATATTATTTACTAATTAGTGTTTTAAAGTAATTTCTAAAGATTAAAACTGGTTCGGTCTGTATAACTAAATAAAAGTCTTTTGTCTTTCCCAAAAATTTAATCCGAAAATTAAAACTCCCAGAAAGTTTGAATTTTCGGATTAAATTTTCTACAAAAAATACAAATTACAAAACCTTCATATAAAAGAGTTTATCTATCCAAAAAGTAATCACGATGCTTTTGTCTATGTTTTACTGAGAATTTTTTACACTGCCTCGAAAGGAGGCGACCCGATATCTGCAATATTGAAGCTCTGGTCAAACTGAACTGAATCCCGCGCGGGATGCGGGAAGAAGTTCCAACTGATGCGAATAATCGGGTGAGGAGTATTTCTTCATCTTCGTGTCGCTGGCACGAGAACTTTTATATTTTGTTAACCCAGAACTTCGCCACTTTCACCGCGTCGTCGGTGGCAGCGCAGAGGTCACTTCGGCTGCATGTTTGTGGACTAAGACGGCAGGATAGGAGTTACTTACTACACACATGTTTAGGTTGGGACATTCGATTCGGCATTTTTATTTAACAACAAAGCTGACTTGAAGCAGTACCGATACACATATTGCACTTTCGTTCGGCTCGTACCAATCGGTAAAGTTCGTTTGGCAGCAACTTTCACGTACTATGTTTGCCTTGGCACAATACGAGCAGGCCGATTGTAATGTTCAGAGAAAAAGTCAATCGGCTCGGGTCAATCGGCAAATAATTTATGAAGTTATCATAATATACATTATGTATCATAATAACTTCGTAAATTATTTTAATTGTTCTATTATTTACAAACTACAAATAGATCTATAACAATAATAAAAAATAAGACTAAAAGTAAGTACCTACATTTATACAATGACGACAATAGGACACTCAAGCGTCTAAGTGCATCGCAGTCATCAGAAATCGTACCTAGAAGACTGCAGCATTGCCACGTTGAATGGCAATACTAATTATTTGGCCAAAGAAAGAGATAGCCCTTTTTTTTCGAATGGGAAATATCAAATGACTTCTCCCGCTCTGGGCAGAGCGGAAGGGAGTGTCAGACCTGTACTGACTAAAACCCATCCATGTTCCTTCCTTGCCCTTTGTGTTCCAGTCGGCAGGCATTTTACTGCAAAATTATATTCGGCTATTCTGAACATTATTAATCCTAAACATTATAAAACAAGCTGACAGTGCTAATCACGCTGCTCATCTCAAGCTGATTCCGTCTCAGTTTGAACAGAACTTTGTGAACTTCGTGTATAATTATTAGTAGTACACGTAGGCAATTTCAAACTAATAACTTTATGGCGTACATTGACCTTTATGTATCATTCTGTTCTATTTATTTTGTAAGGTAAGCATTGCTTGTTTGTGGAAATGAAATATCACTTATCTTTTTACAATACTTTATTCAAAAACTTACAAACTTAGTCTTACCAAGCGGTATCGTATTACCCAGTGCTAACTGGTTTGCGGAGGTCAGACAGGCAGTCGCTCCATGTAAAATACTGGTATTCAGCTGCATCCGGTTAGACTGAAAGCCGACCCCAACATAGTTGGGAAAAGGCTAGGCAGATGATGATGATTTAAAAACTTACAGATTAATGGAAATGTTTACCACTGAAATATTTCCAGTGATTTCAAGGCCAGCCGGCACACGTACCTACTAGTATATAGAACTAAATATAGAAAATCGAGCAATAGATAGTCCTTAGTCGATGTAAAATCTCATTTTTGTGAGAGTATATTTTTTAATCAATTTTTTTTTCCCAAAAATTATAAGTTACAAAGATGTGGCTGTCGGAAACATCTGTAGTCAAATCATGAAGGTTAGGAAATGAACAGAAAAATGTGAGTTTACCCTCACAATTGGGGCTTGTTGGTAACCTAAGGACCTGTTCACAGCTTCTGGCGATACCACTTGCGACACGACTTGCGTCAAATGATAGGTACACGCGCGCATCATTTGTTTCCGTCCATCACGCCACTATAATAGTTGCGGTGATCGTGGCATGGACAGGGTAACTTCTGTCATTTGTTCAACTCGCGTGGCCCTTTAGCTCGTGGCCAACCATAATAATACCGATGATTTGTATAAACTAGTTTTTTCTTTTTTATAGTTTCAACTTAAGGAGTATGAAGAACAGGGTGTAGAATTCCTCAATACTCCATAGAAAAGGGAGTCTTAAGTCGTGGTAAACTTTTATAGCGCGATTCAGAATGTTGATGTTAAATCTTAATTTGTATCATAGATGGCGCTGCTATTTGTTCTATGTTGCTGTAGAACTTATTGTCGTGCCGCTACACATGTTTAACTGATCTGCGTATCCGGATACTAATTTCGTTGTTGTGATAAGTTACGAAAGGACTCAAAACACCGTTAATATGTGGTGACAAGTCGAATTGACATTGTTGTGGTACGTACAGTCAGCGTCACGATGTGGGTATCCCTCTTGAAAGCAGTTACGTTCCTAACTGGGGTAACTGGGATACCACAAAAATCAACAAAATTGTATAAAATCTGATTTATATGTCTATCTTTGATAATTTATGTAATCAATATTAAATGAAAAAGTCGTTTTCTCATCTTTACATTATTTTTTTTCTGGAAATCGTAAATTACTTCAAATACATCTGAATCGAAAATGTTTTTGACAAAGGAACACTGAGTCAATGTTTCTGACAATGAAATGTCACAAAAAGTCTTCGTCTCTAATTATATTGTTTCTTTCTAAACCACAAAAAAAAACTAATTTGTTAATATGTCAGTCAATTCTTTAGGTATCGCAATTGAAATAACGTCAACTCCAGAATATGAATTCATGAATGAAAAAAATATTCCATATTTCTCATTTTCCTTTTTTGCTTTCTTCAAGTTTTCTATATAACTTCCCAACTAACTTCTTAACAGGCGAGATAGCGTTCACTTTTTGTTTTAAGTGTAATTGACTATCCTCGAGGTCAAGCATAAACTTTTTAAAACAGATGTCATTTGTTTCACGAGTTGACAACTTGACATAGCGGGAATCACCAGCACAACTCCTTTCAAACAAATTCAGGAAAATACAGGATCTAGCTAAGGGAACGTGCATATTTTTTAACCTGCCCCCCATTGGTGACCACCCGTAGTATTTGCTACCCCCCCCCCCCCCCTTTTCGAGTTTTCACGTATTAATTCAGAAGTATAGGTTTTAATAATGTTTTGGAAACAGAAAGTTAAAATAATATACTTTGGCGCACGTTTGTCTTTATTAACACGGAGTTTTTACGCACATTATTGCGCACTATTGAGTCAGTGCTTGCCACTTGTGAGTTTTAATAGCTCGAAAAAGCGTGAGATCTTTCTAGAGATTATTGACATTTTTTATTTTATTTATAATTTTTGATTATGTATTTTTGTTTTTTTTTTTTCTCTAGTGTAATTCTGACATTTTTGTGATTGTATTTTTATGTGACATTGTTTATATGGGTTTCGGACCTGAATTAAATGAAATTATTATTATTATTATTGACTACGTGACGAAAACCTACGACCCCCCCCCCCCGCCCCTGTGACCAAGCGTGGTATTTTTAAAGACCCCCTGCCCTTCTTGAACGGGTCACGTAGTATGGGTAAGTTCCCTAATATGACATGAGCACTTCTCACAGAAATTGAAGAAAGGTTTTTATCTATATACTTATAATAAAATCGTAGGAAAGTCAAAACTGTACATTGAATATTTTTTAAAAATAATACTTGGGGCGTGATCTGCAATTGATATCGAAGCCAAAAACATAGTTTTTAGAATTTTTGTCTGTTTGTCTGTCCGGGCTAAACTCAAAAAGTACTGCATGGATTTACTTCAAATTATGCATGAATATTACTAAGAGGTCGGGTCAACAGGCTACATATTATCACGCTATCACCTACGGGGGAGGAGCTGTGAATCTTTATTTTTCTTACGCATTCTGTGACAGCGTGTAATCGGACGACGCATATTTAAATGTTCTTTTTGAGTACGCCATGCTATTATCTAGCTTTATACTATAAAAACTACGCCATTTAAGTAACTTAGGCAGAGAAGCATAGTTTAATGAATGTTAGTAGTATAAAGACACTTTTGAAGCAGCGCCATCTATGAGATTTCATAAAAATCAAATCAAGTTGCATGTTAACACTTTTTGGAAATTAATCATTTAAAATTAATCATGTTGGCGAGGTTAGTAGTTAGTTATTCTTAAAATTCATAGATGGTAATGTGCATTTTCTTTTTTAAAAGTTGTATCGTTTTGACAAATTCAAGTTCCAACAAAACCCTCAAAATCTTGAGCAGAGTTCAGGAAGACAATTTAAAAAAAATGCGGTGTTAAGTATAACAAAAAGTTATGTTTATTGATGATGATCATTTCTTCATCAATTTCATGTTGTTAGTACAAAATAAACATTGACTATTAATACTTTTGCTCGAAGGACTGAAGGAGATGAGATGGCGTGGATTATCCCACTTACCGGTCAGCCTGCGTAGCACGTCACCTTCTCGACGGTGACCAAAATTGGGATGACACCCTCGCGGAGGCAAGCGTCAGTGACAGTCCCAGCCGCATGCGTCATCTGTTTGCCGTCATCCTGGTGTTTTGTGGAGTCGCGAACCCGGTAGCTTTGTGGGAGAAGTAACGCCATCATCTGTCTGAAGATTTTCTACGAGTTTTGAGGCGTGCTACTGGAGACGAAGTCAAAGTAACTGATGAACGCGTGCTAAACACCTGTCTCAGTTCACTTCAAGATGTGGTCATTTCTATCGGCGGCAATCCACTGATCGAATATGGGTTACCAGCTCCCCAATCATCACCGCATCAAGACCGTGGAAATCGGGAGTATAACGCTGAGACAAATTACGATCCGGGCGAAATGACCACCATACGAAATGACCATGTCGCTTTGTTTTCTTCAGAGCAAAAACAAATTTATGACACCGTCCTTGAAAGCGTTGGGCAAAACCAGGGTAAAATGTTTTTCTTGGATGCTCCTGATGTAACAGGAAAAACATTTGTTACCACTGGCATACTTGCAGAGGTCAGGGGGCAAGGCAAAATTGCGATTGCTGTAGCGTCGTCGGGAATCGCTGCCACACTGCTTCCGGGTGACAAGACAGCACATGCCATTTTTAAAATTCTCATCGATTTAGAGAGCGCCGAAACGCCTGTTTGTGGTGTGTCACGTAACAGCGATAAGGGACACGTGCTCAAGGATTGCTCTCTGATCGTATGGGATGAGTGTACGATGGTCAACAGGAAGGCAGTTGAGGCCGTGGACAGGACCCTGCAGGACATCCGCAGGAACGAACATTTGATGGGTGGTGTTACAGTTCTGTTCAGTGGCGATTTCCAGCAAACGCTTCCCGTGGTGACGCGGGGTTCGAGGGCAGACGAGGTGAATGCTTCGTCGAAACGATCTTCGTTGTGGTCACGAGTTCGTACGCTGCGCTTGACCATTAATAGGAGAGCTCGGCTCGGCGGCAATGCACGTGCTCAAGAATTCTCCGACGTCCTTCTAAGTCTTGGCGAAGGCACTCTACCAGAAAAGAGAGGTGGACAGTTGGTGCTTCCAGAGTCTCTCGGTAGAGTGGTATCCAGCTTAGAAGAACTCATTCGCTGTGTGTACGGGGACATCAGTCATATACCGCACCAGCAGAATTCTTGGGTATGTGAGCGGGCCATTTTGAGTGAGAATGGGAATGCATTCTCTCGAAAATTGAGGGGAATGAAGTGGTCTACACCTCGATAAACACTGTTGTCGAGCAAGATGACGCCACACATTATCCCGTGGAATTGCTGAACTCCCTGTCAGCAAGTGGACTTCCAGCGCATCCATCAAGCTGAAGGTCGGTGTCCCGATTATGCTTCTTCGGAACTTGCCTCCTCCGAGGTTGTGTAACGGGACCCGCCTTAAAGTCATCTCGCTCCACAGACACACCATTGAGGCGGAAATTCTTACGGGTTGTGGCGTCGGCGAGGCAGTATTTATACCACGTATTCCCCTCATACCTCATAACTTCCCGTTCCAGTTCAAGCGCGTACAGTTCCCCGTGAGGGTTTGCTTCGCGATGACCATCAATAAGTAGCAGGGGCAGACACTGAGGGCAGCGGGTGTCAACCTCAGGACGAGTTGCTTCTCACACGGGCTCCCTTTTCATTTTGGCTCCTGGCAGCATAACTACCAACGTAGTTTATAGGGAAGTGTTGTAAGGTATGATACCTTTGTACGTATTTTTACTCTTTTGTGTCCTGGAATGTATTCCTGCATTATTTTCTCTATTTCCTTATGACTGAACTCAGCAGGATTCCCATATAACTCTCTTCACTTGCTTCACTTGCAAAAAAAACTTATATTTTAATGCTATTTTAAAAAATCTAATAAAATCTTTATTCAGAAACTCAGAAGGTAAATAAAATACAATATGAATCTAAAACTAGCAATGTATGTGTATTTTAAAAGTTGTTTACTTATAATGCTATGTGTGCCAGCGACACTGGCATCTTAGGTATTTTTGGTGCTGTAGAGCCTTCACGCAGAATACGTCGCGGGCAGCAGCTAGTACAAAATAAAACAACAGCAATTTGTAAAAAACGTAACAACAACAATTTTATTTATTACAACTTCAGCAACCGAGCTCCATCACTAGGCTGGCTCAAGAAGAAAATAGGGGTGCCTTTGTACTGTGAGAGTATCTTTTTCTTCAAGTTTTCTACATCGCTCTTGTTTACCTGAAATAAAAGAAAACCGTTTTTATGGCCAGTGATTTCTATCCAACTGCTGGACCTTTTTCTCGATCAAGTACAATGTTATTGTCTTACCATTAATTAAGAATAATGTAGAAAAAAGGTCCATTATACCTGTTATATTGTTGGAATTTCAACTCTCTTAATGGAGCCAAACGTTGCTAATACAACAGTGCGATTTTAATTAGACACTAGTGTAAAACAGGCATTGGTATGTCAAAGGTTTTAATTTTTATGTTACATAAAGTGCTCAGCTAGAATAATGTTAATAATGATAATGGTTTATCCACCTTTCCATATGCTCCGAATACCGATTGGCAGGCACTGACCAGAATAAGCCAGAGAATTTCAGCGATACCTATTTGTGAAAGCTTTCAGACTATCTATAAACTCACAGCCCGAAATATAAGCTTTGCCAACTGGAGCTCGTGAAAGGGGACTGTAATGTGGGTTTTAGTTTCAATCAATATTACAGTTACTGCCGCGTTGTTCGAGGTCCTGGGTTCGATTCCCCGGCTCGGGCCCAAAATTTATGAATGATTAATGAATTTTTCAGTAGCAGCCACGCAGTCTGGATACGTGTCCGGTTCATGGTTGGCAATAGACACACCCCTTATTACAAGAGACTGACTTAAAACATAACTGGCGAAATGTGGGTGAACCACACCTCTAATATTCACACATCTACGAAATACCACTACTTAATAATCTAGGGAACGGTAAGCAACACCACAGGTTTTCACACATTACACAGAAACGAAACCAACTCCACTCGGGTTCGACGCACAGTAAAGTATTGAAATGTAAACTTTTCAACCCGCGACGCAGGGTGTAAACGGACTCTTCACGAAGCCTTATGTACATCCAACTAAGTAACTTTAAGCAAACATTATTGCTAGGAAACCATTTTTTTTGGGTTTAATAATCACATTTTACGGTAGGAGTCAACGTAACGCATTCAAAACATTGTGCTGATGGACGGATTGAATACTACAGCGTCGTCAGCGTCTTCAGAAAAAAAAAAATACATATATTTTAATGTGGACCCCAATATCTCCGTAACTAGAACATTCCCAGGTATGGTCTAGAACAAAAAAAATATCGCATAACGGGGAGAACAAGAGCCTCTCGACTTCGTTAAGAGTCTTTTTACACCCTTTATGTGTCTGTAGAATCGTAGCTCCCAAATGAATGGCCCGATTTTGATGTTTTTTTTTCCTATCGTTTTCCTTACGGTGGAATTTTCAACAGTTACTTATGGCTCTGACGCATATACAGTATGAGTCTGTGTAATGTGCAAAGTCTTTACACTAGCCCACCAACATGAGATACTCAAATCGATGTCATACGCTTACTCCATTATTTGTGACCGCTAAAATTCACAGTAAAATTCTTACCAGAGTTACAACACAGCCACCAAAACCGCCGCCAGTCATCCTGGCTCCATACACTCCTGGAGTACCTCTGATGATGTCCACGATCTGGTCCAGCTCAGGACAGGATACTTCCATCAGCTGACTCAGAGAATCATGGGACTGGTAGAATAGTTCGCCGACCTGATTGTGAAATGGGAGAATCAATTAATTTAAGTTACGTAATATAATAAGTTGTTTAATGTACTATCATTTAACTTTGGTATCTGTAGCTCTGAACACACTTTATAATAATACCATTCTTAACCAAACTAATTGGTTATCGCAGTACATCATCATTTCAGCCCGTTGCTGTCCACTGCTGAACATGGGCCTCCCAATCGATTTCCAACGTGCCCGGTCCAATGCCACTTCTTATCTATTAGCAAAAAGACATCAGGCATCAGGGTCCAGGTTGTTGGTCTGCCTCGCACGGGTCCTTATCCCGTCGCGCCTTTCATAATGAGTCTAAACTTCCGCTAGGTTACCGGCAAACTCATTGCTCATACAATTATTTATTTATTTATTTTTATTTATTTTTTTGAAAAAAAAAACGTTGCCCCACACTAGGAATTTCTCCTGTATCGTAGGTGCGTTCACATTCATTAAAACTCACATACACAAACCAGACCCGGAACAACTATTTGCTATACAAATATTTGTAATATTTTTGTATTTGCAATATTTGTAATTGCCAAACTTAAGGTGGAAGCGTCAGGGTAGCCCTCGAAATTCAAATTTTCTTACGTTTTTTGCAATTTGCAGGTCAGTGTCAGGTTGAATGTCGATGAAAACTGAGTCGCGCCATTAACACGTACGTAGTTACAGAATTATAATCATTACAATTATCACTACAACCCCTATAACTACAGTAAAGTAAGAAAAAATGAATTTTGCGGGCTACCCTGACGCTTCCACCTTAAGTTTGGCAATTACAAATATTGCAAATACAAATATTACATACAAATATTACAAATATTTGTATGGTCTACAGATAGTTGTTCCGGGTCTGGCTGTTTGTGTATGTGAGTTTAAATGATTGTGAACGCACCTTAAGTGGGCAGTGGAAAAGCCAGTTTTCTTAGTAGAACGGATAGTCGATCGGACTAAAATGTTTTGAAATGACAACGACATACCGCAAGGCGCAACGTTGGTAAGCCTTCCTCAAAGTGGGTCGGTGACATTCACCAGGTCAGACAGGAATCCGCTGTTAGATAAGAGAAGCATATACCCAGCAGAGGAAAGACTTTCGACTAATATGATGACGATGATGGTGCTAAGTACTGTTCTGGAAGGCAGGTGGTACTGTTTCTTAGTGGTTAGCTTATCATTGGATTGGCAGAAAGTTACAATAGTATGTACAAGTGGCGAAGGTTCCATACAACTCGATTCCTTCCCTTTCAAAAATGGCACAGTCAGTATTCTATAGACAAATAATTTAATCACATGAAAGACATGGAGTACATGATTTTCATGTGATTATATGATTACAAATAATATAATCACATTAAAGATATATACTCCGGCTTACCTCTTATAAAAATTGACCCTTCGCTACTGGTATGGACCCAAAATTAAGCTACGCGCTCCGCTTACCGATGCAGTCAAAAGTTCATCAAGTTACAGAGGATGGTCATGTTATAAAATCATACCCGCTTGAAGTCCTTCTTCTTCATGACCTTAGCCACTTCTTCTGTCCTGCTGATCTCTTCTATTACGTGTTTCGCTCTCTTCAGCACCACTTCACTACAGTTCTGTTGCTTAAGTTCTGCAAACAATATTTTGAAATATATTTGAAGCGTTTATTGCAAGCTGCGGGCTGTTCGAAGGAGATACCGCGGCCCTGGAACACAAAGGGCAAGGAAGGAACATGGATGGGTTTTAGTCAGTACAAGTCTGACACCCCCTTTCGCTCTCCTCAGAGCGGAGCGGAGAATTCATTTGATGATTTCCAATCCGTAAAAAAAAAAACGTTTATTGCAAAGTGCTTCGTGTTACTTTGCTATGGGAGGTGAAGAACTTTACACCTTGTACTTCATAACTTTAAACCAGTATTTTGCATGGAGCGACTGCATATTTGACCTCCACAACCCAGTTAATAGTAGGTATTAAGATACCGCTTGGTAAGGTGGTCTCAGCATGCATATATTCATTCATTATTACTCAGGGCTGTGGGACTGTTCGAAAGAGATACCGCGGCCCTGGAACACAAAAGGAATGGAAGGAACATGGATGGGTTTTTATCAATACAAGTCTGACACTCCCTTCCGAGTCATTTGATGATTGCCCATCCGTAAAAAAAAAAAAAAAGCATGCATATATTATCTGCCATTTCGCCAGTAAATTAATATTTTCCTTTTTATCCGTTTTAAGCAAGCTGCTAACCAGATAAAAGTCAGCAAGAACTTAATAACATTATTACTTAAAGTCTGAGAACCATCTTATTCTAAGTGATTTCTTCGTCGTTGCACCTGGTGCCTTTCTAATTTCTTTAGTTTTATCAAAACACAATAGTAATCAAATAAATGACTAACTCACTTAAATAACTAATTATATTATCGAAAAATCTAAAATTGATTAGCTTCTCGTAGCTGTCATCGAATTTAGTGGTAAACAATGGAATGGGTAAAGTTTATATAAGTTCCATTGATATTAATACTAATTTATCATTCGAAATTCTTCCTAACTTTAATATATTATTATAAATGCGAAAATAAGTTTGTTTGTTTGTACCTTTTCACGCCTTAAACACTGAGCCGATATCATCACGAAATTTTGCTTATACGTTGTCAGGTGCACAGAAACGGACATAGGGTACATTTCATTCCGAAAAAAATTATCGCAATGACGAGGAGAACAAGTGCGTTTCGGCTTCGTCAAGAGTCTTTTTACACCCTATATAAAAATAACTATGTCCTTATTTTCGAAAACTAACATACTTACGAGTAGATACAGGTACCATAAACATATTTACAAATAAAATAAACTAATAAATATTTTAAAACCAAATTAAAAAAAAAGAGAAACCAAATAATAATTACTATGACTAGACTTCTAATTGAGAGTTATTTAGTCTGACTGAAATAGTGGCTACGAACTATTCTTTTAAAAGTGTTTTGAGCTTTTTTAATGCTAAAGGGTGGCGCTTTCCAGAGTTCGTCGAATCAAGCAGATTTCATCGATTCTGTTTTTTTTTTACAAAATTCACAGTAAGTTGAACTGAGTTTTTTTCCACATTTTCACAAGAATCACTATTTTTAAAGCGAAGATTACATTCAAATAACAACTTTCTTGAGAAGCTCTTATTATTGTGTACAGAGACGAGTCGACACGAACCATAGCAACCCTGACTTCCCCCGGGACACGTTTCCCGGTACTAAACCAATCAACTTGGGATCTTTTCCACAGCTGCGAACTTATTTACAGGTCAACGCAAGTTCACTGCCAAGTTTGCCATAATGACAAAGGGAAAATGGCGACGAATAAACAGCCAGGCCAAAGAACCAGGTCAGGTCAGGCCAGGTCTAAGAAGGATGTAAACATTCCATGATTAAAGACTTCTTGAGTTATTTTTTAAGTTAGGCATTGATTAATAAAGGTCATTACCTATATTAATCAATGCCTAATTTTCCTTATTAATATTTATATTATATTATTATTTATTATTATTATATTATTATTATTATTTTTTGCCTAATTTTGCTTATTTTTTTTTTCTTTATTTTTTTCATTTTTTTTTTTTTTTTTTTTTAATTTTGCCTATTTTTTTATTACAGAGTACGTCATTACGTACTCTGTTGCTGTAAGGTGAAAATAAACTTTACTGAACATAAAATGCGCATCTATTACGATAAGTTGAGGGAAATATAAATGTAGTGATAGTTTAAAGAATGTCAGGAAATGGTGGAAAAATTTATAGAGTAAAATTTTTATTGCACTCGTTGCATAAACACTATATTAATATTTATATCTATTTTTATGATCTTTTTATATGCTTTCTGTACAAAGTGACATTTATTTGGTTCATTCTTTATATCGCGCCGTAGACTGCGTCTATTGTTTTGGATGTCCTCCCTTTTGTTTCTACGCTGACATGTCAATTACAACTTACTTGCCAAGTCCTCAATGTCGGCCCCCCTGAGTGAGGGCAGGCCCAGCCGGTCGGCAGCCTCCTGACACTGCGCACGTCTCGTGGGGTACTCGCTGCCAGTCAACTGGTGCTTCACGTTCGAGTTGGTGACTAAGACTACCAGGTCACCTAGCTGCATGGGGATCTGTTCCGCTTCTAAGGACCTGATGGGAAATATTTTATTTATATATTAATGGTATGCCTTTAGGAGACCATAATTTAGGACCATTATTTCGTTCGTTTTTCGTTTGACTGCCTCGTTGGTCTAGTGGTCGCAAGCACGACTGCTGAGCATGAGGTCCTGGGTTGGATTCCCGGGTCGAGCAAAGTGCTATTAGGTTTTTCCACCAGGAATTTCTCAATAGCAGCTACGGAATCTGCAATTGTACCCGGTTAATGGCAATAGGCTCGCCCCCTATTACATGGGCCTTAAAACATAACTGGCGAAATGTGAGTGTACTATTAGGTACACTTCTGCCCAACCCTTCGGGGATTACAACCTTGATGTTATGCTTTTGTTTGCGAGTGCGTCTGGTGATCACGAGGTCTTGAGTTTGAACCCTAGGTTAGGCAGTTTGATTTCAGTGGCAGCGACACAGTTAGTTATTCCATCATTTACTTATAGTGTGCAGTAAGGTAGACCAATGACCTGGTGAAGGTTGCGGGGATCCACTGGATGCGAGACGCATGGGACCGGTCAATGTGGCGACACTTGGAGGAGACCTATGTCCAGCAGTGGACGTCTTTTGGTTGAAATGATGATGATTATGATAGTGTGCAATAATAAATTTAAGACATATGTAGTTATGTATCTCTAAGCTTCTATTTTCATGTAAACTGAGAAGATCAGATTTTATTAATAAATACACTGTTAAAATCTCACTGACTAATTAAAATTCAAAATAACCGTAACCTCAGCAGTCTGCAGTAAACAAAAGATTAATTAACATAAGTGACTATAGTTAACAGAAGAGGAAGTATGCATTAGGAAAATTAAAACCAACATTCCATCACGCCTGCAATCCCCGAAGGGTTAGCCAAAGGTGTACTTCATAGTACAATCACATTTCACCAGCTATATTTAAGTCCCATGTAATAGGGGGCGAGCCTATTGCCATGAACCGGGCATATATCCAGACTCCGTGGGTACTGCTGAGAAATTGCTGATGAAAAACCCAATAAAACTTTACTAAACCTGAAAAAAAAAACAAACCTGAAAATTAAAACTATACATGGAAATCGCACTCTCCGAATCGCAGTTGAATCGTTTCTCTGAATTTCGTCGTCACATTTTTATTTCATTAGCAAAATTAAATTAAAAACGTATGTAAGGTAAAGAAGGCACCGGCAGCAACCTATCGCGTCCGGCCCTGGTTCAATCCATGGTCCGGCGCGAGAGGGAATGGGACGCCGTCACCTCCTTCTGCGAAGCAGTCATGCTAGCGAAGGAGGCGGCGGAGCGTGAGAGGGAGAGAACCTCTCGTCCCAGCCACCGCGGGAGACGCCTCGGGCGTCGGGGGTCACGTGGTGGCTACTGGCCACCGTAGACGCGGACCTTTGGACGGTGAGATACCGCGGCCCTGGAACAAAGGGCAAGGAAGGAACATGGATGGGTTTTAGTCAGTACAAGTCTGACACTCCTTCCACTCCGCCCAGAGCGGGAGAAGTCATTTGATGATTTCCCATCCGAAAAAAAAGGGTAAAGAAGGCACCAAAATTACAAGTGTACCTAAACGAGTTAAAAATAAAAGACAATCGCAAAAGATTCCATGTTAACGTTACATTGTCTCAATTAACACAAAATACTACGTAGTATCTTTGTCGAGTTCCCGGAAATTTCTTAAATTAAGTCAACAAGGGATTCATTCAAAGGGATCGAGCTTTCTCAAGGGAACAACGAATAACACGGGTTAATTCCCTTGAGAAAACATATTATGTATCTTAATTATAAAGAAACAAGCTTTCCTTTTGTCTGTGTATAATCGTTTCCTTATTAACAATCCTTCACAAAATATTGTCCAACATAACATCACGCCTGTAATCTCAGAAGGGTTAGGCAGAGGTGTACTTGTAGTACACCTACATTTCGCCAGTTATGTTTAAGTCCCTTTTAATAGGGGCGAGGTTATTGCCATCAACCAGACACAAATCCAGTAGCCACGGAGGGCTACTGCTGAGAAAGTTTTGATTAAAAACCTTAATAAAACTTTGCTTAACCTGGGAATTGAACGCTGGATCTCCTGCTCACATAATATTGTTGTAAAATATAAATAAAAGTAACTTACACAAAATGGCTTTAACGTTTACCAGAATATTCCGGAAACCGTGACCCAATGGAGACTGTTTCAGAATCAGTGAACTATTTCCAATGTTTGTAAGTTATTTTTTACCTGACCTTCCGACTTCGGTTCCTGCTATATTCGTTCACTTAGATAATCATTCGTACTCAATTCTTGAAAAAGTATGCTTATTTATTTAACTTTAACTTTCATTCTTTACAAGTTTTCATACTATTTCAAAGACAATATTTGGCTATTTTCATACATAATCCATACAGAATGTCTGAAGTAGTTGTTTTTTATTTTTATAAATGCTTCGTGTAATATAATGTGCTCTATTTCAAACAATATGCTTTCTTATATCGGATATTTTTGAGTAAAACTTGCACAGACAAAAGTGATCTTCTGAGTTTTAAGGGTGCGATTATAATATGATCCTCTATATACACTAATCCTAGTTTGATAGCATTAAGTACAGCAAATTAAGCTCTACGACTTTTAGATGCACGGCACGATTGGCGCAGTGGCTGAGTGATTGACTGCTGCGCTGCGTGTCGCGGGTTCGATCCCCGCACGGAACAAATATTTGTATGGCCTACAGATAGTTGTTCCGGGTCTGGCTGTTTGTGTATGTGAGTTTAAATGTTTGTGAACGCACCCACGATACAGGAGAAATTCCTAGTGTGGGACAACGTTTTAAAAAAAAAAAAAAAAAAAGATGAAGAAATACTCACTTCCAATATGGAACAAGTAAGTGGCCATCTAAACATAATAAAACGTAAAGATAGAGAAGAAATTAGAAATACAGTTTTTATAATATCATGATAATATATTCAGCATCCAGCACGTCCGTGTTTACATATAAATGTTCTGATTTTTAACTTATATTTGGATTAACTACACTACATGCAGTTTTTGACCCCAAAAACAAATGATCATCAATTTTTGTTGTTTTTATTTTCTGTTTATACATCAATACCCATTATGATGACGATCCGGGACTTTTTGTTTGGAAAAAAAAAATTGTGAGGAACCGGGACAGTGACCAACCGGGCATAAGTCATCGATTCTACTTAGTTTCGCTATCGAATTTAATGTAACCCTGTATTATTTTAGGGCGATTATCATGGCCGACGTCAACGCATCTTGCAGCACCTTAATACTACTCAACACCAACCTGCAGTCAATGAGTATGGCATGGTCCTTTCTGCCCATGGTGACGATGTACTGGTCCATGATGCCGCACGGCATACCCGGGAACTCGTGCTCCGCTTTCTGGCATAACTTCGCTTTTTCTACTAGCCTGTAGAAGAGATATAAAACTTAAAAACACCCAGGTTTTTAAAAAAAATAAAAGATACAGGATACTAACAACATATGGATCAGTAATTTGATCTCAAATAAAATAAATTACATCAGTTTACTAATATGACTTCAACGAGTTCATGCAAGTTCATGTGACAAATCTAATCGGCTGCCATTTGATTACCCCTTTTGTCACGGTTCATCTGCCACGAAAAAAATGACCCAAAGCATACTATAAGGCTGCAGCCTCTGTTGCAAGCGGAGCGGGGCGACTAGAACAGCGGGCTACCTAGCACCGCTGCCTGACTGAAGACGGGAGAGTACGGACTGATTGATTAATGCCATGGTCTTGTTATTGTTATACATATTATACCTTCATATACGTTTGTTAAAAGCCACTTGGAGTTCTCATCTGCAATTTTGAACCCATGTTACCACGGACATTGATCATATTATGGTGAGCGTCCAGACACGATTCATTAAGTGTCTGTGTTATCAACAAAAAGTGCCTTACCGATCTAAAGATACCCTAATGAACCACCGAGCAATCTCTCACTGTGTTTTATTAAAAATAATATGAATAGCTCTAAATCAAGAGGTTGTCGCTATGTGGGATGTGGACTCGGCGATCATTGTCCCCAAAGGTGTATCAGCCAATGGCTGAATTGCCAAGAACCAATCAATACCTGAGGAGGCTCTCGTTAGGCAGCGGGATCAAACTCAAACTCAAACTCAAAAGCATTTATTTCAATTAGACCATTACAGGCACTTTTGAATGTCAGAAAAACAAATTAGGCTAAGCTACAGTCACAGACACAAGGCATAATAACTTGTGAAAGTACTGTAGTTGCCCATTCCAAAGTGTAGATCTCTATGGAGAAGAATGGGCAAGAAACTCCATGGACACTCTTTTCAATCAAAATATTGTTACAAAATCTTGGTTACATCATTCATATTGAGATTATACATATATGTGAGAACGATGTAGAAATACGTGCACGTTAAGAGCGTCCAGAGTAAAATATTATATCAACAATTTAAAAACAAAGTAAGTAGTTAAAATAAACCGTGGCAGCTTTGAGATGACCAGTCCCAACCGACAGCGCCCGTTCACGAGCATGACGCATGAATCAGCCCCATTCAGCTCAACCATATTGAAGGAAGCTAAATGACCCGACACACCCGCCACCATCAGCGAGACATTTTAGTGAGTATGACATTCTCTTACCCACCAGGGTAAATTCAAGTCAATGAAAGATAACCAAATGTAAATGGTAGCTTTACAGTACATAGTACTCACACATGTGCTATGCAATTATATAATACTAAGATATTGAGTCTATACAATGCAAAGATATTATTACAATCTTCTGCAGCTTCCACAATAACTTCACATGGTAATCAATTAGTTTGCCCCTATGGTTGTGGAGCAGGACCAGCATTGAGCCAAGCATTTTTATCATCAATGTAATCCCCCAACTTATAATATGCTTGCCTACATAGTGTGCGTTTTATACAAGATTTAAATTTCGTCTCATTTAGTTTTAGAATGTGGGGAGGTACTTTATTGTAACATTTTAAACAGTACCCCATAAAAGATGAGTCTACTTTAGCTAGCCTAAAACCTGGCTGTACTAGTTGGTCCCTGTTTCTAGTACTATAGTGGTGCCTGTCACCTCTTTTACTAAATAAATGCAGATTTTTCCTAACGTACATGATGTTTTCATAGATGTATTGACAAGGTACTGTCATGATGTTAATTTCTTTGAACAGTTCTCTTAGAGAATCACGCCTACGTAGATGATATAAGGCTCTGATAGCTCTTTTCTGCAGAATAAATATAGACTCGATGTCTGCAGCCCGTCCCCATAGTAAAATACCGTATGACATAATACTATGAAAATAATTAAAATAGACTAGCCTCGCGGTATCTACATCAGTAAATTGACGGATTTTTCTAACAGCATATGCTGCTGAACTCAGCCGTCCTGCAAGAGATGTTATATGCGGACCCCATTGTAGCCATGAGTCGAGCGTGATCCCCAGAAAAACAGTATCTTCGACGAATTCTAGTTTCTCTTGATTCAATACTATGTCACTAACAATACTTTTGACATTCGGTAGAGCAAATCTTATGCATTTCGTTTTTTTCCCATTTAATACTAAATTATTCGCGGTGAACCAATCATGGACCTGCAGTAGGGTAGGATCAAGGGCTTGATTCAGAAAGCGGTAGTCCTGGACACGACTCGTATTGTTAGGAGGTTCCTCTCTCTGGAACCGTAACTGCCGGTACGGTGTACCCTGTTCCCGAAACCGGTAGGCTACTATTTTTTTTATATTTTAAGGGCTTTTTTCCCATGTTTTTTTTTAAAGAAATATATAAAAATGAAAAAATATATGTGAAAAAAGCAAATAAAGGAATATTTATTATATTAATAGATCTGATCTTTTATCCAAATTTTATTTTAACGTTCCCGGTATGTCGAAGCTTTGGTACCCGCCGCTGCGCGTTCCATTTACTTCCACATATGTTCCCTTTTAACCAGTATGTCCTCGGCCAGAAAGTGCCTGAGCCTTAGCTTTTATAATAAAAACTTGCAAGACTCTTTAGCGAGTTCCTAGTCAAGCGGTTAGCACAGGACACAGCCTTTATCGTTAAACACATGCTGATGTTTATTGAAAGGCAACTTATCGATCACCCTGTTTAATTGTAGATCACGTTAATGAAATCGCTGGAGCGTATCTTCAATCGAATTACGCAGTTTTTTGTTTTGTTTTATCCGTTCATTGGTAGTCAGCGCGTGGTTGTGGACTTTTCGGGCTATGAACTTGGGTCTAAGGGTTAAAATACACTGTAATGGCCCTAAAATAAATAAATATATTCATGTACCGCAATGAGAAATATCGATAAAAATTGGGTGCGTTTTAAAATTAGCCCAGCATGAGCTCAATTTAAATCATCATTTTACACTTCAAATCACGCCTGTGATTTTCGAAGGGTTACGCAGTGGTTTACCTAAAATACATACATAAACTCACGCCTTTTTCCTATTGGGGTTGGCAGAAACCACAGAATGCAACCTGCTACTATCCTTACATATACTCCTTTTGCTTGTCTACGTTCATACATCGGGTCATACACGCACCCCGCGCCGTTACGTTGTGATGCGAGTATACGCACCTGACCTTTCTGAAGAACCTCACCAATAAGGTCAGTGTATGTGTATTTTTGTGTGTGTTTTTAAATGAAGCCATATATGTATTTTTCTACCTTTTGCCACAGTTTTTGCTTGGAATGGTATAAATACTAGAAAAAATATTCAAAACTTCTCGAACTGAACGTTAAGAAGAGAAGAATTCAAACAACTAAAATGTTTAGTAAACATTTTTCTCGCCACGTTCGTTTTTAACCGACTTTCTTCAAAAAGGAGGAGGTTCTCAATTCGGTTGCATGTTTTTTTTTTTTGTGTTTGTTACCTCATATCTCCGTCGTTTCTTAACCGATTTCAAAAATTCTTCTTTTATGTGAAAGGATATACTTCCCGATTGGTCCCATAGAAATTTCATCAAAGTCGGTTCAGTAATTTGGTATGTTTTCACGTTAATTGCTATATCATGCGACGACGCCTGAAGTCTTGCATGTTTAATTTGACACACTTCCTGATTTCCGATTGAATTAAAAATTTGCACGCTTATGTATATCGCGTGATAGTACAATATATCGATGACATGGAGCTGATCTGATGATGGAGCTGGACGGCGGCCTTAGGAACTCCGTTATAAAATGACATAACCCCATCGAGTTTGGGCTCGTATGATTCGTCTTGACGAGTACTTTGTCTCTAGATAATATCCAGGGTCTGATGATGGAGCTGTAAGGTGGCCATAGGATCTGCGTGATAAAACGACATAAACGCATCGAGTTAGGGCTCGTTTGATTCGTCTAAATAAGTTGATTGTCTTTAGATAGTATCCAGGGTCTGATGATGGAGCTTGAAGGTGGCCATAGGATCTCCGTTATAAAACGACGTAACCGCATCGAGTTTGGGCTCGTTTGATTCGTCTTAATGAGTAGTTTGTCTTTAGATAGTATCCAGGGTCTGGTGATGGAGCTGTAAGGTCGCCTTAAGAACTTCGCTATAAAACGACAACCCCATCGAGTTTGGACTCGTTTGAATCGTCTTGACGATTACCTCGTCAAAGTTCTGGTTACAATATAAAAATTAATTCATGATTAGAATTTGTGTGGTATGCTAAAAAGTCTACAACTAAAAAGGGTAAAATAAAAAACTTTCTGCGAAAAAAAACCGACTTCCAAAAAACCACTAAAAAAAAACTAAAATAACTTTTTTTTAAATTACTTTCGGAAGTCGGTGACAAAAAATGACACTGAAACAAACAAAGTTACCGACTTCCGAAAGTAATTTAAAAAAAAGTTATTTTAGTTGTTTTAAGTGGTTTTTTGGAAGTCGGTTTTTTTTCGCAGAAAGTTTTTTTATTGCTCTTGTGGCTGGCATGTGCCAAATAAATATGTTTTCTTTCTTTCTTTCTCCCAAAAAGCCTTAAACACTTGGTCATATTTATCACCAGACAACATTACATGGCAGCGATATTTCTAGGCCCAAGAAGAAATAGCTCAAAGTTAGATTGAAACTTTTTAAAAAAATCATTAATTTGTAATGCAACACTTTAAAAGATTGTAAAAACTAAGCTAGAATTGCAGGCTTAATTCACCTTTCATCTTTAAACTAGAAAATCTATCAGGGTGAAAGACCTCTTAAACCATAAAAAGTATTATTTTCATTTATATATAATTGTTTCTGCAACTAAAATACACTGGAACACAGATATAAGTATGGATTTTTTTCATTTAATTTTACCGTATAAATATCGAAGTATGGAAGAAGAAGGCCAGCTACGCCAACCCAAATAAATTCAGGATCAGGGCAGAGACTGATGATGCCGAACGGATTTTGCCGAGGAGTACGAGCCGAACGAACAGCGAATTTAAACAAACAAACAGTTATTGCTTCTAATCAGCTTGTTTACTCAACAAAAACACTGCCGGATCGATTAATCTGAAAGCCAAACAAATATTTAGCAGGCTTTACATGAGTGGCCGTGATATTTCTGGGAAGCTCTGAAGAGTTTATTTAAAAGGACATGGCCGGTACGTAATTCTAGAAAAATTACGACGCTGTAACACTGCGTATCTACTGCATCGCAAAATATTCAGTCGGAGTTAGCTTCACTGAAATGACGGGTACAAGCTTTTATACTAAAGATTTTGCTCATCCCGGTTGAGATGATTGGATTTCTAACCTTAGATTAAAATAAACAGGAGGAAATTCGTTCCCTTCGTTTACGTATCGAAAGACTAAACAAAAATATCAAAAGTGACTCGTGAAATGTACGGAAAACGGGTCTATATGGCATATCACATCACGAAATATAGTCGCCCGTATAACAAATTCCTACAATCGACCAACCTTGAATGTACAGTCAGCTCTGCTTTGTACATCGCTAACTGAATTGAGCTACTCTTAAACATGGTAGACTTATATTAGATAGCTTGGAAAACTCTTCATACTCCATTGAAAAGTGAGATTCCACCGACCATAGCGGCGATCGGCAGCGGCGACCTATCGCGGCAGGCCCTGGTTCAATCCATGGTCCGGAGTGAGAGGGAATGGACGCCTTCACCTCCTCCTGCGAAGCAGTCATGCTAGCAAAGGAGGTGGCGGAACGTGAGAGTGAGAGAACCTCACGTCCCAGCCGTCACGGGAGACGCCCCGGGCGTCGGGGGCCACGTGGTGGCTTCCGGCCACCGTAGACGCAGACCTGTGGACGGTGAGTAATTGGCTACCTCGCCGTCCGTCCGACTTATGCCGACAGGCCATATTCACGGTGCGTTTGTGTTCCACGCGCGCCTCAAAGAGATATCAGCAAACAGGGCAGCCCACAAGGCCGATGCTTACCAGGGCTGCAGGACTGTTCGAAAGAGATACCACGTCCCTGGAACACAAAGGACAAGGAAGGAACATTGATGGGTTTTAGTCAGTACAAGTCTGACACTCCCTTCATACTGAACCTCAAAGCATTAATTTCAAATAGAACCGTGACGGGAACTTTAGTATAGTCAAAAATAAGCTACTCCAGCCACAGGCATAATAACTGTGAATGGACTGTAGTTCGGTTCTAACTAATCTTGCGGAATACTCAGCTTGCACGATCTCAGGATTTGTGTGGCGTCGGGTACGAAACGTAGTTCGTATATAACGCCGTAAATGCTGCCATGAAACAATTCAATTCTGCTGCTGCCAGATTCTTAGTATGGTAAGACACTTACCCCACACTTCTGCCAGTGAGTCCTTCCAGCAAGGTGAAGGTAGCGACTTCAATTGCTGCACTGCTGGACAACCCCGCACCCATCGGCACGTCTGTCACGATGACTGCGTCGAACGCGCTCACTCCACCTATTGGAATCAGAAGAGATGGATATTTTCAGAGAAATGACCGTCAAACGAACCTCATACATACCTACAGGGTGTAAACAGACTCTTCACGAAGCCGTAAACCAAGCATTATGTACATCAAACTAAGTAACTTTACGCAAAAATTAGTGCTGGGAAACGACTTTTTTTTTTGGGCTGAAAAATCACGTTTTACAGTAGGACTCAATGTAATGCACTCAAAACATTGTGCTGATGGATGAATTTAATATTAAGGGGGTCCTGGAGGTGTTTAAAGTAAAAATATTACATTAAAAACCTGTATTTCAAAAAAAACTTGTCAAAAAGTTGGAACTTTGACCCCCAATATCTCCGTAATTAAAAGGTTCCCAGGTATAGTCTAGAGTAAAAAAATGATCGCAATGACGGAGAGAACAAGTGCCTTTCGGCTTCGTTCAGAGTCTGTTTACACCCTTTATAATAATAATATGTACGAGTACGTGTCTCTGATGTTATTCATGCAATAGTGCCTTTCGGCTTCATGAGGGGTCTTTTTACACCCATTATAATTGGGATTGACAAGCTTTGAGAATTCTTCTTTAGGTTAAAGCTCTATTCGTAGAATCCACACAGTGATGGGTAAAGGGCTTTAACGCCTCGCAGCGTACGGCCTCAGTTTTGATGAGTATTATACTGCCGTCATAAGGAAAAAGGGCACAACTAACGTTTTTTTTTTAAATGAGTTAAAAATTCTGGCAGAATTGCCTTTTTTTTCTGATTCCGAATATGTATACAACTCAATTTCGAAAAAAAATGTTAGTTGTGCCCTTTTTCCTTATGACGGCAGTATAATATTGTGCAGGTATTTTAAGAATTGTTCCGAAGTAAGACATACTACGTAGACATATAGACGTACACCGTTAAATAAAAAAAAAAACCAGCCAACGTTTCTAAAGTTGTGTTTAGTTTCCAACAGGTATTCTGATAAAACTACAACTGAGAGAAGTTAAAAAGTTATTAAAGTGTAATTTACAGTTAGGTCCTGACATAAAGTTATTTGGTATATTTTCATTTCAATAACGTTCACAAGATATAATAAACGTGAGTACCAACTGTTGATATAATTTCTTTAGATACAACATTTATATACTCTCAAACGTATTTCGTATAACGTTATTGGATATAACGTTTATTTAATCGAAAATAAATTCATACCCGACATAATGTTGATAATTTCAATAAAATAAAAGGAACAAATGAATGAGCATTTGACGCAGCGAGCTTGGTTTTAGCAACAGCACTCACACGAAGGAAACAAGCATGGAGCTCGTGGCTAAATAATAACAGCCGCTTGGATTAATCTTCAGGTTAAGGTGCGCTTGTCTAGGTTGATCTGTGGATGGGTAACCATCCATTGCATACATACAGAGTTTTCTCCGTACCTCGGAAAGCACTTTAAGCCGTTAGTCCCGGCTGTCATTTGTAGATCTTTGTCAGCCCTTAAACGTAGTGGCCGTATGTCTGACAAATACTCTTACCAAGGGGTATCAAATTACCCACTACTAACTGGGTTGTGGAGGTAGGATAGGCAGTCGCTCCATGTGAAATATTGGTATTCAGCTGCATCCAATTCGACTGGAAGCCGACCCCGACATATTTGGGAAAAGGCTAGGCAAATGATGTCTCCCACTAAGGAAACTAATGACACGCGTGCGTTTTGCTTGATAAACCGCTTGTCGTGCCACCCGACGCTGTGATCGGGACCATATAAAACCGCTTACCCATGAAGCGTCTCCTCGTAAGCCGTTAAGTCTTACTGCCTCATTGGTCTAGTGGTTGCAAGCGCGACTACTGAGCATGAGGCCGTAGGTTCAATTCCCGGGTCGGACAAAGTGTTATTGGGTTTTAACATCAAGAATTTCTCAGTAGTAGCCACGGAGTCTGAATTTATACCTGGTTGATGGGAATTAGTTTTACTTTTTCATGAAAGGGTCTCTCTAAAAAGTGTTTTTACGGTCTAACCTGCAAAATGCAAAAAAACACATCTTCCTTAAGATGAAACTTGTAGGTTTAGACTAAGCCAAAAACCAAAAGGATTTCGGTCAGATCCGACAAAAATGTATTAGCAGGTTAAAAAAAGCAAACCTCCAGAAAAAGGTCTCACCAGGAAAATTCGCCACAACACCCTTAACATAGTTGGCCCAGGCAGGTTGTCCTGGCTTCAAAGGAGCTGATGCTGTCGGTGCTGGGAAGCTGGTCTTCACCTCCTCGCCGGTTCCCAGGACTGACAGCAGACAACATTCTCCGGTGTTGTTCAGAGCACCCACTGTGAGGGTCACGAACGGTAATGCCTGGTGAGAAAAAGATGACATTTTATTTTTAATTCTTCTATATAAGAGTACATTACGCCTGTGTATAAGGCATACATATCTATAGTGCACCCACATTTTGCCAGTTATATGTTTAAGTTAGATTGTATTATTAATAAATATTGACATTGTTATAGTAAAAAATATTGACATTGCAGTAATAATAAATATTGACATTGTAGTAGTAATAAATATTGACATTGCAGTAATAATAAATATTGACATTGTATTAGTAATAAATTTTGACATATTATGAATATTTTTTTTGACATTATTATAGAATTGTTCAATATATTTTTTAAATAGTTAACATTGAAATCATTAGTCATTTTTTAATTAAGTATGTCTGCAAAAAAATACGTGGTCCATAAAGTTACATATTCATACTCATTTAAGACTGCCACTATTATTATTATTTTAATTTTACTTATTATTGCGTGAACTATAATTTTGTGAATTTGCAAATTAGATACTCATTAAATATTTCTACACCGGCAAAGGTAGTATATGTGATTCCGTTTAATATTAAGATCTTCATATACCATGTACTCAGAAATAAACGATTCTATTCTATTCTAAAAAAGTTCCATGTAATTGGGGGAGAGCCTATTTCCATCATCGGGGCAGGCGCTGCTATTGAAAAATACGTAGTTACTTTAGTCTGGTATTAAAAACGTAACGCAGAATCTCATTTCATTACATTTGACTCAAACTCAAACTCAAAAGAATTTATTTCAATTAGACCATTACAGGCACTTTTGAATGTCAGAAAAACAAATGAGGCTAAGCTACAGTCACAGACACAAGGCATAATAACTTGTGAAAGTACTGTAGTTGCCCATTCCAAAGCATAGATCTCTATGGAGAAGAATGGGCAAGAAACTCCATGGACACTCTTTTCAATCAAAATATTGTTACAAAATCTTGGTTACATCATTCATATTGAGATTATACATATATGTGAGAACGATGTAGAAATACGTGCACGTTAAGAGCGTCCAGAGTAAAATATTATATCAACAATTTAAAAACAAAGTAAGTAGTTAAAATAAACCGTGGCAGCTTAGAGATGACCAGTCCCAACCGACAGCGCCCGTTCACGAGCATGACGCATGGATCAGCCCCATTCAGCTCAACTATATTGAAGGAAGCTAAATGACCCGACACACCCGCCACCATCAGCGAGACATTTTAGTGAGCATGACATTCTCTCACCCACCAGGGTAAATTCAAGGCAATGAAAGATAAAAAAAAATGGTAGATTTACAGTACATAGTACTCACACATGTGCTATGTAATTATATAATACTAAGATATTGAGTCTATACAATGCAAAGATATTATTACAATCTTCTGCAGCTTCCACAATAACTTCACATGGTAATCAATTAGTTTGCCCCTATGGTTGTGGAGCAGGACCAGCACTGAGCCAAGCATTTTTATCATAAATGTAATCCCCCAACTTATAATATGCTTGCCTACATAGTGTGCGTTTTATACAAGATTTTAATTTCGTCTCATTTAGTTTTAGAATGTTGGGAGGTATTTTATTGTAACATTTTAAACAGTACCCATGAAAGATGAGTCTACTTTAGCTAGCCTAAAACCTGGCTGTACTAGTTGGTCCCTGTTTCTAGTACTATAGTGGTGCCTGTCACCTCTTTTACTAAATAAATGCAGATTTTTCCTAACGTACATGATGTTTTCATAGATGTATTGACAAGGTACTGTCATGATGTTAATTTCTTTAAACAGTTCTCTTAGAGAATCACGCCTACGTAGATGATATAAGGCTCTGATAGCTCTATTCTGCAGAATAAATATAGACTCGATGTCTGCAGCCCGTCCCCATAGTAAAATACCGTATGACATAATACTATGAAAATAACTAAAATAGACTAGCCTCGCGGTATCTACATCAGTAAATTGACGGATTTTTCTAACAGCATATGCTGCTGAACTCAGCCGTCCTGCAAGAGATGTTATATGCGGACCCCATTGTAGCCATGAGTCGAGCGTGATCCCCAGAAAAACAGTATCTTCGACGAATTCTAATTTCTCTTGATTCAATACTATGTCACTAATGTTACTTTTGACATTCGGTAGAGCAAATCTTATGCATTTCGTTTTTTTCCCATTTAATACTAAATTATTCGCGGTGAACCAATCATGGACCTGCGGTAGGGCGTTATTTACGTCGTCAAGATTTGTGGCACGTCTGTTTATCTTAAATATTAAAGAGGTATCGTCAGCAAACAACACCATTTGTGGTTGGTTTTTAAATAAATGGGGTAGATCATGTAAGATTTTATTAGTGTTAAAGTGGTTGAGCATTTAATTAAGCATAACCTTTTCAAAGACCTTGCTGAAAACCGGCAACACGGATACGGGTCTATAGTTATTGGTGTCTTTTCTGTCCCCGGATTTGAAAAGTGGTATTACTTCACTGTATTTCATAAGGTCCGGGAAGACTCCTTGGTCCACACACAAATTAAATATTAAGGCTAAGTACGGTGCAATAGTCTCAATAATAGCTTGACAAACTTTAACCGACATTCCCCATAAATCCTGACTTATTTTAAAACCTTTTATCAGCAATTAAAATCAGCAAAGGAAATTAAGGTTATTAGAGCAGTAAACAAACAAGGGTACTTAACCTAAAATTTAATTAAGAAGATAATGACAATATTTCAGTACACGAGTCCCCAAAAGATGTTGTAAAACATGAAACACCTGAGTCCACTTCTGTTGTCTCTTTAATTGGTGATTTATCATGATAACAGCAAAATACAATCCAAATTATATGAGTTTAACGAAATTTCTTGATTTTACCCGTAAGTAAATAAGATTGGTTACACAATTGTTAAGAAAAGTTTTCTTAACGTAAGTTTAACGCTTTATAAGACAAAGATAGCAAAGTTGAATAGGAAGAAACTCTTGTAACTCTGCCACATTAAACTGTCGTTTAATATGCCTGTCACATTTAGTCAAAGTTTGTAAGAATTCATTTAACATCATATAAACAAAATTCTGAAACTTAAATTGGTTTACAGCAGGAAGAAAAGTAGGTACTAATACATTCAAAATTTGGTATAATACAACATCATACCTGTAAATTCGAAAGGGTCAGGCAAACTGCAGATGTGTCCTATCTCTGAGGATGCATAACTAATATGTCAAAAATCTTTAACTTATTATAAAATACACGACTACCTCAACGTTAAGCAGACGATACTCCGATTAAGTCAGTTAAACTCTGATTAAACAATGGTACAACCCACCTCTGATATTAAAGACGTAAAGTAATTACGAAAGGCGTAGACAGTGAGATAAAATCGATATCGACAGACTTCGCGTATCCGAAGGATTAATCCATTTAAAAGGGTTTTGTAAATTAAATTAACGCTTAATTAGTTAAGAAAGTTTGTATTCTTCAACTTTCTCTTGCATTTGTCTGCCTTAACTATTGTAAATAAAATATCTACGAAAATAATATTCATATTTAATGATATACATTTTTTTTATAGGCATTAAGTCCGCCTTTGTACATTATATGCATAAAGTTTTAATAAATAAATATTTATTATCCTATCACACACACCAGATCAGCGCCCGAATTGCATTACACACTTTTCTATCACAATCCAAAGGATATTGAAGGAAATTTCTTATGTTGTTGTTGTTTTGTTGTTCCCTTATGTTGTTGTTGTTGTTGTCCCTTATGTTTGAAAGATTCGTCTGCCCGACTATGTAAATCTTGCAATGAATATTTAAATTGCATTGGAAATTCATTCTGTACCCTTCACCCCCTTAAGATCAGCAGATGTCCGAAAAAAACAAAACCTTTGATGATTTTTGTATGAAGCCAGGCCGGCCTAACTTCCGCCATTTTTTCGTTAAACCTATATTAATTGATAGCTGGTATCAATACAAATAAGTTTTGTATGAGACAAATTGTTCTAAAGTGTCACGTTTCCGAGATATGAGCTAAAAGTTAAAGTCCATTCACTGATGGCATATCATCAACCCAGGAGGTCAGATAGGCAGTCGCTCCATGAAAAATACTGGTATTCAGCTGCATCAGGTTAGACTGAAAGCTGACCCCAACATAGTTGGGAAAAGGCTAGACAGATGATGATGACGATTCTTGTTTTAAAGAAGTGTACAGGCACGTGCATTGACACAGCGGTCGTGCCGTTACATCGGTGTTTAGATCCAGATGCTTGTAGTAGTTGCACAGACATTACATAGCTCTATAATTTCGTAAATGTAGGTACTGTAATACCCAGGGCTCGCTACTTGAATGAGAGGCGTATTAGACATTGAAATTAAAAATATATATTATTCGTGGAAAAACTACCTTTTTTTATACAATATAAAATCAAAAGACAATATACAAGGTTACATTTATTTAGCTAGCAAAACTCCTCAGACTACATAATACAAACAAAATATTTGCAAAAAAAAATTGAACTTTCTATACAGGATGTAAATAGACTCTTCACGAAGCCGTCAACCAAGCATTCTGTACATCAAACTAAATAACTTTACGCAAGAAATATTGCTGGTAAACGACTTTTTTTTGTGGTGAAAAATCTCGTTATACAGTAGGACTCAATGTAACGCATTCAAAACATTGTGCTGATAGATGGATTGAATAGTACGGAGGTCGTGAAGATGTCTTAAGGAAAAAAATACATTAAACACATGTATTAAAAAAAAGTTGGAACTTTGACCCCCAATATCTCCGTAACTAGAAAGTTTCCAGGGACGGTCTAGAACAAAAACATGATCGCAATGACGGGGAAAACAAGTGCCTTTTAGCTTCGTTAAGAGTCTTCTTACACCCTTGATGAACTGACGCGATCAGCTGTCGAAAAAAAGTATGAATATCCAAAAGTCATAGAACAAAAGTTGTTCTGTTTCGTTGTCGGATACACCACACAAGAGGTCTTGCGTTTATTATACCACACCCTGTATACTACTACCTCTTATGTACTAGATTAAGGTACTTGAAAACGGTGTTTCATGAAACAAAAATGTTTAAATATTACAGGTGAGATGGATTAGCATTTACCTACTAACAAATATAATTAAGAGAGCTTATAAAATGTCAAAATTATGGTCCTATATACAGCCTTTAGACCGAATAATTTCACAATAGACAGTGTTTTCAAAAGAATTACACGCAATTGACACGGTAACCTGACCCCATTGTATAGCGCCCTGGATGATTTAGTTTTAAACAAGCATTCATTTATAAAGCTTGACGAATTGTAAAAATATTTTTATAAAATTTCACAGCGTATTACTAACCGTTTCATTTTCAGTAATATTTTTTTGAATGAACGTTTATCTATACTAATCTATATCAATACTAATATAATAAAGAGGAAAGATTTGTATTTTTTTATGTAACGAATAAACTTAAAAACTACTGGATCGATTTGAAAAATCCTGCATTTAAGCCTCGACTTCTGACTCAATTTTCCACTTACGGCGTCCAATTTTCAGGGTCCCTATCAATTTTGCGGCCTAAAAACAGAAAATACTAGCTTTTTCAGCTCAAATTTCTCAATAACCATAAAGTATCTGGTATTTTTTTTAATGCACAGTTATATATCACCTATATATCTAGTAAGTGTACGAATTTTAATTTTGATAACTACTCAACATAACTTAGGAAAAATAAAAATCAAACATACGTTTTTACGGAAGCACGAAACACCAGGTTTTTCAATAGGTTTTTTGGCTAATTGTTAATGACTTATAATATGAAAAAATAATTAATGAAAAATAAATAATTGTACATACCGGGCATATAGTATATTAGTAAGTGTACGATTTTTTTTTTAATTGTTTTAATTAGTACCTTAAAAAAATGTGGTTCACACTGAAAAAACCCGATAAAATGATGCTCAAAATCTTCGTCTACTCGTAAGAATATGTTAAAAATATAAATAAACATGAAGTAAAAACTTAAGTTGTTTATCTATCCAATTCAATTTTTTTATATTTTTTATGACTACTTACTTAATTGTAATTAAATATTTAAATAATGCCTTATAAGCCGATGTGCTTGCTCGTTGATATTAGTTTCGCCCGTGGGAACGCTTATTAGATATATAGGTGATTTATAACTATACATTAGTGTGTAGTGTTTTCTGTTTTTTAAATAAAAGTAGATACCTAATTGACACCTGTCAAACTTACATAGTTACTAGGAAACACCTAGGATTCCCTTTCGGTAGGAAAAGACACAAACTTCCATCTTTAAGTAAACCCCTGAAAGGGATGAATTTTCAAAAATGCACCCTTATTTTTATTGAGAAACTTTTGGGGAAAATTTCAAGCTTCTCAAGCTCACACTCAAGACTGCGTTTTTAGTAAAGTAATGATTTTATTAGGGATAGCCTCACATATCGACGCGAAATCGGCTTGAGCCGGTCACGTATTACCACATTATTTTGCTTTGATTTGCGTCGTCTGATCCGAAACGAAATGAATAACGTCTTTTTCGCGTTTTTTACGTGAACATAAGATCTCTCTTCGCAGATTCCGCATTGATAAATGTAGCAACACGCTAAGTAATCATTAGTAAAAAGCTTCTCACCACAGGTAAAACATAGCCTTCACAATAATCAATGTGTTCTCCAATAAGGTTGACGCGTCCAGGCGCACACGCAGCAACTGAGGGTTGACGACCGAACGCTTCCACAAACTTGTCGCGCGCCTGCTTCAGAAGCACTGCTTCGCCTTTTGCTATCGCTTCATTTGACATCTGCAAGTAACAAATATTAACTTATAAGTGTAACAAACATAAAATCACGCGTAATTGCCTCGGATTTAGGCAGAAGTATACCAACAGTGTACCCACATTTCATCATTTATTTTAAGACCCATGTAATAGAGGGCAATCCAGACTTTAGGCTGCTCCTGAGATATTTCTGATCAAGACTTAGTCTAGCCGGTGGTTTAGTCTAGGCTTAGTCTTAGTTAGTGTCTTAGTCTTAGGGTTGGTCTTAATGGCCAAGCTAAAAGGAACACCCAGGTAGAAAAGTCTTTAATCTAAACACTGCAATGTATGTGTGTGTGGCAACAAAACAATTTCTCATTGAACTCCGAGACCATTAATAAAAACCTGTCGTAAAAGGTTTACATATAACAAATGGATAGGCAACCTCTTTCATAACATAAGTTCTACCATTCTTCATGAATCAGCTGGTTATGAAATTCCTGCTTAATCCCTGAATTTATAATACGGGATTACTATTACATTAGGAAAGTACCAGTGTGTATTTTCCCACAGAGCAGTAGACATATACCACTGAGCCTGCTTAGCTAAGCAATACTTATTTAAGGTGACTGTTAATTAGTGACCGATACTTAAACCCGTGATCATACTCTTGATAACAAACAACTTTCCCAAAGATTTTTTTTTATACTTGCATTTTAACACACACACCACATCTGAACACTTAAGACTATTATACCGTCAAACCTGCAGTCTTTGGAAATTAACTAATTTGTTTACATTGTTGCATGTACGGTGGGCTGCATCAATTGGGTACCCCAGTTGGGAACGTTGGTGCTTTCAAGAGGGGTACCCACATCGTGAGGCTGACTGTACATAAGATTAGTAATGAGAAAGAACGGCGTCACACGGCTATAACAGCAGATAGACGCCTGTGACCTCACAGGCGCGCGCGCGCGAATTTCATACTGTTGTGTTTTTATGATAAAAGTTAATGATTTAAAAAAAAACTATCATGAGTAAAATCACGTGTCGCGAGACCTATGAAAACAGGAATTTTCCCTTCTGATATTCGATCTGATATATTGGGCGCATATCTTCTTCTTCCACACTTCTATTCTCTATAACTCTTCATCTCATCAGTCACCTCCTTTCTAGCCATATCATCCTTCACACAGTCCATCCATCGCCCATATTTTCCCAACTGATATTATTAAAGCATAAATAAACACACCACTCAATGCTACACATGCTGGTGTCAGTCAATGGCAGTGCGTCAACAATCTACTTCAATGTCATTCATTATAAAAGAAGTGGAATCAATTAAAATGATTGCGTTGCGATGTCCACTGCCCGTGTTCTGAGTAAACTGGTTACTAAAATAATTTTATAATTTAAAAAAATCATTATTCTTCCCTTATCCTGAGGAGCTTGTGGCTAAATAATAACAGCCGCTCGGGTCGATCTTTAGGTTAAGCCGTGCTTGCCTAGGTTGGCCTGTGGATGGGTGACCACCCATTACATACCGAGCTTCTTCCGTGCCTCGGAAAGCACGTTAATCCGTTGATCCCGGCTGTCATTTGTAGATCTTTGACAATCGTTACGTAGTCAGTTGCCCAAAAAGTTTGACAACCAGTCTTACCAAGGGATATCGTATTACCGCCCCAACATAGTTGGGAAAAGGCTAGGCAGATGATGATTATTCTACCCTAATCCCCGACTTTGAGAGTGAGGGAAGGAAGAGTGCATTTGTGCGCACGCACTTCATCATTGTCTGCCTAGCCTATTCCCAACTATGTTGGGGTCAGCTTCTAGTCTAACCGGATGCAGCTGAATACCAGTATTTTACATGGAGCGACTCCCTTTCTGACCTACACAACCCAGTTACTACTGGGAAATACGATACCCCTTGGTAAGACTGGTTGGCAGACTTTTGGGTCACAGACTTCCTGTATCGACTGTCAAAAATCTATAAATGACAGCCGGGACTAACAGCTTAACGTGCTTTCCGAGGCATGGAGTAAAGTCGGTTAATGGGTGGCCAACCATCCACATACCAGCCTAGGCAGGCGCGGCTAAAACTTAAGATCAACCCGAGTGGCTGTTATTATTTAGCCATGAGCACTTCATCATCTGCCTAGCCTTTTCCCAACTATGTTGGGGTCGGCTTCCAGTCTAACCGGATGCAGCTGAATACCAGTATTTTACATGGAGCGACTGCCTATCTGACCTCCACAACCCAGTTACTACTGGGAAATACGATACCCCTTGGTAAGACTGGTTGTCAAACTTTTTGGGACACTGACTACTTTAACGACTGTCAAAGATCTTCAAATGACAGCCGGGACCAACGGCTTAACGTGCTTTCCGAGGCACGGAGGAAACTCGGTATGTAATGGGTGGTCACCCATCCACAGACCAACCTAGGCAAGCACGGCTTAACCTAAAGATCGACCCGAGCGGCTGTTATTGTTTAGCCACGAGCTCCTCTCACGAGCACTTATGCACTATAAATGCACCTATAATGTTTCCTGCGCCGATGGCTAGTCTTCGCTGAGATTGGCCGCCATTATTGAAAGCGTTTGAGCACTATGAGAAATAGACAATGTTCTTATGTTTTGAGAGGTCTGTACTAATTCAAATCATCATCGTCATCAGACTGAAATAGGTACCTACACTACTACTGAACAAATGCCCCTCTAATTATCTACACAAGATTTTTAGGTAGGTACTTTTATTCTGGCACAGCTTATTCAGCCTTCTTATAACGGGACTAAGTCCTCTCTAAGCGATATGGGGCGGCATTGTATATTCTTCTAATACTACTGCTTAGTTCATATTGCTATGAGCGAAATAGAAGATCATACTTCAAACAGCGTATGTTTTTATCACATTCGATGAGCTATTAACCATTAAAGAAAAGCTTATTATGGACACTCCAGTCGTACATCAAAGAAATTCTTACAGATAATCATTGATGTGAATACCAACGTCTCAATACCTACATATAGATACAGGTCTAAACTTGAGATAACCCTGTTAATTATCGCGCTTGACCATAAACTCAATTACAACTTGACTATAAAGTTAAATTGGATGCTATCGAATGAAGCAATTGATGATAATATTATCAGACAAGTAAGATAGGGAGTTAAAGAAGCTATATTTCAAAGGCTGCTAAGTAAGTAGCTTTGGTAGCAGCTGGATGACAACGCAGCGACATCGATGATGCTTGGATAAGAAATAAAAATCCTGCATCGCGCAATTAAAGTTACCCGCAAAATATAGCACACAGGTGGTTCTAATTAGACGTAAATAGATTCATCATGCCCAGGGGTGTCTGAAAATACACCTTCTTCTCTGATTCTTGATAGTTTCTGAGTTGTAGTTTCTTGAGAATTAAATGGCAACCGCTTAAAACAAATTCTTTCGTTATTTTTAAACGGCTTTTCACATTCTTTAGCGGTAACTGCAGCATTATCTAATCTTTAGCATCTAATCATTAGCATCTCAAGAGTAGGAAGTAGTAGTATCTCTTAGTAAGCAGAACAAAGCCGTATCGCAGAACATACAAGTGGCATTTCCAGATACCCTGATATGAGGAATATATTTACGTCTATTTAGAACAACCTTTGCGCTTATATCTTGCGGGTAACTTTAATTGCGCGATGCAGGATTTTTATTTCTCGACCGGGCAGGAGCTCACCAGGTACAGTATCCTTTTGATTGGAAGATCATTCTTTTCAACGGAGTATGAAGAACATAACAACAACATCCAACATCAACATCCTGTTCCTCATACCTCTATAAGAATGGAGGAAAGAGCAGTTGGCCTTTGTACATCTTTTTTTTAGGATGCGAAATCATCAAACGACTCTGGCATCCCTCCCGCTCTGGGCGGAGCGGAAGGGATTGTCAGACTTGTACTGACTAAAACCCATCCATGTTCCTTCTTTGCCCTTTGTGTTCCAGGGCCGCGGTATCTCTTTCGAACAGTCCCGCAGCCCTGGCAGGCACCGGCCGTTGCGGACCCCTCCCTGTTTGCTGACATCTCTTTGAGGCGCGCATGGACCACGAACGCGCCGTCGACACGGCCGGTCGTCATACAGTCCACAGGTCCGCACCTACGGTGGCCTGACGCACGGGGCGTTGGCCTATGTACCCAGACTTACGAATTATAAGTCGAGGGTTCGAAACCAGACAGGCGCATTATTGTTTTATGATGGAAAACATCGCGAGGAACCAAAAGTTCAAAGACAGAACTATGACATTCCCAACCCGCACTCGGCTCGCGTGGTGGATTACAGGCCCCTCCTACTCACAGAGAAGGCTTTGTCCCAGCCGTGGGAACGTAAATGGGATGATTATATTGTGACAAAAGAAATGTCAGTCAGCAGGATTTTTAAATGAACGGGTGTGTCTCGAAGGCTTTATCTACCCATGCGAAACCCTTTTCAAAGAGCTAACACACAGTTACAGTTACAGAATGGTTCAAGGTCGAGACTTAGAACCTAATGTGATAACCCACTGGATCGAGTTAACTGTTCACTTCACACGACATTTGGGACTTCGTCAATGTCAGACGTGTACTGTATCTGAGAAGAGTACCTAATGTCTGTTACTTTACAGTTACAGCACATACGCATGTTCAAAGAAAAAATATTTGGCGCAGGGACGTGACGTGCATACAAAATAGAAAAAAAATGATAATAAAAATACAACGCATAACATACATTTAGAATACAACAGAACGGAACAAAAAAAAAATTGACAGCTTGCACGTCATGAATGCAACAAGCAGGTTACCACTCAGCATGATGCTGTGCTAATAGGGGGGGCCCACAGCACAGCGCTGGTTTTCAGTAGTCACCCGTGAAAAAACGTACGGGAGCCATTACAGCATAAATATTTGATTACATGAATAAGAAAATAAAGAGTCTTTTTACACCCTGTATTTGTTATGCGTTGTATGTTTATAGTTTATTCTTTTTTTGAGATTTTATATGATGCACGTCATGTCCCTCTGCGACAAATCAATATTCCATATGTCTTTCTAATCCTTCGCAAATTACAGACGTGATGTTACAGAGGAATCTATCCAATATTCAATCATGACTCATCGAAATAACCATCTTGGATTTTAGTTTTGATTTCAAAACAATGTTCTGTTTTATATTTTTGTTCCATGATTTGTTTACTTTTAATTTCGTAAATAAAAGGGGTGTTGCTTTTGTAACTCTCGAATGTTTATAATACCATTGTTGAAGTTACGTTTACTGCTTCGTTGGTCAAGTGTTCGCAAGCGGACATCTGAGCAAGAGGTCCTGAGTGTGATTCCTAGGTCGGGCAATACTAATTGATTTTTGGATCAGGAATTTCAGTAGCATCCACGGAGCCTGGATTTGAGATTGTCTTTATTATGGTTATAGTACCCAAATGGAACACGCACAAATAAAGGGGGGTGAAACATAACTGGTGAGATGTGGGTGTATTATTAGCTACACCTCTGCCTTACCCTTCATGGTTTTCAGGCGTGAAGTTATGTCATAATTATATTATATCACATTGACGCAAGACTACATGACACTCCTTTCGGCTTGAATAATTATATAATTATTTTATCTCTTTTCAGTATCAATTTATTACCCTGGGATTAAACTCTTACTTCATTAGATTACAAAACTGCGGAAACTACAGTACGGTACAGTTCCTTTATAGTGTTTTGTGAAGGTACAGACGCCAGCACATCAAGATACTACAAACCGTTAAATTTCTTTAAAAGATTTTCAACGTTATCACTAAAGCATTACGGTCATGGTTGATTGAGAAAATTTGACAGTTTCGGGTAGCTTGATATGCTGGCGCCTGTACATAAATAAAAATAACGTAGGAGACTTAGGAATTAATAGATATAGGTAGATCACATATATCTAGATCCAAGTAAAATATTGATGAGTGCTCAAATGAGAATATGTTTAGCGCACTAAACATTGGTGCTCTTGAAATCGGGGGGTATTCCTCAAAGTGCGATGAGAGCGACGAGAAATACGTTTTTCTTTTGACATCGTTAAATAGTCGAGCTAGTTTTTATAAGAAGAACGTAGGTGTGATTGAAATACAGCTCTTTTCAACATAATCCGATACCTACTAAGATGCATCTCGCGCATGTATGTCGCACCTTAGTATGCTCAAGTTACAGTACTCCAAGTGTTCAAGAGAAAGTGTTCATTTAGCAGAATTGAACACTTGAACGGAACTTGTCAACTGAACGCGTACGAAAGTGGCCGATATACCCGGTATGAAGCTTCCATTAATCCTACATGGCTTTAGATGGTTCAATAAGGAGATTGTAATTAGGCATTGAACATGACACACGGTAGCCCGTACAATCAATGAAGTGTACCCACTTAATTTGCAGTGGTACTCGAAAACTATCAGACCACTCCAAACGATGATTGAGTTTTGACAAAGCCTTGAAGTCTGCGAGGTCTATCCGGTCTAACACACTCACAAACCCGAGACTTAACGTAACATCACGCCTGTTATCCCCGAGGGTAAGGCAGAACTGTATAAAAAGTACACCCACATTTTGACTGATATCTTTATGTATTTTTATAATCCCAGACATACCGTTCATTCTGAAAATTCATGAACTTATTGACGTTGCCGTTCAGACAATTTTAGCAAACTTTTGTGAAAAAATGGATTATGTTTTTTTTTTCAAAATCCTTCGGATTATGATAGAAAGTGAGTTACGCAATCACGGTGCAGATCAGCTGTCGAATCCTTTGTTCACTGTTGAGATTGGTTGAACTAACTGTTGTCAATAAATCTACAACCAATCATGTACCTTATTGCTGAGAGTTTTGACAGCTGCTTTATATGATTAGCATACATACATAACATCACGCCTGTAATCACCGAAGGGTTTGGCAAAGGTGTACCAAATAGTACACTAACATTTGGCCAGTTATGTTTAAGTCCCATGTAATAGGGGAGAGCCTATTGCGATCAACCGGACAGACTCCCTGGCTGCGATTGAAAAAGCCCTGATGGAAAAATCCAATAACACTTTACACGACCTGGGAATCGAATCCAGGACATCATGCTCAGCAGCCGCGCTTACGACCACTAGATCAAAGAGCCAGCAGTAGCGAAGGGTCAATTTTTGTATGAGGTAAGCCGGAGTATATATATAAAAAGATAGGACATATCTTTAATGCGATTATATTATTTGTGTATACAATACTGACTGTGCCATTTTTCAAAGGTAATCCGTTGGAACCTTCGCAACTGCGAGCTAGTCATTTGAATAGACTTTCAGGATTGCCATTTATCGTTATATGTATGCGTTATACTTCAATTTAAGACTGTTGTGGTCTCTTTGAGTTGCACCGTAATTTATTAAAACTGTCTTGGATGTTGTCACTGTGTCTACACGTTCAGAAAGATGATAGGTGCTAGAAATAAAGTAATTGTTTGTTAACAATAAAGTATTTTTCCTACCAGCATGTTTCATTCTAAATCATGCACTCTGAAGTAGGTAGAAATTACTTTCACCTTTATCCAGGTACTAAAATCAACAAAACACATTTAAAATGTAAAGGTGATTCTTACAAGACTCCTCTGCTTATCCCTAAATGCTATAAGAAGTTAATCTCGCATCTAATTTCTTATCTTTGCGAAATTAAAACTGAACACACAGATTAAAGGTTAAGAAAACGTTGATAAGAGTGAGTGAACGGAACGAGAAGGGTGAATGCTTATCTAAATGTGACCGAGAAACACACTCACATATATAGGTTTTAGGTATACCTACAGACCCTTCACAGATCTTTTACCCAGCAACACAACAGCAGGGAGAATTACGGTCACCATAATTTGACGGAAAAAAATGGAACGTTTAGAGATGTGAATAAAGTGAACAAAACACATAAATGGGCAGGACATAGGCTGAGAGATAAAACTGAGAAATGGACTTGAATAATATCAGAGTACCATGGCCGTAAAGTTCTGGAGTGGCGACCACGAACCGGAAGACGTTGCGTTGGAAGGTCTCCCACTAGGTGCACCGATGACCTGGTGAAGGTCGCGGGGATCCGATGGATGCGAGTTGCACGGGACCAGTCAATGTGGCGATACTTGGGGGAGGCCTATGTCCAGCAGTGGACGTCTTTCGGCTGAAATGATGAATATTAGAGTGGTACGCCAGCGAAATCAAAATAAGGAAAGGTGTCGACCTTTCCTTGTGTGTGATACGCTAGAAAGATCTCAAACAAAAGAGTTGCCGATCCAGTATGGATCAGAATTGCAAGACAGAGATAGGTGGAAGTCTTTGGCGCAGGCCTTTGTAGGAAGTCAAGCTGTTATGGAAAAATCGATCATCAATAACAAATGTACTACACTGTATTATGGCGGTTGCGTCAGGGTAGCCCGCGAAATTCAAATTTTCTTACGTTTTTTGCAATTTGCAGGTCAGTGTCAGGTTGTACGTTGATGAAAAATGAGTCACGCCAGAAACGCGTATGTAGTTACAGAATTACAATCGTGAAAATCATCAATACAGCCCTCTAAGTTCATGTAATCCCATTGAATGACTTTTTCATGAAATATTCATTGAATAGAATTATATGAACTTACAGGGTTATATTGATGATTTTCAAGATTTTAATTCTGTAACTACATACGCGTTACTAGCGCGACTCATTTTTCATCAACGTACAACCTGACACTGATCTGCAAATTGCAAAAACGTAAAAAAGTTTGGATTTCGCGGGCTACCCTGACGCAACCACCTTAATAAAATTGTAAACAGCAATAAAGGTTTTGGCATTTTCGTTACTTAGCGAGAAGAGACGCAATATCGAGAAAAGTGGAAGGAATGGGGGAGACCTTTGCCCAAGAGTGGGACAGTTCAGGCAAACAAAAATTAAAATAACGGTTCATTGGTATAGTATTTAAGTATTTATAATTTTGAAGGACTTGTCAGAGGCAACTGACTTGCAACCTTATGCTAAAAAGAATAAAGAACATTTTTATCTTAACAGTGAAGTGAAATCAGAGGTAAATTAACTGTGACAGGACTGTACCTATAACAACCTTTTTTTCCAAAACTTGTTTCAGTAAATTTTTGATTCGGGGAATTTCTCGGCCAGTCTTCGAACAAGGATAAAAAGTATCAGTGATATCCTGCCTAATAGCAACAACGGTGGTACCTATTAACTTTTAAAACATTTATTATCAGTAACAATTAAAAAATACAGCTGGGCTAAGTTAACATATGATAAACAAATGGGAATCATTTATCGCAACGATGTAGGAAACAATAAGTTTAAAATAATAGTGTTTCCTGCTATTTTATGGTGTGATATATTCTTCAAACATGAAACATTTTTCATAAAACATAACGTAACGTAGTAAGTAAGTAGTGTCGTACTGAATGTCAATCTTTATTACTAAACTAGCTTCTGCCAGCGGTTTCTGTACAAAACTCACGCCCTCAAAAACCCTGACTTTCATTCAGAATAATAAGCCTATAATGTTCCCACTGCTGGGACACACGGCCTCCTCTCTATGACAGGGAATGCTCTATAATCCACCACGCGGGCCCAGTGCGGGTTGGTAGATGTCACATGTCTTCGAATTTTTGATTCTAGGACATGCCGGTTTCCTCACGATGTTTTCCTTCATCGTTTTGAGAGCAGTGGTGATGAAATAAATTACATAAAGTAATGCGCCTGCCTGGGTTCAAAACCACGACTTACTGTTCGCAAGTCGGGGCCGCCACCACTGGGCCACCGCTGCTCTTCATTCAGAATAACACGTAAAATTACTGCAAAAACAATAACACCAGTTAATTCTTGCTTTCTGTCATTTCACCCACTCCACACCTTGAAAACCTTTATCACCTCATTTCCCAAGCGTCATAAGAGCCACAATAAACTTTACAACATTATAAACACTATGAACACGGTTTACCTTTTGTTTTTAATATTAGTCGTACACAACCGATCGAACGGGCACAGCGCGTGGCACTCAACCACGATAGCAAGTAAAAAACGTTTATTAATTTTTAAGCTGAGTACTCAATGGAGGATAAATTGTATCACAATTGACGCGTCATACATGTGTCGTATTGTGTATTTACTTGCTTGTAAGTGTATTGTGTTAGGTATGCTGCGATCGCAATTCAGTTTCCAGACATGAAAACAGATTTTGGGAAAAATACTTCATACCTGTACCTAATCCCCTACATTTCACCAGTTACGTTTAATCTTGTAATAGGAGGCGAGTCAACCGGGTACAAATCTAAACTCCATGGCTGCTACTAAGAAATTCCTTATAGAAAAACCCAATAACACTTTGCCGGACCCGGGAATCGCACCCAGGATCTCAAGCTCATCAGTAGCGCTAGCGGCCACTAGACCAACGAGGCAATCACTAAAAATACTCCAAAATCCACATAATTGTAAAGTTTAGTTTGCACCATAAATCAATTTTTTTTTTTCAATATTACTAACCATTTTCACTGTTAACACTGCCCTAGGCCTGCAAGCAGCTCGTCAGCGAATCCTTCAAAGCCTTTAAAGATGGGAATGACCTCCAGCAAAAAAAAAGAAGAGGAAATTTTCCATCACAATATCTAAGGTTGGTATTGGTTTAAGTGGAAATAACAGCAGTTGGAAACAAAGAGTTGAATATAGAACAGTTGTGTAGTTGAAGTATTGTAGTAAGTATTGGATTGTAAAGTTTCATGACAACAGATGAAGCACAATCAGCCAATCAGAACACGGAACACGCCAATGGGTTCTTGCATCCTTCGAAGCCGTCGTTTGTATAGTCGACCTTGTAATTGCTCATCACCATAAGGTGGAATATCACATGCACGTCATAAAACAACAAAGTATGTTTGTTTATGTTATAGTTAGTTAAAATCTTACTAATGTCATCTAATTTTATAATTTTACATTTTAGAGTAAAAAACAAAACAAAACTTGTTTCAATAACAGAGCAATACTATTCAAAATTATATAGCAGAACTTACGAGTTACATTATACGTAATTCATACATATATGCACTAGTAGAATCTACTCCAACCAAGATAAAAGCAAATAAACCGCTATAAAATCCAACGCCAAGTATTTCATGATTTCATTCATAAGTTCTCAATGAAAAACGACAGTATTTTTATGTACGAATACCTATCTATAGCTTAGGATGTCTCTTCAAAGATACCGACAAGACGTAGGTAGCCTGTAGTCTCCTGATTCGCACTAATTGGCCAAACCATAGAATCTTAAAACCATATCACGAACCATAGACTAAGAATGTAGAAGCAAACCTCTAGAATCATCAACATAACAGTCCGGAATCACCCACTGCTGAATATAGGTCTCCCCTTTTTTCTGCCACACTTCCTGTTATAATAAACTTCCTGTTAAAATATACTTCATGGAATGATTCAGTTAATAATGTGAATACAGATAAAATCAGTGCATCCAAATAAAAGTAGGTACACGAAAATCACATTAAAAAAATGGTTTTGTTGGGTTAAAATATTTCTTGATTGTTATACTGATACTGTTAACATTCTTAGAACATTAAATTGAGGAAAACAGAGCGCGCGGTGTAAACGCAACGTTAATAAAAAAAGATTAAACATACACCATACAATAATTTCACGAATTTAACTCGCGACTGAGTATTTTTCGCTTTTCCTCATAGTTTCGGACTTGGCTATCTACGCCTACGTAAAAAAATCACCCTGTATACGATGCTTATTATACACGTACCGTAAAGGTTAGCCCCAAGTGACTCGGGATAAACACTCCTGGAAGGATTTGGCGTAGGTCTTTGTCCAGCTTTGGGAAAGAACAGTCTAACAAAAAAGAAGTTCATATAAACTACTGTCATCTAGCTTACCGGGTCATTGAGTATATTAAATTATAATAATCTAAATTCCATTTTCAGTAGAAGATGAGAATTACTTCTAAATTACTGTAATGCATAGCCTAATTAATGGTAATATTTTCCTTGACAAACGTGTTCTTTGCAGAAGGTTAAAATTTAACAATCTTGCAAAGATGATTACGCTGCCTATCCTTTTGCCAATGATAAGTACCTCTACTACCTATACAGTTGTAATAAATTTGACGTCTAGGAAATAAACAGCTGTTTGCATGTACTTTACAGTCCGTTAGCAAATGTCGGACACAACACTGCAAATATTCGTTAAAACTCAAAACTCAAAAGCATTTATTTCAATTAGACCATTACAGGCACTTTTGAATGTCAGAAAAACAAATTAGGCTAAGCTACAGTCACAGACACAAGGCATAATAACTTGTGAAAGTACTGTAGTTGCCCATTCCAAAGTGTAGATCTCTATGGAGAAGAATGGGCAAGAAACTCCATGGACACTCTTTTCAATCAAAATATTGTTACAAAATCTTGGTTACATCATTCATATTGAGATTATACATATATGTGAGAACGATGTAGAAATACGTGCACGTTAAGAGCGTCCAGAGTAAAATATTATATCAACAATTTAAAAACAAAGTAAGTAGTTAAAATAAACCGTGGCAGCTTTGAGATGACCAGTCCCAACCGACAGCGCCCGTTCACGAGCATGACGCATGAATCAGCCCCATTCAGCTCAACCATATTGAAGGAAGCTAAATGACCCGACACACCCGCCACCATCAGCGAGACATTTTAGTGAGTATGACATTCTCTCACCCACCAGGGTAAATTCAAGTCAATGAAAGATAACCAAATGTAAATGGTAGCTTTACAGTACATAGTACTCACACATGTGCTATGCAATTATATAATACTAAGATATTGAGTCTATACAATGCAAAGATATTATTACAATCTTCTGCAGCTTCCACAATAACTTCACATGGTAATCAATTAGTTTGCCCCTATGGTTGTGGAGCAGGACCAGCATTGAGCCAAGCATTTTTATCATCAATGTAATCCCCCAACTTATAATATGCTTGCCTACATAATGTGCGTTTTATACAAGATTTAAATTTCGTCTCATTTAGTTTTAGAATGTGGGGAGGTATTTTATTGTAACATTTTAAACAGTACCCCATAAAAGACGAGTCTACTTTAGCTAGCCTAAAACCTGGCTGTACTAGTTGGTCCCTGTTTCTGGTACTATAGTGGTGCCTGTCACCTCTTTTACTAAATAAATGCAGATTTTTCCTAACGTACATGATGTTTTCATAGATGTATTGACAAGGTACTGTCATGATGTTAATTTCTTTGAACAGTTCTCTTAGAGAATCACGCCTACGTAGATCATATAAGGCTCTGATAGCTCTTTTCTGCAGAATAAATATAGACTCGATGTCTGCAGCCCGTCCCCATAGTAAAATACCGTATGACATAATACTATGAAAATAACTAAAATAGACTAGCCTCGCGGTATCTACATCAGTAAATTGACGGATTTTTCTAACAGCATATGCTGCTGAACTCAGGCGTCCTGCAAGAGATGTTATATGCGGACCCCATTGTAGCCTTGAGTCGAGCGTGATCCCCAGAAAAACAGTATCTTCGACGAATTCTAGTTTCTCTTGATTCAATACTATGTCACTAACTATACTTTTGACATTCGGTAGAGCAAATCTTATGCATTTCGTTTTTTTCCCATTTAATACTAAATTATTCGCGGTGAACCAATCATGGACCTGCAGTAGGTTCATTGAATATATGTCGAATCCGGTCATTGGTGTGGACTTAAAAATGAATCGCAAGTGCGCCTTTGGTGGGGCATCACGCGACCTAGTTACAAAAGTCTACCTACACCAGAGGGCGTTTCTGTAGAGGCCTGATGTTTTCAGCTCGACGCTGGGACGACAGTCAGTGTCTGATCGCGGCCGAGTTGAGACCTCTTGGAACTGTACCCGATTCATTGTGTCCCGAGTTATTGTGTCAAGTTGTAATCTCAAGTAATTCGTTGGTTTTGCTAGAAACAGTGTATCGCACCTAGTGTGTTTTCATAGCATAAAACCCATCGTCTGCCCACATAATGCTCGAGCCTAACGGAATAATTCCAGACATTCCCGACATATATTATTTCATCTGAATTACCCTTTAATTCATGTAACACTGCAATGAGCTATAAGTCATCATCATCATCATCATTTCAGCCAATAGACGTCCACTGCTGGACATAGGCCTCCCCCAAGTGTCGCCACATTGACCGGTCCTGTGCGACTCGCATCCAGCGGATCCCTGCAACCTTCATCAGGTCATCGGTCCACCTAGTGGGAGGCCTTCCAACGCAACGTCTTCCGGTTCGCGGTCGCCACTCCAGAACTTTACGGCCCCATCGGCCATCCGTTCTGCGAGCAATGTGCCCTGCCCACTGCCACTTAAGTTTGGCAATTCTTCGGGCTACGTCGGTAACCTTGGTTCTCTTGCGGATGTCCTCATTTCTGATTCGATCACGCAAGGAAACTCCGAGCATAGCCCTCTCCATTGCCCTTTGGGTGACTTTAAGCTTTCTAATTAGGCCCATTGTGAGCGACCACGTTTCGGTCCCGTATGTAATCACTGGCAACACACACTGGTCATAGACTTTCGTCTTGAGACACTGCGGTAAGTTGGACGAGAAGATACCACGCAACTTCCCGAACGCTGCCCAGCCGAGTCGGATTCGACGATTGACCTCTTTCTCGAAGTTAGACCTACCTAACTGGACCGTTTGTCCCAGGTAGACATAATCGTCTACAACTTCGATTGTAGAGTCTCCGATCTTGATAGGAGTGGGTGTTACATGGGCATTCAACATGACCTTGGTTTTGTCCATGTTCATTTTAAGACCCACTCTTCCGGAAGCTCTACTGAGGTCATCGAGCATTGTACTGAGGTCCTCCATGGTCTCAGCCATAACCACTATAAGCTATAAGCTATAAGTAAACGAAGAAAACTTACATAAATGTATGGACATTGTATGCATGGTATATTTTAAACGGTACATCACATGCTTTGCCTTATGGAGATAATAACTGTATGTAAAGACTTTGTGGAGCATAACAATACTCGCATAAATCATTCTTTACTGTAGTTTGTAACATGCAATTTTATTTAATCGTATTTTCATCATCATAAATACCAGTGGCGAACAGCAGTAACATAGAACTCGATTCCTGCCGGCTTCCCAGTAAAAATGGTACAGTCAGTAATCTATAGACAAATAATATAATCACATTAAAGATATATACTCCGGCTTACCTCTTACAAAAATTGACCCTTCGCTACAACATGCTACTGTTAGTCCGTTCGAAAGAGATACCGCGGCCCTGGAACACAAAGTACAAGAACGGAACATGGATGGGTTTTAGTCAGTACAAGTCTGACACTCCCTTCCGCTCCGCCCCGAGCGGGAAGAGACATATGATGATTTCCCATCCTAAAAAAAAAACAAACAAAAAGGTTCTCCCGATATTGTGAAATTTGGGTACACTTGACCAGTAAATAAACCAGAAATTAAAAAAAAAACTCCTGATCACAGTAACGTACCAGTATGCTTATCAGTCCGCTGTTGTGTTCTAACCACTAGTACGGCAAATATTATCAGCTGTTTATACGCATTGTTTATAACCCCTCAGTACTGATAGCGGCCGGAGATAACTGCTGCTGTAAACCGTTGAAGTTGTAAAACTAATGCCGTGACGAATTCTCAGAGAATTTGTAACAAGGGATTATTTTGTAGATATTGGTAATATTTTGCGATGAACAAAAAAATAAACGAAAAGAAGTAATTACTTTTTTGTATTCCTTCCTTGTAAAAAAATAAACGAAAATAAGGAATTACTTTTTGTAAGGTAGGTTCCGGACACCGGATAATGACGACCGAACCTTCGCGGTTCAAAAGCCAGAATTAACCGTGCCAGGGTGGGCACGGTTAATTCTGGCTTTCGGATTCCCTCTCAAAAACTGCGAAACAAAAGTTCCGGAGAATTGATTCAACTGACAACTAAATAATTTTCGAAACACAGTCGCACGCAGAGGAGGAATCAGAAAAACCATTTCATTCCTTTGACAAAGATATTTATTCGTAGTATACGGTATTCATAAAGGTGTTAAATAAAAATAACATGGTTCAGGGCATATCCGCGGCTAGACGCGGCATACATTTAAGTACATTAGTAAGTGTCTAAGTGTGCTTGATAACACTAAAATATTAACAGTTAAATGTTATATCGAAATTTATAACTTTTTACGCACAATATACCTAACCATAAGACATAAAAAAAACAATCATCCGTTTAATTATCATTATTCTGTTTAAACAGGTGTGCAAAAACACAACACAAAATGCAAAGACCGCAATGCGGTTCTCAAGGCAGGAATTTAGGTATTCCGGAGGCAAGGAGTGTTCTCAGAGGGGCAATGCAAGCTACACTGCCGTAAAAATGCATTTTTTATCGTGGCTAAAACTCACATTCACTTCGTGATCTAGTTCTAGATTAATCTATAATTGTTACTGCAAATAATCTGGAAAGTTTAAAACAACTGTTTGAGTTCAGCGTTTCAGCAACCCGAAATAATTTAGTTAAGTACCTATTTACATAGCCAAACTTAACTAGGCGTTCATGACAGTTTGGCCGCAGAAAGCCACACAGAAACAAGGCTAAGGGAAGGTGGAAGGTTATATATAATACCTTTGCCCAGCAGTAGGACATTATAGGTCAAAAAAAGTACTTATGAGTAACCAGAAGCATTTTGCTAAAATAAAATATATGCTCTGGTACCCAAATTCAAGTTTTGGCTACGTTCAGGCGATTACTTGATCTGATCCAGTGTTTTGCCTCCTGAAGGCCTTACACACGAGGCACCCACAGGATTGCCCATTTAAGCTGACCTTCGAAATGCCATATACATATAAGTAAAAAAAAGTTTAGGCGATGCGATTTGTGCCAAGCGACATGGACGATAGTAAAAGGCACGATGGGGTTGACATATCTGTTTCCCAAAACAAATAAAGAGAAAAAAAAAGGACATGGACGATTGGATGCATCGCGGTGACTCTTGGTATGCTGTAAACACTTCTTTTCATCTTTCTTGAGCATGTGCCAACAATTTAGGTAGGCATCTTATATGTTATATGTTTTACCAACAACTTATTCAAATAGGAGACATGAAAGGTTTTATATTTTTGATCCTTGATATTAATTTGCTTTTTACAATAAAAGGCAAAAGAAATCTCAATATGTAAATAACTTGAGACAGTTTAAATCCTAAAAGTAAATACTAACATTTATATTATTATGAAAAGAAAATTGCTTGATAATTTATTTCATAATTGGCATCCTACGCATATCTACGTCACAGTTCAATTGTGAAACAGTATTTTTTTAAATTAAATATGTAGAACTTTTATTTTAAGGTCTCGATCCACAACACTGTACCGTGACCATGCTAAGAACGTATCAGGCACGGAATGAAACATGAACGGACAAATACGAGTATGTCCACTAAAACGTATCAATAGCGTTTCATCCCCATTTATGATACGGTGTAGTGGGCAGACTGCTTATTAGGTGACCAACAGGCCATATCGTAGCGTTGTCATTTTAGAGTCAAAGGTGTAATTTCTTGATGTCATGTAATCCAACGACACAGCATAAAGCAGGTAGGTTTCTTCTAATTTGCGGCTTGGCATCTAGTCTGCTTCTACCTCCATTTTGGCACTACTGACACCCATTCCACTGAAATCGGAGCGCAGTCATGCTGTTTCGATATCTATTATTTACGAAATGGGCTAAAAAGATAGTGCCCTCCGGATGAGATCCAGTGCAAGGAATGTCATGCCGCAATTTTTTACCATCGATTCAGTACATTTAACACCGTACATACTATGTATAAGCCAATTCGCGCGAATGTCATCCCATGAAACTGAATATTATGCTTTCTCCTCTGAATTTCATGTCTAAGAACTCCAGATCACGGGAGAAACGTTCTCTAAACGTAGTACTTTATTTGATTTTTCACATTCTCATAATGTGTGTAAACGTGATAAAAAAAATGGTCTTTAAACTTGTCTTGAGCATTCATGGTGTCATCACACTTCACGCCGTAATCCCGAAAGGGGTAGACAGAGGTAATACTTATATCACCACTCTCCATTGCGTGGCATGAGTTCCGGGATTTGATTCCCGTGTGTTATCGGGTTTTCCATTAGGAATTTCTCAATAGCAGCCATGAAGTATGGATCTAAGCCCAGTTGAGAATGGACTAGGTTCATATCTATCTGGCCTTTCGTGGTTGACAAACGAAATGTTACTGTATATAATATTATATAAACTATAGATACGTTACCCGCGCTCTGTAGTGGCAACATAAAAACCGGACAATTGTCCTGAGTCCCTTTAGTCGCGTACCAACCAGTGCCGCAGCTGCACGTAATACTAAATTAACTTGTGTGAATAACTTCCTCAAAAACAAAAACAAAATGCCATCCGGTGTTTTTAGGAAATGTAAAAATTATTCTGCAATAAATAAAGATAAAAAAGAATCATTTCATTTGTTACTTACAAATGAAATGATACTTTTTTCAAGAAAAATGTATTTTATTTTATTTTTTTCGATGCATTCTAATCGCGACCGGCGCCTGAGGTGAAGTGACGTGCCGTACATACAAGATGACAACTTAACTAAAGAAATAATTTATCTCTCTCTAGCAACAGGAATTCCGAAGATGACATTTATGTTCTTTAACTTTCTCTCGCTACCGATAAGTTTTACGCTGTGTTCGAGTGCCGTGATGTTCATGCATGACGCGTCTATTTATAATACGTCATTGACTATATGTATGTTTTCAGTAAGATTAAATCCCTACCGCTAATAAGAAATTCTTATAAACTTCAATAAACTATTGCACTACTTTAATGAATTTTCCATGTCGACAAGTGTGTCCACGGCCAGAAAGTGCCTGAGCCTGAACTATTTTAGTTTAGATAGTTGATAAATAGTTTGTAGGTATATGTGGTGTAAGTATTAGTGCCTATACCATATTAGATATGTGTTTCTAGTTTTTATAAGTATTTAATGTTGTCCTGTTTTTTTTATGTGGGCAGTGCTGTGTTGCACCATCTTTGCCAGTGTGTTTTATATAAGGGAAGACTTGTAATTGGCTGTCAGTTTCACTCAATATGTTTTATTCTGTTCTGTTTAGCTGTAAGTCTTCCATAGCTCATAAAAAAAAAACTTGATAGTATTTTAACAAACCCAACATTCCAGCCTTTGTCTTTGTTGCATGGAGATGAATACTTTAAGAGCCCGAATCACTAAATATTCAGATATGCATTACCCACGTCTTTAGTCTGACTCTATCAATTTTATTACGGTTTACTGAACAAAACGCTGGTTCAACGACCTTTTGACAGGTGCATTGAAGTCTATCTCGATTTATTTGATACGAGAATATTAATTCAGAAAACTATGTATGGCACTATAGGATTGCCATCGTTGCTTATTTCTAAGATTTTTGTATTCCGGTAGATACCTAAAAATTAAATTCAGACGGTATTGTAAACAGAGTGTCACATAAAAGTGTAGCATGAAATCGCTTACTAATATGCGCCCGAATGTGCCACAAGACACATCACACACATCAGGCCTGGGACCTGGATACCCTGATACAAAAAGTGAAGGGGTTTTAACCGAACCCTTTTTAAAACCCCGCACGGACGGCCCCTGGGACGCCCTCCAAACTAAGACAAATCCGGGAAAACCTGGACGGATGGCAACCCTACTAATGGAACTAATCGTCTATTGAATGGCGCGTAGTAAGTGATGGCTGAAAGAAATCATTAAGATCGAAATTTTTAAACAGTCTAGCTCATTCAAACATTAGCTTTATAAGGATTAAAGTATTTACAATCAAATAATTATTTCTAGTATAGTATCACCAAATTTATGACTGCTACGGTTGAAAACTATGGTTATGCAAAACTGAAAAAACATGCGAAAAATAACTCTATCGTTGATCTCGATACCTTCGCCTTCATGCCTTACCCTAAACCGATCGTTATGACAGTTAAGTAGCCTGAGATTTGGAGAAAGGCTTCTTTTCATGCTGTATCGTGGTCAAAGTGGCAGGCAACAGCACATCTTCCGTTAAATGAAAAAGATATTTTTATCTATCCTATCTTCAGGATAGGTATCCTGAAGATGATCCAAAACTAGGTAGCTAAGTAGGTATGTTGGCTAAGCTACACATGTTTTTGAAGTGAAACTTCTAATGCGACTTCCAACAAGTTTGCGTTAAACGTTTAACGCTACCATGGAGGGGTATGAAAGCACTGTTGCGTTAAACGTTCAACGCGCCTGAGGAGGGCGAATAGAAAGAGACAGAGCGAGAGTGAATGCGCCACATTACGAAGTTTCACTTCATCCGCGCGGAGAAAAAAAAATAGTGCGTTGAGTCCTCCACGCACTACTTTTTTTTCACTCTTTGCTTTACCTGTAAAATCCACAAGAAGCTATACGTATCAGTGAAACCTCATATAGTTGAACAAGAGCTCGGCCTACAATCTACGTGAAAGGAAAGAAACAAACTAACAATGGCGCTAAAAGGGTTGTTACTAAATCGGTCTGGGGCTACGGAAACAGCGGAGCAATTAGGTACCTACCTAAGTAAACAAACGGTAGCTGCAAACACGAAAAGCAGCGAAAAACTTCCAGGATAGCATTTAGTGGACGTCATCAACATAGGCGTCGCCTTTTCCCAACTATGTTGAGCTCGGCATCCAGCCTAAGATGCAGCTGAACTGTATACTTGACCTTTAGCGGTCGTACGCGTGCTTTATATCATCGCTGTAAGGCTAGACTGTGGTCAGGCCACTAAAGTTTAAATTGTGCCTTATTTAAACTTTTGTGGTCTGACCATAGCATAACATAGCATTCCTCTACAAGCCATAGCCTTTGCCTTTTTTAGGGCCACACAACTCGATCTTACATGGATAACATTTAGATGCCTTTTCCCCGAGGGCAGATCAGCAAACCATTTGGAGCTGAGTCAGCGTTTCCCATTCTACTACGTGTTAAATTAACACCTTGACCCAATAACTTAATCATTGAAACGCTTTGATAGCTTGAACATCACTTTCAGGAAAAAGTACCTACCGTACGTATAATGAAATTGACTTGATATCCTTCGACTATCTAATTTTTTTAACCGACTGTTTCAGAAGGAGGGTTATGTCCGAGCGTATTTCTGAGTTGGTTTTTGTCGTGTTTAGCTTGGGGATAATGCAGCTTCCCGTTAGTGAAAGAGTTCCGAAGATTACCCCCTACATACAAGCTTACAGACCTACTAACTTATGCCTCTTTAAAATATTCTAAGTAATAAGTATAGACAGTAAAATGGTTACAAAATTGTGTGAAGGAGACTTCATAGTCAGGGATGACTCCTGAGCTAAGTGATAAACTTGTGTTCCAGGTACCATCTACATAATTGAGATGCTTATTTTACAAAAGTGTTACTTATACCTATCCGATGGAATGACTATGAAAACCGTTGTCATTCTCGATATCCATTGTCTCTTTCTTTGAGTACACCTGTCCATCGAACACCTATCTCCCTGAAACAATAGAAATGTCTAATAAATCCGCTGGTAGTAGTTGCTAGTACCAATAGGACAGAGACAACAAAAACCTTACCTTTTGCCCAAATATATTGTGTGTGGAATGTTGTCCTATTGGTTTTACCAGTGTATGTTCCGGGCGCACAAAATGTTTCCTCATTATATCTGTATCAACTATTTAATCAAAAGTTACAAGTGTACCACGTGTATATAAATTGTAATACATATTATAAGCAATACAATGTAGGTCTAACCCAACAACCCAACACACCATCCACTGAACAAAATACGTGTGCACGTCAAAAACTTTGATAGACACTACGTGGGTGCAATTGCTTTACTACAGTTGAAAACTAAATCACTATCACTATAAAATATTATAAACGCGAAAGTTTGTATGTATGGATGTTTGTTACTAAACTTCTGAACTAATTTGGAGGAAATTTGGAATACAAATAATTTATAACATGGATTAACACAGGATAGTTTTTATCCCGATAGTGTGTTTCCGTGGGACAATTATCGAACTGCACGCGGGTGATGCCGCGGGCATAAGCTCATGGTTATAAGATCATGGTTTCATAATGATTAGTGACAAAAATACTTTTCGTTCTGTTGTTTTATTTCCTCGTAGCTACTCGTAAGTGTATTGTAAAACGTTGTTTTATTCACGTGGGCATTGTCACTAGTTTTTCGGCGTGAATTCCACGTCGCGTGTCGGCTGCAATGGCAAAGTTTCCTTCTTTCCTTCACTTGTATCAAAATGTATAATTCACCTACCTACAGACTCAATAATAGATACTAATGTCGTCTCTCGTATCTAAAGAAAAAAAAAAGCAAGTAAATGTCCTTTCATTTTCATTAAGGCGGATCTCAAAAATGGAATGACAAAAGTCCTTTCTATCAGCCGGATTAATGAAATCCAGTAATAAGACAATAAACCTTTTGTGACAAAAACTCGGAAAAGGATCGTCACCGTATCAACTCGAGCCATTCAGTATTCTTTGTATGAAACTTCCTACTGCAAACTGCAACGCACACTAATCGGAATCGTAACGTAATCGCCTCGCCTCGATACAAGCTCACGAACTGACGTGGCGAAAGGCGATACAGTGACGATCCCTTTCCGAATTGAAATGTGTGCTATTTCCTTTAGTGTTGTCATAAAGAGCGACGACGCGAGGACTCTTTTTTGGTTTGAAAGAAACTCAAAAGGCCGATTGATTAATCAAGCTGAATAGATCGGTACTTTCTAACACAGAGCACGAAATCACCGCCCCCGCAGTGTCTAGAGACGGCATGGCAGTGAAAATGAATGAAGATTCAAAAGATAATCTAAGCCATATTATTCGGGGCGGGTGCAGTTTTAAATATTAATGTATGTATTAATAAATGGATAATGAGAAAAAGTCTTAGTGCTGTATGAGTACTGATACTGTAAGCCTGCGTCATCCCACAGCTGGGCAAACGCCTCTCCCCATGACTTTTCGTTAGTTTTGTCCAGATCGTCCCACCATTTTCGGCACAAAACTTAAGCCTTAATGTGTTACCGTCACAGGGTTTGAACCCTCTTGTGATTGTGGCCCTGTTGTGCTAAACTTAGAACTAAGTAGTACCTGAATATCTACCTACACGTTACTATCTAGTTGCGTATTTACAATATTTTATGAGAATATAGACGTAGCCTACACTACAAGGTGACCGTGTGACCCTCGGCATGTACCTCGGTACCTACAATATAAATACGATTATGTGGGAGTAGGATCCTTCCTACAGCTTCACTTTAAAATCAGAAAATTGAAAATAAGTAATATATTCTGACAAACCTACACAACGGTCCTCGTGTAAGTAAATAATCTTCTCTAATAAAATTGTTGGAATTTTGTTAACTTGTGTAAGAGGACGATACCTAACGTAATTTCTTTCATGAACTGGTGGGGCGTATTACGGTACGTTCACACGGCGTCGAGTGTTTCTCTACCGAATCGGTTTTTTTGCAGGATTCAGTTTAGTGGCAATAGTATTTCAATTAATGAGTTCACACATGCATTCAGTTTCAAGACACGGCAAAAAAACCGAATCTTGCTGAAGTTGACATCCGATTTTGCGAGTGCAAACCGATCCGGCCGTACTGCAAAATGTAAGATCCGATGCAGTGGTATAATAATGCGCTACATTCAATGCATACGTTCATACGATACACGCAGGGGATCTCGATACGTGGCCGTCGGATACGGCAATGCAAGATGTGCTGTGTGAATACAACATTCGGTTTTTCCAGAGCCGAGCCGATGAAAATAAGATTCGGCAAAACGTGGCTCCGTGTGAACGTACCGTTAGTTAGGTTGGTAGGTGGTTATCGCAATCTTGTTGATGTGTCACAAAATTTTTGAACATTTAATTTCTCAAACTTTCACTTTTTTAACATTTTTTTAAGACTAAGATATATTAAACTTAGATCGAATATTTCAAAAAACAGGGTTAGACGGCTGACATATTATCTAAATCAGTGTAAAAACTAAAACATTGGTCAAATAAAAGTGGGAAATAAACCTTGTTGAATATGCCCAACGCCTATCACAATTAGACTGAATCATTGAGAAAATCTAGAAACCCTGGAAAACACCAACTCACAGAAAGTGAGCCCCAAAGAGCATAATAATAATAAGGGAGAAGAAAGCCCTCTGATGAAGTCTGATGCCAATTCGAAGCATGCAGATTCGAAACGCCATCTGGATATCTTAACGGGAACTTAAGGCTCTAATAGCTAACTATAGGTAGATAGGTATGTATGTATAAATGTTTTGCCAATAACAGCTATGTTTACGTTGTCGTATGGTAATGCGATTTGCGAATATAATGATGATACATTCTATTAGTGATATTTTAAGGAAATAAACGAGCCATAATTTTATTGCGAATTGCCTTTTGATCCACATAATAATATGATGTAAACAGCTTCTATTTGCAAAAAACAAGAAAGAATTTCGCCGGCTACATTTATATTTGAATAGAATAGACAGTTCCACAGTAACGAACTATTTTCTTTTAGTACTTCATTGTAATTTGTAATAATTAAACATAAAATGGACCCACGAAACAACAAACGCAAGCGCAAGTTGCGGCGGCCTTTATGTGATGTTGTCAGTTTATTAAAAGTATTATCGCGACAAGGCTGCCATAATTGATAATGCTGGACAGCTATGAAATATAAAAATGTGATAAAATTTGATGAAAAATTAAACAATTATAGTCTACATAAATACTATAAATTTAATTAGATAACTTCATTATTTGATTTTATTAATTTGTATTAAAGTTAGAATCACAGAGACATCTATCGTTAATTATGAAACTAAGTAAAGTTCTCGCTCATTGTTATAAAAAGTAGACGGCGACACTTTGTTTACTGAAGTTGTGCTTGTTCTAACTGTCTCCCCCCTGGTGAGCCCACTAAGATAGAAGTGAAGGAAGGGTACGTGTAGGGATTGCAATCCAGATTCTTAGAAATTCGAAAATAACTGAAAAATCCGGATTTTCTTGACTTTTTTAAATCCGGTTTTTAACAACTCAAATTCGGTTTCTTCGAATTTCAGTCAAACCTGATTTTAACGGATAATATTTATATTTATCCTCAAATTTGCATTGTAAATAATCGGTAGATCGATATAACCTAATCTAATGCGCAAATCTGAACAATATTTGAATTGGTAGGATAAGGTGTGGCATTTTTTGCGCGAATCCGTGATTCAGTTTATGCCCATACACTAAGCAGCGCGGCACCACGCCGCGCTGTAAACTTGTTTGGACATGATCAGAACTACGGTGGAAGTATTCTGCCGCAGAGATGCAACCATTCTAACGTCCGATACAGCTTTTACATTTTTGATAAAATCATTAGACAGCCAAAACACGATATCTGCAAAGCAAGTGGCAAATTCATTAAAAAGGAGAATTAAAGAGAGACGGCTCTATACTCTTGTCGGTGCCTTACAATACTTACAGTGTAAGTACTGTACCATTAAAAAATTGATTAGGGTTGTGTTAGTCTTACACAACCCTAATCAATTTTTGAATGGGACTGAGGAAGGCGAAGATTCGTTTAAAAACCTACATATGAAGAAATCAAAAATGTTTTCTATCAAGCTGCATCCATGAATGTTGAAGATTGTACAGACGCCAGCACGTCAACCTACCCGAATCTGTCAGATTTTCCCAAACAACCTTGAACTTAATGTCATAGAGATAAAGTTGAAAATCTAGTAAAGAAATCTGACAGATTGTACACAGATTGTTGTTTACCTAAATGTAATTTTCTAAACTTCACAAAAAATAAAAACATCATAACACATAGATATACTCTGTGCGACGTTCCCCTAACAAAAGTGTCCGTGATCTTGGCATCATCCTTGACTCCAAGCTTTGCTTAGACTTGCATATTAGCAAAATTGTGAATAAAGCGTACCAACTTTATCTATTTGTTATGCGCTCGGCACTAGATTTTAAGATACCTTCTTCATATATATATGTCTATATAAGTCTCTCATACGCTCGCAACTGGAGTATGCCGTGTCCGTCTGGAGTCCATATTATAAAAAATACATTGCAGCGATTGAGAGTGTTCAACGGAAATTCTTACGGGCTATGCATTATCGATGCTTCGGATATTACTTGCCATATCAGGATTTACTTAATAAGTACAAACTCACAACACTTGAAAGTAAGCTTAAGTACCTGGAAGCCATAAACCTTTATAACATTGTTAGTAACAGGTTTGACTGTGTTGAGTTAACCAACATGTTGCTATGTTGTCCCTAGAACAGTGTACAAGCGAAATGTGCGCGCTGGCAGACTATTTTCCACGCGTGCCTGTCATTCTAACACTGGTTTGCGCTCACCTGTTCGCAAAATGATAGATGCTTACAATGAGACTTTTGAACATATTGACATCTTTGCATGCTCGCCCAGTATGTTCAAAGGTCTTATACTCAAGGAGCTCTCTTGATTGAAGTGTATAATAAGTATAGATAAGCATGATAGTTACGTAAGTTTAGTTTTTAATATTATTATGTTTTATTACCCTAGCGTTTATTTTTTTGTATTTTATATCCCACAGTTAAACTGTGAACAGCGTTGTGGGCTGCAATATTGTTCTAATTTTATTTATATCTCTTTTTTTATACTATATATTGTAGCTGTTTGCTGTTCCCTTTGTATAAAATAAAATAAAAAAATAAAAAGGTCATGTTGAATGCCCATATGACACCCACTCTCATCAAGATCAGAGACTCTACCACCTTCCATATCCATCATCAGACCCTGGATACCGTCTAAAGACAAACTACTCATTAAGACGAATTAAACGAGCCCAAACTCGATGCGGTTACGTGGTTTTATCACGGAGATCCTATGGCCACCTTACAGCTCCATCATCAGACCCTGAATACCATCTAAAGACAAACTACTCATCCAGACAAATCAAACTCGATGCGCTTACGTCGTTTTATTACCGAGATCCTATGGCCATCTTACAGCTTCGTCATCAAACCCAGGTTACCATCTAGTGACAAAGTACTCGTCAAGATTAATCAAACGAGTCGAAACTCGATGGGGTTATGTCGTTTTATAACGGAATTCCTATGGCCACCTTACAGCTCCATCATCAGACCCTGGATACCATTTAAAGACAAAGTACTCGTCAAGATGAATTAAACGAGTCCAAACTCGATGGGGTTATGTCGTTTTTTAACGGAGTTCCTATGGCCACCTTACAGCTCCATCATCAGACCCTGGATACCGTCTAAAGACAAACTACTCGTTAAGACGAATCAAACGAGCCCAAACTCGATGCGATTACGTCGTCTTATCACGGAGATCCTATGGCCACCTTCCAGCTCCATTGTCAGACCCTGGATACCATCTAGAGACAAAGTACTCGTCAAGACAAATCATACGAGCCCAAACTCGATGGGGTTATGTCGTTTCATAACGGAGTTCCTAAGGCCACCTTCCAGCTCCATCATCAGATCAGCTCCATGTCATCTATATATTACACTATCACGCGATATACCAGCGTGCAAAATTTCAATTCGATTGGAAATCGGGAAGTACGTGAAATGTAACATGCAAGACTTCATGAGACGTCGCGTGATGTACCAATTAACGTGAAAAGGAACCAAATTACTGAACCGATATTGATGAAATTTCTATGGGACCAATCGGGAAGTATATCCTTTGACATAAAAGAAGAATTTTCCAAATCGGTTTCGAAATGACGGAGTTATGAGGTAACAAAAAAAAACATACAACCGAATTGACCTCCTGACCTCCTCCTTTTTGAAGAAAGTCGGTTAAAAAGGCTCAACTTGACGCACAACGTATGTACCAAATTCAGCAGAAATAACATACTCTCATACTGTATTGCAAAAATATGACTGACGGGCAATAAATGACAACTATGGTTGTACCCGTTCTGATTAAAGATCGAAGTATGATCGATTCCCGCAAACCAGCCAGTGGTCGTTTCACGAATACCACTTGGCACCCATGCCGCCGTTGACAACCACTGGTATTAGAAATACTGGCAAGTACATGTTATTGAGAACTCTGTTAATAGATTAAACAATCAATACAGAATCGATTTCATTTTATTTTATGTAAGTAGGTAGGCATTACCCGTAATGGAAAAAATGGTCAGGCGATAGTAAAAAGTGGCGGACATTATAGTCGGAAACTTAAAAGTACTAAATTATTGTTTAATAAACTATCCCATTATAAATAAAAATTATGTCTTATTTAAAAAAAATGTTATTATTTTGGATATTTTATGCCGTTCAAGGTTTTGAGACAAGTCATTTATCAAGAGTACTGTTTCTAGGCAATCTCCTTTATAACGAGAAAAATGACTGATGCCCAAAGTTTTGTTGGTTATTTTTGATTTTAATTGATTTTATTCTGTCATTATAACGAACATAAAACGCATCAAAGTTATGTATGAGTGGGGGCTTGTGACGTCACTTTCCGCTAAACAGTGAACCGAAATGTGACGTCACACGAGTTTTCGAGGCACTGCATCGTCCTCATTTTTAGTATACGAGAAAAAAAAAATACGCGTCCAATATTTTTAGGAAATCTACCTGACGGACTAATTAGATTTTTTTGGTCAACTACCATAGATTGACCAAATAAATGCAGATTTTAAATAATCTATGCTATTTTATTTCAGTTTTATCAAATCAAAGTAAAACACTCAAAAGTTCGAAAAATCCGGATAATCCGGATTTTAATCAGACGAGAATACAGAAATTCGGATTAAAAAAAAATACGGATTTTACATTCCCTAGTTACGTGTTACGGAATGCACAGAAACTACACTTCGTTCTACGTAAAGACTTAGCTACGTTTGTATTTTTGAAAGTTTGAGGCAATGAAGTATACTTGTTTTAATGATGTAATTTCGTTTAAATATCTGCTAATGAAAAGAATTTTAGCACTTTGTACTTAATTAAATCGTAAGTTTGACAGACTTCAATCAATAATTTGTTTTAGCGTTAAGTCCGTTCCATTACTTCGTTACTGTCTCGTTTTTGATATTATTTATCATGACATGACTGTCACTGTCATGTAATCATTACAATTGAGAGATTTCCTTTTGTAATTTTGTATAGATTTTCTTTTTTAGTGAATAATATTGATAAGCAGAATTAAAAATGGCTTTTCATATAAAAGACGTGACATTAAAACCGGATAGGCCTAAATCGCTTTTACTGAGAAAACATGCAGATTATTTGGCCAAGTATGGAACTGAGAGTGAAGAGTATGAGTATAATATGACTGAATTTCTGCGAATGTCGGGAATTTATTGGACTTTAACTGCTATGGAATTAATGGGAACTTCTGACAAGTATGTACTCCTAGATTGTATTAAATAATTATTTCGACGCCGAAAAAGAAATGAGTTTTTAAAGGGGTTTTCTGTTATCATTCTGAACGATATTGTAGTAAAGTTTTTTTTAAAGTAGTGGTCAGTGGGTCGTCTTAGGGGATTTCAACAGCGCAGCGTCTATAATTCTGAATAAGCCCGATTTCACTAATTAAAATCACGTTGAATATGGAAAGCAAACATTTTTTTTTTAACAGGTTGCCAAAAGAGGATATCATAACATTCATCACAAAATGTCAGGACAAGGAGACTGGTGGTATCTCAGCTTGCTATCCACATTCCCCACACATGTTGTACACTTTAAGTGCTGTGCAGGTTTGTTTTAAACTGTTCACTACTTATTCATATTATATGTACCTATGACTGCTTTGTTTATCTGGTGGTCACAAATTTTGACCACCACAACAATTGCTGTTGTTGTTGTATAATGCAATTAAATTGATCAAACTTTGTGGTTTTATAATTCTCATTGGACTACTACTGATGCGCATGACAACCTAGGTTAAATCCCAGGTCTTGCAAAGTGGTAAATATTAGTTTGTTCCATCAGGAATTTCTGAGTAGCATTTGTGCCTGGTTAGTGGCAATAAGCTTGCCCCTATTACATGGAACTGCCAAAATATGGGTGTACTAATTACAATAGGTATATCTCTGTCTAACCCTTTGGCAAATTTTCCAGTATTATAACAAGAACTGTTGAAATGAGACACTTCTGCTTACTCCCTCCCCCTTTAATTTTATAATCACGTAACATGAACTCCTACAGGTCCTCATAATGTATGACAGGCTGGATGCTATAGACGTAGAGGGTGTTGTCAAATTTGTGGCATCTCTGCAGCAAAAATGTGGCGGTTTCTACGGTATGTCTACCTACATAGAAAATAATCATTATATTTATATCTTTCTACAACATGCCTCTTCTCACACAAATTCTCATTTATATACAAAAAAAATAGCTAGCCACTAACAAATGTATGGAAATTTAACCAAATTTAGAAAATTACTTAGTATGGTTGTACACAACAACCAATCAAGCTATAAAAAACCAGTTTATGTGGATCTTTCATCATACACAAAATCTATACAAAATGAGGCCATGTTATACTGGAAATGTATAGGTTGATCTGCCACTGTGTGTATTTGCAGCAGAGCAGTCTTTTTCTGTTTTTGTAAATAATATAAACAGGGTCAAGTTTAATTAGCTAGTGAAACTCTGCAGATATGACTAGTATCAATATCTAAACATTATATAAAACAAATTGATGTTTTTTTGGTTGGTCAATGACTTTTTTCCACTAGTACCCATGAAACATTTTATAAATGGTTTTAAACCATATTGTATACTCAAACTTCTTTTTTGTCCAAAAGGTGACCCATGGGGAGAGGTGGACACAAGGTATTCATTCTGTGCAGTGTCATGCCTCTCACTCCTGAACAGACTGGATGCCATAGATTTGGACATGGCTTGTGACTTTGTGCTCAATTGCATGAACTTTGATGGGGGCTTTGGATCCAAACCTGGATCTGAAAGTCATGCGGGTAAGTTTAATATCATTAACTGTTTGATTAAGTTGGTATTACAGACAGTGGTGTATTGTGGCCCTATTTATTTTCTGTTGTCCAGTCGAAGTAAAAATAAAAAATCAATTACATAGAAGCCTTTGGATAAGATTAAATTTTAATGTGTAACTTTCCAGGTCTAGTATATTGCTGCGTGGGCACCCTATCTATTTGTAAAAGATTAAACTCAGTAAAAATAAATCGCCTTGCTTGGTGGCTGTCTGAGCGACAGCAGCCTAGCGGTGGGCTCAATGGCAGGCCGGAGAAACTGCCAGACCTCTGCTATTCTTGGTAAGGAAAACTTCAAACTGACATCACACTGTAGTGAAACCCATACCAACCGAAAACCCTAACATAAAACCCATTCGATGCTCTGGCCCACAACAACAGTGGAAATGTCATAAAAGACATTGAACTTGCTGTTGAATTTTCAATTTTCTATGTATATCTATTTGTACCTGTTAGTGTAATAATTTTCGGAATCAGATCAGTAGTTCCGAAGATCACCGCAAACAACCAAACTTACAAAGTTAACATGAACCCTGATTCCATCCAGATTCATCCTAGAAGAACGGAGTTCGCTTCATTTAGTATTGCTAAAACAAAAAATATTCTTCTTTTTTCAGGTGGGTATTATCATCACTGACCATATTGAACAGACTCCACTGGATCAAAAAGGAAGAACTAGAAAATTTCATCCTGGCTTGCCAGGACCCAGAGACGGGAGGTTTTAGTGACCGGCCTGGCGATGTTCCCGACCCGTTTCATACGTTGTTTGGTATTGCCGGCCTTTCGCTATTAGGAAACACAACTGTTAAAGCTGTTAACCCCGTCTATTGCTTACCACAAGAAACTGTTGACAGGCTGAAATTGGAACCACAGATAAATAAACATTAACATTTTACATGTTACAGCTTACAGGCAAATCTGTTGTTAATCGGTTAAAAGTAATTTTGACTGGATGCAGTCAAAACCATTGTTATTTGTGTTATAATGCGTTTTAAGTTTTAGAACACCTAAGTTATAATTACTTAGAATCACTATAAAACATGTTTTTACAGAAAAAACCTTACGCCCTACTCCCTACCTTTTAAGGAAGTTTTACTGGTCAAAAGTAGCTTTGACTGATTTACTGTTTTGACTGCAATACAGAAAGAATAGATTACAGATAAAATTATGAAGTCTGCGCACGTAATTTAACTGAAAAAGATAAAATGGCTTCATTTTTAGCATTTCATGTAAGAACACATTTCTATGTATATACTCGAAAATCTTGTATTTATTCTAATGCATAACTATCATTTTATGTTAAGTAAATATAATGTGATAATATATAATCAAGGTTGGTTTCCATTTATTTCCCCTGACTAAATTATACATACTCTTATTAATCGACAGTGAGTATCTAACCAACTGAACACGAAAAAAGAACAACCTTTATTCTATGATAAATCGATTAGCGAAGGGGCTATTTTCATTGTCTGGCTGGAGCAAAGAGGCATACCGGCCGGCATACGATAAAAATAAAGATTCAACGGCTGGAGGCATGGTTCTTAAGACATTTATCGGTCAATAATTTGTCCATATAATAATATAAATTACAAGACACCTTTTAAAAGTATAACTACTTTATGTTTCACTTACTAAAAGCATTTTTCCCACCGTTAACTATTGGCATAAAGGCTAAAATCTATTTCCTTTGTCATAGAAAACCGTTGTCTGTCAGTGTTAAAATGGGCTAATGCAATGAATAAACGTCGAATAGAATGTAAACAAACATAACCTAAAATTGTAGGATGTTTACTAACATTTTAATGAAGTATTTTAAATCTAATCCATAAAAAAACTAGAATTCGACATGTTAACATTGTACTGTTTTCAATTCTTCCTCTTTAGCACTTGTGTTCACATATTTACAGTGTTTACATATTTGGTTTACTACAGTGATTTGGTAACCACGATTTATTTCCAAGAAATTCAACGGGAATATGACTTTGTTATTGGTAAGAGCTACTTTAAACTATTGCAGATTGATTACGACATGGATTTCACAAGCAAAGACTCGAGTTTGTTTCTGAATCAGCAGGCTTTTAAAAATTTATTTTTATTGGTTTAAATATCTATAACATAACATCACGCCTAAAATCCCTGAAGGCTAAGACAAAGGGGTACCTATAGTAAATCCACATCTCACAGTTAGGTTTACAGTCCCATGTAATAAGGGGCTAGTCTACTGCTACCAACAAAACCAAAACCAAGGCTATTACTGACGTCCGGCCCTGGTCCAATCCATGGTCCGGAGCGAGAGGGAATGGCACACCGTCACCTCCTTCTGCGAAGCAGTCATGCTAGCGAAGGAGGTGGTGGAGCGTGAGAGGGAGAGGGAGAGAACCTCTCGTCCCAGCCGCCGCGGGAGACGCCTCGGGCGTCGGGGGTCACGTGGTGGCTTCCGGCCACCGTAGACGCGGACCTGTGGACGGTGAGTAATGGGCTAGCTCGCCGTCCGTCCGTCTTTTGACGCCAGGCCGTCAACACGGCCTGTCGTCAAAAGACGGACGGACATGGATGAGTTTTAGTCAGTACAAGTCTGACTCTCCCTTCTGCTCTGCCTGGAGCGGGAGAAGTCACTTGACAATTTCCCATCCGTAAAAAAAAAAAGGCTACTACTGACAATTGATATAAAAACCCAATAACACTTCGCTTGACCTGGGATTCGACCCCAACACCTCATAGTCAGCAGTAACACTCATTACCACTAGCTAGACTTACTATGTACCTTTTCCAGTTGGTTCCGGCACAGCGGGTTCAGTCATTGCCCATAGACTAGCAACAGAAACAAACTACACCTTCATTGTGGTAGAAGCAGGAACCAAGAGTCATGCATTACTTGAGGCACCAGTTCTTGGGCCATTCTTCCATGGGTCACTCTTAGATTGGCAGTATAAGACTGTGCCTCAGAAACGAGCTTGTTTTGCGATGAAGAATAAAGTAAGTTTTTTTTTAATGATAAGTTATGATTCTTTTTCTAACCGAGAATTAAACTGTAGAAGACTACTATTTTGAATGAGATCTTAAGATTGAGAGTATTGTTATACTTAATGAAAAATGTAATTTCGCTCAATTAAAAAAAAATCTCATGATTAAATTATGGGGTAGAAGGAATACCGACACGAAAACGATTACCACATATTGAGTACATCATTGGGAGACCCCCACATAGAAATTGTATATACTATGATACCAGTATTTTATTAACCTGACTAATTAGTGAGTTGTTAAAGTAAACATGGGATAACATATTATGTATTATTTTAATGTGATAAGTTTTTATGGGAGGGTAAACCGCTTCGTTACGTAACGCGTTACGGCGCCAGTCTGCCTGGCTTGTTGAAGTTATCAGTTCTGTCGGGCGTCCCGAGGTACACAGTTTTTTGCAGTAACATTTCAACAACTTGGTTTTTTAAATAATCTTATAAAATGTTGCAAGAACTGTTTTGCTATCTTCTATATCTATATATATAAAATTCTCGTGTCACAATGTTAGTTGCCGTACTCCTCCAAAAGGGCTTGACCAATTCTTATGAAATTTTATATGTATATTCAGTAAGTCTGTGCAATATTTCATCAAAATCGGTTCAGTAGTTTAGAAGTCTATTGGTTTCAAATAGACAAACAGACATTATTTTTTATACAGATTCATTACAGTTGTCAGCTCCACTCCACTTCTAAAAACACATTTCTTTTTTTTTCAGAGATGTAAACTAGCTCAAGGCAAGATCATAGGAGGCTCATCGAAGCTGAATAACATGATACATGTCAGAGGAAACCTGTCACACTATCTAGGCTGGTTTCATGGAAAACATATCAAGGAGTTCATAACAGAACAATTTGAGTTTGTAGAAAAAAATATTTTACATTTAAATGAAGTGCAATATCAAAGTGAATTAGCCAATGCTGTTTTAGGAGCAGCTCAGGAATTAAACTATAATAAACTAGGCATAGATTTTAAACTAGGTTTTAGGAAAAATATTGTCAGTCAGAAAAATGGAAAGCGATGGTCTACTTCTGACAATTTAGATCCATCCAAACACGTTATTACCAACTCTTTAGTAGAAAAAGTGTTTTTGAATGGCAACATTGCTAGAGGTATTAGCATCAGACGGTATGGTAGAAAAAGTAACATTTACGCTAGAAAAGGTGTAATTTTATCTGCTGGAGCAATCAACTCGCCAAAAATTTTGCAGTTGTCTGGAATTGGTCCTGAAAATCTTTTAAAATCTTTGGGGATACCAGTAGTCAAAAATCTTTCAGTTGGTAGAAATCTTCAAGACCACATAGGAACTGGATTAGACTTTGTATTATTTAATAAATCTGTTTCAATTAGTGCTTTGGATATGATAAACCCATTTAATGTGTTTCAGTATTTTATACATGGCAAGGGTCCTTGGACAACGCCAGGTTGTGAAGTGATTGGTTTCCTGTCTACCAAAAACCAATCAGAACCAGATTTACAATTCATGGTGTTACCAGTCGGCTTATCCTCAGATAGGGGTGGTTTATTAAAAAATAATGTAAACATAAATGATGAAGTATGGGATAAATATTTTTCTAAAAGTTTTGATAGTTATGTGGGTACCATTTTACCTCTGATATTACATCCTAAGAGTAGAGGCCATGTCTCTATCAATAGCACTGATCCTAAATTACCACCCTTAATAGACCCTAAGTATTTATCTCATAAAGACGACAGAGAAACCATAATAAATGGATTGAAACTAGTCATACAATTTGTTAATACAAAGGCAATTCAAAATATCGGAGGTTACATAAACAAAAATCATTTTCCTGGGTGCGAACATTTTGAGATTTTCACGGATTTGTACCTGGACTGCTACATAAAACATTTAACTTTGACAAGCTACCACCCTGTCGGCACTTGTTCTATGGGCTTGCCAAACTCTAAAAATACTGTTGTTGATACTTCTTTTAAAGTTTTAGGGATTGAAAGGCTGTATGTTGCTGATGCCTCAGTGTTGCCAACTTTACCTAGTGGAAATATAAATGCGGCCATCGCAATGATGGCAAGCGTATTCTTTGAAACTAATATAAGAGTGAAAACTAACATTCCAGTTTGTGATAAAAATGATTTGTTTATTGAATATTTTTTAAATGTTTGTTTGTTAGAATAAGCACGGAAATATAAGTGAGTAGTATTAAGGTGGTAGCAAACGGGTAGCCTGCGAAATTAAAATTTTATTACGTTTTTGCAGGTCAGTGTCAGGTTGTATGTTGATGAAAAATGAGTCGTGCCAGTAGTACATTATGCAGTTATGTTTTATGTTGTTTGTGTAGTTATCTAATTTCATGTAACCCTATTCAATGAATATTTCATGAACAAGTCATTCAATTTCGCGGGTTACCCGTACGCTTCCACCTTGAGCAGTAAATGGTTTCAGGGCGAGTTTCACTTCTTAACCGCGTTCAAGACGTCACTGTCTTAACTGCTGCCAATAATCCGTTGACATTGGCTCTTGAACGCCTTTTAGATAGGTTTATTAAGTTTAATTTTATCGGCGAAATTCACTGTTAATTGTAAAGAGTGAAATTAAACACATACTTACCTGAGATTATACTGAGTCATCCTCAAATAAGGGCAGCTGAGAGATGATAACTTGAGATTAAGCCCATTTACTATTCTTGCATAATTAAGTGCAGCCAGGAAAATTAATAATTTTGAAAAAATAAGACCTTAATATGGCAACATATACCTAAATAGGCCATTACATACAACTGTCAAAGAATGACAGTTGTGGTTTGATTAACTGAATAATTTAAGTTGGTTGTCAATTTGCTAAACAATTAGTTTCCCTGACAACCTATCTACTTGTATATTGTAGTTCCACAAACATTACCTAAGGGAAACATAATGTTGATTCTAGTTTTTCTGGATCTTGCTTTATACGTTTTTCAGACAGAGGCTGCCTATGGAGGCAGGCAGTGGTAATAAAGTACAGACGCCAGCACATCAAGCTATCCGAAACTATCAAATTTTCCCAATCAACATTGAACCTAATCACTTTAGTAATAAAGTTGAAAAATTAGAAAAAATTGACAGATAGTAGTAATTTGATGTGCTATAATACTATCTGAAATAGATCTACTCAAACACACGCCTCAACCTGTCTGTATCTGTACGCATTAACTGTCAATATTGGTGTTAAATTCAGGGAATTGTTAAGGTGTTGCGTCAAGGTAGCCCGCGAAATTCAAATTTTCTTACGTTTTTTGTAAATTGCAAATCATTTTCAGGTTGTATGTTGATGAAAAATGAGTGCCGACTGTAACATGTATGTAGTTACAGAATTACAATCATGAAAATCATCAATATAACCCTGAAACACCATATAATCCTATTGAATGACTTTGGTATGAAATATTCATTGAATAGGGTTACATGGACTTATAGGGTTGTATTGATGATTTTCATGATTGTAATTCTGTAACTACATACATGTTACTAGCGCAACTCATTTTCCATCAACATAAAACCTGACAATGACCTGTAAATTACAAAAAACGTAAAAATATTTGATTTTCGGGGGCTACCCAACCACGACGACGTTGACGCAACCACCTTAAGTAACTTCGACTAGCAACTAATATAGTCCGTTAAACAAATCTTATCTGTAATTTTTTGACAGTTTGTATGGCTATACGGGAACTTGTCGTAGGGTGTCAATTTGCTTAACAATTAATTACTCTGACGGTATGTTCAAAGAAAACACACTAAATATTATATTTCAACACTTTATTGAATGTATTAAGGACACTTCTAAACATGAATTCGCGTACATGACTTTGAGCGTCAATTTCAAAACAACCATTTATTTATTTCAAAATAATAATTTGACACGATTTAAAAAAGACATTGATATTTTTTTAGAACATTTCGGAATTTGAATAACTGTTTCTAACAATTTACTCAAATTCTGAACGGTTATATGACCGCCTTAGTAAAACGCTCTGTTGGATTGTCATCACTCGACTCAGGGTCGAGAGACCAAATTACAATACTTAATGCATTAATATTAATCATTAATTTAGGGGATTTAGTTTATTATTTTATATGATGAGATAAATTTCTACCCCCGTATAGGGGATGCTTACCGCAACGCGAAGGTAGTCTGCAATTAACCCAAAAATTATCCTAAAAGTCTTGCTAACTAGCGTGAGGAGCGAAGGCCGAAGGTCGGCGGAGCAACGACGACATTTGTGACAGAAAGTGGGTGAGTTATTTTTATTGCGAGCGCAGCGAGCGCGCGTCGTGAGTCGTCGTGGCTAAGTCGTTACACGCTAAATTTACGAGGAATACATTCTACCACTTCATTGTTTATAGAACTGCTTTGAATGAGATTTCTTACAGACTAATTCCGATTTGTCAACTGCCCACTCGTAACTGCCTATTTGGTTATTTCACTGCTGAGTATTTATTAAATGATCCATTTTATTATGTTTTACGAATCATTTTTGTTTACTTTACTGCTAAGTTTTAACTGCCAAAATTGTTAATAAATATACATTTTGTAATTTTTAACTTACCAAAACTACTGTAATACAACTGCCGCTTTAACTCAGTGCCTTATTATTTAGAAATCGTTTAGTGTTTGGGAGAACACGCATACACAGGTGTCATTATTAGTGAACCTAATGAATTTTATGATCGTGTCAAATTATTTAAACTACTTAAGTAGCTAAAATAAATTAGTTTAATAACCATTAATATAATAATAAGTGCATAACTTAAGCGTAAGAACAAAATAGGAAAATACTATTTGTACCACAAGAAATTATTTTAGTTAACTGTATAGGTATTATTACTTATGAAATTATACAAAATTAATTACAACTATACATATTACGTCTCGCATTTCAATTCCTCTAATTCCTAAACACGTAAACACAAATTTTAAAATGACTAGTACATGTTGCAGACATTTAACATAATGAGCCGTTTTCTCTAAAATCTAATTTTACTATAACATTGTTATTAACACATTCCATTTTAAGAAACGGCTGACTAAATAGTCCTTGTTTTCTTTTTTAGTTTTTCCAGCAATTAGATTTACCTACTACTTATACATAATTTTATAAATAGTGTCAGTTTAATAGACTGACTATACATACATATAATATTAAATACACTATATTATGTCAGTTACAATATGTCTAATTCAATTTTTAATACTCGTATGTAAAAGATATGGATTAGGATTTCTCATATCCAAAGTTAACCGACTTTGACTTAGTTTTAATTATATTTCTTTATATTATCAACGTTTATATCGTGAAATACAATAGGTAATACACAAACATGGGGCAATATTAAGGCAAGAGTTGTTTTCACAATTATTTTTGTAGTAAGTAATACATTCGTTTCATAAAAGGTCAAATTAAATTAGCTAGCAAAATTCGATGAACGTGATGGTATTGATATCTTAACATGACAAAACAAATGAAGAGTTATCAATACAGTCATAGATAGATAGAATACTCTTTATTATGTGCCTACACCATAAAAATGCAGGCATAAAAGAAAATCACAAAGGGCGGTCTTCTCGCCAAAAACGATTTTTTTTAAGATATCCTTCGGATGTACCAAGAAAGAGAAGAGACACTACTGGTAGGTATCATGTCTGCCGAGTTTCCCTTGCTATTTTAATTTGACTCAGTATAATTTATAATCCACTACAACAATACGCCTTAGTAATCAAGAAAGGCAAAGATTACTGCCATAATTATTTTGACGACTTCATTTTTTTTCATATAAAATTGATTATTAATAAGACACTCACGGACGGAAGATTCTTTTACATTAACATAAATCTAAATTTTACACAAATACTAAACACCGTATTTCTAATTTTGTGCTAATAAAATAAAAGACCTACATATAATGTGGTTTTCAATGTTGACACTGCTTAAATAAGCGGACTATTACAACAGCTAAAAACAAGAATACATTTTGCATAATCACTTATTTTTCAGATCATTGGTAAAGGTTTCTATTTCATTATCAACCTGTTATACAAGCTCCACCTTTATCAAAAGGGGGTACAATTTATGAATCATGTTTATAAAAACTACCTACACATTTTATGACAAAAAGAAACGGACTTTCACTACTTTTCTTACAAAATTGTTGAATTTATTTGCTGATGCCTTAATAATATGATATAATTTTTTTTAGGTTTTCGACCATCACATCGTTATCTAAGATTTTTTTTAAATTTAACACTAAAATAATTTTTCAAACTAAGTAGGTACTTAACAGTTAGAAGCATAAATGCTCAATCAAAATAAAGAAAAACAACAAACCTTTTTGAGGCGTTAAATATGTTTTCATTGCTTTTTTTTTTTTTTTTTTTTTTTCAAGATATTTGTATATCTTTTCTGAGCAAAACGCAGTTCACTGCTCTTATAATACTGGACGGATTATCTGACAAAGCTTCAATAAGTCATTTTTAATGAATAATTTAAAATATTGCCACACATCTTAATACTAAAAAATAATTATTTATTAAGAAATACTTTGTACATCATAATACTGAGCGGTAAATGCGTCATTGTATACATTTTTTACATAATATGCTTATATTAGAGCGATAGAGTAAGCAACTATTAGACGTTTTCGTTCTTTTCTGTAATTCAAGCCTTCTTTTGTTTGATTTCGAAGTCTTCATAATGCTGTCTATTAGAGTCAAATCAGTTTTCTTTTTGAGTTGTGGTATGAATTTATGAATACTAATTTTCATCAATAAAAAAAATGTAAAATGGCATTTAATCTGTGAATTGGGATCAAAATTTAACAAAAAATATGGATAGTCTGACCGTTTTCGTGTAGCTCTGCAATGATTAAGATACCCTTACTGCCCCGCTAAAAGTTTCCACCCTGTATTTAAGTATCGAGTAGATAATACTTGATTTTAGCCAACTACTACTTTAATTGCGCGATTATTATGATATATAAATATTAGTCATTTTACAGTCCGTCTTTAGAACCACTCCCTTTTTTAGAAAAAATGGCATCATAAACAGGATACTTAGTTCAAAATCGTTTATGTAAAGTTACTTAGTTACTAACTCTTCTACCACATGCTCTAATCCATATAGGTACACTTTATTAAGTAAATATAATTGAATTAAAATATTTGCTACATTTAATTGTGCATAACTTCCAATATAATAATACTGTTTTGTTTCAATTAATAGCCCAATTTGTTAGGCCATCCGGCTGAGCTTTCATTGAGCAAAATGATTAATTTTGAGACAAGTAGGTTTGAAGTATTTTATACCCCGAAATGAGCTAAAAATAAATAGTTACTAAGTTGTGCATAAACGATTCAGTTTTAAAGCTAAAAATAGACTATTTATGACTAGGTTTCAAAACAGTTCACAACATTTGATACACAACTGATAATGCAGGCACAAAGTCATGCATATTTATATATACTACCACCATGTCTACTACTAATAAATATGATTTATATGTATAGAAATGTTTTACAAAGCCAGATATGACATAATACGGAGTGTAACAAACGCTAGACCTCGTGTGGTGTCTCAGGCTATGAAACCGAAGAACTTTTGTTCTATGACTTTTGGAAATTTATAACATTTTTTTAAGTTTTACACTAGCTGGCGCCCGCCGCTTCGCCCGCGTGGATGTCGAAATTAATCATGAAATTTTGATCCCGTTCCCCCATATTTTAGCCAATGTATACAAAAACTTGACAAATTATATACTAAAACCTTCCTCGAAAACCACTCTATCCATTGGTGAAAACAGCATTAAAATCAGTGCAGTAGTTTTTGAGTTTATCGCGAACAGACAGAAAGACGCGGGGGAGGACTTTATTTTATAATATGTAGTGATAGTGATGTTCATCAGCCTGCTGATTGCGTCAATACAATATTTTTTTGCTAATTTCTGGATCTCGTAGAACATTTTTCTTTAGTTTTACACGGAAGGTCTCGCGTTTATTATGTTACACCTTGTATACTTTTCTTAGTAAATAAGTAGATATAACTTACGTGGACGGCTTTCAACATTAAATCTTATCTTATAGCTTCTCATTGTATTTATTATATGACATTTTCGGAATTCTAAAAATGTTGACTTTTATCACGCAATGAAAGTGGCAAGACTTAGTAAAATTCAGTTGTAGGGTTAAAAATAAGTGTCACTAAATACGAAACATTTCCTTCTACATTTTATATAAAAACAAATTCAACATTATAATACTTACCTATTCTTTCGCAAAAGCCTTTTTTGACTAGACTAAATTATGTATCGTGTACAAATGAAATAAATATAAAAATCTTTTGACCTCAAACTGCTATTAAAAATTCCATGACAAACTTCTTAGTACTTACTTCTCCAAAAGCTTTAATTACAATTCTAATTTCAAAGCCTTTCGGACGGAATCAATTTGACATAATTATTGAGATTTAAAAACGCCACATGTAAGTTTTTTTTCGTACTACTGCTTACGTGCTTTTTCAAATATTTACTGCCGCATTATTATTAAGAATCCACGAGAAAAAAGTAAATAAAAGTATCTACACACAGTTAATGTCGTAGTCATATGACGAAATCGGACACTTACAATAGACACAATTTTTTTTTCTATTATAAAGTCCAAAATAATTAATTATCATCGTCTACTCCTAAAACGAAACTGTACACTCACTAACATCGAATCGGAATGAATCCACTAACAATAAATGCATAAAATCTTACTTGAAACAAGAATCCAGGTAGTTATCCAACATGTCGAGTTGCAGATCATCCCAGTCCGTTGGATTCAAAAGCAGAGACGATAGATCATCTTCAGGGATAACGGGAGGTGGTATAGTTGGTTCGACGATCACATTGGCTCCTATATTCGTCTCCAAATCTATGTCAGGCAGGCTCTGAATACTGCCGAGATTGAAGTCTGGCAAATGCAGTGTCACAACTTGATTTATATCGTTCGAAATATCATCCGCTGCGCTCATTTGCGGAATGTTCGCGACAGCAGATTTTTCTTCTGTGTTTTTGTCTTTTGCTGATGATTTCTTCTTCTTGTGAGGTCTATTTGAGATTCGTTTGGTTCCTTCTAAATGTGCGAGATCGAGTTTCCAGAAGCCCCCTTTTCCAGGCTCTTGTTTTGATCGAGCCACTTTCACAAACACTTTGTTTAGGGACAGGTTGTGCCTTATGGAATTCTGAAATCAGGAGAATGGAGTCGTTATTTACGAAACAAAACTAATCCTATTTTTTAGATTACTGCGGTAAATCCACTCACAAAAAATGCATTTCTAAATCTAAACCTTAGCTCCCAAAATAACAAAAATATTCATATTTCACTTCCCTTTTTACTACCGCGTATAATGCGTACCAATCACTAAAATATTATGCAATAAAACCTATCAATCATACACTCGACTCCCTATTCATAAATCCAATTAGACGTAATCTTATCACACTGTTTGCGGATCACACGTTTATTAAATCATGAGGTTTCCCTACTGTAGCGCTAGCACTCACCTGCCAGGTGGGGTCGGCATTCCTGTAGTACTTGAAGTTGTCTCTGATCCACGAGTATATCGCGGAGAGCGTCATCTTGTCGTTATTGTACCTCATCGCCATACAGATCAGCGTACTGTACGAGTACGGAGGCTTCTTTTCGTTTTTGGTCCGGTACTCGTGCTTGTTCTCCATGAAATCTCTCTGACACTTCGCTATCGTCTGGTTAAACTTCTGCAGCCTCGTGCTCTGGGGCTGCGTCTTCACCTGAGGGCTCGGTGACATCGGAGGCAACGGAAACTGCGGCACTGACATAATATTCGTAATATTCTGCAACCACGTCAAGTTCGTTAGGTCAGCCTCCGGCTCCTCATCTACAACCATCTTGCTAGGCTTGTGTTTGCTGCGTATCTTTTTAGAATAATCATGTTGATTTGCGGAGACTACCGTTTCATTTTGAGCTACATCCGTTTCTTCATCTTCTTGGTTTATAGCGTACGTGTCCGGTTGCTCGTACACGTACTCGATCTCAACGGTGTGAGATGACTCGGGCACCGTATGGTCCACGGCGAAGTACGTCGTCCCGTACTGGTCTCCCGAATCTCCATAGAAATTAAGTGACGTCGCGTCCAGCATCTCGCCGGACGCCGGAGACAGGCCTGACGTTATATGCATCGCGACTAACTACATCGCTCGCCCTGAAAATATTGCGACAATGAACCGATGAGTCACGTAGTTCATGATTCAGCTAATATCGGAAACTTCGATTTCTTGGAATTATTAATAATGAAACGCGTGGAATGATTAGGGAGTTTTTTGATCACTTGGGTTGAAATACCTGAGAGAATAAAAGGTGGTGGACGGTGTTGTCCAAGATGTCCGGAGGGAATCGATCGGCGCGGCGCGGCCGGTGTGACGTCGCGGCGGTCAGCGGCGCCCCCCCGCGCGCATGGTGGTGCGGTGGTGACTGGAGCGTGTGTGCGCGCGGAGCGACGGCGCGCGTGCTAGTGGGCAGGTGCGCGCCCCATTGTGTGCACCGTCGAGCGATTCCGAACAGGTGTGTGCTGCGATCGATATTTTTCCGCCGCAAGACAACGCCGGCCCGCATGGTGATAGCTCCGGACAATTAGTCACGGTTATCGGACGCAGGACCGAACTGAGCTGCTAGTCAGCATAAGCCTATCCACTGGCATCAACCTTCAGAACAGATCCAGCGTTCAAAACTCGGGAATGCAAAAGAAAACTCAACTAAACATGAAAATTTCGATTAATTTTAGTAGGGTACTATTGTATTTTATCAAACCATTAACATTTTTGTTGTCTATTAGCACCCTAAGTGCGGGCCTGATCGATGATTTCTGAAGCATATCGTCGCAAGGCAGCGTGTGCGGGTACTTCCGTTATATCACTCACATTTTCAAGTGCCGCGTTTTTTTAGCCATCCGTCCTTTTTTACACTAATAAACTATATGTTCCTACTCGCTGGTACGAAACTCCATGATTACCTTTGTTTTTGGGTTAGACAGCCCCACTCATTCGTGCATAGATGACATCACTATTTTGGAATCTCGGAAAACTCTTCACATCAGCCTCGTTAATATCTAGCTTATTTGAACAGAATTTGTAGATTTTTTTCTCCTATTGGAAGAGCTCGTGGCTAAATAATAACAGCCGCTCGGGTCGATCTTTAGGTTAAGCCTTGCTTGCCTAGGTTGATTTTCCTTTGTGCCTCGGAGAGCACTTTCAGCCATTGGTCCCGGCTGTCATTTGTAGATATTTGACAGTCGTTGCAGGTAGTGAGTGGCCTGAAAGTGTGACGACCAAAGGTTATCGTATTACCAAGTACTAAACGAGTTCAAGAAGTCAGATAGGCAGTCGCTCCATGTAAAATACAGGTGTTCAGTTGCAGGTTGCAAAAAAAATCGAGCTCGCTTCGCTTGCTATTGCATCCTACAAAGGCCCCAATTTTCTCAAGTGCCCAGGACAACAATTGGTTAAAGACGAACCTGACTATCTGCTAAGGAAATGATTTTTAGGGTTCCGTAGTCAACAAGGAACTTATAGTTTTGCCATGTCAGTCTGTCTGTCCTCAGCTTATCTCAAAGACTCTTAGTACTAGAAAGCTGTGATTTGGCATCAACACAGATTAGTTACGCCGCCAAAATTGTAAAATAATATCTGGAAAAGTATTTTATTTTTGGGTATCTCCTGTACACGTAAAGGGGGTATGTGCTTTTTTTTTCTCGCATACCCCCTCATCTCTCGTTCGCGTGGGATGTCGTTGGATAGGTCTTTAAAAAATATTGCGAGTTTGTCGAAATCATTTTTCGATTATGGCATTCGTTTTTAATAACATATTTTTCTAAACATAATGTTTGGAAGCACTGCAACTGCAAATGTAAGTTTGTTTTTTATATTACAACTAGCTGTTGCCCGCGACCTTCGTTGGCGTGAAACTATTATTAAAAAATCCCCATTATTATAAGCACTTCAAAAGTGCCTATTGTTCCCTATTTGTATCGAATTTCGCTATCAATTTCAAGGGATTTTTTTTACACGGAACCCTAATTATTTATCTCAAAATAAAAGTAGCCTAAGTTACTCCTTGTTACATCAGGTATCTGCCAGTGAAAGTCCTGTCAAAATCAGTCCAGCCATTTCTGAGATTAGCCGGAACAAACAGACAGACAGACAAAAATTATAAAAAAAATTGTTTTGGTATATGTACCGTGTATACATATGCACTTAGTAAAAAGTGATTATTTTAATATTACAAACAGACACTCCAATTTTATTTATCTGTGTAATAGATGTAATAGATAAAAATCATCGTTCGGAGGCAAATCGGACCGTAGGAAGTGTCCGCATAGTTTGATGGGCAACTACGGAACCCAATATAGTGCGTGGCCCGACACGTACTTGGCCGGTTTTTCATCTTTCATACAATAGCTAAGTTTTTACCAGACTGCGAAAAACGCTTAGCATATAAACCCACTTCTAGGTCAGCTGAGCCTCCCGTGAACTATGCCATTCACCTTCTGCCTCTGTGCTACTCGCCTCCAGGGCCAACCTGCCATTTTTACATGTAGGTACTACTTACATATATTTTCTACGTATTCATTCCAAGTATTACAATGGTAGCCTTTTCATGGAGTTACTGAGTCATTATCGATATAAAGTAAACAGGGGTAGCGGAGGGTGACATTGGACAAGCACTTGCTTTAATATTATGTTTAGACGGATCAAACATATTGAAACTAGTAATGTACTTTACTTATCATTTTTATAGAGGGTTGGTACACACTTAGGTAGGTAGACGCGTGGGGTACCTAATTTAAGATTATCTACAATCTCGGGTTCACCGGTTAATGTAGGCCATTTTTTTTGTTTTATCAGAGAAAAATAGCTCTTACGAATATGATTTAATACTAAGGTATAAAAACATCTGAAAAATGAAAAACAAAAGAAAAAAAACTAGCATTCGACTTGTTCTTGTTTTTACGAATGCCATTCGTCAAAAGGTCAACGACTTCACTGGTCTTTATGGGGTGTAGGAACCGTATAGCGCAAACGGACTCCCTACCTAGGTACCTCTTACTTAACATAGCACGAGTATAATACATACCCTGATACCCTGACTCCTTATGCAAGGAGGATAGATAGGCAGAAACTAAAAACGACCCCATCTGCTACGATCCTTACATACTCACTTTACTTCAACTACATTCAGACATACGTATGTGCCTACGAAATGAGTAATATAACAGCGAAATAGTTACCTATCTAGAGTAATTATTCCAGATCGAAGCATGTGATTGGAAATGAAAGGTTACGGGGTCGTTACACTTGACCTTAGGCAGACAAGTCTTGTGTCATTCACTTTAACATGGGACGTGATTTTACGTCGATATCATGTTTACCGAGACTTTTACTAATCCCAATCGTTTCTATTTTATCTTTGTTACGTGTTGAGTAAAACGTTATTAATTATGTTAGGGTTAAAGGTCACTGTAACTCGAAAAGTGTAAAATGACGAAGCAGTTTCAGGAGCTTAAATCAAGTTAAGAAGGTGACGTCAACTTAGTAGAATATACCATACCTATTTTTGGTGTTCGTTGTGTCAAACGCCGAATATATAGGCAAGTCGAGACATACCATGTAATACGGGTGAGCCTATTGCGATTTACCGGGCACTGTGGCTTATCAGCTGAGCAATTCCTAATAGAAAACCCAATTACACTGCCCGACCTGGGAAACGAATCCAGGACCTCAGCAGTAGCGCTTAGACCAATGAAGCTCTACTAAGTAGATACATATCATTATGATAGAATGGCATAATATGTAGCTGTACTGTGACTGGAAATCTTAGCTTTAGTCATAGTTCGTTCTACAATATTGTAAAACCGCAGCCGTTAGTGATCAAAAATAAAACGTTGACATTCAAATTACAACCCAAAACCTGACAGCCTAGAGTGAGTTTTTATCCTGCCTCTTTAAACCCCATTGCAATTACATTTTTTAATAATAAGGGATGAATTTGGAAACGGACCCGGCGACTGGCACGGTGCGTTCCGGTTGGCGACTACACCTGACAATATGGCTGCCGTTGAGGGTAAAAAACGCGGGAAAAGCATTATTATTACAATAAAAATATATCTCGTCACGATTTTGTCTCGGATTCGGTAAATAATTAGCGACTGTGATAATAAATAATTAGGGTGAATAAAACTAAGGCGGCATGAAAAAAATATGAACCAATTTGAAGAACGGTTATGTAAATCTGTATTATCAAAACAAATCGCTGGCTTGTTGCTTACTACGCTACATATAACCATCTGCTATAATTAAGTGAAAATAAAACTTTGTATTTACCTAGTCGATTCTGAAAGTTTACATAGGTAATTTTTTGACTCAAAACCTCCGATATCCTCTGGCAGCAAGTCGTAAGTCGAGACGAGTAGTAAGTCGTGGGTTCGCACCTAGGCAGGCGCATTACTTTGTGTACGTAATTTATTTCATCACCACTGCGCTCAAAACGATGAAGAAAAATATCGTGAGGAAACCGACATGTCCATAGAACCAAAAATTCGAAGACAAACCCGCACGGTGGTACGCGTGGTGGGGGCCTATTAAAGAGAGGAGAGGAGGTTTATGTCCCAGCAGTGGGAACATTAAAGACTCATTAAATGCTAGTAGGTATTAATGTTTAGTGTAGTTTATAGACTATCACCAATTCACTCCGTCTCGTCAGAAGTTCGACAATAAATGTTTAGCAAGTGCAGTCTCCGGGCTTTTTTTCTTTCTTTAACTCATTGATTTGCATAATATATTATGCCGTCTGCAGCTTGCTATAATAGAATTTGACAGTGGTTTGGACTATTGAGCAAGGTAGAGGATTGCTTAAAGATCTCTTGGTCAGGGATATTATGGGCATTGATCTGAGGATGTTTCGATAAACAATACCCCAAAACATCGTTTTGTTTTTCGCTCTCGACTTGTTTATCCTTTAAATGATCATTATACTATTGTCACTACATATCATAAAATAATTGTCTCAAGTGCATGGATCGCACTTAGGTAGCACTTAACACTAATTAATGGCGTCATAAATGTCCGAACATGTGGACTATGCGTTTCACGACACATGGTGGGCACCTGTCTTGTTACGGTAGGGGAAGTAATGCCACACTGCCACAGAGAAAGGAAAACAGTAGTGTGACTGCGTTCACACAGGCGATACATTACAAACATTTTGTCTAATGAGTTAAAAGATTTCAATTAAGAGACGAGAGAGAAATAGCGATCAAAAAATCTGTGTCATTAATACGGTTTGTAACACAGATTTTTGTCGATAACTTTGTTCTAAAGGAGCAAAATTGGCCGATACCCAGTACCTACTTACCTTTAGCATTCTTTTAAATTCGGAAAAACTTAAATCTTCTTTTTGTGAAACCTATTTTCAGATTTAAATAGACTGATTTAGCCGTTTCGCGATTTATAAGAGAGGGATGAAGAGGTTTGCTATAATAAATTGAACCTCGCAGAAAGTTATTCAGAAATTATCAGGAGATAAAACGGTGCCCATACCATAATTAATCATTCGCAAGATACGAGGTAAGTTATGTTAAATTGTTAATAGTAATAAAGCACCACACTTAGTTCAAAATCTCATGACATCTACATATATTTAGTCACGTCTCCTTAAACATTGATGACCTGAAGGGAATCGTATGTTTAATGGAATTGTACGTACAGAGTCTCAATCATCAAAAATATTTAATAGACATTTTTCGATGAGATTTCGACTAGATTTGGAATTAGCTTTTTGTGGTCAGTCAAATTTTGACTGCATGGTAACGCCTTTAGCCACACGTATACGCCAATTCACCTACTGTAACACATTTACTACGACCCAATCATACGGGTGATTAGGTGCCTAGCCGTGTAATTTTACTTTTTATTGGCACTTTTTTTTACCGTACCATTTGCTATCAACCCCTAGTTTTACTATCCACCCCTTTACGATAATATTGGCTCTTGTCAGGCTTTTGATATCCGATAGACTTATTTATGTTTTTATGGTACTTATAACTCGTTATTTTATAAAGATTACTTCGTAAAATATTTGTTGCAGCCCATTTCGATGTATAGGGTTACTTTCTTCTTTATCGTGTGGATAGTGCCTAACCAGATCAGTTTTATGCCGCCCTTGGACCTCTGACTTGGCTTTTCATGCCGTCGAGAAACATCTCTAAGGCATGCTGGTTTCCTCACGATGTTTTCCTTCACCGAAGCAACTCATAATAATTATAAAATACGCACATGAATCCGGAAAATCAGAAGGGCGTTTCTTGGGTTCGAACTCAAGACCTATGACTGCTGACACCACTAGACTGTCGCTGCTATAATGTATAAAGGTTACCGAAAATAAGGGTTAAAAAAAAAAAACAGTATAAAACGCAAACCACAACAAAGAAAACAAGATTATGTAGAAAACAAAAAGAACTCGAAAGTAAACGAGAATTAGTATAGTTAGTATACAGGCTGATTTTTTAAGTGGGCGTGGATCGCCAAATCAGATATTCAATCAAGCAGTCTTGGGTCTGATTTTGATGAAAACTAAAATGGTATCATTAGATTTTATTAAATCAATTGAGCCCGTTGATTTTGGAAAATAATACACACTGGTGCCGATTCCCTTGTTCACAAACTAAACTAAATTTAATTTGAGGGCATCTTTTCTTTCTATTTCATTATGAAAAGGAAAGAAGATAAATATTAGTTTAGTCCTGTCAAATTAGTCGGCTCCTGACGTAATTTGATGTAATTTTAGTAGTCAACTTTTTAATCACGTCTAAACTTGTGTCAGGCGCTCGTTAATTTGACAGGACTAAACTAAAATTTATCTTCTGACCTTTTCTTAATGAAATAGAAAGAAAAAGATGCACTGAACTGAAATTTGGTTTAGTTTGTAAACAAGGGAATCGGCGGCACCAGTGTATTATTACGCCATTCGATATTGTCGATAATAAGGATCGAATTCAGGGAAGTAATGAAATACGACAAATATTGCAGCAGTATTTGCGTTTTTAGTTTTTATCTAAATCGGGCCGGTGACTTCTTCGAGTCGTTTTCGGTATTCCTGAATAGTTTAAGTTTTGGCCATCCACGTCCACATCAAAAATTCACTCTGTATACGCGTGAAAAACATAACCCAGTCGTCTTTGTTGTTACGCAGTCGGTTAAAAAGAATGAGATGTACGGTTCAGGCAGGTTGATAGAAATAAACCGCTAAATGTAATTTTACTGATTTATTGGCATTTTATAGAAAATAAATTTAGTTACATATTTTATTACAAACTTATTTAATAATTACCCTGGATGGGGTGGAGCTGCACAAACTCAGAAAAAGGTTTCGTTTCAGCACCCACATTTTATATAATGCTAAATTCTTATTCATTAAACACCTTATTATCTGTTAGAGGTGAACCGATTGTAACTTGTCTCGATTAATCTGGCAGTAGGAAACACTTTTTCAGTTCTTGATTTAGTTTGAGCGGAAAGTATAAAAAAATAAAAATATGATATAATCGATAAATCGGTACTAATCGGTACATCTCTACTGGCTGTACCTATTCTAACTGTGCGTGTCAGTTCTAACGACTGCGACCTTTACTCTCACACAACTCCCAAAGCAAGCTGACAAACATTTTTGCAGTTTTTGTTTCTCAAAGAACACGTTTCCCGCAACAATAAAACATGGTTATTTCTCAATATTTACAATGGAGGAGTCGGGCCAAAGGTGCGCCAAAGGTACATCCAAGGTACTCAAAGGTCAGTATTCTTCTTGGGCTCTTCCAGATGTTGCATGAACCAGTCGACGCCATTAATCAGGTTGTCCATTTCAGCGGGTGGAGAGGAGAGTGAATGGTTGTCTTCGTACATGTAAATTCTGGAGAAATAAAGTACAATGTTAGAGATATAACATCACGCCTGTATTGCCTCATGGGGTTCACAGAGGTAAACATGGGGTAAAGTGTTTCGACATGCAAACTGTTCCCATGAATTCAGCACATGTTTCTACTCCCTCAGGGTAGAAATAATTTGTCGGTTATTGAAAAAAGAGTCAGGTGCAAAACGATAAAAATGTGTGGAACTGATTTTTCTAAACCTTTCATTCAATTCTCAAATCAAAATCATTTTTCGCCATCGATAATTAATATATTAAACAAAATAAGTCATCAACAATCACCAATAACCCTAAAATTATCCTAATAGATCCACCACAAACAAGGCTTTGAACAAATTCTAACCGGTTGGCCATGTCTGTCGAAAGTCCTTTGATTAACTTACCTAGTAGTGACTCCATTTGCCTTCAATCTCCTGGCATACTCCAGCCCCTGGTAGCGTGGAACCCTCTGGTCTCCGGTGCCCAGCATGAGGGCTGTAGGAGCTTTCACTTTGTGGACGTGGACTATAGGCGATGCTCGCCTCATGGCCAGCAGCATTTCTTCAGTAACGGGGCCTTTCTCTGTGAAGTCGAAGCCAGCTTCGACCGCACACCTGGAAAATGGTAAACTGAGCACCAAACAGATCGGACTATTCAAAATGATCTGAACAACTAAGGAAATTAAACTATATTTCGATGACACAAGAGCTGTTTTAGAATGTATATGTAAATCCCAATGATATAAAGTTGTTTTTTTTAATTAGCCCACTCTGTCCCACAGCTGGGCAAAGGCCTCCCCCATGGCTTTCCAACCCTGTTTACATTGAGCCCTCTCCGACCAATCCGTTAAGAATGAGTCCAGGTCGTCACGCCAGCGTTTCTTGGGCCTGCCTCGATATAAAAATTAACTTTGGTAATTATTATGAATAAAATCGACCCTGTATACTGTGAAGCCCTTAAAACCCGTGCAAAAACAAAGATTCGCAAAAACATTAAGGTGGTTACAAAAACAGTTTTAAAGCGCAAACGCAATGAATGGTTAAAGGCATGAAACTTATTCCATTTCCTATACTTAAAGTGGTAATAACAAGTGGTAATTGAACGTTATTTTACATAATAAATACGAGAAACCTTGCAAACCATATCCATTCCTTCTTTAAAATACACTACACTGTACACAGTTTAATAAGCACTTCAGGGAATCAGTCTCGGCTCAACTCAACTCGACCCGTTTGGGATTCTTTATAATTGGAATAAAAAGACTTTTCACGAAGCCGAAAGATACTAGTTCGCCCCGCCATTGTATATTTTTTGTTCCGGACCATACCTTCTAGTTACGGAGATTTTTAATACTAGTTTATACTGCCGTGCTAAGCTAAAAAGTGGTATCTAAGAAAAATGATTGGCATCCGATAGCTTAAATAAATACGCACCTAATGAACTAAGCCAAATAGCAATATCTATGTATTTTAAAACATAAAATCCTAATAAGTAGACAAAAATCCGTAATGTGTATATCAAACTATATTTACAAAACTTTAATTTTCTCGTAAATGGCTTTCCTTGAGATACCGTCTAGCACGGCAGTATAATGCTATAACTTTACTTTAAATACCTTCATGACCCCTGTACTATTAAATGCATCCATCAATACATTGTTTTAAGTGCCTAACATTGAGTCCTACCGTAAATCGTGATTCTCACCCCAAAAAGAAGGGAGTTTCCCTTCAATAATTTTTGCGAGGAGTTACTTAGTTTGATGTTTAGAATACTTAGTTTGATGTTCAGAATACTTGTAGACGGCTTCGTGAAAGGTTCGTTTACACCTTGTATGAAACTCCATACAGTACAGTTAGAATCACCTCGGTTCGGGAACAGCTCGTAATAATGAGGTGAGCTGATGCCTATGTTTGGCAGTGCTTAGAAGTATGCTATGAGCTTAGAACTGAACTCACCCATCAGAATTATCAGCATAATGGCCTTTAACGGCCAGATCTATCAGAGGATTCCTCATCACCATAGCCCTGAACCTATCAGGGTATAGCCCAGCCAGATAGGCCACTATCAGCCCCCCATAGCTTCCTCCATACAGAAAGACATTATTCTCACATAATCTTCCATCTCTTTCTAGTGCTGTGGTTAGAGTGAGATAGCAGTCTCGGACGTCGTACTCGCCTACGTGGGATATAAGAGATCGGGTGTCGTCGTCTCCGTGACCGATTGAGCCTCGGTAATTTATTCTAACTGATGCGAAACCTAGTGAAGAATTATTGTTTTTTAGTCGGGTAATTGAAAAAGTACAGTAAAATAGTGGTACGGTAAAATGTCCTTATTAAAATTAAGGGGCCCAAGCACAAGAAGTTTTTTAGGGTGCCTGTCCACCGCATGTCGTTGGTGCCTTTTCGGTCTTGACAAACCAGCTCTTGTTGCGTTTGCCGTTCGGATAAGCACATCCACGCGATAAAAACGTCTATGTGCTCAGGCCCTTATAATACGGCGTAGTTATCAAACTTGAAATAATCAGAAACAAAAAAAAAACCCTAAGGCAGACTACAACTATGCTGTGATACAACTCAACAACGGCTTACAACTCTCTGATATTTTACCTACAAAATAACGTTCAATTACCACTTTTTTTTTTCGGATGGGAAATCATCACAGGACTTCTCCACTAAAACCCATCCATGTTCCTTCCTTGCCCTTTGTGTTCCAGGGCTGCGGTATCTCTTTCGAACAGTCCCGCAGCCCTGGCAGGCATCGGCCCTTGCGGGCCCCTCCCTGTTTGCTGACATCTCTTTGAGGCGCGCGTGGAACACGAACGCGTCATCTACACGGCCTGTCGTCAAAAGACGGAGGACGGCGAGCTAGCCCATTACTCACCGTCCACAGGTCCGCGTCTACGGGGGCCGGAAGCCACCACACGTTCAATTGCCACTTACAAATAATTTAATAAATAGAACATAACATAGCATTCAACGAAACAATACATAAATCATGTCTGCCTACTGCAGTCCACAGCTGAACGTACGACTCTCCAATCACAACCGTCCCTGTTCTCGGCCTCCCGCATTCATTCTCTCTCAACCGCCTTAAACATACTTAAGGTGGTTGCGTCAGGGTAGACCGCGAAATTCAAATTTTCTTACGTTTTTTGCAATTTGCAGGCTATTTTCAGGTTGTATGTTGATGAAAAATGAGTCGCGCCAGTAACACGTATGTAGTTACAGAATCACAATCATGAAAATAATCAATTTAACCCTGTAAGTCCATTTAATCCTATTGAATGACTTTTTCATGAAATATTCATTGACCACTCCTGGGACAAATCGGCGGGGTTAAGGTGCAAGCGCCAAGGTAGCCCGCGAAATTTAAATTTTCTTACGTTTTTTGTAATTTGCAGGTCAATGTCAAGTTGTATGGTGATTAATAATCATCATCAATTCACAGGGTACAGGGTCGTATTGATGATTTTAATGATTATAATTTTGTAAATACATACGTAACCATAGTTTAAACAACATACAACCTGACACTGACCAAAGAATTGCAAAAAGTAAGGAAATTCGAATTTCGCGGGCAACGCTGGCACTTCCACCTCAAGTGGAATATCCCAAAATTAACTTAGATCTTAAAACGTGCGAGAACACACGTACCAGGAGTGTTGAGCGTTTAGGACATGCGTATGGCAATGCTATGTTATTATTGTTTGTGAGTAACGAAAACATGCTTAATATCTTACATGCATTTGGAAGAACTTTATGATTTTTTTTAATGACAAATCGTTCCGCGTGTGTACATTTTTTTTGATTTTGCTAATGGTCTCGACTTGCAGCATATACAGTTACCATAGACTACACATACAATCACATGCACAAGCTTCTGTACAAAACACAGGGGGGCACAGATTATCAAAAAAAAACATTCAAAACTCACCAGTCAGCGATATCCGTGGAGTTAAACATACTGGCGATATCTATAACCGGATTCCTGCTGACTACAGCAGCATACGTATCCGGATACTGTCCGCTTAGATGCGTGACTAAGAACCCGCCATGGGACCCGCCCATGAGACAGACCTTCTTTGTGTCTATGGGGTAGTTCTCCACTGCGTAGTCTGTCGCTGCTTTACAGTTTTTAACGTCTGTGTCCCCGCATCGGCTGAGTAACGATTTTAGGGAAGTCTCTCCCGCGCCCGTTGAACCGCGATAGTTGACTTGTAAGCACGCAAAGCCTGGAATTTTGTTTTGTTTCTGACTACTTTATCGAGTGAATTTGGTGTTGTGTCTAAAATCTGTCATTGTGTCGATTCTTCCGTCGACAAAACCCTTTTCTACGGTGGTCATGCTACTCGTGCTGGTGGTTTAAATTTAACAATAAGAACGTAACTGTAATTGAAATACAGTTCTTTATCCAATACCTATAAGAAATCCCGGTATTAAGTTTTGCTTGAAGAACTTTACCGTTGTAAAGTGTGTTTAAATATAATGATTTATAATATTTTCGGGTACAACTTTGGAATTTCTTATACCTAAGTTAGTAGAGTGATTATTACGCTTCTCTGAAATTAAGATTCCTAATTAACTACTAAGATTCTTTCCTTCTCGCCTTCTGTTAGCCTCCTCATGACTTCCAGTTATTTAGATCCAGGGCTGTGGACCACTGGTTGTCGTTTTCGTCCTTCCCGACTTTATTCGTTCAAGTTCTAAATAGCATTTCTACATTCAGAGCAGTGTTATAGAAAGTTTAGAGTTGATAACCAAGACTTACCCATCATATTGAACATGGCTGCTTCAAAAGCGAAAGCGTTGACAAAGCTGGAGTGCGGCCCGCCATGCGGCCACACGATGAGAGGTAGCTTCTTGTCCTTTACACAAGGTGTGAAGTATATCGCCGTGAAGTTTTCTGTGAGACATTTAACTGTAGTGAAAATTGAGAACACAACATATAGTATTAGTTTAAGTTTTCGTCAGGACGCGAACGCTCTGCTGGGTCACAGGTTTCTTTTCTGTGAAATTGGATTGAGTGGATGAAAAAGGAATCAGATTTTGTACAAACTTTTTTTTTTTAATAATATCATCCTTTTTGAAACTATGGGAAATACTCGTACTATAGACTTAGTAGGTATTTTCTTAAGTCTATATTCACTTAGCATTACTAAACTACTTGATAGAGCAGCGGTGGCTCAGTGGTGGCGACCCCGACTTACGAATAGTAAGTCGTGGGTTCGAACCCAGGCAGGCCGCATTACTTTGTGTAATTTATTTCATCACCACTGCTCTAAAAAACGGTGAAGGAAAACATCGTGAGGAAACCGGCATGTCCTAGAACCAAAAATTCGAAGACATGTGACATCTACCAATAGCCCATTCCCTCTCATAGAGAGGAGGGATGATGATGACTTGATAAGATGCGCGTTTCACCATCAGCATCTTATATGCGATGCAAATAGAGGAAAATTTCTTTATAACTTCATTTTAAACCACACCCGCATACGGATGAAGTAATCAATGCAACAAACTTACGCTTAGGTTTTTCCCCTAGCTCAAAGTAGACGACATCCGACTCTGTGACGGAGAACGGCGCTTCACAGTTGGAACTGACGCACTTCCACACGATCTCATGCTCGCGCGACGCAGGCGGGAGACGGGCCACGAACAACTGCATCAAACAAAACAACAAGTCTATATTCCCTGCCTATACTCGCAACCGTGCGTGTATGACCAGTTGCATGAACATGGACGAAGCAAATGGAGTAACAGGTATCTTGTAAAAAGAAAGGATTGCAGCAGGTGGCCTTCCGTAGATTCTGTTTACCCCCATAGGAAAATGGAGTAATTTTATGCATGTTTGTATTATACGGAAAGGGTAGGAAGTGTTATAACTACACACGACGACATATCAAGCTAAACTTTTTCAGAGTTGAACCACAGAATAGAAAGGTACAGAAGCGGCACTTCGCGCAACATTTAATAGAAATAGCGACTCTTACTACTAAGCAACAAAATGCAATTCAGATCGCATAAATGAATCTATCTATCTATTTAAGTGCTCAGTGTCTACCGCGATATTCACCTAAACGTTGCCGCTCTCTTCTAACGCGTAACTCTGTCGCTGACTGGCGCGGAGTGACGCTCTAGCTGTGGCGCTAGGGTTGTTGGCTTGCCGCTGTCGTCTATCTACCTACCTGACCACGTAATCTATCTTATGTTTGATGCGTATGAGTACACGGTCAATTACTTAGGTGAATAGACAATGAAAATGGCCGCTTTGTTCCCACACCTGTATCAAGTTGGGGTACATGCCATAAGAAAGGTCTTAATCATACCTTATTTTTTATTGCGTGGCACCAACAGTAGGATGTGTTCAGCGAAAGAAATATAATTGATTTTGTATTAATTTAACTGAATTTTATATTCACACTTTTGAGACCGTGAAAGTTTCTACAATATTATTTTTAGTATATGCGAAACCTGAATGTAGTTTGCTCAGAATAAATAACTGAATTGATTCCAATAATTTTGAAATCATGTTATATTTCGTCCCAAAAATATTTAAAAAAGGTCACCGCGTTGGACACCGCGCGATCATTGAGCGCAAGACGACGCTGGAGGCGCCGCGTGGTGGGTGAGCATATGAGCAGTACGGACAACGAAGTAACAAAACAAGCTTATTACTTTGTGATTTTTCATGACACAGTTTTGAAATGTTGTACATAGATTCTTTACATAAAAATACTAGACACGAATACAAAAATAATGTTGTATAAACATAAGCAAAGTAGTTACCTGTCCCGGAGTCTTTAGATTAGAGTAAGTGGCAACTACGACGTCACCCTGGACGTCGAGAATGGTTGTGGAACCTCGCTGAGCCCTGTTCGATATGTCCACTAGTTGTCGGCTCTCTGTGACAAAATGTTAGTGTGTGAACGATTGGAGTGTGTAGGTATAGTTGAAGAATGAATGGTTAATCACTTTTGGGAAAATAGTAGCCATCTATGATATTTATTTGTTAATTTCAATATGCTGCCAACATCTCAAATAAAATTGGGCTTGAAAAAGTGTTTAAAAATCTATTGAAGTGAGGTTAGCGGTAGTGTTACACGATCACAATGGCAATACCTTTTAAATATGCATCCCATTAGCAACAATGCCAATCAGACGAGTTTTTCTACAAACGAAGTAGTCGATTTCAATCTTTTTGATTGAGATTGCAAGCACGTTACGCAATTGGGGGCAGTTTCCAAGCAGTCTGATGTTAGTTATTTTTGTTCTATATATAGAGGAGCTCGTGGCTAAAAAATAACAGCCGCTCGGATCGATCTTTAGGTTAAGCCGTGCTTGCCTAGGTTGGTCTGTGGATGGGTGACCACCCATTACATACCGAGTTTCCTCCGTGCCTGGGAAAGCACGTTAAGCCGTTAGTCCCGGCTGTCATTTGAAGATCTTTAACAGCCGTTAGGTAGTCAGTGGTCCAAAAAAGTCTGACAACCAGTCTTACCAAGGGGTATCGTATTACCCAGTACTAACTGGGTTGTGGAGGTCAGATAGGGAGTCGCTCCATGTAAAATACTGGTATTCAGCTGCATCCGGTTAGACTGGAAGCCAACCCCAACATAGGAAAAGGCTAGGCAGATGACGATGATGATTATATTCAATGAAGCAGTAAATAAATGAATACATACCAATATTATAAACATAAGATCGCACTTCGGTTTCCTGTGGGCTAGAGAACAGGATTCTATCCCCAGCCGCGCTGAAGCAGCGCCCGGGCAGAGCCTGGCAGTAGATGCCGAAGAATGGCTCCGAAGTCTCCCCGAACTGGATGTTTACTGAGGAGTCCACTATTTCAATCAGCGTGGATAGCGTGTCCTGAAGCATTGGAAATGAAGATAATGTTGAACCAAGGAGACCGGACGGCTAAGCGTTCGGCAGTTATCTTCTGTAGTACTATATCATAAGGTTACTTACTGCGCCCTTCTTCCTGATTACGAGCTCGTGGCAAGCGTGGTGCGGTCCATCGGCCTTGCGCTGTAGCCACACCAGGTCTCCGGTGGAGTTATACCTTGGAGATCGGACCGCTAGGCCGTCGGCAGTTATCTTCTCTAAAAACAGAAATATCAAGATAGTTAAGGTAATAATAAATACCAACCAAAAACACAATTTTTACAGTTAAATCTCACTTGGATCAGCTATTGAATAAAACAAAGAATTTTAGGGTTAGAAATAATAGGGTAGTTGACCAAAAAATCTAATTACTCCGTCAGGTAAATTTGAGGAAGAAGTCGGTTTTATATAATTTGAATTTTAATTCGAAACAAAAGAGAAAATATGAATATATTTAACAACTCACTGAATTCTCCATCCAGAGTACACTCAAAGATGTAGCTCGGCCGGTTGGTGCAGAATATAAGCCCCAGTCGGCGCGGCTCCGTCTCCCACACCACGCCCGCCACGCTGGTACCGTCCGGGGAGAAACGGACCTATGGCGAATAGAAAACAAATGTAGTATTAAGTATAACGGTTATCGTTGTATGGACATGAGATGTGGAAGATGTCATTAGGGACTGTAAAACTGTTGCGGTTTTCAAGAGAAGAGTGAAAGAACATTATCTTTCCATTTCGTCATAGTTGCATAAGTATTTATTTTTTAGTTATTTTTTTTTATCTTTTTTTTATTGTTATATGTATTTATAAGTATGTAAGTATATTCTTGTATTGTATAATATTATATGTAAATAGGTATCTGTTTTATGTATTCCATTTTCTCTTCTTCTTTTACACACTCTGTCTACATCTCTTTTTTTAGTATCTCCTTTCGCAGGTATGCTGGAAGAGATTTCTTTAGAAATAAGCATCACCTTTGTACTATTTTCTGTTCCTTTCTTCTTTTATTTTTGTAGTGTGTACATAAATTGATAAATAAATAATAAATAAATAATATTGAGTATAAATGTACATGGCTAGAGAGTAGAGGAAGACCAAAGAACCGATGGATGGACTGTGTGAATGATATGGCTAGAAAAGAGATGACTGCTGAGATGACGAGTAATAGAGGAGTATGAAAGAAGAGATCGTGCGCCGACCCCAAATCATCATCATCATCAGCCTATAATGCTCCCACTGCTGGGACACAGGCTTCCTGTCTATGAGAGGGAATGGGCTATAATCTACCACGCGGGCCCAGTGCGGATTGGTAGATGTCACATGTCTTCGAATTTTTGGTTCTAGGACATGCCGGTTTCCTCACCATGTTTTCCTTCACCGTTATTGAGAGTGGTGGTGATGAAATAAATTACACAAAGTAGTGCGCCTGCCTGGGTTCGAACCCAAGACTTTCTGTTCGTAAGTCAAGGTCGCTACCACTGGCCCACCGCTGCTCTCACCCCAAAAAAATAGGGATAAAGGCAGGGGAATGATGACTACCATCAGCACGGATTCTTTTGCAAGAAAATAAAGCTCTTTCCGGCCGGCTCCAGCCGACTTTAAGTCGGTAAGTTGGTCACTCACTTTCCATTCTTGCAACCTACACAAATGCTTGCTTTGTATGTAGTGTACCTACCTGTCCCGGGCACATACTCTCCGGAACCCCGCCCAGCACAGTTAGCTTCTCCCCCTCCAACTTGAACACGACTATGACGGATAGACACTTGCCCCCCAACTGCTCCCCCCAGTCTTGTCGGTATAGAAACTCTTCTCCCTGAAAAAAAAAAGGTAAACTTGTTATTACATTACCTCACACCCATAAACCCCGTAGAGTGGGAAAAGATGTACCCACATTTCGCCTATTATGTTTAAGTGCTATGTATAAGGTGGCGAGCTTATTATCAGGTATGTTACCCTACGACCCGCCCCCCCATCCCCCACGGACCGCGTCTGGGTTAGGAAGATTCTTTAAGGTTCCTCGGCAATTATAGATAAAATAAATTTGCCTGGGTATCATCAGGGTGTTTTAATAGTTCAAATGTTTATAAAAACTCACCCGTTTGGGCGCTGTTTCTCCGCTACCGTCGTTCTTGGGTTTATCATCTTTCCTCTTGATATAAGGCTCAAATTTGGGCAGCTTTTTCTCAGCGACGTAAACGAGCGCCGTCTCGTCATGTGACCATTGCAAGCCTCCAAATTCAGCTGTAATCATAAAGTTAGTGAAGAAAATTGAGAAGATTATGACGGCCGCGGTATATCTTTCGAACAGTCTCGCAGCAGGATCTGTTTCCTAAATTATAGTTAATTAATTGGCCACTTTGCTAGTTATAGTAGCAGCCCAGAGCCTGATTTGTACCGGTTTCATTGCAATAGGCTGGCCCCCATTACATAGGACTGGCAAATCATGACTGTAGGTACTACTGGTACCAGTGGTTCTCCACGGCGGGTAGGCCATGCATAAAGATACCCAAAAAAAAAATGGGTATACATATTTTTAGGTTAATTCTCATAATTTGGGTACACATCTACCTTGAGACAAAACTTGCATAAATTATCTTATCATTTATATGATATATAATAATAATTGCGTAAACTTTTAACTTCTAACAAACATATTACATTAACAGCGCAAACTTCACAACAGAACACCATTTATAAGTAAATAAATAAATAACACAACAAATCGGTTCAATTTGGGGCGATCAACAGATAATTATAATTATCTGTTCTCACACATCAGACATTGGGATGGTTACAACTTAGTAAGATATAAAAATAAAAATCCAAACCAATAAATTGTTTGTCACTTGAAGCACTAAAAGAAAAGTTTAATTTCTAATTTGTCAGTGACAGAGATAGAACAGGGTTGCCAATATTTATTTTCCTAACTCCCCAAAAAATAAAGCGGGAAATAAAATTCATGATTGTAGTTTTTATTTTTAAAGGGCTTTTGCTATTCCTTACAATTTATAATCTTTTCGGAAGGTATAAATTCGAAAATACCACTCTGTTTTTTTATTGTCTCAATTAGTCATTTAGAAAAGTATCGTGTTTGTGTGTAGTCTGTATCTCGAATTCCCCGTGATTCGGAGAAATTTCCACAAATTGGGAACCCTGATCTTAATTCATAATCTAGCTTGCCAATAACAACACAGCTCCTGTGAAGGAGTTACACCCATAATCTATACATGTGTGCCGTTTATACACACGAAAATATGCACCAGTGTACGTAAATTTATGAATGGAACTGAGACCGTGCGCCTTCTTGCCTTTAGGCAAGCTTTGGAGCGTCGCGCTTTACGTCACGCGGGCGCGCCCGCGCGACAAGTTGCTATAAGTATTTTACAGGCGTTTTAACTTTTTCTTAATATTTTGTATTATTTTATTTCATAGTTATAATAAATGCATTTGGTGTTGTTGGTAGGGTAGGCTAGGCCTAATTGCCTCTATGAATGGCACGCCCGTGACGGGTAGTGTCTTACCCTTCGAGGATTACAAGTTTAATTTAAACCAACTTACAGAAATAAAAATCATTTATCAATGATGTGTAAAAACTTACAGTCAGCATAAACGTCGCCATGTTTGTCCAGACTGGTGAGGTCCACGCTATGCGCCAGGGTCTTCTTACTCCACACCTCTAGGAACAACTTTTTGGGATCCTTGCCGGTCTTCTCCTCACGGATCAGAGCTCTATAGGTCTCACGAGGGGACACCGCTGATAGTAGTCTGGAAGTAATATGCTATAATTATGTAAAGTGTGAAGTTTTATGTAATGATTTTTTTCTGTAAGTGTTTTTGGCGCTTGAATGAACAACAGAGTTATTTTCGTGTACTACTGATTTCACTGATGGTCTGCCACTTTTCACCCTTATGCCCTAAGTAATAAGGTTGCAAAGTGCTCGACCCTTTTTTTTCGGATGGGAAATCATCAAATGACTTCTCCCGCTCTGGGCAAAGCGGAAGTGAGAGACAGACAGAGCGGAGTGTCAGACTTGTACTGACTAAAACCCTTCCATGTTCCTTCCTTGCCCTTTGTGTTCCAGGGCCGCGGTATCTCTTTCGAACAGTCCCGCAGCCCTGGAAGTGATCGACCCTCAATCGTTAGAATAATTGTGAATTGTTGAAAAATTTATTGAAAAAACGAGATCCCAATACTAATAACTATTTTTAAAGATGTATTGTGTAATACTAAGAAACTAAAAATATAGGTACTAGTTTGCACATAATACTAAAACACATCTACTGCTTGACGAAGATGCTCAATAAATCTGTTTATTCAGTTGTTCTCATCCTGTGCAGCAAATAAAAACAATCTCCAAAGCCCTATAACGGGCTGAGATACTTACTCATTACTTATATCAATTCCAAAGTCACTTTCATCAATAACATTGAAGTCGTTGTCCAGGGTGTACGAGGAAGCAAACTTGGAGACCTTGCCTTTATCTAAGTTTCGCACGGACCACTTAGCGTTGATCTTATTCGTTGCATTGTTGAGCTTCGCACCGACCACTGACGGTATCTTTGTTAGGGTCCTGTATGCACTGATTATGTTTTCTAGCTGTGGAATTATTTAATATTATGTTATTATAGTGATAACTATTATAAAAATATTACTTCCTTATTTAAATCGGATTTTGTTAACAATTTCATAAGTTTTAATTTTGTTACACGGAACCCTAATCCAGTTTCTTAAGTAAAAGTAGCTCAATCTGCCAGTAACCGCCGTCCAAATCGGTCCAGTCGTTTCGGAGATTACCCGGAACACACAGACAGACAAAAAATGTAATATAATTATGTTTTCTTTCATACGCATTCGATAAAAAGCGGTTAATTTAAAATTACTAACAGACACTTCAATTTTATTTATTGTATAGACACGTCAAGGCAAGGCTGCGATCAAGGGAAATAAAAATCTCTAAAAGGGCTTTTATTCCACGACCGGTTTCTACGACGCCGCGCCTGTGCCAGGTTAAGCTTGAATACGAACCCGGTTGCTATCCGGAAAGAGGTGCGATTTAGGAGGCTTGCGCCGGACGTAGTTTCGCCCTCGTCAACAAGTGCTTATGGACTGTCATACTTGACGATGCGCTGTCCCTAGCATCGGTCACACAGGGCGCAGCGCAAAGATGAACGGGTACGTACCGGGCCAGACCGGTTGGAGAGCCCTTTTATTGAAGTCTAGCTGATGCCCGCGGCTTCGCCCGCCTGGATTATATACTAAAACCTTCCTCGAAAACCACTCTAACCATTGGTGAAAACAACATGAAAATCGGTGAAGCAGTTTTTGAGTTTATCGCGAACAAACAGACAGACGTGGCGGAGGACTTTGTTTTATTATATGTAGTGATAGTGATTTCAGAGACAGTCGTAGCGGACTGCCCCGCAATAGTTGCGCTGCGGCCCCGTCTGTCCCACCCTAATCTGCACTAGACTTTAAAATAAACACTATAATATATGATAATTACATAAGATACTCTATATAATCATCAACTGCCTAGCCTTTCCCAACTATGTTGGGTTCGGCTTCCAGTCTAACCGGATGCAGCTGAATACCAGTATTTTACATGGAGCGACTGCCTATGACGTCCACAACCCTATTAATACTGGGTAATACGATACCTCTTGGTAAGACTGGTTGTCAGACTTTTTGGGCCACTGACTACCTGTAACAACTGTCAAAGATGTGCAAATGACAGCCGGGACCAATGGCTTAACGTGCTTTCCGAGGCATGGAGGAAACTCGGTATGTAATGGGTGGTCACCCATCCACAGACCAACCTAGGCACCTACCAACCTAAAGATCCACCCGAGCGGCTGTTATTATTTTTGCCATGAGCTCCTCTACATACTCTATATAATACAAAATAATTTTAACTGACCTGAGCAGACATCTTCAACATAGCAGTCTGTAAGGCACAATGAACACTACACTATCTGCAAGGTAAATACATTAAACATATATTAGCATACGATATGATAAGATGCAGCACGGTTGCTTCAAGACATTGTTTAATTGTTACATGTTTTATCATTTTCTACTTAAATTACTTTGCTCTTGAAACTGAAAAATAAATGGTGAAAAACACAGGACACGAAATGCGAGTTTATTTGGACCGATTTATGCAAAAATGATCCAACCCACAATCTCGACAATTTCGAGTTTTTGTGACTTATGTACTCTAAATAAGGTATATTTTAACATATCAAAGACTCGGAACTCTATGTTAATAATTGACGAAAATCCGTATGGTCCAAACCACAACTGTCATAGCGAACATCATTTTTTCATAATGCATAAATGTTTCAAGCTATTAGAATCATTTTTGCATTTTCTTGGTTGCCCTGATATAGGTTTTTTGTTTTTTGCTATAATGATTCAAACTACTTGGAACAATAATGCTTTTTATACAATATGGAAAATATTATAAAAATCATTCTGCTTAAATGTTCCAATAACCTTGAATCATTTTAACTCAATTCCAAATAACATTCGACTACAGAAGTATACTGATTCAGACCACATGACTATTCTATTTAATTAAAGAAAAACGAAAAATTCAATTCTTAAAAAACGATTCACGGTTAAATATAAAATTATCATTAATATCTCGGCTAAAAAGTAAACAAAATATTATTTTTATACCGAAAACTTTAATGAAATACGTAGGTATATAACTATTTAATTCGAAAAAGAATTTGGAAAAGATGAAAAATGTCCATCCTTCAATGTTGTTAGACATATTTTTGTACAAAAATTCAATTTGAGGTGCAAGAGCCTTAAGAAAGACACGTGTAACAAATGTGATCTTTATGAAATGACATTGAAAAATTCTACTACCTCAGCTGAAAGAGCAAATGCCCAAAGAGAAAAAGAAGAACACCAAAAAATTGCCGAAGATTTAAGGAAGAAGCTGAAGGAAGATTTTGAACAGGCTAAAACTTGTGAAGAAACTGAATGTCTGACTTACGATTTAGAGAAAACCTTGCCTTTACCTAGAATACCGACCAATATAGTTTTCTACAAAAGGCAGTTATGGGTATACAACTGCGGTATACACTCGGCTTCCAACGGTGTTGGGAATTGTTTTGTTTGGGCTGAAGGCGAGGCAGGCAGAGGGGCCCAAGAAGTGGGTTCATGTTTGAGGAAATATATTAAGTGCGTGCTACCTCCTACAGTAAAAAAATTGATTTTGTGGAGTGACTGTTGCGGAGGGCAAAACAGGAATATCAAAATCGTTTTGATTTTAAAGGCTTTATTAAATAGACACCCCACTCTCGAGACAATCAGCTTCCGTTACCTAGAATCAGGACACACTTTCCTACCAAATGACAACGACTTCGCTAAAATTGAGACTCGACTCAAGCAATATGAAAGGATATACTCCGTGGATGATTATATTGCCATTATGAAACAATGCAAAAACAAAAATCCTTTACAGGTCCATAAAATGGAAAGTTGTGATTTTGTTGGATCTCAAATTCTAGAAAAGAAAATAGTTAATAGAAAAATATTTAATGATAAGAGCAAAGTAAACTGGCTCAAAACAAAAGAAATTTTAATCACAAAAAAGACTCAACATTCTTTGTTCATGAGAACTTCCTTTAATGAGGACTACAAAGAACTGAATATTAAAAAGAAATTAAAAGGTGTTGATTTGGGTGTCATAGAAGAAGATTTGCAAGAATTATGGCCTTCAGGAAAACTGATTAACAAAAAGAAGTTAAACGATTTGAAATCGTTATTCCATCTCATACCAAATGATTGCATTGGTTATTATAAAAAACTGAAGGGAGACGATGCAATAATAGACGATATAGATGGTTATTGTGATGAACCCGACTTTGATTTGGATGAGGAGTAGGGTAACATTTGTGTTTTTTTAAATAAAATAAAAATAATAAACATTTTTAAGCTTTTATTTTTGTCATAGTTTGGAACATTTTTGCATTTTTCTTTCCGCAGCCTACACAGCTAATTCCATACAAAATGTATTATGTAATAATGATCCACGCGCAAGTTTTCTTGAATATCTACGAAACTATTAAAATTTATTTACTAAATACATGCATGTAAATTAGTTTAGAACACTTAGAATAACATAAAATTAAAAACATAACATTTAGAACTACAAAGCCAGAGAAATACCGAAATAAACTTTAAACTCTATTATCTCGAAATGAGGTTAGTGTGGACTGAATCATTTTTGCTTAAATCGGTCCATTTATCAAATGTGTTAGATATTTTTTATCAGTGTGGCTGTGTTGTTCTGATTACGCTGAAAACCACATCGAAATAAAATTGGTTTCAATGTGGTTTTAAACATGATAGCGAAATCATTTTAGAAGGCGTATGTGTATGATAAATAGACTCACATAAAAATAGTTGAATATACTGAAAACTAAGAAATCTAAATCTCAATGTTTTACAAAGCAGTGGTAAAAAAGGAACATCTTTTCCCTTTTTTTTAATCAAATCAAATCCAATCAAAAATGTGATCAAGTTACTTAGTTTGATGTACATAATGCTTGGTTGACGGCTTCGTGAAGAGTCTGTTTACACCCTGTATACTAAAACCTTCCTTGAGAACCTCTCTATCCATTGGTGAAAACAGCATAAAAATCGGTGCAGAAGTTTTTGAGTTTATCGCGAACAGATAGACAGACGCGGCGGAGGACTTTGTTTTATAATATGTAGGTAGTGGTAATGGACAGAAGCCAAGACGTGTTAAGTTATGGCTTGTAAGGAGAGACAGAAACAGGCGTTATCTCAGCGCCCATCACCATTTTTTTTTTAGCGTTATACAAGGTCCCATCAAATTTCCAGGTACTCTTTTCATGCGCCACCTCGAATTAATTCTTTATATTTTGAACAATTTAAATTACGTCAAATAAAAAATTGAGACCTTTGGCATCCACAAACAAGGTGTACATAATGATAAGGTTTTTCAATCACAATGCAATATGGTGAATGCAGTTAATTTATGCTAATAAATACATGCTGCAAACATAATTCTGCTCAAACAATTACAAATCCATCTTTATTTATTCAACACATTTATTACACAGTCCTCAAACCAAGATAAGATAAACTTAGGGTAATATATTATTATGAACTTTGTAAATACATTACATAGCAAATATCCATAGACTCAGTATGTTCTCTTCACAGTTTACAATCCATATTAGGATATTGTTATTTCATGCATGATCCATCAATTAAATAAAAAATACATAGTATAGTGTGGTCTGTGTAGGCATAGTTCTTTTAAAAAATCTTTTAAATAAACTATGCAATGGTTCTACCATCAACTAGAAAATGTTTTATAATTTATTAATATTAAATTTTACAGACAGATTCAAACAAATAGAGAGAATTGGAAAGGAGAAAGGGAAACTTTTGCACTTTAGTGGTAATAAATAGACTAAAAACATTCAAAGTAAGGATATTGAAATTAACATAAGGCAGAAATATTGATGTTTTGACATGTCGCTACATCAGTAGACTTCCTACAAACATCATGTTATTTAACATCATATAATCTCTGGAACTACCAATTGGGTTTAAAAAATATTTTTTTATTTGATAGCCCAATTCTTGAAGAAGGTTATAAGCTATTTAAATCACGCTGCGACCTATAACAGCTAAGCCAAAAGATAAGCGGCAAGTAAAACCGCATAGCTAGTTCTTTTAAAAACTGGTTTATACTCATTGTTTTGAAGATGCAAAGGTCAGGCCCAACTAGCAGATGTGAAGTGAAGTGGTACTTTAGTCATCATCAATCCTATTAAGGGTTTTGCATGCCAAGATGTAGATTCAAGTGCCATAAACAAAAATGACAAAATATGATCAGAGCAATAAAACACAAATAAGTGGCAACTGCTTAATATGTTATGAGTTTATAAACCATATTTACCAGAGTGCATAGTGAGATAATAATTTGAATTTAATACTTGCCTACGAATCAGCCGATTGTGTGTGACCGTTCATCAGAATAAATATTTTGTGAAGAAAGTATGTAGCTCACGAATTAACGGTTAAAATTATAAATATAGAGGTTGGCTGATAAACAAGCAAAGCACTATTTAAATGGTTAAATGCAAATAGATATAAAATAACAATAATTTTCAAGCAAAACAAATCACCAAATCAAGGCGAGCTCAAGTATTCTACACAGTACCACAGATGGTCAGAATATTATATTGACATTGACAGTACGGCAATACCCACAGAAGTTCACAGACAGAATATCAAATATTGTTATACATACCCCTGATATAAATAATATTATTTCACAATAAATTTACGAAGCGTATTAGAAGCAGACAAATTGTTTGACACTACAACTATACAACATAGTCTATGATGGAGTATTGATATTATATTATGATCTCCTTACTACATAAGGCTTCTTATCAAATGGCAAGAAAGGCACAGACGGCAGCACATCAAGCTACAACAATCTGTCTTCTTGATTAGATTTTCAACTTTATCGCTAGGTTCGAGGTTGATTGGGAAAATTTGATAGTTTCTGGTAGCTTGATGTGCATGCTAATAACCGATCTTTTATCATTAAAATCAGGAAATTCTTTAGTTCAGGGAATTAAATAATCACTTACAATTGTTTTTATAACCATACCAAAGTATTGAGAAATAACAGTCTGTCAAGTCTACTGGAGCCAAGGGGTTCCGCTCATCACTTGCGATGTTGCCGGCAATAGAAAAAAGGCGCTCCCAAGATACAGATGATCCCACGATGATCATATACTTTATGGCTATTTGAGCAAACGTGATTATTATGGTTTTTAAACAGAAAAAATCGAATCGGTTTTCTAGGGTGAAATATCGATTCAGATTAATTAAAAAGTCGATTTTATTTTGCCCTACACTTCAAAGATAGCTTGATCTCTGCGACAGCTGTCAGTAAAATCACGCCCACAGAACATATATACTCTAGCGAGCAGAATGTCAACTCCGAACAAAAAATATGGGCCTCGGTTTATAACGCCATCTAGTGTCAGCCCGTATAAAACTTGACCAAAAAAACTACGCGGGAAATTCAAATGAAGTCCTTGAGTATTATTGTGTATGTGTGCGTAGATAATACACTAATATAGGCTATAATATGTGTGTGTTTACTAAACTACTTTGTTTTATAAAGTTTTAATGCTCATATTGGAAAATCAGTCTTGTTATTTAGTTTCATATGTATGTTTCATAGCATTCAGTAGATCTTGGAAAATTCAATTTGCTTTATCGATACGGACAACATGCGAGTTTGTTCATTTTCAAACTGAGTCTACTAAACTTAATATCTTTACACACACTGCACTTTTATAGATACTATACACAGTTAGAAATTAAGCTATCTCTAAAACATTTCATTTCATCAACAAAATTGCAGTCTAACCGTATCAGAAACAGTTTATTAATCGCAAGCGGAAATAAATAAACATACAAGAAAAACAAACGAACACAACGGCAGACATTTAGCTTGTGGAGTTACCAGAACAATAAATCACTAAACTCCTTTATTATTTTCGAAAGATAATTAAATGTATTTATTTGTACTAATTTAGGTAACAACTTTTGAATTTAATTAAGTGACCTAAAAAATATTAAGTATAAACAAATAATATTAATTTCTTCAGTATTATAGGAAACCAATAAAAAAAACATTAAATTGAAAAGTATTTAAAAATAATATTTTTTTTTATGGCAACAATATAAAAAAAACGTGCGAGAGTGGATCAGTGGATATTATTCGATCTCGCTCTATTCAAACCCCCCAAGGTCATCCCCCGGTACCAAACTGCTACTAAGAAGTTGACTGGGCCTGGATCACGCCTATGAAGTCCTGAATTTCATAATAGTCCATCCAGACCAAAGAGTATAATAATAATAACGATCCAGACAGTACCTGTCAATGTCATACTTTATGGGCATGCCGACGAATTAGTGATGGGCGATGAATCATCGTGACTCCAGACTATAAACTATCGATATTTTAAATAAAACTTAATTTAAAATGAATCTATCTTTTAATGTTATTGTATATTTTAATATCATAACATTATTTTCATTTATACATACTTGATCTAAAATAATAGTGAGTAAATAAAATCCAATTTCTCACCTACTCATGTAACATTCCATCCGTCAACGTAAGAAACGTCGATAATTTCTATCGACAATTTTTTACATCGTAACAACCCTAGGAATGTCAGTTTGACATATCGCACCTTCGGTGCAACAAAGTCACAACAGCCCATTTTGTAATTTTACAGGAGAAGACTTTTAATATATTTTTCGCATGTAATGCCTCATTTCTGGATTACTATTTGTAGTAGGTTCAAAATATTTATAAAATAAAATGTTTATTTAGTTGGCTATAGTTTTACATAAAAATCTTATATTTCATTACCAAAAAAATCCTAATAAAACACAGATTTTGCAGATTTGGCTATTTGTGACTTTGTTGCACCGAAGGTGCGATATGTCACAGAGATCAAGCTATCTTTTATGTACTTAGAGAAATCTATTTTCGATTAATCGATATCAGATCGCCAATCGCCATCCCTAGTTCAGCTGACATGCGTGTGTTACAAAAACAGTTCCCTGCTTCATTAGTACCTATTGCATTTGTATACTCTTGTCTTGGTCCTCAGTGTCAGTGTCAGGTCAGCGTCAGCATCTCAATGGTGTCAGCAAACATGAAACTAGTAAGTATTGAGTTAACAACTCCTACAGCTCGCCTAATGGTATTTATTGTTTAGTATGTAAAATGACACCACAGTAAATCTTACCATTTCACTAGTTTACACGATTTTTAAACCCGAACTGTAAGTTTTTGAATATTGTTTATTAAGGAGTTATCCAGAAAAAATATAAAAAAAAATCCGTCACGTCTGGTATTGGAAATACATATTTGTATCGAAGCAAATGACAAAGTTTTAGTAAACAAAAATAAGAATCTCAAAATTTCGTCTAAGTACTATTTAAAGTATTGTGGATTACTTTTTCTTTTAATGGGCAAATCCGCCCCTAAGACGACCCACTGACTGGGCCGACAGTCAGCCTCTAACATTATTTTTGGCAAAATCCTTAATAGGTGATCTTCAAGTCTTTAGATGTTAGTTAATACGGCCCCCCTGGTAGCAACTTATACTTCCTAAGTTTTCAGGGAAAAAAGTGGTAATTTTTGATAGCCAATGCAATATTTAAAACTTTTCTAAAACTTTCATGTAGTAACACTGACTTGAGAACTCAGTTTTTGTCTTGGTTTACAACAGGAAATGAGGGAATCCTGGATAAATGTTGATCTGCACTTTTTAACGAATCTCTAATAAAACATCTTATTTTTTAAATTATAAACTGTCCACCAATGTGGGAAAATAAATCAGAATTAGTAAACACTCATTATAATAAAATTTGAAACAAGGCATTAATTGTTTCTATCGAATAAATGAACATAAAACTACAACCCCCAATTAGGGTAGCAGAAACAAAAATTTGACAGAAAAATAAATTTACACGTGGTAGAAGTGAAACCTTCAAAAATTTTGGCTTCAAGATAAACACTGTATAATGCTTCCTATCTCATTTTCTCCCACGTTTAATCTTATGAATTTATGTGTCTGTCTCATTTTACAGTCGTTTTTACGTTTCATCGACTTTCAAATAACAACAAGGTGATAGAATATTTCTGCTAACACCTTTAGACTTAAAGAAGGTAGATTAACACATTTATAAAAAAAAATTTAAACTAGTGTTATTATTACGTCAATAAATTACTGCCTTAGGCAGTTGCCTAAATCAATATTACTCTTACAAACATGTCCATTATGCATCAGTGTTAGAATTATCACTGCTCTTATTCCAATTTATTTCTCCTGTATCTAATAACAGTGTTGTCAGAATTATTAAATAACATGGTAGCTTAAACAAGAATTCAACTGTGCCCTGATCCATCCTCAAGAGGCCTTTACATGGTCCTCATGAGAACAAACTACAATGCAATTTTAAAAATAATAATTTCTTTATATCACATTTTTCAGGGACCGGAATTGCTGGTAAATTTGGAGAAGGTGCATGTACACAGATGTGAGAAATGCCCAAAAGTCTTTCCAAATACAAGTGACCTGATGAAACATAAGTATTTCCATGATAAATACTTCTTGTCACATGTGAGTTATTTGCCAATTTCATACTGGGCGGTGGAGCTTGGATTTGTACCTGGTTGATGACAATAGGCTTGCCCCCTATTTCATAGAACTTAAGAGTATCTGACGAAATGTAAGTTTACTATTAGGTGCACCTCTGGCTAACTGATTGGGTTTACAGTTGTGATGTTATGTTATACTTTGCCTCTAACATTCTCTTACTGATCAAAAGTCTTGTTTTTTTTTTTTTTTTGTTGTCACCTATATGTCTGTAACTATAGGGATTATATGATCATGCATGATCTTATCCTCTATTTTTAAAAAAAGAACTAAAAAATAAAAATTGTCATCATCTACATTATAATACCATAAAATATGTAAGTAATTGTTAAAATCTGCAAAAAAAATGTACATCATTGTTGCAAAAACATGTTTTTTATTGGTGATCGAAACATGTTTCAAACAGCACTAGTAGGCTAATCAGTGTACATGCTGACAGTTACATAATAATATGATGCATTTTAATTATCAACAGTTTTAGCCTTTTTTTGTTACTAGTCTAATGTTGACAACATTGTGTGCATCTTGATGGTTATTATTCACTTTAGAACACACCAAATACTTTCAAGCAGTTAACGACCTTCTAGTGTTAGTGTTGAACTGCGAGAAGCCATATAAATTGAATACCCTTCAAAACGCTTGACATTTTTGCGTCACCTGTTCAAAATAACATAATGTATAGTTTTTTCAGGTTACTAGTGCATATGTACTTGTAGAAAGGGCCAAAATTTTCAAATGTGACAAATGCACCCTAAACTTTGAGAGTAAAAGAGAATATATGCTTCATAAGGTTGCACACATACAAGAGACTGTGTAAGTATTTCATTTTGCATATAAATATAAGGTCCCATTAAAATAGGTGGAGAAACTTTTAGAAATCATTCAGATCACCAAAATAAGGACAACGGTAAAAAAAAAAGAAAATCGCATTAGACACTTGCAAGAAAATCAGCTAACGAAAATACACCTTAAAATGCCGGCAATTTATTACTTTAGGTCAAATTAAAATCACTTTAATCAATGTTTTTTTTACTTGGATATCTTTGGTTAGACGTACTGTACGCTGTGTTAAAATTTGTCCATCTGTTTTAACGGGACCTTATATATATATATTTATAGCGACATCTACCAATCCGCACTGGGCCCGCGTGGTGGATTATAGCCCATTCCTTCTCATAGAGAGGAGGCCTGTGTCCCAGCCGTGGGAACATTATAGGCTGATGATGATGATATTTATAGCATAGTAGCTCTTCGCCTGCAATTTTGCTACTTGGATTTCGTATCACAGCACTACGTACAAGTTCCAACTATAGCTGAGATACATCCAGGTGGCCCCCATAAGTGCACAAATTTTTGGCGTGACAGCGTCTAATAAATCGATGAACGCCGGCTACATGCACGAAAAAGTGTTCCGTTACGCTCATTGTCCCGTTACCCTCATCGTACGCTTGAGCCGCATATATCTCTCTTCCCCTCGATTTTATGACGTTGTCACGTTAAACTATCGTCCGTAAACCAACTTTACAGACAACCAATTTTTTTTTTCTTAAACATCAGTCACCCCGTTTTGTAGGAGAAGAATTACATAGATACGCAAAATAATCAAAAGTTGTTTCACTGGATTCAAAACTGGCCAATGCGTGTCGGTCCACGCACAAAGCAGGGTTCCGTAGTTGCCCATCAAAATATGAGGACACTTCCTACAGTCCTCCGATTTACCTCCGAATGATGATTTTTATTGTAATAATAAAAAACATTACCCTCCATCTGACGCAGTCGGGTAAAAACAAACTTATATTTGCAATTAAAAAACCTGTCCTCCCATACATTATGTTTAATAAAATATGTTATCAAAGTACATTTTATAAGTTAGTCGACTATTACTCGTAAACTTGTAAAGCCTACTTAGCTGTAAGAGTTTTCCTTTTAACGTTAAGGTATGATTCAGAACCACGCTGCACGCAGCAGTGCTGCCACAGCAGTGCTGCCGCGACACTACTGGTCCCCATACAAGTTCTATAAGCTTATATGAGATTACATTCCGAGCTAGGCAGCAATGTTAGCAAAACACCTTAGTGGTAGCACTGTGGCAACATCACTGCTGCTTGTTGCCGAGTTCGGAATCATACCTTTATACTCGCATATACTATCTCCATACCCAAACGTTTAGCTGGTAGAGGGGGGGGGGGGGCACTTGAATCTAACAAAAATTAGCATTTAAAGCTTAATTATTCACAAACAGGAATCCCTTATCGAGTTGGACTCGCGCATCCAGGGTTCCGTATAAACTTGTAGGTATTCGGTTATTAAACTAAATTTTTTGCGGTATTCAGATTTTTTCCTTTACATGTGCTGTAAAACATTACTTCTTGCCAAATTTCGTGATTCTAGTTCAACGGGCCGGACTATCATATAGGTTTTCGACCCAAAACCTGTACTTTCGGTTAACCAAGAATTATCATTTTTGGTTAAAAAAAAGGTCGTAAAGCACAAGTAAAGGGAAAAATAAAAAAAAGTTAAAAATAAGGTAAATTTTCGTAAGTACTTACAAGTTTTCGCGAAAATCTAACTTTGCCCATATCTTTTTATCGTATTGACTGGACCTTGATTTTTACCTAATAGGGACTATAGACCTCGGTATCTGGCATAAATTTCAACTTGCTCGGACTGACAGACGGACAAACTGGCAAGAGAGTGATCCTAAAAAGATCCGGGCATACAGACGGAGATGGCGAAACTATAAGGGTTCCTTGTTGTCTACGAAACCCTAAAAATTGTTTCACAGGATCAAAAATTGTATTTTCTGAAAAAATATCTTTTAACATTTTATGAGCCTTTGACATAAGTTAATTTTGGTTTTAAGTGGTAATATATGTAATTAATAATTCCTTTCTTTTTTACATTTCTAGGAGAAATGAAAGAAAAACAGACAATTTGCAGAATCCAGATATTGTGAAGCCCTTCCAGTGTCCAGATTGCAATGTTAGTTATGCTGCAAAAAGTACTCTTGATGCACATTCTATTCTTCACCTACCGTTTCCTCACACCTGTAAATGTGGCATTGGGTATTATAAAGAAGAAGATTTGAAAAGCCACATCAAATTGGTACATGGAACTAAAATCAAAGTGCCAAAAGATGAAAAAGTTAATCCCCAGGAAAAGCCCAAAGTTATACCCCCAAATAAGCCTAAATCTAAATCCAAGAAAGGTCCAACAGTAAAAGAAGCAGTAAACAAGGAAATACCCAAATAGAAGAAATGTAAAGTGAACCTCAAAAGTAGATATCCAGATGTAGATTTCAGAGAGACTTCTGATAATAAGTTTGAAAGTACTGAATGTAAGAAATTAGTTGATTAGAAACAAAGTGTTATTCTACATTACAGCTTGCACTCGGGTGAACACCCATTCCCTTGCCATTTATGTACGAAGGCGTTCTGCCAGGCCAGCAGACTCAAAAGGCAAATAGACAGACACAAGGCCACGAAAACCTATGGGTGCAGACATTGCCCTAAAACGTTTGCGTCGGAATTCAGTAGGGAACGTATACACAGCGCAATTAAGCCTCATGACTGTCCAAAATGTGGGATATAATTTCGCTATCCATGTGGACTACCATATTACAAAAGAATAAATTCGGGGGCCAAACGATACCGCTGCCCGTACTGCCCTAAAGCTTTCATTAAGGCCAGTGTCCTCCTTAGACATAAGTAACGTCATGAAAATAGAAAACAGTTTCAATTTGAAATTTACTTTAAGAGATTTTATAGTCGGTATAACCACATGCGAGTACACACTCTTGAAAAAATACATGCTTGTGATTATTGCAAACAATTGTTCAGTTCTAAACCCAATTTAATAGTCCATATGCAATGTGTAACGGAAAGGGTATAGTAAGCCGAAAGGGGGTCACACAACTCGTAATTGTGAACAACTTTTGTTTCTACGACTTTGGAAAATTCGAAAAAAAAAATAACCTCATACAAACTCCTCATAAAGTCTCCATACATAAAGTCTCCATACAAACTTTGTTGGACACTTGACTTTTTAGTATGGGGAGTAGAATATTTTTTCACGAATTTTAAACCCTTTCCGTTACACGTTGTATACGGCTCTTGCACATGTTTGAAAAGTAACAGTTTAAATGTGAGCAATGTAACAACAAATTTATGGGAAAGGAATATCTGTATGGACATAGACAAGAACACAACATAAATAAAATCACATGATCACGTCAAAAAGAATGTAAAGTTTGCCTTTAATATTTCAGCAAATAGGAATAGATACATCTACAGCCTGAACAATACAAAGGGGTTTGAATTTAAATTTAACTTTCGCCATTTTATGTATAAGACAAAATGTTCTAAAGTGTCAAGTGTACAAAACTTGTTTGTATTGATACCAGCTATCGATTAACATAGGTTTTATGCGTAACCGCAACTTTGAAAAAAAAATGACGGAAATATGTGATAAACAGTTCAGTTTAGTATTCTTTAATTACATTAAGGCAAGTTGATACCTAAGAGTCAGCACCTAAGAAATGTGCCTTATTATTAAGAAAATAAATAGTACCTAGATTATAAGAATGACTGAAAATATTATTAAGTACTGTTACCCGTGACCTTCGTTCGCGTGAAATTATTATAAAAAAATGTTACCTCCCTTTTTGAATCGGATTTTGTTAACAATTTCAAGGGTTTTAATTTTTTTGCTCGGAACCCTAATAATTTTTCTAAAATAAAAGTAGCCTAAGTTAGACCTTATCACATCACCACAAAAATTAAAAATATTGTGTTTTTGCTAGAAGTACCGTATATTAGTTTAGACACCTCCCTGACATTTTTTTTTGTTCAGCAACTATTAAGTAATGAAAATATGACCCTCCAAAATTGACAAAAGTTGCCCCATTTTACGGCCGTGATTACAGACAAATTCTCAAAAATTAATAGGAACCTAGACATGCTCTTTCTTAAATTTGAATGTCAAAAATAAAAGAATCGGCTCAGTTATCGAAGAGAAAAAAGGGGAATACGAAACGTCGATCTTGACAACATTTTTGTGATTTAATCGGTCCGTGTTGCAGCTGTCCTTATCGCACTCTACGGGGGAAGGCTTGACGCAGCGCGACGGCAATAGTTTAATCAAATACCTATTTTTTTAAATCCCTCTCAGGCCGCGTCTCTTCGTCTTTTTAAGCCTCTTCAATCACTGCTACCATTCACCCTGCGAAGATCGTTGCTCCATCGAGCCTGAGCCTGTCCCGCCTAACGTTTGCCGATGAGCCGATCCCCGGTCTCCGCTCAAGAACACGTCTACCCCAGCGATCATGTGGTAAAGAAACCCTATTCAGGCGAGTCTATTATTACTGAGAAACTTCTATGGGCAACCGAAAATACTCAAATAAGATCTCATTGGTCAAGTGGTTGTTAGCGCGAGATTGCTGAATAGTCCTGGGTTCAATTCCTAAAACCGGCGGTGTTATTTTATTTTTTTCTTTTTGTAAGCTGTTTTTAATAACCAAACTTTTTATTGTGATTGCTGAAATAAAATCCTTCTACATATACGATGTTTTTTGTTAGTCGCCATCTTCATCAGCCTAGCCTTTTCCCAAGCATGTTCGGGTTGACCGCCAGTGTAACTGGATGCGCCTGAAACAGTCATACTAAACAACTTTCGCTAGGAAGCTCATAATATTTGATTCGTAAAAAAACCATGCATCGTAGTAATATCCGTCTACTGTTGTATGATTTGATTTAAAAAAATCTGAAGACTCATTAAAAATAGACCTTTTCTAACTAAAAGGGACAAAAACTAAAAAGAACTTACAAAAACAACTAACTATAAAAAAAAACTTTTTTGCAAATAAAACCGGCTTCCAATAAAATCTTAATTATCTTTACTTCCAAAAGTCGACTTTGTTTCTTTAATTTTTTTGCCACCGACTTCCGAAAGTATTTTCGTGTTTTTTTTTTATTTTTACCCTTTTAGCTATAGTATACTCAAATTCTTTTCATGAATTAATTTTAATTTGTAACTAGAATTTATAAAGGAACCATCATATCAACTTGGAAGGAACATGGATGGGTTTTAGTCAGTACAAGACTGACACTCCCTTCCGCTCCACCCAGAGCGGGAGGAGTCATTTGATGATTTCCCATCCGGAAAAAAAAAGAAAGAATAACAAGGCAAGTTAAATAAAAGCTTATAAAAATAGTACACACGGCTACCAATCGAGCTATACAAAATTAATTTATGCGGAACTGTCATTGTATTGAACATCTTTAAAGCGAGGCCATGATAGGTTTGTGCAAACTGCATACTCAGACCAAATAAAAAACTAAGACACAGCACTGTCAATAGTGACGAAGCCGGTTTCGTAAACATGTGTGCACTGAGCTTAGTTTTTGAGCGTAGTTTGATGTAAATGTGTGCGTGTATGCACAGAGCGAGGCGTGGTTTTGCGCATGCTTCACAGAATTTGTTCGCAGTGCTATGTCTTGGTTTTTTATTTAGTCTGAGAATGCAAAGTTTATATTTTTATGGGACCTACGCGGGTTGCCTCTGCCGAATGAAAAGGATCACATAAATCGGCCCAATAGGTAATCACTGAGTGTACCTATCAACATACTTAGGTACTAGAAAAAAAATTCAGTTGGAATGCATAACCTCCTCCTTTTTCAAAGTCGGTTAAAAATAAATAGAAACAGCCGCGCGCAGAGACACGTCACTTGAAAATAAATAATCTTTAACTTTATTCTAAGCACGCTATCGGTATTTTTGTGTGAACGTTAATTGATATATTCCTCGTTTTCCTGGAAAGAGATAAGCAGAATGCGGTTCAGTGATGTTTGAGTTATACACACAAATATTAAGTTTCATTAGTACGGGCTTACAATCAGCAAATTATTGTGTTATTTCATTCACGTAGGTTATAGATTCGAACGTTGTAAAACATTTTTCTTTGTTCTATAATAGATTCAAAGTACAGATGCCAGCACATTAAGCTACCCGAAACTGTCAAATTTTCCCAATCAACCTTAAACCTAATGCTTTAGCGATATAGTTGAAAATCTATTAAAAATTTGACAGGTTGTAGTAGCTTGATGTGCTGGCGTCTGTACATACCGTATGATCTACGTCGCTAGAATTGTTTGAAGAAAATGTTTCATTAATAACGATTCAGTAAGTTCGAAAAAGGGGGAGTTAATTAAAATTGGTCTGGGAAAAGAAGAGAGAGTAGGTAAGGCAGCTTTTCCACCAGAGATGAGCGAGGATGCGTGGCAAAAGATGTATGTGGAACTAACCAATCACATCACACACACCAATCAGCTATATTATTGGTTAGTTTCACACACATCCCTCGCTACGCATCCTCGCTCATCTCTGGTGGAAACATAGCCTAATACCTACACGGCGCCAATTAAATAACTCACAGTATGTAACTTTATCTATAGTTAAACAAGGATATTTAGGCGTGTGACCAAAATCGGACTAACGCCGTCATCTTGTTTTTCAATACATTAAAAAAAAAAAATGATTATCAACGCCCCCTGAGTGCGTCATTCAAGCGACAAAATAATACATACTTATACCCATACACTTGTCTCCTAATCAGTAAAATCAATAAAGTTGGAATTTGCTAGGGACGTGGGGCCGGGCGCCGCACCGGCCGCGCCGCTCGATACGCGCGCGCCGCGCGTACCGTGCGTCACCCACCTCCTCTGATCATAGCCAGCCACCCCATTTCACCATCAGACCGTCATTGTGTATCATTAAAGCTAAAAAAAGGTACGCTAAAATACTAAAATAATTTTTAAAATAGTGAGCGTACCTATATCAGTAATTTTGGCAACGAAAGCCGGCTTCTGTTTACATGGACCAACTGTATAGCAACGAAATTGTTAAATAGTTATTAATAAACCAAATAATTCAGTGCGGTAAATTTCGCGAAATTGCGTCCGTGTCCCTTAAAAACACCGTAAAAAAAAAACAAAATTGCACAGCCAGCAACAAAAAAAGGTGTAAGAATGAATGAGGTGGATTTGATCAAAGAGGTTGAAAAGCGCCCAATTTTGTATGATAAGTCTGTGAGCGGTTTCAATAAAACAAAGCTTAGAGACGATGCCTGGAAAGAGGTTCAAGAATCGCTCAATGTTTCTGGTAAGTACAGTTTCTCCAATATTTTTTTTTGGTGTGAACGCACCCAAGTACATACATATTATATATCTTAGCCATATCTTCATTTATGGTAATCTAAAAGCTACGTCATTTACCTCATCTGAATCTCATCAAATCTCATTTTTACCTATGTACTATTATATAGACTCCTTGTCATAATAAACAACCGTCCTGATATACAGCGAAAGCATTCAACAGTTCAGCATCATAAGTAACTAGTATCTTCTTCTTTATCGTGTTGTTAGTGCCTAACCTGGTGTCAAGAATTTTTATGCCGCCTAAAGGCCTCTGACTCTGACTTGGCTTTACATACCGTCAAGAAATATCTCTCAGCCATGCTGGTTTGCGCATGATGTTTTCTTTCACCGAAACAAGTGATTATACTTACATACGCACATGAATCTTAAAAATCTGAGGTATGTCCTTGGATTCGTAATCGAGACCATTAGGCTTCACTGCATCACTGCATCACTGCTATTTATTATGTTGTTATTAACACAAACACCAATGCCAATGATCTAGGGATCCCACTACTTGCCTACCTACTTACAAAAAGAGCATATAATCGTCTCCAATGTTTACCTTGTGTTCGTGTTTTCTTTCGTAGAATCGGAATGCAAGAAACGGTGGAGATCTCTCCGTGATTCGTTCATAAAACTGCAGAGAACGCATGGAGGTCGTACCAGGTGGCCTTACCATCAACATATGAGGTTTCTGCTGCCGCATATAGAACCCAAAGAAAATGGGTAAGTAGAAGTACCTAGGATTGTTTTTGTTAATTTATTAACTTTTTTAAGGATGTATGAATAATGTTCTATGTTGATACCGGACAACGCAACACAATATTTTTTTCCTCTTTGTAATTAGCAGTTTGAAAACTTAATTAGAGCTGAAACTCAAACTCAAAGCATTTGCTGAAATTAAAGAAAATGTCAAGGAGTCAATCAATTAGTCAGAAAGTTGAAGTTTGCTCGTTCCAAAACGTAGATCTCTAAGAACAGGCTAGAAATTCCATTGACACTCTTTAAACGGGGTGGAAGGCACACCGACGCGACGACGGTTACCACGTATTCAGTCCATTACTTTTAGCACCTCCACATAGAAAATTTTCTTCGGTAATTTAAAACGGTGTTGCACTTTTGTAGGAAACAGCTGGTTATTTTTAATACCCGATGAAAAATTTCTGTGTGGACTCAGAATGTACCTACTGAATACGTGGGTACCGTTTTCGCGTCGGTTTCCCTTCTATATATCCACCACCTATGCTATCCGAAACAACAGCAATTTAGAAGAAAACACTTGTCGTCTAATCATTTATCGTTGTTACGTCTACAGAGCAGCCGCCAAAAAGGAGACCGAAGATTCAGACAATGAAGATGAAGTACGGCAACGTCAATGCTTACCGGAACTGTCCTACGGTCAAGACACCAAATTCGAAGAAGACGACGATGATGAAGACTCCCAACCCTCGCCTAAGAAAGCTCGTCAGAACTCCACAGACGAAGAAGTGACCTCTTGTTCGTGTAACAGGTCGGACCCTGACGAACTTTTCCTCCTTAGTTGTGCCCCCACACTTAAACGGCTGAACTCTAAACAGAACGCGCTTGCCAGACTTAAAATCCAACAAGTATTGTTGGAAGCCGAATTCGGATCGGATCTTCCCTACGTGACACCGGCTAGTGATTGTGATTTCGATGCGGTTGAATAAGGCTGAATAGATTCCCGGGTTTTATTAGATATTAAAAATAGCACATAGATTTTATTGAAACAAATATACACGAAGTTAGAAAGATTTACATCATAAATTTTAAGAGCGTCATCTTTTTTGTTAGCAAAAGAAGATGCCATAACTGTTAATGCTAAGAATCCCTATAAATTGCCGTTAATGAGTGATATTTAAAATTTTTATCGGAGAATGCATGCATCTTTACCTCCCAGGTGGTGATTTCTAATGTAGGATTGACCCCATACATCTCTTCCTTATGACGCTAAAATCTTTCTTCTCCACTTTGCATTTTAAATGTTCGTTGCCAACAAATAAGTACCTTTGAACTACATAATTTTACTTTTATGTAGACATCTCCATACTATCCTTACTAGTAGGTAATCCATTAGGCCAGGTCAGGTTGTCTATAAGGTTTTATTTCATCACCCTGGATCTTGTATTTTATTTCTTCCCGACTCTTAATCCCACATTGTGAGGTTAATATCCTTGGTCTTCCTATTCTTCACATAATTAAATGATACATTTTCTTGTATTATTGACATTAATGGTAAAAATTCAAAGGTGGAAATCTTATACAAAAAACTGTGGACGATTTTAGGGAGTCCCTTGGTGAACTCTTTCATTTTATTTGTTTATGCCTTTGAAGCTAAAACTACTCTATGTATTGGGTACATACCTCGCAGTTTTCTATTAGTCGCCAAAATGATTGATGTAGGTAGGTAATCATGAGGCATACTAACTCTTACAAAAGCTTGTATGGGGACCCAGTCAAATGCCTTTTTAAATGGAATAAATACGACATACTTCGATGTTTTTAAGATCTTTTGTTTTAAGACTAAATATAAATTTGATAAATATAAATTCATTGATATACCTCATTGTTGAAGAAAGGAATCGCCAGAATTATTTGGTTTGTAACGTTTACGTAAATGTAGAGTTGGAGAAGATAATATAAAGAAGAAGTACTTAATATTACATTCTTTTGGCGGTTGGCGTCAATTTCAGTTGCATTTATAAGGTTAATTAAATATTTAATAATATTTGCAAAATAAATCTTTTAAATAACAGGTGTTTTATTTTTGGAATACCTTGTTTTACTTCCATCATCATCCATGTTAAGTGCTTAGTAAAAACTGTTAGCTTAAATTACACAGGGTACTGGTCAGTCAAAGTTTTTTAGTGAAAAGTATTTCCAAAAAAATAATAACATTTAACGTCAGCATTTCCCGAAGAGGTAGGGAAAAGAATACCGATACCTATCTCCCCCACATTTCGCCTATACGGTCATACCTAGGTAATGTAAGTAACGGGACAACCCTATCATCTGGGAAAAAAATCCGACTGGAAAAAAACCAACAATACTTTTCCTGACTTAGAAATTCAATAAATTAATTATTCTAGAGTTACCTATTTAGTCAAACGCGTAGTTTTGACCATGAAAAGCTACGATAATCTGCATACAATAGGAATGATTCAAAATATTTTTTTTTAGTACTAATGACAATTCATTGGTAGTTAATTTGATTGTAGCGTGATTTTCAATACTGAAATAAGTACTATTACCTAGGTACCTACCATACCTACATATTATTTAGATAATGACTAATGAGAACATGAAAAATATATGAATGAATTATATGGTGAAAAGACAACGTAGCCGAAAGGCACTGTTCTGAACCGTACCTTTTAGTAACGGAGATTTAAAGTTCTAACTTTTTCACATTTTTTTATACATAGGTACCCAAGTTTTAGTGTTAATTAAACACTTCATTGTCTATACCTACCTCCGTAACCTCGGTTAGCGCGTTACATTGAGTTCGTGAACGGTGATTTTTCACCCCCAAAAAAAGTCGTTTCCCAGCATTTTTTTTTTGCATAGACTTATCGTGCATAAGACGAAAGCTTGAAGTTTCCGTTTTGATTTTTTCAGTCAGCAACTAGTTACAGGCAATAGTCAAACAGTTGATGGCTATAAGGCCTATTAATAATAATAAGGTGGCTCCGTGCTCGCATCCAATTAAGTACATTTATTATTTATTTATTGTTCAAACAGAACATGAACGTTAAGGTACAATTCCGGAGACGTCGCGACGGCTGTGGCAGACCTCATTTATGACTGGAGCGGCGCGGCGTTGCGAATTACAATAAGCAGCCACTGACAGCCCTTCTGGACCGCCAGCAGCTGGCTCCACTGTCGCCATGGAAGGAAGCATTTTCGTGAGCTCAGCTCAAAATGAATAAAAGAATAGCCGAAGAGTAGAAAAAACATAATTTCCGCTTCCCTCCATATTAGCAGGAGACAAGGCCAAATAGGTACAAAGAAAACTTTCAGTTGCAAGTTGATGTTGCGGTCACTGCTGCTGCTGTATGCTGTCGCCTGTCGCTTTCGAAACTTTAATTTAATTGGCGAAATGAGGGTCCACCTCTACCTAACTGTGTACCTACAATTAGATCTTATATTAACAGTTTTAGGGACAACAGTCTACCCATGTCGGATATGCAATACTTAAAGAAAAGCAAATAGATTAATTCGTTCTTAGTGTTACCTACCTAATAAGTACCTACATCATTTTTTTGCCAAAAAACTCATGCAAATTATAATAGACATTATTAAGTAACACTTGTTTTAATTTGGTTTTAAACATATTTTTAACCGACTTTCTTCAAAAAGGAGGAGGTTCTCAATTCGGTTGTAATTTTTTTTTTTTGTGTTTGTTACTCCGCCATTTCTAAACCGATTTGTTTTTGTATTCCTTTAAATGAAAGGATGTACTTCTCGATTGGTCCCATAGAAATTTCATCAATATCGGTTCAGTAATTGGGTTCTTTTTTCACGTTAATTGCTAAATCATGTACGTCGCATGAAGTTTTGCATGTTTAATTTGGCATACTTCCCGATTTCCGATTGAATTGAAATTTTGCACGCTTATGTATATCGCGTGATAGTACAATATATAGATGACATGGAGCTGATCTGATGATGGAACTGGAAAGTGGCCTTAGGAACTCCGTTATGAAATGACATAAGCCCATCGAGATTAGGCTCGTATGATCCGTCATGATGAGTATTTTGCCTATAGATGGTATCCAGGGTCTGATTATGGAGCTGGAAGGTGGCCAAAGGAACTTCGTTATTAAACGACATAACCTCATCGAGTTTGAGCTCTTTTGATTCGTCTCAACGAGTACTTTGTCTCTAAATGGTAACCAAAGTTTGATGATGAAGCTGGAAGGTGGCCATAGGATCTTCTTAATAAAACGACGTAACCACATCAAATTCGGGCTCGTTTGGACCGTCTCGATGAGTACTTTGTCTTTAGATGGTATCCAGGGTCTGATGATGGAGCTGGAAGGTGGCCATAGGAACTTCGTTATTAAACGACATAACCTCATCGAGTTTGGGCTCTTTTGATTCGTCTCGACGAGTACTTTGGTCCTAAACGGAAATGGAAACCGGATGATGAGTGTTGACAAGAGGTTCAACAGAAATGTTTATTTATCCATTGTAGAATATTTTCGTGCAAAATCAAGTGTGTCTGTGTCATGCAGCATGCGACAAGGTCATGGAGAGCACACACCTCAGGGACTTGTGGATAGCATGCATCTCACTATGCGAAATATTAGAGGATCAGCTTCATAATGGCAGAAATGCATTGGCATTAATACTATAATCGATCGTCAATTGTTTGTTTGTGAGGTCACTACCCGGGAAGCGACCGGAGTGTCGCCGCCGTAAGTTTCCTCATTTTACACATTAGTACATTACATAAGTGCTTTTCAGTACATTTTATTTATAAAAAAAATATATTTTCCTTGTTATAGATATGCTGTTAACAAGGATTTGTGTTAGGTACCATAACTAACTAGGATAAAATAAAAGCTTTTTTGCAAAAAAAAAACCGACTTTTATTTTTTAAAGTTTTTATTTTGTTTTTTTTTTTTTAAAGTCGGTTTTCGTTTAATTGTCTTATCTGGTGGTAAATTATTGAATACACGCATAGCAGTCACGTAAGTACTTTTATACTTAATACATCATATTCTTACGATTAATATGTTACCTTGAAAGTGGCCATACCAGTTTAATGTGTGTAGGTATGTATGTACCTATAAAGTCTAGCACACCTGTAGCACATTATATGTTGTTTCTAGGTCAGTAGGAAGACTTGTAAACTTCTATTATCTACAAATACTTATTGATACCTGCGGCAATGGGTTTGAGTATAACATACAAAGAAGATGACTAGCAGTAATAAAAAATCAAAATCAAAATATTTTATTTCACAAACAAACAAAAGTGCAGTAAATATAATATGACAAACCTTATCCTGAATTGTGTAGTAAGTTTCTGTTACTTTGAAAAGGTGGTTTTTTGTAGGAAAATAATTTCCGCGAAAGGTTTTCCTATACCTACTATGGATGCATGAATGTTGAGTTAAGATAATACTGATTCTCACATAAGGATCTCAACCTACTTGGTTAGGGATTGGGAACCCAAACATGCGTCAAGCACCCCTAAGTATCTAGGTGAAAACCTCTCTGAAAAAATAAAGCCGAACAAGTTTTACTCTTGTTGTTTCATTCAGGAATCAGGAGTGATCAATGATGCATATGCATACTTGCTCTAATCTGGATCACAGGGCCAGCAAGAAGAAGACACTTCTTGAACATAGTAGGTAACTGCAAAATTGCCTTTCACTTTTTTCATCGTCTCCAGGTTCATACCAAGTTATACTGCCACTTACGGGATATCTTACGTGATTGTTCATTATTGGGAGTTATTATTTGGGAGCTCAAAATAATGAACAATTACGTAAGATATCGGGTCTTCTCGTCGCGTATTCCACAGAGCCTAAAGACTAAGGTCTTCAATCAGTGCGTCCTGCCTGTTATGACTTACGAGGCCGAAACGTGGACACTCACGGTACGGCTGATCCATAAATTCAAGGACGCTCAGCGAGCTATGGAACGGGCTATGCTCGGAGTCTCTCTGAGGGATCGCATCGAAACGAGGTGATCTGATAGAGAACCAGAGTTGTCGACATAATAAGTAAGCTGAAGTGGTAATGGGTCGGTCATATTAGCCGTAGAACCGATGACCGTTGGGGTAAACGTGTTCTTGAGTGGAGACCGCGTATCGGGAAACGTAAGGTGGAACTCCCTCAGGCTCGGTGAAGTGACGATCTTCGCAGGGTGGCTGGTAGCAAGTGGATGACAGTTGCTGAAAATTGAGTTGAGTGGCGTGCGATTGAGGAGGCCTATGTCCAGCAGTGGAGTGGTATAGGCTGATGATGATGATGACGGAAGATATCCCGTAAGTGACAGTATAAGTTTAGTTTTAAACCTTAAAACAAATAAAACAGTGTTTCATCCCAATTTCTTTAGAGTCTGCGTATTACCTCTTCTTCCATACTTCTTTATTAATTGTCATCTCAGCAGTTACCTACATTTAACCATAACATCAAACGTAAATTAACAACGTAAACAACTATTAATTGCTTCTAACCGTTTTGTTTTATTACTTTTCTAGCTTAGTCATCATTTATAAATTATTTGCTGCGCTAGAATATTTTATTATAATAGTTATATAGGTAGATACTTAGGTACAGTCACGACCTCTAATATATTAGTATTTAGGTACCTACTATATACTACGTACAGAAGAAAGAGATGGAGTTAGCCCACGCTCGTTGCTGTCTCTTTAATTCTGGTTAATGAGCAAAAGTTATTTAAATGATTAACCCATATAATATTATATTATCAGGTTAACCCGTACAATGGTTAATCAAACATAATGTCTTACTTATATTATAGGGTTTGTTGATCGAAGGGTTTACTGATGTGGGCAATTGGTAAGACTGCTAGTTGGAAGTGGGATTGGCTGGGCCATATCTGTAGAGAGAAGAGTGTAAGGTAATGGAGGACACCTTTGCCCAGCAATGAAAACAAACATTAGGTGTATATTGGTGCACGTGACTGTACCTACTTATTATGATAGATAGGAATGTTACAGTTGTTTTTCAATTAAAATAAATAAACGCGTGTTTTTTAAAGTTAGATTAATTAAGTATTGAAATTCAGCATAATTAACGAGTGCACAAATAATGTTGTCACGTTGTTGTTAATGTTGTAATCAAGGTCTGAAGTCCATTGAGTCTTTAGAGTTGGGTTGCCAGATGGCAAAAACGGAACTTTTATAATTATGTAGATTCGTCCTGTCCGTCTGTCTGTCCGTCCGTATGTCACAGTCATTTTACTCCGAGACCGTTGGCACCGCACCGTCTTCTATGAACCGCAAGACAAAAGCACACAAAAGTGATGTGAAATCTATACAAATAAATACAATTTAAGTGTCTGTTTGTAATGTTAACATAGGTAACAGCTTTTTACTGAATGCATATGAAAATTATGATGACACCTTTAGAAGTTTTTCATGATTTTAACTACCCCTTGTAAATGGGACATTCACGCTTCTTGTAGACCTACAAGAGCCATTGACTAGCCCTTAAATGCCATTCAATCATTCACACTCCATGTAGCATAACAGCAGAACTAGCCCCACTGCTGCAACATACCTATCATAATCACGACATCACAGGTCTTCGAATTTTTGGTTCTAGGGCCTTCAAACTTTTTGAGAGCAGTGGTGATGAATAATTTTAGTACACAAGGCCCTTCGGCCCAAGCCCCAGGACCAAGGTTCCTTGCCTGAGTTCGAACCTTCGACATATAACTCTTTATATCACGGGTTTTCTACTGGGCTATCATGTCAGATGGCAGTGCAGTGGAGGGCAGTGACTACTGAGCGTAGCGTTCTAGGTTCGATTCCGTTAAAAATTCTGAGTAACAGCTAGGAGTTTGAAAGTTAGAGGTTTGACACCCCCGTGTCTCGGAAAAAACGTAAAGTCGGTCGAACATTAGGAAAAGGGGATTAATGCAAATTGAAACTTAACTGAGTACAAAACGTGATTTATTTTTATCTTCATTAGTCTTACGTAGGTACCTTTTTGTGTTCAACATTGATAAAATACTATTATAAACGTATAAATAAACATCCATTCCTTATATGTATGGTCAGCAACGAAATATTGACCTTAATAGCATTTCTTGAGAACATCATTAAAAAAAACGCATATAATATTAAGATAAGTAGGTAGTCATAATACTTAGCAATTAGGTTCGTGAATTGTGGGTCGAATTATTTTGTGTCTGATATAAAGACAATGTTGATGGACTCTCGTTAGTCACCGTACTTACAGCTCAATTTCTGATCAGTCATGAAATATCTAGCAGTCTGAAATATATAATTTTACTAGCGATTCGCTCCTACTTCGCACGGCCACCTATCGGGTCCAAAACTATCCTATCTATCAAGCTCCAACCATATACACACACATAACACATTATACACATTCACAAAATTTCAGTGAAATTGGTTGGATGGTTTCAGAACATCAGTGACACATTTTTTTTTTAATATGAAGATTACATGTGTCACTGGTCAATAATAAATTAAAAAAAGCTAAATATCTGGTAAATCTTAAGAACCTGGTTTTATGTTTGTAGGTTAGATTAATTTTGTACTCATGATAGCATTTTCTCATTACAGTTTACAATTCTGAATAAATGCGAATCAAAAATAGCTCTAATACGAATACAGCGTAACAAATGATCAGATAGAAAACTAAGTGCTTGGGTTACGTGAAATACCGACACAAGTTTCAAGTTTCACAAACAAGTTTCATGTGAAGTTAAATTGTCGTGTTGTTTTGAGTATTAACGAGTAGGTAAAAGGTACCTCTTTTGAAATGCTAAGTATTTGGCATGCAAGCCAAAAGGTAAATAAGATTCCTACAAGTCTGTAAATTATACGCATACTCACACATAACAACACATTTGATTATAGGTACAAATATAACATCTATTCTTACATTATTGATTCACAAACTGAAAGTTTAAATTCACTACACCATCCGCACAGTAGGCAAATTGTTTTCACCATGCTCATCAAGTTGTAACTCCTTCCCGTATCTTTGTAAGAGTTCCAAAACTATTCCGTTAGTCCATCCGAACCCAGACTGAACGGAGTACTCCCCCCCTCCGCCGTGACTCCCCGCCTGCACACAGCTGTACTTCTCAAACATCTTCTGCCACTTTGCATAACCTATGTAGTTCGCACGAATCCACACCGTGACTTGTTCCCTTGCCAACTTTCTCGCTTCTTCGTAACCGCTTTTCTCCAAACCACCGATCACGATACTCTGGAGAGGCGGCCAAGCGTTCGGGAAGTCCCACTGCTCGCCTGTGTGCCACAACGAGGTTGGGATCCCGCCGGGGAAGTTCAACGCACCGCTCTTCAGCAAGTATCTAACTAAATGTGAAGCGTAAAGCGGAGACGTCGCTGGCTCCACGGCTTCTGTCCACAGCGGCGTCGCACAGCTCGGGTAGAACTGCTTCTTGCGAGCCCTTGCCGTGGTATCATAATCATACCACACACCATCGTTCGGGTCCCACAAAACATTTTCTATTGCTACTCTCCAATATTTCGCTAAGCTCCACCATTTCTGGGCACTTCGCCTATCTTTTAATTGATTTCTTAGGTCGCCTACTATTTGTAGGGCGCCAGCAAACATAGAATTGAGGTCAACTGGGAGAATTCGCGATGTGTGGACATCGGTCAGATTGTCTGTGGTCATATTTTTTGCGTTCACAAACCATCTTGACGAGAAGTCCCAGCCGCTCTCCGCCGCACTCCGCATTTCTTTGTAGAACTCTTCACGTCTGGCGTCGGATAATGCTCTGCTGTTGATATAATCTTCGTAATATGATTCTGGACGCGGACCCGTGTCTTTTTCATCCGAAATATAATGTAATAACCTATACTGTTTGCCGTCTACTTCAACAGTTAATTTCTTTTTCTCCAACCAATAATATAGTTCCCTTTCTACAGTACCAATGTTCTGTTCGAGCCAAGCGACGTCTCCCGTCGCTGTGAAATAGTCGTACACCATCAGCGCTAGGAGAGGCGGCTGACTTCGTCCCAAATAATAAATTCTGCTTCCATTAGGAATATAACCCAGTTTATTTACGAGGTATATGAAATTATCAATCATTCCCTTTGCAGTTTGCGTCATATTACTGATCAGGAGACCACGGATGATCCAGTATGAGTCCCAGTAGTACAACTCTTTGAACCTTCCACCAGGAACAATAAATCCGTTGGGCACATAAATAAAACTGTATTGATGAGAGTTCCGGTCCACGTCTGGCGACACTTTCCGGCCGAGTCCCGGCCAAATACTGATAATATCCTTGGCAAACTGCTTCAGCTTTGGATCAGCGATCTGATCGAGGATCGGTGGGTTGGGGTCAAAATCCGGTGGATTCCAGTTGAACAACTCGTCTCCATCGATAAAGTTTGAATCCACAAATGAAGTAATTTGCGCACGAGATGGATTTTTATTAGTCTCTCTCATAAGATTAGTAAAACTGATCAAAGTTTGATCTTCAGAGCGTGCGAGTCTTAGATCGACAAAGGTCTTCGAGTCGGGGAAAATCCTGGCGAGTTGCACTGTACGGAGGAGGTCACCACCACAGTAGATGGAGGAGTTGCAGACGGAAACAATGTTGATCGCCTGCGCGCACGCACCCAGTAGCCCTAGCACCGGATACAGCGGCACGAACCGCGCCAAACAGATCTTGAACATGGCTATTCACTGTCACAATTTTCGCCTTACATTAACTGGTGTGTGATGGGAAATGCGCGATGACCGCAATGTTTGAGCGCACCGTGTACTCGTACAACGGCGAGGGCCGACGCGGGGCGAGTGGCCGCGAATTCGACTAACACCGATTAAATGCATTTCGTGCATCATGACGATTAGTTATCGCAAGCGCGTTGCGTTGACTGTGCGTTAGGTCGGCGACCCATCTCAGCTGATACACCGAGCACTTTTAATAGCGAGTTCCGCGTACTATCTGTACATTGCGCACGTTCTAACTATATTACAAGGTCTCTTGTTTCTTAAAATAAATACACACGGACGCGTGCCCTCACGCCAAAGTCAGATTGCGAACTGTCAGTTTGACATTAGATTGTTGACTGTGTTTCTCAGATAACCAATCGTACACGTGTGTGTGATGCGCATTGTTTATTTCGTTTATTTCTGCGTCATTTCATATAACGAACCATGGCCATAATGGAAATGCATACATAATCATAGATAAATCGTCATCTGCCACGCCTTTTACTATGTTAGGGGTCGACTCCAAGCCTAACCGGATGCAGCTGAATACCAGTATTTTTACATGACTGCCTATCTGACTACCACAACCCAGTTAGTACTGGGTAATATGATATCCCTATTCCCTTGGTAAGACTGGTTGTTAGAATTTCGGTCCACTGACTACCTGTAACGATTGTAACATAACTATAGGCAAACCTACTTAATCGTAAACCTATTTAGGATAGATGTTAGACTTTATAAAGATCATCATCATTCTTCTGTCCTTATCCCAATTTATTTGGAGTCGGCGCAGCATGTCTTATACTTAAACCTTAACATTAACTAGTCACCTCGGCAGTCACCTCCTTTCTTGCCATATCATCCTTCACAAAGTCCACCCATCGTGTCTTTGGTCTTCCTCTTCTTTATAATAGCCATCCATATTCATACTTTTCACAATTTTATTGAGAGCATTAAATTAAAAGAACACGTAAAAGTGACAAGAAGTTCTGAAACTCGAGTAGTAGGTACTGCTGTGTGTGCGCAATACATAGATGCGTTGCAATTTTACAATTATAACTAGCACTTCGCCAGATGATGATTTATAGAAACTTCAGTATTTGCTAATTTGCAACACTTTATATATGTTTACTTTCTTCGGTGTACCCAAATTTTCTTAAAAGTTAACGAAATTAGAATTTCAGATTGAGTTCTACTTCTTTTGGCTCGCTAGTCAGGGTACCCTCAATTAACTTAGGACAATATGCTAGGTACACTGAATCATCCTGTTTTGATGAAGTCCATGCCATGCAACTTAAATTGTTTACTGGATAAAAGCTGCATAAGACTGACATACTATGATAACAACGAACCTACCTAGCATAGCCACACAGTTCCGGGTCAATACACACATTAGCTACTAGACTGTGGGCCGTTCCAGGTCATAGAAAATATGCGCAAGCAATCTTTTTCCCTTTCCTATTGGGAATTTGGGATTTTAAGCCAGTATCGAGCTCAGGAAGCCACTACCCTTTGTGGTTGGGGAACCAAGTTTCAACCTCATGCTAATCGGTCATTATACTTATTTAGCCCTGGTTTGCTGAAAAGATAATTATCGCACTTTGGAATGTTTCACTTTGTAATCGCAACAGACTGGAATCGTATGATCCGTTGACTGAACTTGATAAATACTTTAATCCATTGCTGACGCAGCAGTTATGTAATACCTATACTAACTTAAAAACGAAAACATAGTGTTTTGTTGAAGACAAAGATTCTCCTTACACTGTGTGCGCTTACCTCTCGTGAAGCGTGGAGTTCAATGTGCATTAATTAACGCCATCTATAAAGAGTAAACAGAACTCGATATCCCGCCAAAAATCTTAGTCGGTGTAGTTCAAAGTATCAATACTAGATGGCGCTTTTTTTAACTAAATGAAAAGGAGGTTTCTTGGTTTCCTTCAGGGTGGTCATAGGATAAAATTATAATAAAAGTACTCTAAAAGGTAAAAATATTAGTTAGTTCTTTTTGTATGGATCCTGACTTATCTTAGCAGGGTCGGTCGCTGATACATATACGATGCAACTACCTCTTAGACCTTAGTGATGCTGCTCGGTTAAGAACCAGCTGTTAAGATTTGAACCACGAACGACAAAAAGCTTCTCTGTAGGAATGGTAGGTATGTCAGGTGAGCTTTGACCTTCTGGCTATCCAAATAGGTCATATAGCCACCTGACAATAAGAGTGGCTGCAGCCGTACTAGCTGGGACACCTACATATTTCTTACTAGGACTTCATAGACACACACAGGATAGCTCTTAAGGTTTTTATAAACTAAAATAAAAAAAAGAGTTAGAACCATTTCATGGAGTGTCTGATTTCATAATACCTCCATAATATTATAATTTTCTCAAAGGTTTTTCCCCGATAAAGTTTTTACTTCGTACCTAACCTACTTCATGTACTTAAATGTAAATTAGATTTTATAAGTTTTCAATGCTAATTTTCAGAACATCAGCTAGACCATCACAAGAGACTGAGAAGTTTTTTCAGTGAAAACATCTTTTGGCGCACCGCACACACATTTTTTCGTAGGTACCTAGTAAAGTTAGGCTGATGACGTGAAAGGCTCGATCGGGTGAACTCGGGAAGTCGGGACCGCAGAGTGTACCCGAGCGAAAAAGATACAGACAGCTGTTTTCACTTCTGCCGTGCGGTCTTAATTCTTTAAATTTTCCTAATAACTCTGCATCTCTGAAGCAATGCCTCTACCTACAACTACTGGTTATTGATGAAATTCACAAAAGTATTAATGTCGGATTTATTCCATCAGGCTCGTACATCATGTGGGCAGACGATGGGTTTCGTACAATGAAAACACACCGGGTGCGATACACTGTTTCTATTAAACTAACAAATCAAAAGTATTGTATTGAAATTACATTTTAACACAATAACACGAGACACAATTAATCAGGGTACAGTTCCAGAACGCCTCAACTCCACTGCGATCATACACTGAATGTCGTTCTCAACTCGAGCTGTGAACATCATGGCTCTGTAGAAGCACGCTGTGGTGTTGGTAGATTTATCAGTAAGGTCGCGTGACGTCACCACTGATGCACTTGCCATTCATTTTATGTCCGTACCAATGGCCGGATCCGACATCCGACCATCCTGCTGGCACACGTCCTCGTGTGATGGTAAACATGCAAACAAATAGTCCGCGACAGAATTTTGTTCCACTCGGTCTCCTGACCAAACTCTAGATTCATCGGGTTGAATGAAAGTAAGGAAATTTTAGTTTTTTACTCTACTGTTTTATTTTAACCATATTCTACTCTTTGATTAAATCAAACACGATTAACATAACATCACAACAACGCCTCTAATCCCCATTCGAAGACATGTGACATCTACCAATCCGCACTGGGCCCGCGTGGTGGATTATAGCCCATTCCCTCTCATAAGAGAGGAGGCCCGAGTCCCAGCAGTGGGAACATTATAAGGCTGATGATGATGATGATGAATTGGGGGCAAGGTTCTTACCATCGACCAGGCACATATCCAAATTCCGTGGATGCTACTAAGAAATTCCTGATGGAAAAACCCAACTTTTTTTGTTAATCATTTGGTGTTCCTAAACTCTTTTTATACGCTTTTTTGTGACAGGTGTGTCGAATGTCGATCGTTACATTCGCAACTAACCATACGATCAATTTTAAACTACATAGTTTTTTTTTATCAACCATTGATCTTGAACCATTGCTATAAGGAACTTCAATCAAATGTCTATTTTGATCGTAACAGGTTTATGTAAAAAAATCGAATTATTTATTAAAGGTATAATAAAACGAAGGCGACCGCGACTTAGGTACACACGGCGGCACATGAAGCTGTACATTTTCAGTATAACTTGGCCTCGCTTTGTATAGATTTTCTGTACAATGAGAGATCCGCATAAACTTGGTACAACGGTTTTGTATAACTTGATTAGTCGCCGTGCGTACAAACAGCAGGGCAATACAAATAGCAGGGGCAAAGCCGGAATCGCTAATAGGACGGAACAACACATGACAACTAAACAGTGTGTTTTTTTTAAGTTGAAATGAATGGCTCGACAAAAAACTGGTCACTTTAAAAGACAACTCACTCTTGACCATAAAATTAAATATCCCAAAATTGTTTAAAAAAGGAGCTAATGATTTTCCATTGTTTGCTCAACTTCAAATAATGGTACGAGTGGTTTTTAAACAATCGACATAAGGTAACAGATGTGTCGCTATCTACGGAAACATTTTTAAGGAATCCTGCTTCCTGAATATAAATAAACAGACAGATATATCGACACAGCCTTTAATATAACACAACATTGGTTACGGATAAAAAACTTATGAATTACTTACAAGACTATTTAAACTTAACTTCTATAAATTGGTAACTACTGGGTGAATTTATGCTTAGGGTCTCTATCAATTTCGCGGTCTGAAAACAGAAACTACTAAATTTTCAGCTCCAATTTCTCAAAAACCATAAGGTATCTGATAAGTTTTATAATTAACAGTTATAAAGGGTGTAAAAAGACTCTTAACGAAGCCGAATGGCACTTGTTCTCCCCGTCATTACGATCATTTTTTTGTTCTAGACCATACCTGGGAACCTTCTAATTACCGAGATATGGGGGGTCAAAGTTCTGACTTTTTCACAAGTTCTTTTCTTAATACATGATTTTAATGTATTTTTTTTACTTAAGACACCTTAACGACCCCCGTACTATTCAATCCATCCATCAGCACAATGTTTTCAATGCGTTACATTGAGTCCCACCGTAAAACGTGATTTTTCACCCCAAAAAAAAAGTTTCCCAGCAATAATTTTTGCGTAAAGTTACTTAGTTTGATGTACAGAATGCTTGGTGGACGGCTTCGTGAAGAGTCTGTTTACACCCTGTATATCACCGCATATCACCGCATTACAAAAAAACTTGCGAAAAATATGGAACTTGGACCCCCAATATCTCCGTAACTAGAAGGTTCCCAGGTATGGTCTAGAACAAAAAAATGATCGCAATGACAGGGAGAACAAGTGCCTTTCGGCTTCGTTAAGAGTCTGTTTACACTCTTTATAATAAGGAAACATCATTACTTTAACTGTCCTTAATAGAGATAAATACTAAAATAATAACTTAGAAACAAAGAATAGAATACAACAATTCATTACAGCATTATTATGTACTAGTAAATTATAACAACATTAACACATTATTTTGTTATTTACAGTAAATAAATTATAATGTTTTTAAATAAATTGGTTAGTATTAGTACCGACGCCAGCACATCAAGCTACTATCTGTCAAATTTCTTTAATAGATTTTCAACTTTATCGCTAAAGCTTTAGGTTCGAGGTTGGTTGGGAAAATTTGACAGTTTCGGGTAGCTTGATATGCTGGCGGAAAAGTTTACACTTCGGCAATATTCGTCTTTCTCTGGAAATACGAACGTGCGATGATGTTATGAATATACCGATGGTAGAAGATTACCGAAACGTATAACTTTTCTCGTGTTATGTGGGTACAGTCAACAAAATAATTAACTTACTAAGCAATCAGCAAATTTTTGCCTTTGCAGTGCAAATATGTTAAATTCTCGGCTGGTAGCGATAGTATTCTTTTTGCTAACTCTACAACGTAACAGTCACTCATCGTACATAGTATTTTCTACTAAAGTATATAACGTCATATTATAATTATATTGGTATCTTATTATGATAGTTAAGTACTTTGAACATTTTACTATATAAATAAATTTATAATAAAGCCTACTTCTAAAACTGTAGGTTTTATTAATAAATAGGTAACATAAAACTATAATTTGTAACCCTGATATCCCCTGAGCTTTCAATTACTTATGTAAACCTAGGTTATAATATTAAGTAACGTAAAACACAAAAAATATGATAAGTACATTTGACTACGTACTACATAAAATATAGGAAAAGCCTTTTCCAAAAAGCTGCAGACCTGCCAGCAGTGTTTTTCTGTAAGATACTAACAATAACAATATTTGGCAATCTTTTTGACAGTTAACATTTTAGGACCGAAACCGTCGAACGGTCGAAGGCAACTGTCAAAACGAAAGGAAATGCGAATAAAATTGTTACAGAATAAGGCTGTTGCTGTAGTAAAATCTGTCTTATGCACTTATGATACCGAATACGGTTCTCTTTCGTACTGATTACAAAGTGGGGAAATATTCAACATAATCTAAGGTTAGGTGCTCCTGGGCTTGCCCTTCGTGATTATTTTACAGGCAGAGAGGGCCTTTAATTTTGTCTAGCACGGGCAACGTATTACATGACTCTGACATATTATATTCATAAGATTTAAATCTGAGACAGTCATTTTAACAGCCATTTGATAGGTAAAAATGATTGGTTATCTGTTAATTTCCTATCGGTCAAGAATTCTAAACTGAAATGTGCATACAAGGACACTCTTTTGGTATTATAGCTAACTTGAAGTACTTCTTATATGTACACAGTTTACTTTCCCTGTTGGAAGTCCAAAGAAATTGTTTGTCTGCATGACATTATATGTCTTTATGGCACATCACTTATTTTAAATTAAAAACGTAAGTTCACAACCTTCAATTATTATTAGAATGTAAATCAATAAATATTTTTATTGCTGATAGGAAAATTAAGAAATTGTTTATAACACCTACGCCTAGTCATACGCTGTTATTTATTTATTTACAAAAAAGGAGAACCAACTGCTAAAATAAATGAATAATAATAGTACAAGTGACACAGAGCCAGTTACAGGTTCTCACGGGTAGACACAGAGAAGGTAGTAGAAATCTTAAGGATCACTAAACAGCAAGCACGATAAAAATACAAATAAAAGGAATCAACATAAGCACTTAACATACTCAGACACCAGGTTAGGCATTAATGACACGGGGAAAAAATAAAAACTAAAACTAAAGCATTACGCGCTCTTAAAAAAAAAAGAACTCTTTGCAAAGAATATTAAAGTCTTTACCGCACCACCAAGTTTTGCCTGTAATTGGATAAGGAAAAAGGAATGAAGATAGGTGGATTAAATCTAACTGATCTCTGGGGGATATTGAAATGCAATTTATGCAGGAGATCAAGACAGTCGATCCCGTTATTTTTTTTTTTTAAAGAAAAGTGCAATCTGCAAGTCGGCGACGATCTAAAAGTGGCTGTAAATGGAATTTCTTACAGAGATTTAAGTAATTATCAGAATGATATGGTATAGGTACGTAACCGGAAACAAAGAAAACGAATAAATCTTCTTTGAATACTCTCTATACGATTTATGTATTGGCCATAACATGGGTTTTGTGACGTGTAAAGAAAATATGAGTTGTTACAAACCAATTTCCCTGATACCAATTTTGACAAAAGTTTTTGAAAAAGTAATCTACAAAAATTTGTACAACTATATGGAAAAACATAATTTTCTCACGGAAGAACAAATGGGGTTTAGAGAAAACAAATCGATCAACAGCGCAATATACACCTTCCTTAAAACAGTGCTAAAAGGTATGGACAGCAAAAAAGAAGTCACAGCACTTTATATGGATATGACGAAGGCTTTTGATTGTGTCAACCATGAAATATTACTAGCTAAATTGGAAGCGTACGGGGTCCGAGGAACAGCTCTTGATCTCATAAAGTCATATCTATGTAACAGAGAACAACAAACTGAAGTAACTAGTATTTCACCTACCACCAAAATTGAAAAGAAGTATCTGTCAAAACCTATTAAAGTTTGCAAAGGCGTACCACAAGGAAGTATTTTAGGCCCTCTGCTGTTTATTATATATATAAATGACCTTCCTAAATTCATAAAATGCCCCATGGTTTTATATGCAGACGACAGTACTGCCATATTTGTATCCGATGACCCTAAGACATATGAAAATGAAATAAACTGTACTTTATCATCTATTATTAACTGGCTTAACTTGAACAATCTTAAAATTAACCTATCGAAGACATATGTAATGACATTCAAAAATAAGAATTCTAAATTAAGTAATTTAAATATAAGTTATCAACACATTGACATAGAACAATTAAACACTACAAAATTTTTAAGACTACACATAGACTCAAATAATTATGACATGGAAGATTGAACAAATATGTACAAAGTTAAACCGATACTCCTATGCACTATATATGCTTCGTAAAGTCGTTAATCAAACTGCACTGTTATCTGCTTACCATGCTTATGTTGGTTCGGTACTAAGATATGGCATAATGTTTTGGGGAAATGCCGCTGAGAGAGAAACTGTATTTAGGGCCCAAAAGAAGTGTGTTCGGGCGATCTGTTCTTTGAAACCAACTGACACATGTAAACCATATTTTGTAAATTTAAAAATATTGACATTGCCATCACTATATGTATATGAACTTGCACTAGACATTAGAATGAATTTAAATAACTATGAGACATAAAAGAGTTCCAGACTTGCCAGTACACTTCGTGCCATAAGCCATAGAACTGTTATGTTTGACAAGAGCCCATTCTGTATGGGTTCTAGAATAAATAATAAGTTGCCCAAAAATGTAAAGGAAGCAAAAACTTTTATTTCATTTCAACATCAATTAAAAATGTATTTGATTAATAAAGCCTACTATTCAATTCATGATTATTTAAATGATAAATGTAATTAATTAATGAATTTATAATGTTATCTATGTGTAAAATGACAATTGTTTATTATTATTGACATCCCATTTACTCGTGTTTTGTTTTAGATTTTTATTTTGATGTATGATCCAATTTTGCACACCTGTTAGGGTAGGATATGGTTTAAAGGTCTATTATTTGTATTTTTTCATCCATATGTGTACCCATATTTCATGCAATAAATGATTTGAATTTGAATTTGTATTCCAGATGACTTCTGACAAAAGAGCAATAGAGAATTTTAAGCGTTTTGGCCTTCTTGAAATACCCAGCGAGTCTCATGACAAAACACAGTGACTTCGAAGCTACTTTTTGTACTATTTGCTTACTTTAATGCTACTATTTGCTCAATGTGCACGTTAAACAGAACTTTGGAATCATGAAAAACACCCAAGTCCCGTTTCGTTTAAATGTTTAAAGGGCAGCTGCCCTTTAAGTATATACGTTGTAGGGAGAAGGACGCGTTTCCTGCTAAAAGAGATTACTGGACATTTAGCAGGGTTCAAATCTAGCTTATTAATTATACAATACTCATCCAATCGCGCCAGGTCACTTTGAAGAGCATTCATGTCGTCATCCAATGATATTGCAGAGAAAATCATCAGCGAAACAGAGTAAGTTTGAATTGTGGTAACACGTGTCGATGTGGCTAACATAAGTAATAAAAAGTAACGGACCCATTAAAGAACCTTGAGAAACCCCACTGGGAGCTGAAACCCAGCTCGACATGTAGTTACTGACAACGACAGCTTGATGATCTATTTTCAAGGGATGAGGTAAACCAACGTAGAAGATCTCCTCTGATACCATTATTGAAAAGCTTGGTTTTAAAAATATTGTGGTCGATTCTATCGAAAGCTTTACTGTAATCCGTGTAAACAACGTCGACTTGTGCCGCATTATCCATTCTATTCAGAGATGTTTTTCTTTAATCAACCGTTTAAGTGTGGCTATACCAAATAGGGTATGAGCTGTAGAAAACCGTCTTAGCGGGAACAAACTTATTTTGTAGGTCCACTATTGTAGCACAGAAGTAGTTTACGGCGTCGTCGAGCGACATGCCCAAAAATACATTCGTAAAGTCAATAGCTGCTATTTCCTTGTTAATAGCCGCAAAGTCAGCCTTACCATAAAGGTACCGAGTAAAGGGAGCGGGAGTTAAGTAGGTGTACTCAGCAAAGTTCACGTCGATACAGAGAGCCGGATGATACTGATCAACAGGTGTTAAAGGTACCAAGCATTAACACACCGAGACCATTTCATTACGTAGAACTACATAGATCAAGAATTTTACCAAATTCTTTTAACACTGCATTATATTGATTCAACCCCAGAACACGCAAATCATCAGTTAGTGTGTACTCGTCACAGCTACAAATATTCACAGGTAATAATGTGTTGTTATTTAATTGCCACAAAATTCCACTCAGGTTAAAATCGTCAATAATACTAGTTGTAGCAACATAATTAATACCACAATAACAACCACCTAAGTGACAAAATGCTAAAATACTCATGATTGCAATATTGGAGACAATATTATTTACGGTTAATAGATGATCACTTTTCTTGAGATATGTAAAACACAAAATAATAACGAATAATTCAACAAGTAGGGCAAATAGGCATATACACAACTAAAACGACACAAAAAACGCAGCAAAATCACAGGTGTGAGTAAGCAAGCAGTAATTAGACTCAATAATAAGTGCGAGCGAGATAAGGGTAGATTGAGGTGATCTAAAAAATAGTACTGCGCGGTAAGAGAAACAAAAGGCCCATATGCGAGAGCAAAAGCGAGGTGTCGAAGCTTCGAGCTCGACAGAGATGCCAAACCTTTTATAAAAGATCAAAAGATAAACAGTTGCGGCTGTTAGTACATAATAAAATAGGAATTTACTTCTAGACATAGGTTTTAAAAATGTACTTTAAAATAATTATAACGAAAAGATGCACCACACTAATTCAGCCTGTTTAAATATCTCTCCTTAGTTATTACTAAGACAGCCGACCCTTCTTGCCGGCGGACATGGATCTTTCCGTGTTTAACCCATACGTGCTCCATCTCCTTTGCTATACCGTTCGGGTTTTATTCAGTAGTTTTTTGGAATCAGGGTTGAGGTGATCATTCACGTAAACCCGGTTCGATTGGTATATAAATCCAAGGTCATGGGCCGGCAACCTCTTGAAACCGCGTGCAGCCGCAACAAAATCCTCCTTGATATATTTGTTTAAAAAGCTAACCACAATGGACTTGTCCTTAGTATTGAACAATGGAACCCTGGATATGTATGTAGTTGATCTGGGTTTTGGGAAACGTAAAATTAACCTTTTGGCTGATATTCTTCAGGATAGCGAACAGATTTTCATCCTTTTTCAGGGGAATACCCTTGATTTCCACGTTGTTCAGCCTTGATCTCTGATCATTTGCGGACAGTTCCGATTTAATCAAGTCAATGTCAGATTGAAGAGAGCCAATAGATTCCTGAAGATGCTCAAGGTTAGCAACCCTAGTCTCAATGCTAGCAAGTTTAACGGAGAAGTCATCCAGTTGTTTACCACTGAACTCACTACTGACCTTGAGTTCCCTGAGTTCCTCTTTAATACATTTGATGTCATCCGACGGTTTTCTCCACCCGCCCTCCGTGATGCTAGCGCAGCCAAAATTTGCGGGAGGACAGGATGTTGTAGTAGCGTTTACATTATTATCTTCGGCAGTCAGAACACTGCCATATTTGTGCAAGAACTCAAGAATGGCGCCGTTGCTCCACCCGAAGCCGAACTGCACGTTATACTCACCAAATCCGCCGAACTTGCCAGGATTCTCCGCATCATACTTCTCGAACATCTGCTTGGACTCCACGAAGCCCCAGTGGCAGGACCTCACAAACGTTTGCGCGACTTCCAGAGCCAGTGCCTTCGCCTCCGTCGTTCCGATGTTATCAATAGCGTTCACAACGATGCTCACTTCTGGCGGCCACACGTTCGGGTAGTCCCATTGCTCTCCGCTCTTGTTGAGTGATGCGGGTACACCGCCGGGGAAGTCCAGACCCCCCGACTGTTCGAGACTGTTCAAAATCCTGGGTCCGTTGTCTTTAAGAAAACTAGAGCTAACGGCATTCTGCCACAGCGGCGCGACGTTGGACGAGTAGAAATATTTACGATGTATATTGTCCCGGATATCATAATCGTACCACATCGCGTCTTCTTGGTTCCACAGCACTGCTTCAATGGCGGCCCTAAATTCTGCGGCTAACGCTGCGTACTCGGCAGACTTTTGAATATCTAATAATAAAACATTGAACAGCGACATGTACTGGAGAGCACCAGCGTAGATACCATTAAGATCAGCAGGGAGGATGTACCTGGTGCGAATGTCAGTAATAGTACCGTTGTTGCTTCCATCCGCTACGATGAACCACCGAGTTGAGAAGTCCCAGCCGCTCTCAGCTGCGCTTTTGGTGTCGATATAGAAATCATCGCGATCTTGTTCAGTCATGCCAATCGTGTTGCTGTAGTCTTCAAAGTACGACTCAGGTCGCGGACCAGCGCTAGGAGCATAATATCTGAGAAGCGTGTGGTTATTGCCACCTTTTACAACAGTAACAGCTCTGTTTTTCATCCAAAAGTCCAACTCATTTTCCAAATATGCAATATTGTTCCTTATAAAGTCGATATCTTGGGTGTATTGGTAGTAAATAGCGACCATCGCCGTTAGCATAGGTGGTTGACTGCGTTGCTGATAGTACCATCTGCTTCCATTGGGTACGTGACCAAACTTATTCAACAGTTCAATAAGATTTTCAATCATCCCTTTGGCGGTTTCATGCATACCACTAATGAGCAAGCCTTCGATTATCCAGTAAGAGTCCCAATAATAAATCTCCTTGAATCGTCCTCCGGGAATGATGAAACCATGAGTGATTGGAACTAAACTGTACTGTTCAGGTTTTTCGAAAACCTCTGCTTTGACTTTTCGTGCTAGAAGAGGCCAGATGTTGTTGATGTCTTTACCGAACGCTCTCAAAGCTTCGTCTTTTATAGTGTTAAGGAAAATAGGCGCATCACTGTGGTCTGATGGCGTCCAGTTCTCGAGCTCGCCATCCCTAGAGAAGTAGTCGTTAAGAAACTGTTTAATCTGAGCTACAGACGGACTTTGATTGGTGTCATTCAGCAAAACCTTAAAGTCGTTAAGTGTTTTGTTTTCGTCGAACTTCATCTGAAGATCGACGAAGGTTTTGGAGTCGTTGTAGATCCTGTTCAGCTGGACATAACGGAGAATATCGCTGTCGCAATAGACTGGTTTCTCGCAGGTAGGGGGCAGGTCTGCGGCGCCGGCTAGACCAGCAGCCACCAGCAAGATCAGGAATTTCCGCATCTGAAACAAGCAATAATTACTTTAATACTAATGTGTGGATAAATTGGAGTGAAGTATGTATGTTTATATAATTCACACGCAATATACAAACTACTACTAATGCAAGCAGCTTTTGGTTGATATTATTTTTTATAACTACTATAAACCGTGAATTGTCACTAGACTTTGTAAAACAGTCGATCACAATATTCTTCAGACCATGACGAATCGTCATTAACGAAATGATCTAAACGATTAATTCCGTTAATGGCTCGACAAATAATCAAAATGACTGTTTAACTTTTAGCATACTTTTGAATAATATTATTATTACGAAATTAAACATAAAAAATGTTTTCTTACTTATTTGCATGGTGCTCACAAACATATTAACGGTTTGTTATTTTTAGCAGTCATTTGTTACGGCTGAATAGATTTCAGAAGATTGCTTCATCATCTACAATTATTTTATTATTTTTACTTACTTTATTGATTTTACGAATAGTAAAGCCTATTGACAGGTTTTTATGAAGACAATATGCAAAGACCGACCATGAAGATATACAGAATACAGTGCTAAACAGGAGACGAGACGAAGAAGCTAGCAAAATGCTGCAGTTTTATGGCTTATTTGCACCTATGAAGATTTGAATAAATCTGTTCATGAATATTTTTCAGGATTCTTATCGGTTTTTTTTTACCTTCTCTGTCTTATCTTTACGCTATCAATATGATCAATACGAAGTGGATGCTAGCTATCATTATCAATAATTGTTTTCATCGCTTGACATATTGTTATCTTTGTACTTTACCTAAATGTGTGTCCTACTGCCGGCTTAGGTATAGATAAAGTAAACCAAGTAAATTCCCGACAGCCACTTTATAAAATGTCGTGGAAAATTGCATCGAAATACATTCATACATTACACCTTTTCTAATTAAACAAAGAACAGAGAACCGTTCAGCATTAAAATACAATATACTAACTTATAAATACAATATACTAACTTATAAATACAATATACTAACTTATAAATACCTCTTTTATATTCTATTCACATCCTAGTATTATTTGAATGAACTGTGTGAAGGATGATATGGCAAGAAAGGAGGTGACTGATGAGATCACAAGTAAAAGAGAAGTATGGAAGAAAAAGACATGCCGCGCCGACCCCAAATAAATTGGGATATCTAAGGGCTGGGGAACAATTATCCTAGTATCAATAATTGCAATTTCAAAGCAATGGCGGCGCGGTTGGCGCAGTGGCTGTGCGATCGACTGCTGCGTTGCGGGTCGCGGGTTCGATTCCCGCACGGAACAAATATTTGTATGACCTACAGGTAGTTGTTCCGGGTCTGGCTGTTTGTGTATGCGAGTTTAAACGCACTCACGATACAGGAGAAATTCCTAGTGTGGAGCAACGAATTAAAAAAAAAAAGAAGTTGCTCTTTGTGAAAATAAGGAAGAACTACTCGTCCCCGATAATCAAGAAAGATTGGACGAGTTTTATAATCATGTTATTAAATAAATTCAAATAAATAATAAGTTTCTTCATTCAGTTTAAACCGGCTCACGGTGAAACAACCACAAAACACTCAATCTTTTTTATCAGTGGTGACCTCTTAAAGTGTATTTTAATTAATGCGTCTTTTTTATGAGGCACCTAAATAAGACTTCAGTCTCATTTACATAAGCTCATTTTAGCCGATACAGAATCCGCGAATATACTTTTATTAACCAGTATTTAAAAAAATGTATCATAAATCCTCATGCACGCATTACATCAGGTAAGATCGAGGTCAAGAACAGAGTGCCTAGTGTGAGTTTGTTTTACGCTAACGCGATCGACACGTTTATGACGTTCGAGCCTCCGATTGGCCCGCTCCAAGCTCTTAACCAATCAGAGAGCCAAACGCGGCAAACTTTTCGATCGCGTTAACGTAAAAACAACTCACACTCAACGCACTGGTCCAGAAGTCAACATAAAAAAACGCTCCTACATTTTTTAAATGTCTTATAATATAAGGTGAAAGGGACACCGATGTTAAACCGGGCATCACGTGTACACATCAATTCATAATTCTGAATTCCAACACAGAAATTTTTCATCGGTTATTAAAAAAAAACAGCGGTTTCCTGCAAAACTGCAATCAAAATATCTATACTAATATTATAAAGAGGAATGATTTGTATTTATGTATTGTATGTAATGAATAAACTTAAAAACTACGGGACCGGTTTGGAAAATTTTTTCAGCAATGGATAGCTACATTATCAGCGAGTAACATGGGCTATATTTTTGGGAATGAGGGTGGTGTACAAATCTATAACGATGGTAAGGTGGTAGCAACGGGTGAGTTTTGGAACAATTTAATTGACATTTATTATGTGCTTGAAAATTGTGCTTATTGTTTATCGAATAAGGGTTGTATATCGTAAATAATAGTTATGAGTTATGGCATCAAAGACTTGGTCGTAAATCAAAGTTTGTCGAATTAAAAAACAAACAAATGTTTTATGACATTGAGCAAATAAATCATGTTAAACCAAAAGATAAAATTTGTGAAGCTAGTATAAACGGAAAACAAGCATGCTTAGTGCTTACCATTTAATAAGTCAAAGGCAAAAAAAAAACATAAAACGATCTCTACTCAATGTGCATTCAGATGTGTGTGGTCTCATCACTCCTTCAACACTTGGCGGTAAAAACTAATTTGTGATATTTGTCGATGAATACACGCACTACCTATTTAATTACCCATAAATCTGACGTTTTTGCTATATTTGAAGAGTATGTGGCATAAGATTATGTGGCGTATGTGTGTGTGATTTATATTATATATTAGTTATTATTGTTATGTTATTATTTGTTAGGAAACCTACTGAGGATGTTTACACTAAAGCTCAAGTCCGGACGAGTGCATACCATCTAGTACATTAAGCATCCAATGAGATTTTTAATAGGGGCCTTTGTTGTAACTCTATTGTTCAATGCGGCAAAATCAACTTTATTTTCTATAGGAAATTACATTATAGTATACTTATTCAAAATCATATCAAAAAGATTTTCTATAGGCGTTTTTATAGTTCTACAATCTTTCATTTCAAACTTTTCTAAGACTGTTTTTATGTACATTATCTGGTCTAATGTTACTTTGTTTTCATACCTGTTAACTTTAATTCCCAAGAAACAACAAATTTCTTTCAAGTCTACCATTTTGAACTTGTTCATTAAATAGTTTTTGAAACTATTCATGGTATTTATATTAGCAGTTGAAATAACTAGATCATCGACATAAAGTACAACATAAATGTTTTTAAGAATGTCTCCCGTATCCAGAAAGAATATGCATCGATCAGCTGATGAATATCGGAAACCTTTCTCAATTAAAGCTTGTTCATACATTTGGAACCAACAGCGTGCAGACTGTTTTAATCCATACAACGCTTTATTTAATTTGCATACTAAGTTACTTTTATTTGGAATTCCTTTAGGAGATTTCATATAATTATATCTCTTCCTTTAACATTCCATTCAAAAATGCAGTTTTGACATCCATGTGGTCAACTAGCAAATTATATTGATTTGCAAAAGCTAATATGAATCTGAAACTTGTGATTCTTGCAACAGGTGCAAACGTTTCATTATAATCAATCACATATTCCTGGCAAACCGCAAGCAACTAAACGCGCTTTGGACTTTATGGGTTTTCCAAACTCATCATTTTTTACAGTATGAGATATAATGGAAGATATATAATGGAACATTTAACAATTAAAAGAAATTTATTAAACCATTTGATGGAGACAAATTAAGTGTCTGGACACTTAGAATAATTTGAAGTGCTAAAAGTGACCGATGAAGATGCTCCTACTGACTTGGACGCTGAGTGACACAAAAAGCAGAGCATCGCTAAAAACACGATAATCGAATATCTGTCCGATTCATTTTTGGGGCTTACAAGTGGTAACACTTTTGCAAAAGAAATTTTCAAAAAACTGGATGCCATTTACGAGAGAAAAAGCATAGCAACTCAATTATCTCTGAGAAAAAGATTATTGGACTTGAAGTTGAAAGGAGAAAATTCATTGATGAATTATCATTTTCAGGAATTCGACGATTTACTAATCGAATTAATGGCTGCTGGCGCAAAATAAGAAGAAGTGGATACAATCACACACCTATTTCTAACTTTACCGAAAAGCTATGTTGGCGTTGTTACTGCGATTGTTAATCTGGCAGAGGATAACCTAACCTTAACCTTTGTGAAACCAGATTGCTAGATCATGAAATAAAACTGATCAATGAAAGACGCGATACTAGTTTAAAAGTTCTTCAGGCAGAAACCACAAAACAACAAAACGGAACATCATTTCATGGAAGAATTCCAATAAAAGGAGGCCAATCCATCAGAATCAGTCGAAAACTTTTAATCGACCGATTAATAAAATGAAAAATATTAAATGCCATTGCTGTGGTAGAAACGGTCACATGCAAAAGAACTTTTATTATAATAAAAGAACCCGGTCCATTCTAACAACAATAACAAGACAATCCAAACTATAAGTATACAAGTCTTCCATGCTGTAAAATTATTGTACTTAAATCATTAAAAGAGATGGACATCTAAAGTAACCACATGGGACGGTCCACAGGGCAAGCGGCGCGTGGGTAGACCGCACACGCGCTGGGAGGACGACATTAGAAAAGTCGCTGGATCGCACTGGATTTATGACGCCAGAGACAGAGACAAATGGAAATCTTTGGAGGAGGCCTTCACCTGAGAGGGGTCCATGCATGCAAAAATTAAAATAGTAACCTGAATATTAATAATTACCTACATTATAATATAATTGATTATTCCAATTTTTTTTCTATCAGATACATGTATAATATTTTTTTTTTATATATTTTTAATTTTATATTCTTCAATATTTCAAAGGACATAATAATCAAGCATGAAATTTGAAATTTAAATATTGTGAACAATTATTTTGTAAATGCATGGAATAAAAGGCTTTTTTATTTTTATTTATTTATTTATTTAAATCATTAAATAGCGCTCTCGCAATTTTGGCGGCAATAAACCATTTTCTGCAATATGCGCCTCATTCAAAATATCAGATGGAGTAGATTCCATAATAATATCAGATTCCTCGCTTGAACTTATATTATTATTTTGTTTGTAAATAGCAGGCGCAAAATCTTGATGTCAATCGTGCATCTTTGACGTTTCAAATATGAAAATGGCGCGAATTTGCAAATGGCGCCACATGCACGTGGTGATAATTAGAACTACATATTTCGTCTCATTTACTCTTTAGTATTAAAGTGAGACAAACGTATTGAGAAAAATTCGGTTCGATCAGTCAGCTTACTTATTCTCGTAATGTGAGACTCCTTGGTTGAATTCTTATAATATTTTTATGGAAATTAAAAAAAAACCGTAAAGAATACGCACGCTGCTATACAAAGGGGCGTGCGGTAAAATAGGTAGGTACTTAGGTGAGAGTACCTATCTTAACGCACATTCCGTTGCTGCGTGCGTAATTTTTAACTTTCGAACAATGTATACAAGCGTCGTAAATGCGTTTTTTGAGCAAATGTGTTGAAAAAAATATTTCAAGAATTCCACCAAGGAGTTTCACATTACGAGAATAAGTAAGCTGACTGATCGAACCTCTTTCGAAGCACTTTTTCTCAATACGTTTGTCTCACTTTAATACTAAAGAGTAAATGAGAAGAAATTACATTCGTCTACTCGTTTGTAAAAACCAACTTACCGCACTAGTATCATAAATTAAATAATTTATGAATTTAATAATCAATAAATTTTATGGAAATAAGAAAAAAACCATAAAGAATACGCACGGTGCTATACATCGGGGTATGCGGTAAAATAGGTACTTAGGTGAGAGTACCTATTTTACCGAACGTTCAGTTGTATGGTGCGTATTTAAAATAAGTAATTAATTTTATTTATTTTGGTCATTGCCTATGTAGTCCCATTGTCCTATTGTTAAGAAAAATATTTGTTGACTTGCCTTTTCTGTGATTTGAATTTTCCATATTATTTTTGTGTCATTTAAGTACACCTTTGAATTAAATATGTAGGTTTTTTAAATCATTAAAATTGAGAAAACAATAAATTTATGTATTATATAGGGGTGTATTTTTATTAATATCAAATGAGGTTAAAATTAGGTTGTCATATTAAATGATTAAAAACTTAAGAATAAAATATAATAAGAATAACGCCTTACCTTACAAAAGGACACCATTCGCTTTACAAGCTTCAATCCACAACTGGTTCCAACGAGTTCGATATTTAGTAAAAAAAGCCGAATTATCAAAACTACACTGGAACAGTGTTTCTAATTCACTGGTACAATTAAATTATCATTTGATTATAATATGGATTTATTTTGATCGATTTGACATTTCGTCGTAATGATCGATTTGACGCGAACGCAGACACGACTGCGCAGTGGCAGTGACTGCCTTGAAGATCACTCGTGAATAGAAGCATGGTTCACAAGACCACGCTTTTATACTATACTATGCCTGATAAGGGTGCTCTTATCAGGCACAGTATACTACAATAGCTTTATTTTTTTAATTAGAACAGGATTAAAATTTGAATGCCATTTTGGTTTGTCAATTTATTTTGTTTTGAGTTCTCGTGGAGGTTTTTTTTCGTTTCCATTAAAATCCAACGGATTTTAATGCAGTTTTCAGCAATAGATAGAGTGAGTCAAGAAGAAGGTTTTTAGGTATTTATAACATTGCACCCGTGTAGATGCGGGGCGGTTCGCTATATATTTATAAAATATCATCTCGCCTATATTTACCAAGCGGGTAAGTATAAGCAATATAGGTGCCTTTATTTTGACCCATGATATACAGAACGAGCTAATTCCTATATGACCAGTTCGTCATAAAGACTTAAGGCTACGCTCAGTGCCGTGTTGACGGTGCGTTCGTGTTCCACGCGCGCCTCAAAGAGATGTCAGCAACAGGGAGGGGCCCGCAAGGGCCGATGCCTGCCAGGGCTGCGGGACTGTTCGAAAGAGATACCGCGGCACTGGAACACAAAGGGCAAGGAAGGAACATGGATGGGTTGTTTTAGTCAGTACAAGTCTGACATTCCCTTCCGCTCCGACCTGAGCGGGAGAAGACATATGATGATTTTCCATTCGAAAAAAAAGAAAAAAAGGCTACGCTCAGTAACAATGTTAAAAATCCGTACTTTTTATTCACTTATTTATTTACAGGCACACACAAGATACTTAACAGGACATTGCATTAAGATCCTTAAATATACCGTGTGCGTTTCGACCGCGCTGCCACGGCGATATTTAAAAAAAAAAACTATGCCAAGATTATGTAATAACATGTAAAAGTTGATTCCCAAAACCATAAATTTGTCAAAGTTATGGTTAAAAACTTATAAGTGGTTGAACGTGGCCGCGCCATTTAAACGCGGCGAACCGCGCGGCCACGGAAATCTTTAAAACTAAGCTTTGCAGAGACCCGAAACTAAGGTTTTTTTTTTGTGTTTATCTGCGATCAGCCCTGGGCTATGAGAAGATTTGTTGCATGTCGTCCTTATCGTGTCGAAGAGGCTCCTCAGCAGGAGACTTCATTCCTCACCGTCTGTCATCAATTCCCTGTATATCATGGCGTTTCAGTTGTTTTATGTAGCTAATATTTGTCAATGCAGTTGCTAGGGCATTTGGGTGATTTTCCAGCCGAGTTCTGTACATAATCCTTGTTAACTTTATCTCCTCCTTTACTGTTCTTATGTTCATCGCTTCATGGATCTCAGCGTTCGTCACAAACCATGGTACATTTGCTATGGTTCTTAGGATACCATTTTGCATCCTTTGCATGATATTTAAACTGGAGTCGCATGCACTTCCCCATAGTTGCAGTCCATACGTCCATATTGGCTTCAGGATCATTTTGTAAATTAGGAGCTTATTGTCAGTGGAAAGTTTGGAGTTACTTACCATTAGCCAGTAAATGTTTCTGAACCGCATGTTTAGCTCATCTCGTTTTGAGTTGATGTGTTTCTTCCAGGTCAGCCTTTTGTCCAGGTGCATACCCAGGTATCGGACTGAGTCACACTGTGGTAGAGTGATGTCGTCCATTTTTTTTCGTGCAGCTTCCCTTCCTGAGCGTAAATGTTATGTGCATGGATTTTGTGGCACTGGCCTTTATTCGCCATTTCTGGAGCCATTCAGTCACCTTGTCAAGGTTATTCTGCAAAATAGCGGAGGCGACAGATGGGTCCCTGCTGCTTGTAAGTAGTGCAGTGTCGTCGGCAAATGTAGCCGCCCTTTTGCTTCGGGGAGGTCAGCAGTGTAGATGGTGTACAAGACGGGACCCAAGACAGATCCCTGTGGAACTCCCACCATTATATCATGGATATTGGACAGCTCTCCGTCTTCTCTCACCCGGAAGATTCGATCTGCCAGGTATGACTTCATCAGTAGGTAGATACTATGGGGTAGAAATGCCTTTATTTTATATAGTAGGCCTTTGTGCCACACCTTATCGAATGCAGCCTGGATGTCTAAAAACACGGCAGAGCAGTATTCTTTGTTTTCAAAGGATGATCGAATTTTGTCACACACCCTATGCACTTGTTCTATGGTAGAGTGCTGTTGTCTAAAACCGAATTGATGCTTAGGTACGATATGATTTTCATTGAGTATGGGTAATATTCTACTCATGAGGATCCTCTCAAACATCTTGGACAGTACAGGCAAAAGGCTTATGGGTCTGTATGATGTGGCTTCCTCCAGGGGCTTTCCAGGCTTGTGAGTCATTGTCACTATGGATACCTTCCATAATCTTGGAAAATATTGCACTCTAAGCACGCTATTGAAGAGAGTCACCAGGAACACTAGTGCCTTTCTGGGGAGTTGTGTGATAATTTCTTTAGTGATGAGGTCGAATCCAGGGGCTTTTTTATTTTGTAATTTATTTATGGTTCTTTTCAGCTCCTGTACCGTAACTGGCCTTGGTGGGGTGGACAGTTGTAGATCTTGCTGCAGTGTACTTTCAACTTCATTATCGAACTCTACATTGTTGCTTTCATTCGGTGTAAAGATGTCGGCTAGGTGTTTTGTAAACATGTTCGCTTTTTCTGTACTTGTCCTAGCCCATCCAGAGACAGTTCTAATGGGACATTTGTATTGTTGTGGTCTGATCAGCGCCTTTGTACATTTCCAGAGTGAATGGTCTGTTGATTTTGTGGCCGTTATTATGAAGGTTATTTTGAAGCGTGGCATTATTCACATTGTCTATTAAGTTTTTTAATTCTCTAATAGCTCTGTTAAGTGCAGTCTTGTCGCTTTTGTGTCTAGTTTGATGCCATATTCGACGCAACCTTCTTTTCTCTAATATTTTGTGTTTGACTTCGAGAGGTAGATTTCCAGCCACTTGACAATTTTTCGTAGGAATGGGCGTGTTAATCCAACAAGCCTTTTGAATTAGGTTAGTAATGTATTGAGTGGCTTCATCTATCTCGTCAGGTGTCTTCAACGATATTTTCAGTTCGATATTTTCTTCAATGTAATCTTTGAAGCCTTTCCAATCAGTGAGGTTGTTGTACAGGGTTTCAGGTTTGTCATGATGGATGATCATCGTACTAATAGTTAGGAAAACAGGCGTGTGATCAGAGTTACTGTCTAGACAAGACTCACAATTGAGGTAATTCCTCGAGAGTCCCTTTGTTATGAAGAAGTCCAGTAAGTCCGGTTTTTTATTTGGATCCGTAGGCCAGTAAGTTGGTTCTCCAGACGAGATACTGTTGAGGTTGTTTTCTTCAAGGCTTAGCTTTAGTTGCCTGCCTCTAGTTGTTGTTAGCCTTGAGCCCCAATATGTATTTTTGGCGTTCCAGTCCCCACCAGCCACAAATTTTTCCCTTAGTGTAGCGAAGTAATCTGTAAAGTTTGTTGCTTTTACCTGTACAGTGAGCTTCAGAGACGAGTACAACATCAAGCTGGTTATTGTATATCAACAGTTCTAATTCAGTCTTGTTTGTAGAAAGGCCATTAATATTCCAGGTGCCCACTCTCAGTGCAGTCATTTTGATATTTTTTCGACTAGGGTGGCTATGAGGCTCAAGAGAATGCCCATTTGTTGTAGGATTAATTCGAATTTGTCTGATTGTTCTATAAGTAATTCTTCTATTTTGTTATTCAGGCTAGTTGTAGTAGTTGGCTGGAATTCTTTCTTTTTAAGTGTATCCGAGAAGAGACATTTTTCTTGTGTTTCTTCAAGAGGTTGTGATCGAGAGTCTATTGGGTCAGTCCTGCTTGGCACTTCTTGTGTTTTAGTTTTCAAGGTTAGATTCCTAGCCATACGTCTCGTTAGGATTTCTTTATAAACTTCGCAGCCTTTATAATTGGCCGGGTGTGCGCCTTGGCAAAGGGCGCATATCGCTGGTGTGTTGCGGTCTTTCTTTGGGCAGTCTGCGGTTTTATGCCCTTGGGCACACTTAACACATCGGTATGGTCTCATGCAATAGTTTTTAGAAAGACCATATTGCTGACACCTTTGGCATTGTGGCAACGTTGTTTTTTTTTGGATTTTCGACTATAACTGACTGATGTAATATATATTTAATGTCTTTCACTGCTGCGTTGTTGGTACCTGGTTCGATATTAACAAAAAATGTGGAGGTTGGTTTTTTGTCTGGTTCAAACTTAGAGTTTATAATTTCACCGTGGACTTTGTTTCCCGTTTTTTCGACTTCTTCTTCAATTGCACTATGTGGAGTTGTGTGGTGTAGGTTTTTTATGATTACTCTGTAGCAGCGTTGGTTTTTACGTTGAACGTATGCCCTATAAGGCCTTTGTTTCGAACTAGGGTGATGACATTTTTGTATATTTCTATGTCCATGCAGACTACTCTCAGTTGATTTCTGTTGACAATCTTTATTGTGAAACAGTCTTTGTCTATTGTAGACTTCAGCAATTCTACGAGTTTGTTGACGTCTTCAACTTCATATAATATTATAGGAGGTGGTTTGCTAGGTCGTTTTTCGATTGGCTCCTTCATGGGTTCTTTAGGATCAAGAGGTAACTCGCTAAATCTATTGCTAGTTATGATTTTTTCTGGCGAGGGGGACTGTAGTTTTTGTCGTTTTCGCTTTTGCTTTATGGTTCCAGGAACCCTTTGCCAGTTTGGTGGTTTTGGTACAGACTCTTCAAGATTATTGTCTTGTAATATTGTGGTAGTTTCTAACTGGGAAGTGTTTCCCAGCGACGAGCTTCTAGTTCGTATGAACAGACTAGGATGGAAGGCCTGTTGAATATATCGTTTTCCAGCAGCATTCACTGGAATAGGATCCTGGTTACCCACTCCTGCACAGTCTTCGGTAACATGATCCATAGTTTCCGGGGTAATTTAAGATTTTATGTGGTAACACTGAATTGTAGATGGCATCCCTTTTGACATTGACATTTTAATAAAGGTTTGAAACTTTGAAGGTGTCAAAAAATTATGAATCCAAATGTGGGTATATCTTTCTCACTATTAGAATCTTTCACTGTTAGAAGTATGTTTGATTAAGGATTTTGTCGTTTCTAGGATATGAAGTCACTAGATAACGATAACAAAGTTTTCGAAACACTTCAACTACACTTTAACAATGTTTTAGGGCACTACTTCACAGTATTTGCCACAATACGCCAATACGTTATCGCCTATATCTCGCTGAAAAAGCATCGCAGACATCTGAAGTTTTTTGTAAAACACAGATTTCAATTTTTCGAAGTATTTAAAAATACAACAAAAAATCCTAGGCTTATATTTCAGGAACTCATAATATTATCTTCAATACGAAAAACGAAAATATATTATGAAAAAAAAATTGTTTTGCCTATTATCAATAGTTCTACATATGAATGGTTGTTGTTTACAAATAAGATCTAGCTAATACTTACTTTCTTTGATAGATAATCACGACTTATTTTTACGTGATACCGTACTACAACTCCTGAAATATAAACCTAGGATTTTTGTTGTATTTTTACATACTTCGACAAATTGAAATCTGTGTATTACAAAAAACTTCAGACGTCTGCGATGTTTTTTCGGCGAGATATCGACGATAACGTGTTTTTCAACCGTTTCAATCGCACCGCGCGGTCGAAACGCACACAGTATACCTAATCAATAAAAAAAAAGCTTTTTGTTTTTTTTTTTATTTGATGGGTGGGTTTTGTTTGGTGTGGAGTGGCTATTACCACTTTTAGTTTTTTACAACTTTCTATAAATTCTACTACATCCACTATCTTACATCCAATCAAAGTTAAATAAAAAACAAAATGGCTGGTTCCAGTAAAAAAGTATGAAACATGAGTTTCAGAATTTACAAAAGGGGTAAAATGGGGGATGGCAAGTGAAAAAGTCTAACGTCGACGCGGATGCCGTCCACATTGTAGGCACATATTTTTCTGTTGCTTTCTTCTTATGTGTCTAAAGGTGTGTACACTCATTGTTAATTTAATATGACGCTGGTAAAGTGCATGCTAATCTGTGTGTTGTGGTGTCTGTGTCTACACTAGATGTATAGATAGAATAAGTACCTAATAACAACAACATCATACATTTATTTCGAGGCAACTTTGGTCCATAGATATATGACCTTACAGACTAACATACATATGATAAAATATAAATCGTGTTATTAAGAAGAAGCATAATAAGTAACAACCCCTATAGTAAATCCATAAAACGTACAGACGTAATTATTTGTATTTGCGTAAACCCATATCTTGTCATTTATCTGGAGAGAAAGTGAAGAGAGAGATGGATGAGCTTATATGTATGATATAATTATGATTTCAGCACTAGCTGATGATCTTAGCAGCTCGTATAACTTCGACCAGCTGAGTCGGATCTCGTTTTGAAATTGGAACTGGTCCACGATCAGACCTTATTTATTTTTTTGATTAACAAAATGTGTGGGTATTTTTATTTAACTTCAGCACAGCACTTGATACCTAAAAATTGGCCATGGGCCCAAGCTACTACTAGCTTGAGCCGATGGCCAAGTTAAATAGGTATAAGTAGGTATGCATACGTTCATAGGCATACAAAAACAACTCTATCTCATACATTTTGTTAATCAGAAAATAAGTAAGGCCTGGCGGTCTTAGGTCTTGCTCTATAGGGGCTAGATGTCTCAGCTCACCCGCTGTAGCAACACCAACATGAAACGAAGCTTGGTACTGTTGTACCAAACTTCGTTTCATGTTGCTTTCATTCACTCATTAAAAAAGTTAGGTAGCTCGTTAATTTTAAATAATAATCTTTCTAACCAAAAATAAAGAAATTTTATCGCGTGGTTTTTCCGTAGTGCGGAATTTTTGCAAAAACAGGAACTGTAAAAAAAAAGACAGGGTAAAATTATTGAATATTTACTTAATTATGTTCTTAATTAGGAAAATTCGCGAATAACGTGTACATTGTCCTACTCCTATGACGTACTTGGGCACATATAGAATTCGTGTAGGCATAATTATAATTGGTTATTACACAATGGGGCTTGATCATTGCGTCAGACAGCTACTTACAAATAAACAAGCTCTGTCGTACTGCACCGCTAACTAATTGACCGAGAAATGAGACATGCGTATTAGGTAAGTTGAAATTATGATACACCTATTTTTCTTAAGACTTTGAAGTTCAGAGAACGCAGAACTCTAGCACTGAAAACGGGGTATTCCTCAAAGCGCAATTATTTTTGAGCGCAATAGCGCCTTTGAAAAAATTGAATTTGTGAGCGCAACTAATGATAATGGTTGCCTTTCGAGGAATAATTTACTTGCGCTTAGTTGGTTGCGTTCAAAAATACTTGCGCTTTGAGGAATACCGCCTGAAAACGTAAGAGCAAACCCAATGAAACCTTCTTGACAAAACCCTATACTTTACAGTTAGGTACACCATACCGTGTGTAAGTAGGAAGTTCACCAACTAAGTATAGTACCTACACGATCTTCATCACTATCTTATATATCACGATCGCAAAACTGAAGACCGACCATGGCAGGATCGTATCCGCCAAACCTGAGCTTTTGAGGGAGATCGAGAGGTTCTATGGGCAGTTATACACGTCAACCAGTGAACCTGTTGTAGATCTAGCAAACGACCCAAGAGCTAGACTAACCCGACACTATACCGAAGACATCCCGGACGTCAGCCTGTACGAGATTAGGATGGCTCTGAAACAGCTTAAAAACAACAAGGCACCGGGTGATGACGGAATTACGGCCGAACTCCTGAAGGCGGGTGGAAAACCGGTACTTATGGCCCTTCAGAAGCTGTTTAATTCCGTCATACTCGAGGGGATTACGCCACAGGCATGGTGCAGAGGTGTGGTGGTACTCTTCTTCATAAAGGGCGACAATGCCCGGCTGAAGAACTATAGTCCCATCTCACTTCTGAGCCATGTCTACAAGTTGTTTTCAAGAGTCATCACGAATCGTCTCGCGCGCATGTTTGACGATTTTCAGCCTGCCGAACAAGCCGGTTTCCGAAAAGGCTTTAGCACCGTAGACCACATACATACGCTGCGGCAGGTTATACAGAAGACCGAAGAGTATAACCTGCCTCTCTGTTTAGCGTTTGTGGACTACGAGAAAGCCTTTGATTCGATCGAGACTTGGGCTGTACTGCAGTCTCTCCAACGGTGCCAAATCGACTATCACTGTACATTGAGGTGTTGAAGTATTTGTACAAAAACGCCACCATGTCACTTCAGGACCAGACCTCGGAACCTATCTTTCTGCAGCGAGGTGTGAGACAGGGAGACGTCTCCAAAACTGTTCACCGCTGCACTGGAGGATGTCTTCAAAGTTCTGGACTGGCGAGGGCTAGGCATCAATGTCAATGGCGAGTACATCTCTCACCTTCGGTTTGCCGACGATATTGTGGTTATGGAGGACATCAGTACAATGCTCGATGACCTCAATAGAGCTTCTGGAAGAGTGGGTCTTAAAATGAACATGGACAAAACCAAGGTCATGTTGAATGCCCATGTAACACCCACTCCTATCAAGATCGGAGACTCTACAATCGAAGTTGTAGACGATTATGTCTACCTGGGACAAACGGTCTAGTTACGTAGGTCTAACTTCGAGAAAGAGGTCAATCGTCGAATCCGACTCGGCTAGGCAGCGTTCGGGAAGTTGCGTGGTATCTTCTCGTCCAACTTACCGCAGTGTCTCAAGACGAAAGTCTATGACCAGTGTGTGTTGCCAGTGATTACATACGGGACCGAAACGTGGTCGCTCACAATGGGCCTAATTAGAAAGCTTAAAGTCACCCAAAGGGCAATGGAGAGGGCTATGCTCGGAGTTTCCTTGCATGATCGAATCGGCCTCCCACTACTCCCTCCCACAACAACCTTCATCAGGTCATCGGTCCACCCGATGACCTGATGAAGGTTGCAGGGATCTGCTGGATGCGAGTCGCACGGGATCGGTGTGGCGACACTTGGGGGAGGCCTATGTCCAGTAGTAGGCGTCTTTTAGCTGAATGATGGGAATGAGTATTACTGCCATAAATTACGGTACGGTGGTAGAATTGTAGATACCGTTTTTGCAACATTTTCATTGATGCTCCGGTCCTATTGGTCGTAGCGTGATGTTATATACATTTGAAATGGTTTAGACAAAAAATTATTTCTCATTTCTAACTACATGGCGTTGACATCGAATTATTATTTTATTATTAGATATTATTTTTTATTATTAGATCGCGCTAATGGTTTCTATCGCGCTCGCGACGTAAGCGTTGATTGAGTTTTGTATATAAACCTACTTGTATACCTACGTGACCTGATACTTACTAAGTACCAAGTACAAAACATACCAACAACATAACTGCCAAAATTTGGGTGTTCTGTATACATTTGCGTACCCCTTCAAAGATATAGGCGCGATATTACGTTTTGGAATTGTGTCAACAATACATAACCAAGCGATTGCAGCAATAGCGGGCGATTTGCAATGGTTCATTGAAGAGTCCCATTCTTTATCTACGAACATTTTCACCAAAATCTTATCACACCACCGCAAAAGATCTTCTTCCAAACAGAAAAATATAATCAGAAATTGTTAACAAATGTGAACTATACATATCTGCGTACCCGTTCAGAGCATACAGGCGTGATGTTACGTTATGAAATTGTGCAAAAAATAAGCTTCCCCATGGGTGCAAAGTAACGCAGTTTAGAATGTTTCACCTTGTAATCGCAACAGACTGGAATCGTATGATCCGTTGACTGAACTTGATAAATACCTTAATCCATTGCTGACGCATAGTCCGATCAAATTAAGCCGAATATGGGCAATTAGAGGAAATAATTCGTGTAGTTTTGCAAATTGGTACAGTTATACCTTGCGGTATCCAGATGAACATACTAAAAGTCCTCAAGGGTGGGGGGTGTGCTGAGGGTGTAGGGGGGGGTTGAAGGTACCTTTTTTCAGGTTTTTGCTCATATCTCAAATACCATTAGGAATAGTATTGTGAGTACTTCAGATAAAAGTCTCTACATTCAATTTTCTACTTTGGTCATATTTATTTTTGCTCTACGATCAATATTTTAGGAGCTGTGGTGGCTGTGAAGTTAGGGCCTGTCAATTTGTAAGTTGCTTAAGAAAATATATTTTATTTTTGTTAATTTTTTCTTGCCTTTTTTTTTTTAATCCTGAAATATCTATTTTATTATTTATAACAAGGACTCCCTATATCAATTTTCAGACCTCTAGCACCAAATTTGCGGAAGTCTCATACAAACTTCCATACCCTAGTTTAAAGGGTTGGGGGGTAAAAATTCCAAGTTTTAAATTATATTATTTTAAGTGTTATTAATTTATATATACATATTAATAATAATAAGTTTATTAATTTAAGTTTTTTGTTGTTTATGTACTAATACTAGCCTACATGCCAAATTTCAGCTTTCTAGGACTTCGAGAATTTTGAAAAATCGACGCTGTTTTCTTAAATCATCTATTTTTATCTCTCTGTTAAAACTTACACACCCTATAACTCCTAAGGTATTAATCGTAGAGCAAAAATAAATATGGTAGAAAATTTTATGCAGAAACTTTTATCAAAAGTACTTATAATGCTATTCCTACAGATATTCGAGACGTGAGCCAAAACCTGAAAAAAGGTACCTTCAACCCCCACCTATACCCTCAGCACACCCCCCACCCTTGAGGACTTTTGGTATGTTCATCTGAATACCGCAAGGTATAACTGTACCAATTTGCAAAACTACACGAATTATTTCCCCTGATTTTATTAATTTTCCTATACTAGCAGCAGTTATATATAATACCTACACTAACATAAAAACGAAGACGTGTTTTGTTGAAGACTGAAAGATTCTGCTTACACTGTTTGCTTACCTCTCGTGAAGCGTGAAGAGTTCAATGTGTATTAATTAACGCCATCTATAAAGAGTATACAGAACCCGATATCCCGTCAAAAAGGTTAGTCCGGTGAAGTTCAAAGTATCAAAACTAGATGGCGCTTTTTTAATAAATGAAAAGGAGGTTTCTTGGTTTCCTTCAGGGTGGTCATGGGATAAAATTATAATAAAAGTACTCTAAAAGGTAAAAAGATTAGTTAGTTCTTTTTGTATGGATCCTGACATTAATCATAGCAGTGTCGGTCGCTGATACATACGATGCAAAGAGTTCTACCTCTTAGACCTTAGTGATGCTGCTCGGTTAAGAACCAGCTGTTAAGATTTGAACCACGAACGACAGAAAGCTCCTCTGTGGGAATGGTGGATGTGTCAGGTGAGCTGTGAACTTCTGGCTATCCAAATAGGTCATACAGCCACCTGACAATAAGAGTGGCTGCAGCCGTAGAATAGAATAGAATATAATATTTATTTATTTGCTTAGAATGTAGGTATTTACAATAAGGTGGTTACAATAATACTATGGAAGCCTAGTACATTCTACCATTTTGGCATGCAAACATTGATGCAGATCATCATCAATCAAACATATCACCTATATGTATAATATAAAGGCGAAAGTTTGTATGTAATGTCTGTATGTTTGGTACTCAAACGACTTAACGGTTTTTGAGGAAAAATGGTATCAAGATAGGTTATATGGTGGATTAACATATAGGGTACTATTGAACCCGGAAAAATACGATGTTCCTGTGGGATGATCCAATAACTCAAATATTTTTTCCCGAATTTTGACTTATAATCCGTCTTATTGGCGACCAAAAGTATTAGGTCAGCATAAATTCAATGTCACCTATATATTCACCGCGGGTAACACCGCGGGCGCAGCTACTAAAAATATAAAACATTGGCACACTACTAAAATTTATCATTTAGAAAATCCGAAACGGAGTAATAACATTTAATTAATAGAAGTTCAGTAAGCTTCTTTTTGAACATTTTTACAGGTTACACTTTTATACAATTAGGAATGTGGTTAAAAATAGTCGGTGCCATACCAAAAACACTCTTCCTCAACAAAGCAGTTCTATAACCACCTGTGCGTAACAAATTTTGGTATTGAGATCGCAAATTTCCATCTCGGTATCTGCTTTCCGATAATGTTCTGAAAATAGCTAGTACACCTACATCATACTTACTAGGACTTCATAGACACACACAGGATAGTTCTTAAGGTTTTTATAAACTAAAATAAAAACAAAGAGTTAAAACTATTTCCTGGAGTGTCTGATTTCATAATACCTGCATATTATAATCTTCTCAAAGGTTTTTCCCCGATAAAGTTTTTACTTCATACTTAAGCTACCTCATGTAAATGTAAATTAGATAAAATGATAAAATCTTTAATAGAATGTTTTTATAAGTTTTCAATGCTAATTTTCAGAATATATCTACTACAACAGACTGAGAAGTTTTTGAAGTGAAAACTTCTTTTGGCTCACCGCACATTTTTTCGTAGGAAGTTAGTTAGGCTGATCCGTCACGGTCTGAGGTGAAAGGTTCGATCGGGTGAACTCGGGACCGCCAAGTGTACCCGAGCGAAAAAGATACAGACAGCTATTTTCACTTCTGCCGTGAGGTCTTAATTCTTTAAATTTTCCTAATAACTCTGCATCTCTGAAGCAATGCCACTACCTACAACTACAGGTTATTGATGAAATTCACAAAAGTATTCATGTCGGATTTATTCCATCAGGCTCGTACATCATGTGGGCAGACGATGGGTTTCGTACAATGAAAACACACCGGGTGCGATACACTGTTTCTATTAAACTAACAAATCAAAAGTATTGTATTGAAATTACACTTAAACACAATAACACGAGACACAATTAATCAGGGTACAGTTCCAGGACGCCTCAACTCCACTGCGATCAGACACTGAATGTCGTTCTCAACTCGAGCTGTGAACATCATGGCTCTGTAGAAGCACGCTGTGGTGTTGGTATATTTGTCAGTAAGGTCGCGTGACGTCACCACCGACGCGCTTGCCATTCATTTTATGTCCGTACCAATGACCGGATCCGACACGGCCATCCTGCTGGCACACGTCCTCGTGTGATGGTAAACATGCAAAAAAATAGTCCGCGACAGAATTTTGTTCCACTCGGTCTCCTGACCAAACTCTAGATTCATCGGGTTGAATGAAAGTAAGGAAATTTTAGATTTTTACTCTACTGTTTTATTTTAACCATATTCGACTCTTTGATTAAATCAAACACGATTAACATAACGTCACAACAACGCCTGTAATCCCCAAAGGGTTTGGCAGAGGTGTACCTAATAAACCTTACACCCACATTTCGCCAGTGATGGTTTAAGTCCCATGTAATAGGGGGCAATCTTCTTGCCATCAACCAGGCACATATCCAAATTCCGTGGATGCTACTAAGAAATTCCTGATGGAAAAACCCAATAGCGCTTTGCCCGACCCGGGAATCGAACTCAGAACTTCATGCTCAGCAGTCTCGCTTGCGACCACTAGACCAACGAGGCAGTATAGGCATATGATGTGTAAAAATTATGAAATTTGAGAACATTGGGCAGTTCCCAAGTTGCAGAAAATATAGGTAACCATTTCTTTGCAACCTTTATTTGGAATGTGTGTTGGTATTTGTTCATAATACGGAAAGGTGGTACCTAGCGGTGGTTTTTTTGGTAATCATTTGGTGTTCCTAAACTCTTTTTAAACGCTTTTTTGTGACAGGTGTGTCGAATGTCGATCGTTACATTCGCAACTAACCATGCGATCAATTTTAAACTACATAGTTTTTTTTTTATCAACCATTGATCTTGAACCATTGCTATAAGGAACTTCAATCAAATGTCTATTTTGATCGTAACAGGTTTATGTAAAAAAATCGAATTATTGATTAAAGGTATAATAAAACGAAGGCCACCGCGACTTAGGTACAGACGGCGGCACATGAAGCTGAACATTTTCAGTATAACTTGGCCTCGCTTTGTATAGATTTTCTGTACAATGAGAGATCCGCATAAACTTGGTACAACGGTTTTGTATAACTTGATTAGTCGCCGTGCGTACAAACAGCAGGGCAATACAAATAGCAGGGGCAAAGCCGGAATCGCTAATAGGACGGAACAACTAAACAGTGTGTTTTTTTTAAGTTGAAATGAATGGCTCGACAAAAAACTGGTCACTTTAAAAGACAACTCACTCTTGACCATAAAATTAAATATCCCAAAATTGTTTAAAAAAGGAGCTAATGATTTTCCATTGTTTGCTCAACTTCAAATAATGGTACGAGTGGTTTTTAAACAATCGACATAAGGTAACAGATGTGTCGCCATCTACGGAAACATTTTTAAGGAATCCTGCTTCCTGAATATAAATAAACACACAGATATATCGACACAGCCTTTAATATAACACAACATTGGTTACGGATGAAAAACTTATGAATTACCTACAAGACTATTTAAACTTAACTTCTATAAATTGGTAACTACTGGGTAAATTTATGTTTAGGGTCTCTATCAATTTCGCGGTCTGAAAACAGAAAATACTAAATTTTCAGCTCAAATTTCTCAAAAACCATAAGGTACTCGTATCTGATAAGTTTTATAATTAACAGTTATATATCATCGCGAAATTGATAGGGACCCTTAAGCCAGGGCGAAATCAGAAACTATTAGAAATAAACCAAGATGCTCAAAAGTGCCATGAACTCATGCGGTATATTTTAGGAATATTCACGAAATCAAAGTCCTTAAAATCTAGTCTAACTGAGTGTTCCAGAAATTCATTCAGACTAGATTTGAAGGAGTTGTTTTGCATGTTCATCATAGTTTCGGTTATCACCCTGAGAAAGCTGACTAAAATCCACAGCATTTAGGTATCGTCCAATAATGCTAAAGGGTACACAGTACTTAGAATAATTGTATTTATTTGTAAGTACATACAAGGTGTAAACAGACTCTTCACGAAGCCGTCAACCAAGCATTATGTACATTAAACTAAGTAACTTTACGCAAAAATTAGTGCTGGGAAACGACTTTCTTTTTTAGGCGGAAAAATCACGTTTTACAGTAGGACTCAATGTAACGCACTCAAAACATTGTGCTGATGGATGGATCGAATAGTAAGGGGATCTTGGAGGTGTTTATAGTAAAAACCTTACATTAAAAACATGTATTTCAAAAAAACTTGCGAAAAATATGGAACTTGGACCCCCAATATCTCCGTAACTAGAAGGTTCCCAGGTACAATAACAATTCATTACAGCATTATTATGTACTAGTAAATTATAACAACATTAACACATTATTTTGTTACTTACAGTAAATAAATTATAATGATTTTAAATAAATTGGTTAGTATTAGTACCAACACCAGCACATCAAGCTACTATCTGTCAAATTTATTTAATAGATTTTCAACTTTATCGCTAAAGCTTTAGGTTCGAGGTTGGTTGGGAAAATTTGACAGTTTCGGGTAGCTTGATGTGCTGGCGGAAAAGTTTACACTTCGGCAATTATTCGTTTTTCTCTGGAAATACGAACGTGCGATGATGTTATGAATATACCGATGGTAGTAGATTACCGAAACGGATAACTTTTCTCGTGTTATGTGGGTACAGTCAACAAAATAATTAACTTACTAAGCTATCAGCAAATTTTTGCCTTTACAGTGCAAATATGTTAAATTCTCGGCTGGTAGCGATAGTATTCTTTTTGCTAACTCTACAACGTAACAGTCACTCATCGTACATAGTATTTTATACTAAAGTATATAACGTCATATTATAATTATATTGGTATCTTATTATGATAGTTAAGTACTTTGAACATTTTACTATATAAATAAATTTATAATAAAGCCTACTTCTAAAACTGTAGGCTTTATTAATAAATAGGTAACATCAAACTATGATTTGACTTTGATTTGATTTTTATTTTTGTAACCCTGATATCCCCTGAGCTTTCAATTACTTATGTAAACCTAGGTTATAATATTAAGTAACGTAAAACACAAAAAATATGATAAGCACATTTGACTACGTACTACATAAAATATAGGAAAAGCCTTTTCCAAAAAGCTTCAGACCTGCCAGCAGTGTTTTTCTGTAAGATACTGACAATAACAATATTTGGCAATCTTTTTGACAGTTAACATTTTAGGACCGAAACCGTCGAACGGTCGAAGGCAACTGTCAAAACGAAAGGAAATGCGAATAAAATTGTTACAGAATAAGGCTGCTGTTGTAGTAAAATCTGTCTTATGATACCGAATACGGTTCTCTTTCGTACAGATTACAAAGTGGAGAAATATTCAACATAATCTAAGGTTAGGTGATCCTGGGCTTGCCCTTCGTGATTATTTTATAGGAAGAGAGGGCCTTTGTTTTGTCTAGCACGGGCAACGTATTACATGACTCCGACATATTATATTCATAGGATTTAAATCTGAGACCGTCATTTTAACAGCCATTTGATAGGTAAAAATGCTTGGTTATCTGTTAATTTCCTATCGGTCAAGAATTCTAAACTGTATCGTGCATACAAGGACACGCTTTTGGTATTACAGCTAACTTGAAGTACTTATTATTTGTACACGGTTTACTTTCCGTGTTGGAAGACCAAAGAAATTGTTTGTCTGCATGACATTATATGTCTTTATGGCACCCGTTTAGTTAAATATCACTTATTTTTAATTAAAAACGTAAGTTCACAACCTTCAATTATTATTAGAATGTAAATCAATAAATATTTTTATTGCTGATAGGAAAATTAAGAAATTGTTTATAACACCTACGCCTAGTCATGCGCTGTTATTCGGAGGCACAGTTGGAGGACAGTGTGTTGTAGTAGCGTTTACATTATTGTCTTCGGCAGTCAGAACACTGCCGTATTTGTGCAAGAACTCAAGAACGACGCCGTTGCTCCATCCGAAGCCGAACTGCACGTTGTACTCGCCACCTCCGCCGAACTTGCCAGGATTCTCCGCATCGTACTTCTCGAACATCTGCTTGTACTCTAGGAAGCCCCAGTGGCAGGACCTCACAAACGTTTGCGCGACTTCCAGGGCCAGTGCCTTCGCCTCCGTCGTTCCGATGTTATCAATAGCGTTCACAACGATGCTCACTTCTGGCGGCCACACGTTCGGGAAGTCCCACTGCTCTCCGCTCCTGATGAGTGATGTGGGTATACCGCCGGGGAAGTCCAGACCCCCCGACTGTTCGAGACTGTTCATAATCCTGGGTCCGTTGTTTTTAAGAAAACTAGAGCTAACGGCATTCTGCCACAGCGGCGCGACGTTGGACGAGTAGAAGTATTTACGATGTATATTGTCCCGGATATCGTAATCGTACCACATTGCGTCTTCTTGGTTCCACAGCACTGCCTCAATGGCGTCCCTAAATTCTGCGGCTAACGCTGCGTACTCGGCAGACTTTTGAATATCTAATAATAAAACATTGAACAGCGCCATGTACTGGAGAGCACCAGCGTAGATACCATTAAGATCAGCAGGGAGGATGTACCTGGTGCGAATGTCAGTAATAGTACCGTTGTTGCTTCCACCCGCTACGATGAACCACCGAGTTGAGAAGTCCCAGCCGCTCTCAGCTGCGCTTTTGGTGTCGATATAGAAATCAACGCGATCTTGTTCAGTCATGCCAATCGTGTTGTTGTAGTCTTCAAAGTACGACTCAGGTCGCGGACCAGCGCTAGGAGCATAATATCTGAGAAGCGTGTGGTTATTGCCGCCTTTTACAACAGTAACAGCTCTGTTTTTCATCCAAAAGTCCAACTCATTTTCCAAATATGCAATATTGTTTCTTATAAAGTCGATATCTTGGGTGTATTGGTAGTAAATAGCGACCATCGCCGTTAGCATAGGTGGTTGACTGCGTTGCTGATAGTACCATCTGCTTCCATTGGGTACGTGACCAAACTTATTCAACAGTTCAATAAGATTTTCAATCATCCCTTTGGCGGTTTCATGCATACCACTAATGAGCAAGCCTTCGATTATCCAGTAAGAGTCCCAGTAATAAATCTCCTTGAATCGTCCTCCGGGGATGATGAACCCATGAGTGACTGGAACTAAACTATACTGTTCAGGTTTTTCGAAAACCTCTGCTTTGACTTTTCGTGCTAGAAGAGGCCAGATGTTGTTAATGTCTTTACCGAACGCTCTCAAGGCTTCGTCTTTTATAGTGTAAAGGAAAATAGGCGCATCACTGTAGTCTGGTGGCGTCCAGTTCTCGAGCTCGCCAGCGCTAGAGAAGTAGTCGTTAAGAAACTGTTTAATCTGAGCTACCGACGGACTTTGATTGGTATCATTCAGCAAAATATTAAAGTCGTTTAGTGTTTTGTTCTCGTCGAACTTCATCTGAAGATCGACGAAGGTTTTGGAGTCGGGGTAGATCCTGGCCAGCTGGACACGATGGAGAATATTACTGTCGCAATAGACTGGTTTCTCGCAGGTTGGGGGCAGGTCTGCGGCGCCGGCCAGACCAGTAGCCACCAGCAAGATCAGGAATTCCCGCATCTGAAACAAGCGACAATTCCTTTAATACAAATGTGTGGACAAATTGAAGTGAAGATGTATGTTCATATAATTCACACACAACATACAAACTACTGCAAGCAGCTATTTGTTGATAGTATCTTTTATAACTACTCTAAACCGTGAATTGTCACTAGACTTTGTAAAACAGTCGATCACAATATTCTTCAGACCATGACGAATCGTCATTAACAAAATGATCTAAACGATTAATTCCGTTAATGGCTCGACAAATAATCAAAACAACTGTTTAACTTTTAGCATACTTTTGAATAATATTATTATTACGAAATTAAACATAAAAAATGTTTTCTTACTTATTTGCATGGTGCTCACAAAAAATATTTTCTTGCCGTCATTTGTTGCGGCTGAATAGATTTCAGAAGATTGCTTCATCATCTACAATTATTTTATATTTTTTACTTTATTGATTTTACGAATAATAAAGCCTATTGACAGGTTTTTATAAAGACAATATGCAAATTTGACTGACCATGAACCGATTGCCGCATGCCGTTTAGCAAATTCGGCAGCGGGATCACGTTTTTATGTATTAGCACCAGGTAGGTATATTGCAAATAGTTTTTTCCTTGACTTTAGGATTTACAGGCGAAATTACACTTAGTCGCTGCATGCCTACTCTAGATTTGCATAATTTACTAGGTACTTAGTACTTACAACAGTTATCATTTCTCAATGTTTAATCTATCAAATTGTGTTAAACTTTTTCGAAACAGAGTCTATTATAGAACACTATTATAGTGTGGGTAATTACGATAAAAAATTCCCCTTTGTTTTTTTTTACTATTATTTGATAAACCATCATTGTTATATTTGTAAATGAATGTCAAAAAGTTATCCTTAAATGATTAACAAATAATAAGAAACTTATAGGTACTAACTAAGTAAGTAGGCATATCCTTGCCTAACCCTCCCTAAGCCATGAAAATTAATTTATAGTTGTAAGATTCCTATTTTCTGTTGATTCAGATTTATTCACATCTGTAAGGATGACAGGTAGACAAAGCAAATATCGCAAGGCCAACTAATAATATTTCTTTTTCGCCACCATTATTTTTCTTTACCCTACAATGGCGTATGTCACGTACTTTACAACGAAAAGATGTTAATATATCGCAAAAGAATCGGTGTAACGGTTACGTTAAATCAAGGGTAACAACGTAACCGATTAGCCTCGGAGATTTTGCTTTTTTGTTTTAAAGACCGACTGATATATTAAGAGATTCGAATCAAGTTTTGTCTATAATTACAGTCTAAGAGCAACTGAGCTCGTCAAGGTCAATGTAGAATTGCCAATCTTTGATGGTCTAACAATTATTCATGTCAGACTTCATTTTATATGTGACGTAAATGTTGGCGTTAATTTTTCGTCAGTGTCAAATTATCTGGGGACTGGAACAAAACAATGGGAGATCAAGAATATTTTGATCGCTACTTTGTCCTCTATTTTACTATCTGCCCATTGCCAATCTAGCTTTACTATTGCCAATACCTGACAGCCTCGGTGGTTTAGTGGTCGCTGTCACGGCTGCTGGTGAGGTCCTAGGTTCGATTCCTTGGTTGGGCAAAATGGTTATTGGTTTTTCTATCAAGAATTTATCAGTAGCAGCCACGGAGTCTGGATTTGTGCCCAGCTAAAGGCAATAGGCTCGCCCTCTATGATATGGGACTTAAACATAGCTGGCGCAATGCTGCTTAACCCTTCGGAGATTAAACACTTGATGTTATATGTATTATGTTATGTATTGCCAATAGTAAAGTTAGTCGAGATCAAGCTACTGAAGTGGTGATTCACTGATAGACCGTCAAAAAATGATTAAAAGCATCTGAACATAGAAAAGAGTGCAGGAAACAGAATAGTCTAGGATGCATATAATGTAGAGGAAGATACATTAGATGCTGATGCCACAATACTCAAACATCAGGAGAATAAAGACATTCCTCCTAAGGAAATACCTTTTCGAAACAGCAAAGGCATCAATTAGGTAAATAAAGGTGAGAAGTACAATGTTGACTCACTTTAATTATTGGAAGAACCGCTTTTCACAGACAGTTACGAACGTTATTATAGTAAACACAATCAAATGCTTGGTCACAACAATATTTGTAGAAAAACAATCAAATGTTTGGTCTTTCCAGCGTGTTATTCAAGTTCAAAGTTAATTTAGAAAATTTATCTGGGCCTTGATTTGTTTGGATCGACAGCTCATTATTGTGTATTGTATGTCCTCTATTGATATATCAGTCCGAACTATTAGTTATTTATTATGCTTAATTATTTAGTGAATCTTTGCTTTGCATTGCATCAGTAGATTATCTACACACAGAGAGCTTCACGGGGTTAGACGGATGATAATTAGTATTAAAACTAAGTTTATCTGCAGACACTTAATGCATGTCTAGTTAACTTGGATCATGATAGAAAAGACACAAATAAAATAGATTATTTCCTTCTTATTGTCGTTAATTTGATTAAGGTCTTCGATTTTCTCACCTCGTGAGTAACAATGAAAGGAAAAATAAATCCGTCCTAATAAGTCCTAATAAGTCTTAGTACGAAGTCGGTCAGCAATTGTCTGATAAGAATGATAAAACTGTGACAGTTTCAAATAATGCCTCAGAAAATGTGATACTTTAACTTAATATGGATTACAAACAACAGTCTGTGACATTATTATGCATTAGATAGTTACGCAAGATAGTGGTGACAGTAGACGACTACTTCTCAAGACGTCATGCACCCCGTTTGCGTGACACATTGCTATCACAATCCGAAAGATTTTGAAGGGAATTCGTAATTCATTGCTTCATTAGTTTGAAAATCGTTTGCTGGACGACATAAAAACGCAATGAATGTTGTTAATTGCCAAAATGAAAAGCGTTACGCAATTTGACTTCTGCCAATCGCGAGAATACCCTTGATGTGGGAAGCATAAAGGTGCTCCCTCCAGTGGCGGAGGTTCCATACAACTCGATTCCTACCGGCTTCCCTTTGAAAAATTGCACAGTCAGTATTCTATAGACAAATAATATAATCACATGAAAGACATGTACTCCGGCTTACGTCTTACAAAAAATGACCCTCCGCTACAGGCTCCCTCTGTGAATCTGAAGTTTTACTACACTACTGGTAAATGTTCCTGGTGAGGGAGCTCCTTAATACCAGTTGAGTCCAGTTGTTGTGTCGATACTTAGGGAGGCCAATGTCCAGCTGTGGTTGTCAGTCGGCTGAATGATGACGATAATGACTCAATCACATATGATTTAAATTACTTTGAAGTAACTTCTGCATTACGACTAACGTTACGTGACACCCTGCGCAATAACAAGGTGCGCTAAGCGCGTATCAAATACAGTTAAATTTTAAATAGAAAAGTACATCGGAACATGATTACATAAATTAGTATTATCAGCGTAAATAACTGGATCACGTGTCCTAATACTTATTATTTTTATATTTTGTCACACAGTTCGTCATGGAACGACTTTAAAATAAACATTTGCACTGCTCCCATAACGGCAATGATTTTTGACGTCGGCAATAAACTGTTATTGATGGAGGTAAGACTTAACTATGGTAGATGAATATTAAGGCTAAAAGAAATAATTCTATACTAAATTTATCGTTACGAGAGATGATCAAAAGAAGAATCCTGCAAAAAAGAAATGAAAATCAACCTAAATCTTCTTGAAACTGACAAAATACCTACAGCTACTTATTCTTGATATATAGTCTTGTTCTGTTGGATATGGTATCAATTAGTTATCATTAAACTGGTAGGTGTACTTATTTAAAAACAGGTTTTGATCTCGACCATCTATAAATTTATTTTGGTGCAAAAAATCATTAAGTTAAAGATCGAACTAGTCGACTCTACGAATGCCTTATTTGTGAATTTTATGCCGGATATACTGGACTTAAAATCATTTTGACTAAGGGCGCTAATTTTGTATGTGAGTAGTGATTTATTAAAGATTATTCAAAGTACGTATGATTGGCACTATCGGTAACCTTGTTAGTAGAAGCACAATATTGATGATGTGCCATTTATTTCGTTTGTGAAGATCCCTCAAAATGGATGAGAACAAACTTATTTTAAGTTTATTTTATTATTTTCCATATGCTAGAGATTTCTCTGGCCAAACTCCCATCAACGCACGGATTTATAAACTTAATTTCTGAAGTAATAAAAACCGAATCAATGTGAAAGGATTATTTTGTCGGAAACGAATGTGACCCACTTCCGATCGCACCAACCACGGTCGCTTTCGAAAGGGCATCGGTTGAATGACTGTCTTATTTACTTTTAATTCGGAGTCTAATAAATCCTGCACCATTACTCAATTCTATTTTACTTAAACACTTTAATTTTATTCAGTTTTAAAATAGAAATATAATCCTGACCTCCCTAAGCTTTGCAATGTGCAAACACTGCTTTTTAATTCATCAAGGCAATGAATATCGTTGTCCTCTCAAAATCACTATCACTACCTATTATAAAACAAAGTCCACTGCCGCGTCTGTCTGTCTTTTCGCGACAAACTCAAAAACTACTGCACCGATTTTCATGCTGTTGTCACCAATGGATAGAGTGGTTTTCTAGGAAGGTTTTAGTATATAATTTGTCAAGTTTTTGTATTCCCAAGGGTTGCGGGAACGGGATCAAAATTTCATGATTACTTTTGGTCGCGATAACCGACATCCAAGCCGCAGGCATCAGCTAGTTAAGTATATTTCAATATCAGAATGAGTTACGGAATAGGGACTCCGTGCGATGAAACAAAGATATTATGTTACTTATTTATATACCCCGTTGGTCTAGTGGTCGCAATCGGCACTGCTGAGCATGAGATCCTGGGCCTGGCTTCGATTCTCAGGTCGGGCAAAGTGTTATTGGGTTTTTCCATCAATAATTTCTCAGTACGTGTAATTTTCTCAGACTTAAACATGGCGAAATGTGGGTGAGTACACCTCTGCCTAACCCTTCGGGGATTACAAGCCTGATGTTATGTGTTATTAATTACAAGTTTTTTAGCAAAAGGACTTACAAACTGTCATTAGTGTCATTGATATCAGGTCAGACATCGGCGAAAAAATGGACAAAAGAAATCTGTCATTTTGTCGATTCTTCCTTCGACAATGCTACGCGTGCAGCAAGTAAAATACTAGATAAAAGGTATACCGGTTATTGAGACTTTGACCCATTCAATTCCATAACGCCTTTACCCCCATCATCGTCGTCCTTACTAAATATTTACAAAGTTAACGCTCAAGGGCAGCCCGTACTTAGTTACCGTTTTTTAATCGCTCTCGTTCATATTTCCCTATAGACGCCCTTGCCCTTGCTTTTTATCAGACAATTGTCGGTCTCGTGACGTGCGGTGCTTCAGTTAATGTTAATTATGACTTATTTATTTTGTATTTATTTCCAATGTTATTAGGTAGATGGAAAGGCGTCTTCTTGTTTGTTCATCATTACCTGCCTGACATGTTTCTCTCACTTTGTTGGGGTAGGCTTTATAAACAGAACAACTGTCTATCTGACTACTCAACCTATGAATCCAGTTACTATGGAACAACTGATTGGCTCCCGGTGTATTAAAAAAAAATGACAGCCTACCATGTCTTAGGCTCCACGCAAACGGGCCACCAGTGGCCAGCGACAAGCTGTTTACATGATTTTTAAAACGTTTTGCATGGAATCGCCGAACACGTGTAGCGAGTGGCGACCACTCGCGGCTCAGTGTCCGCGACACGCTACCACCAGTAGCGGCCACTCGCTACTCAGTGTCCGTGAAACGCCACCGGTGGCGGTGGTGAATTATAAATAAATACCGACCACTCGTGGCAGCCACTGACCACCTTAGTTTGCGCGGTACCAAAGGACGTGGCGCGCCACAGCCACCGGTGGCAGCCACCGGAGGCCCTTTTGCGCGGTGCCTTATTTACTCATACGTCAGTAACTATTCTTTCTGGCAACACCTAAACGACAATGACTGATAAACACCGTCAAGGACCCTATATGTAAGAACATAAAATTATGAATGGCGATGATAATTCCCCGCTCCGCATTTGAACAGTTACTAACTGCCCATTGTCCGTCCTAATCACGTATTGAATTGTTATATTCAAGAAAGATTATATGTATAGGTGAGACGATAATGCAAATCTATATATGAGGTATTTCATAGAAATAATCTTTTTTTATTTTCTTTCCTTCTCGTGTGGTTAGTGCCTAATAACCTGGTGTCAGAGTTTTTATGCCGCCCATGGGCCTCTGTTTTGGCTTAACATGCTGTCAAGAAATATCTCTCAGGCATGCTGGTCTTCCTCACGATGTTATCCTTCACCGAAGCAAGTGATAATTAATTATACAGTACGCACATGAATCCGAAAAATCAGAGGTGCGTGCCTTATTGGGTTCGAACTCAAGACCTATGACTTGGCAGTCCGATGGTCACACCACTGCTAGAAATATACTATAGAAATTATAAATACATTATTGGGGGAAGAAAAATGAAAGAGGGGAATGTGCTGGGTTGTGTAGCAAGAGTAACTTGCATGGGATCGATTCCCAGCTCGGTTAATGTTAAAGGGTTTTCCAAAAGGAATTTCTCAGAACAATCCGAAGTCTTGAAATATGGTATCTAAGTACACCTTTGTTTCTTTTCTATAATCCTCGAAAGATATCCAGGGACTACATGCATGATGTTGTTACTTTTTTAGAAATTGCGATCCACATTTTTGTGGTAAAAAAAAAACAATCCTGTTTTCGGTTTCTGCAAATAACTTTATCAGAATTAATCAACAAGGAACCCGATGAAGTCATTGATAACACATTAGCAACACAAGTGCGGCACAAACAAAACAATTCAACTATCTTATCTGACCAGGCAGCTAGGGACATTTGATTATTTTCTGAAAGTTAGGTACATATTTATATCATACTTTCTACTACTTAACAATCAATTCAATCTGACATGTGAAATCTTAATCATAAAACAAAAACTAGATTAAAATAAAAATATGAAGGCAACAAAGTGAAATTCTATAAGGATAACGATGAAAAGTCAAAAATGTGTAGGACTGACATTAGGCCACCGAATAGCTTACCCTAAGGCTTGAAAGCGATTGTTACTTGGCCTAAGGCTGAAGAAACTACGTAAATAAGGGATCTGCATCCTTATCCCGTATCGCAATTGCAATCGCTTTCGCCTGACAATTGAACGAAGTTGCGATCCTGAAGAAATAAACAAATCACGCCTCAGATTATACATATGGATCTGTAGGATCCGCAAAAATGATGCTGATTGATACATGACCAATTATTAAAAATCACGTACAGCAACAAAAAGTGTGTGAGTCAGTTTCTTATGGTAGGCGGAAGGGTAATTTTCCGGGCACGTAGAAACCACAGATTGGTTATTGTCAACCAATGAGTACCGAATCGAAGAGGAAAACTTTTTTCCTTATATTGTATCACTACTGCATTTGTCATTATTTTAAATTGTTTGAAAGAAAAAGTTAAGTAGTTTCTGTTATGGTCTTGTTTACATAGAAAGAAATCACTTCAGGAAAAAATAATAAGTTGCTTATGCATTCATTGAACGTGGTTTTTTGTTTGTATTTGTAAGGAAAATCAGCGGTGAACATCATCTAGGTAATATAATAGTCATTATGGTCATCACAATTATTCTACCACAATATTAAAAAGAGCGCAACATGCGTTAAGATAGGATATCAAAGGAACACTTCTCATTTTAAAATACGGCTTTGTGGCAAATCTCATACAGGCAACTAATAGCTGTGATTGTTCGAAAGAAAGAACAACAGCCAATCAAATCACATGTCAAATATTTGACAGATTGAAATTAATAGTCTGTCAGAAATTGGGGGATAAGTCTTTTATTCCCCAATTCACGTTGAGGTAGTGTCCATTACAACGTGAATCGGTGACATACCTCAAGTGAAGTATTGGAGCACTTCAAATGATAAGTAAAGATAAGTTTATTATCTTGTAAGTAAAGCAACTGCTACTTGATAGTCACATGCCTGGCAAAATTAAAGCTATTGATGACACAAGACTTGAAATTCATACTGATACTGATACTGTTAGCCTGCATCATCCCATTGCTGGGCAAAGGCCATGACTTCCAGTTGTTTCGATCCAGGGCTAATGTGGGCCACTGGTCGTTGGATTCATCCAGCTCGTCCCGCCATCTTCTACGAGGTCTGCCGCGACGCCTTCTGGCTGTGTCAGGGCTCCAGAAAGTGGTTATTTTGGCCCACAGCTCATTGGGCATGCGGCAGACCAGTCCCACTTCAGCTTAGCGGCTTTTTGGAAGTCATGTATCATGTTTATTTCAACATGTTTTACTACCGCGGTATACCACCTACTTGCATAGTCGGATACTAAGGGTACTGATAACTCAAGTGTTTTTGAGTTGTTATTCACTGCTGTAGATATCCTACTGAAACTTTACTGGAAGATAATTGAGTTCTTGTAGTTATTATTAATTACTTATCAATAAAATTGAAAAGGAAAAGTACCGACTCACTCATTAATTGACTCATCAACGCCCATCTCAAATGCTAGAACCTGGTAAGCTGTTTTTGAGTAATGAATCTACATAGGGGTAAAGAATAAGGATTTTTTTACCTCATGATAGGAGATGAAGGAAGACAGGATACGAAGTAGCTAGCAAAGAACTACGGTTTTATGGCTTATTCGCACGAAGATTTGAATAAATCAGTTCATGAAGATTTTTTAGAATTCTTATCAATTTTATCGATTTTTTTTTACCTTCTCTGTGTTCTCTTTTCGCTATCAATATGATTAATACGAAGTGGATGCTATCATTATCAATACATTGTTTTCATCGCTTGACATATTGTTGTCTTTGTACTTTACCTAAATTTGTGTCCTACTGTCGGCTTTGTACTTTACCTAAATGTATGTCCTACTGTCGGCTTAGGTATAGATGTTACGGCTAAAGGTGGGTGTCAACATAAACTTAAGATTAGCCGGCTAAACTTAGGTCTAACTTTGAGGAGGTGTTAATGTTAGTTTCTTCTATCTTTAGCCGGTTTAACTTAAGTATAACTGCAGGCCCTTGGCTAAAATGTAGAAGGAAATGAAAAAAGAAACAATGTAATAATTTTTACTATTTTGACACGAAAACTTTTATTCAAATTTCATCACCCTCATTACACATATTTTTATGTATCTATGTAGGTATTCAAAATTACAATTATTACTACATTTATTAACTATTATCAGTTCGTTTTGATGTTAGTAACTCACGAAACTTACTCTCAAACTTCGTTTAAAGCGTTTCGAGATTGTGCGACGCCGACATTGCAAGTAGGTGCAATCAACCGCAAGGAACGCAGGCGCAGTGGTTGATGTTCGCCTGGAGGAGACGTAATGGGGCCGTTATTGGCACTCCATTTCAGCCCCCTCTCGGGCCCCCTGGGGCGGCTCCGCTGCGGAGGCGGCAGTTACGGCGGCGGCGGCAGCGGCGACAGTGGCGGCGGCTGCGGCGGTAGCGACGGTGGGGGTGGTGGCGGAGGGCCTTCCCCTGCCTCTGGCCTGGTCCTCATTCGGAAGCCGGGGCGCCCTGCGGACTCTCCGTCCGCATACCGGCCCATTGTGTTGCTCGACGAGGTGGGCAAGCTCTTTGAAAGAGTAATTCCAAACCGCCTCGCCGGGCACCTTGCGGGGATTGGGCCGGATCTTGCGGAACACCAGTTTGGTTTCCGCAAGAGCCGCTCGACGGTGGACGCCATCATGCGCGTGAGAGCCCTCACGACGGGGGATGCGGTGTCCCGGGGTGGGGTGGTTTTGGCGGTGTCTCTTGACATCGCCAATGCCTTCAACTCCATACCCTGGAGCTGCATTAGGGAGGCACTCCGGTATCACCAGGTGCCGACCTACCTCCGTCGTATTGTCGGGGACTACCTAACGGATAGGGCCGTCATCTACCCTGGTCGCGACGGCCAGTGGAACCGGCGAGAGATGACGTGCGGTGTTCCACAGGGATCGGTCCTAGGGCCGCCCTTGTGGAACATCGGTTACGACTGGGTGCTGCGCGCCGACCTCCCTGGTGGCGTCAGCGTAGTTTGTTACGCTGACGACACGCTGGTGCTGGCGCAGGGGAGGTCGTACGAGGCGGCGGCCGAACTTATGACACGCGGAGTTGCGATAGTCGTGGAGAGGATCCGGCAATTGGGTCTCGAGGTGGCTTTGCACAAGTCCGAGGCCATGTGCTTTCATGGGCCTCGGAATGCGCCACCGTCGGGATCCATAGTAACGGCGGGAGGGGTTCCCATCGGCGTCGAGTCGACGTTGAAATACCTAGGGCTCGTCCTCGATAGCCGGTGGAACTTCGTGGAGCATTTCCGACGTTTGGCCCCCAAATTGGAACGGACCGGGGCTGCCTTCAGGCGGCTCCTGCCCAACCTGGGGGGTCCAAACGCCTCCTGCCGGAGGCTCTACGCGGGGGTCGTGCGGTCCATGGCCCTTTACGGGGCCCCGGTGTGGGCGCGTTCCTTGAGGCGGCGAGCCGCCCACTACCTGAACGCGCCCCAGAAGGTGGTAGCCGTAAGGCTAGTCCGGGGGTACCGCACGATCTCCGGCGAGGCGGCGAGCCTCCTTGCTGGATTGCCGCCATGGGATCTGGAGGCGATAGTCCTCGCGCGCCTACATGAGTGGCGCGTAGAGGCACTACGCCGGGGGGAAACTCCGCTGCCGCGGCAAATTGTCGCACTGCGGACAGACTTCCGGCGCGATCTCATGGCGACATGGAGAGAGCGACTATCGCAACCCCGTGCAGGGCACGCCACAATAGTGGCGATAAGTCCCCTCTTTGAGGAGTGGCTGGAGAGGGGCCACGGCACCCTCACCTTCCGCCTGACGCAGGTCCTCACCGGACACGGTTGTTTCGGGAGGTTCCTGCACCGAATCGGGCGGGAGGAAACGCCCGGGTGTTACCACTGTGAGGGCCGCCCAGAGGATACGGTGGAGCACACGGTAGAGGTCTGCCCCGCTTGGGCGGAGCACCGCCGTGTCCTCGTAGCGGCGATCGGCGGCGGCGACCTATCGCGTCCGGCCCTGGTCCAGTCCATGGTCCGGAGCGAAAGGGAATGGGACGCCGTCACCTCCTTCTGCGAAGCAGTCATGCTAGCGAAGGAGGTGGCGGAGCGTGAGAGGGAGAGAACCTCTCGTCCCAGCCGCCGCGGGAGACGCCTCGGGCGTCGGGGGTCACGTGGTGGCTTCCGGCCACCGTAGACGCGGACCTGTGGACGGAGAGTAATGGGCTAGCTCGCCGTCCGTCCGTCTTTTGACGACAGGCCGTGTTGACGGCGCGTTCGTGTTCCACGCGCGCCTCAAAGAGATGTCAGCAAATAGGGAGTTTATGTTCACACCCACCTTTAGCCGTAACATAGATAAAGTAAAGCAAAGTAAATTCCCGACAGCCACTTCATAAAATGTCGAGGAAAATTGCATCGAAATACATTCATACATTACACCTTTTCTAATTATGTAAAAAGAGAACAGTTGGGCATTAAAATACAATATACTAACTTATAAAAACGTCTTTTATATTCTATTTGCATCCTAGTAACAATAATTGTAATGTCAAAGCAATGTTGCTCTTTGAGAAAATAAGTAAAAACTACTCGTCCCCGATAATCAAGAAACATTGGACGAGTTTTATAATTATGTTATTATGTAAATTAAAATAAATAATAAGTTTCCTCATTCAGGTTTTACCGGCTCACGGTGAAACAACCACAAAACACTAAATCTTAGTTTATTACCTAAATAAGGTCTCAGTCTCATTTACATAAGCTCATTTTAGCCGATACAGAATCCGCGAACATTATTTTTTATGTTTTAAATTACCGATGTACCGAGTACGGTAACCGTTTTAGAGTCGAGTTCCACCCTGCATGTCTAAGTCATGATAATTTCAGTTTCTACTTATATAAACTAAAGTTACAACAAGTATTGTGTAAACAAGTGTTTATATAGACGAGCTCTTAATTCGACGTCTGATAAAAGAAATAAGATAAAATGATAAAGTTATCTGTTCCAAGGTTGGGTAGATCTATTTCTATGATGCAACTTATATGGCACTTTGCACTTTATGGCTTTCTATTGACACTTAGGCCATTTCAGTTTCAATTTGTTACATAACAGCACGCTTGTTTTCTCCGACGGGGTAGACACATGTGTATTTAATAATTTAGTGAGTTATGTATGTTTAAGACTAAGAAAGCAGTTTAAGTCCGATGTAAGGTTTTGCGAGGTACTAATTCGGACTCTGGGCTGTTAATTAATTGAGTCCGTTTTCATTTATTGGGTAATTAATTTAACTAGGTACCTGACTTCGTAGATACTGTAGATAGATACTTAATTAATACCTAGTTTAAAGTTAACATCGTGGTCTACAGTCATATTAAAGTCAGATACTCAATCATAATGACGCTTTTACCTTGTGCATTGATTAGATCATTAAAAAAATGAATTCGCTTCGGTAGTTTCATTATAAATATGTAAGCAATTATAAAATGACAATTTTATAACAGTTAAACAACAAGCGAAGGTAGCAGTTTGCGGTAACTCGTAAGATCATAAGTGATGCGGTTTTGTGAGATGGCCACATACTTAAAGACAAGACCACCAGAATGCTTGGCCACAGCAATTAGATAAAAGTTGGTGGATGATTAGTTGGTCTTTCTTTCTCGTGTGGTTAGTGCCTAACCTGGTGTCAGACTCAGAGTTTTCATGCCGCCCATGGGCCTGTGAATTGGCTTTACATGCCGTCAAAAAATATCTCTCAGGCATGCTGGTTTCCTCACGATGTTTTGCCTTCACCGAAGCAAGTGATAATTATACACTACGCATATGTCTTGGGTTCGAACTCGACACCTATTAATTGGTGAAAAGTTAATTTGCACCAAGTATAACATTTCAAAACTGCGTTAATTATAATGTCTGTTTTTTTTTAAATGAAATTATTCTAACATATAAACCGGATTGTTACAAAATTGAACATGATCAAAAGACGTCGTTGTTTTTCGGGCTCACAAAAAACGTATATATTCGGAATAATTTGTGTTGTTTACGTATATATAAATTTTCCTTAATCGTTTGATGCAAGTAGCAACAAAATTAGCAGCTTCTATATTTATTGTTTATGAATTATGAACCACTTGAATTATCTACATCGCAAACAGAAATTTGTGCCAATTATTTTATTTGCACCACTAGGATATCAGTATCTACTTTTAAAACTCTACTATATCAGTCGCATATATCAGCCTTTTATTTTTTTCATATATCTTATCAAGGTGCACGTAAATGCACAATCTGTGTTCAATGTCAGTTAATCGTGTGTCAATTTCCGTTAGTTCATTTTAACCAATTAACTCTGTGTGTTAACAACTAATTTGATTAATGTATGAGGTAAGTTTACAGGCTCTGTTATGTAAAACTATGTTCTCTGGGTTTGTCCTAATTAAAACTTTACGCAACTAAATATATATTCGTACATGTGTCATCATAATAAATAGAAGAGGTACAAATATATGCAAATCTTAATGGATAATATGCTGTTTAAATAGATATTAAAATAAACTGATCGCGGATTCTATTAAACTTTAACTTTAGTTATTGTATTGTATTTTTCTTCTTTATCATTTTTTTTATCTGTATCCTGAATAAAACGTTTGGGAGTTATAAACTTGTAACCTTAAATGTTTTCTAAGTTGGCAGGGATACCAGCTTGGATCTTAGAATCCAGATACTGTTGGTTTTTGCTTTAGCAGTTAGCTCGTGAAAAAATTTAAAAACTTTATATATTTTGTAACAATTTTAATATTCCTAAATTTATAAAATCGCTTTTCGCTAGTTATTTAGTTAGTTAGTTTAGTATTTCCAAAAAAGTACATTTTCAGAATCATTTAATAATTTTTTATTTATTTTGGTACCTATGTAGTTTTATACACCTACAGTAAGACAAAGTTGTTAAAAACTTCCATCCTATTGAACTTAAGAAAAATATTTGTTGAGTTGCATTTTCTGTGTTTTCAATTTTTTATATTATATTTGTACCTTTGGATTGAATTAGTAGTTTTTTTTAATCAATATTTAGAAAACAATAAATTTATGTATTATACAGGGGTGTATTTCTACTTTTATTAAAATAATAAAATAAGGTTAAAATTAGGTTGTCAAATTAAATGATTAAACTTAAGAATAAAATGAATAAGAATATCGCCTTACCTTACAAAAGGACACCATTCACTTTACAGGCTTCAATCCACAAATCGTTCCAACGAGCTCGATATTTCGTAAAAAAAAACCGAATTATCAAAACTGCACTGGAACAGTGTTTCTAATTCACTGGTACATTTAAATTATAATTATATTATAATATCGATTTATTTTGATCGATTTGACATTTCGCCGTAATGATCGTTTTGACATGCACTCGAGTCGCGAACGCAGACACGACTGCGCAGTGACAGTGACTGCCTTGAAGATCACTCGTGAATAGATGCATGGTTCGCAAGAGCACGCTTTTATACTATACTTTGCCTGATAAGAACATCGCTACTACAATAGTTTTATTTTTTTAATTAGAACAGGATTAAAATTTGAATGCCAATTTGGTTTGTGAATTTATTTTGTTTTGAGTTCTCGTGGAGGTTTTTTTTCGTTTCCTTCGACTCCTTTGGAATGTGTATACATGTAGTCCCTAAATACGAAAAAAGTCTATATTAAAAAATATTTATGGAGTAAACGACCTCGTAAAGGATATAAGTGTATCCTTTGTACAGACTACAGACGCCAGCAGGTCAAGCTACCCGAAACTGTCAAATTTTCCCAAACAAGCTTTAACCTAATGCTTTATAGATAAAGTTGAAAATCTATTATAGTCGATTGTAGTAGCTTGATGTGCTGGCGTCTGTACATACATAATCAAGTTCAAATATTGATTTTGAACTTGGAACTGCGCAGCTTTTAACAAAATTTGAGCTTTGCGGGAGTCACACATCTATTACATATAATAAGACAGTAAAAAAACTGTGTGTATACATTGAATATATTAAAAAAAAAAATTGGGGGGAGCACGAATCCAAAAAAAAAAATCTGTCTGTTTGTCAGTACACGCTAATCTTCGGAACTACTCGACGGATTTGAATGATTTTCTTTTTGTTGTATAGGTATTAAGTCTGGGCAACATATAGGCTATAATTTATCTTGGAAACTTGAACACCTGATGCAGAACCGCAACAGACCAGCTAAACTATAAGAGATACAAAAATGGTACCATAGCAAAAATTGTTCCACGTAATGAGCATTTTCTGCTAAGAGAATAAATTTGAAGATCTGAAACAGCTGATGTGGAACTCCAAGAGCCCAGCCACACTATAACATATATAGGAATGACGTCTTGGTAAGAGTTGTTCAGACTGATAAGCACTCTCTGTTGACGTATAAAAATTGAAAATGTGGAACACCTGTCGTTGAGCTCCAAGAGCCCAGTTACACTATAATATCTATAGGAATGACGTCTTAGCAAAAGTTGTTCAGCCTGATGAGCACTCTCTGTTGACGAATAAAAGTTGAAGATCTGGAACACCTGATGTGGAAATTAAAGCTATCACTAATTTCACTGTATTTCTACCAAAGTGTATCGTCTTACCCTAACTAACTGGGTTGTGGAGGGCAGATAGACAGTCGTTCCATGTAAAATACTGGTATTCAGCTGCATCCGGATGTACTGGAAGCCGAACCCAATAGCACTACTTATTATAACACAATGTTCTCCGCCGCGTCTACCTGTCTATTCGCGATAAACTCAAAAATTACTGCACTGATTTTCATGTTGTTTTCTTAAATAGATAGAGTGGTTCTCGAGGAATTTTTTAGTATATAATTCGAAAAGTTTTTGTACAGATTGGCTAAAATATAATGATATTTGTTGGAGGTGATGGAAAAAAATAAGCCGTCTGGGGGAGCTTTCAACGAAAACGCTGCCCTTTAAAATATAACAAAATGATGAATGGTAGAATTGTATATCTTATATAGGTCTACAGAAAAATCCGCTATGGCTTATGTCTATCTCTTAAGGATAATATACTATATCCATTGTAATACTTTGAAAATGGGCAAACTAGGTTCCCATGAGTTGAGGGAATGGGATCATCATGATTACTTTTGGTCGCGATAACCGACATCCACGCAGGCGAAGCCGCAGGCATCAGCTAGTACTTAATAAAGTAAATGCTGCAAAAGTTTTGATAAGTGGGTCTTTGACCTCTCTTCCTTGCCGGATATAATACCATTAAGTACCATTTTATCATACAAACTACTAATGGTTTCAGTTAAGTTCCCGTAAACAATTCACAAAGGATTAAAGGAATAATAATTCCGTTAATACACATACCTCATAATAAAATTACATAGTTGTTAGTTTATCTATTTTAGTTTAATAGTTTTTAATTATCAATGTATATAGTTAGTTTAACCGAATAAAGTATTAAATCATAGTATGTATAAAACAAAGTCGTTCTCGCTGTCTGTGCGCTTAGATCTTTTAAACTACGCAACGGACTTCAATGAATTTTCAGCAATAGATAGAGTGATTCAAGACGCAGGTCTAAATGTGTTTATAACATTGCACCCGTGTGAAGGTGGGGTGGGTCGTTAGTTATTTATAAGTATCATCTCGCCTATATTCACAAAGCGGGTAAGTATAAACAATAAAAAGGGTGCAAACAGACTCTTAACGAAGCCGAAAGGCACTAGTTCTGCACGTCATTGCGATCATTTTTTTGTTCTAGAGCATACCTAGGAACCTTCTAGTTACGGAGATATTGGGGGTCAAAGTTCCAACTTTTTCACAAGTATTTTTTTTGGATACATGTTTTTAATTTAAGAATTTTACTTTAACCACCTCCAGGACCTCCTTACTATTCAATCCATCCATCAGCACAATGTTTTGAGTGCGTTACATTGAGTCCTACTGTAAAACGTGATTTTTCAGCCCAAAAAAAAAGTCGTTTCCCGGTCCTAATTTTTGCGTAAAGTTACTTAGTTTGATGTACATAATGCTTGGTTTACGGTTTCATGAAGATTCTGTTTACACCTTGTAGGTGTCTTTATTTTGACCCATGAAATACGGAACGCGCTTATTCCTATGAACTGGTCATAAAGATTTAACACAAGTCTTGACTTGGCTACGCTCAGTGCCGTGTTGACGGCGCGTTCGTGTTCCACGCGCGTCTCAAAGAGATGTCAGCAACAGGGAGAGGCCGATGCCTGCCAGGGCTGCAGGACTGTTCGAAAGACATACCGCGGCCCTGGAACACAAAGGGCAAGGAAGGAACATGGATACGCTCAGTAACAATGTTAAAAATCCGTACATTTTATTCATTTTTTTATTCAAGTCAAAACATTTATTTCAGACTTTTCGGTTCATAGAGTGTTAGTAGTACATAAAGATAACTTAAAGCTATGTTAGTAATCTACACACACATCTACAATAAATGCAACCTTATCCAATGTCTCCAAATAGGTCTATGGATGTAATCTGCAATTACTCTCAGGTTGCTGTTGGGACTGCCCCTCACCCTTCGCATCAGTGATGCTGCTCTCTTACGTATAATGGCGTGTAAAGCCGTCCACTTGAGCTTCAGCAAATATCACTGACGCACTGCAGTAGCGAGGCAATCCCATCAACAACCTGAAAGCATTGTTATATTGGACCCGCAGAGCACTGACGCGCGACGGTTCGCTGCGTGTAGCTGTCCACAAACTACACGTAAGTTTAAAAAGACTGGCAGTATGCCCTAAATAGCGTCGTCCTTACCGCTTTAGAACAACGAGCGAATCTACTCTTCTATTTATGTATAGGCACACACAAGATACTTAACAGAACATTACATTAAGATCGTTAAATATACCTAATCAATAAAAACAAATGTTTTTTGTTTTTTTTTATTTGGTACGTGGGCTATTTCCACTTTAAGTTTTTTACAGCTAAATGATGCGCAAAACTGTCATCTACTCATAAGAATATGTTGAAAATATCAATAAGTATGAAATATTATAAAACTTAATGACTATCCAATTCAATGCTTTAATTTTTTTTTGACTACCTACTTAATTGTAATAAAATATTTAAATAATGCCTTTTAAGCCGATGCGCTTGCTTGTTGCATTTAGTCGCGCCCGAGGATACACATATTAGATGTATAGGTGACATTAAGTGATATATACCTGTGCATTAAAAAAAATACCAGATACCTTATGGTTATGGAGGCGCTGGAAAAAGTAGTAATTTCTGTTTTAAGACCGCGAAATTAATAGGTACTCTTAAGGGAAATAAATGTTGATGCCTTGCAACATTTGGCTAAACCCTACATACATGGTATGTCTATCTTGGCTAAACATGTTTGAACTACATATTTCAATTTTATTGAACACCATTGTATACCGTATATGTTCTAGGCAAATAATAATTTATGTTTTAACGACTGTCAAAGACCGGAACCAATGGCTTAACTGGTTTATTCCCGGTCGTCCCCACCTCGTCGTCCCCACTGGGTACGAATGGGAAAAAAGCACAGGTAATCAACGAATTTACAATAATTTTCTCAATTGACTCTCGGTCTATAGCGGAACGAGTGGGAAATAAAAAGTTCCAATCGTCACCACTGGGGAGGAACAATACTTTTTTTTCCCATTCGTACCCAGTGGGGACGACGAGGTGGGGACGACCGGGAATAAACCGCTTAACTTGCTTTCCGAGGCACGGAGATTATTTTTTAGCCAAGAGCTCTTCAAGATGTATAGATGTAATTTACACAAGGTAAATTAAACCATGTCTACAAGTTGTATTCAAGAGTAACCACGAATCGTCTCGCGCGCAGGTTTGACGATTTCCAGCCTCCCGAAAAAGCCGGATTCCGAAAAGGCTTTAGCTCCGTAGACCACATACATACGCAGCCCCCCACACACATGCGCGTCTCTCTGTTTAGCGTTTGTGAACTACGAGAAAGCCTTCGATTCGATCGAGACTTAGGCTGTACTGCAATCTATCCAACGGTGTCAAATCGACTACCGATGTATCGAGGTGTTGAAGTGTTTGTACAAAAACGCCACCATATCAGTCCGACTTCAGGACCAGACCTCGGAACCTATCCTTCTGCAGCGAGGTGTGAGACAGGGAGACGTCATATCTCCGAAACTGTTCCCCGCTGCACTGGAGAATGTCTTCAAGATTCTGGAATAGAGAGGGCGAGGCATCAACGTCAATGGCGAGTACATCTCTCACCTTTGGTTGCCGACGATATAGTAGTCATGGCTGAGACCATGGAGGACCTCAGTAAAATGCTTGATGACCTCAGTAGAGCTTCCTAAAGAGTGGGTTTCTCATCTTCATTACATGAACAAAACCAAGGTCATGTTAAATGCCCATGTAACACCCACTCCTATCAAGATCGGTCCAGATTGGTTAGTTTAACTTCGAGAAAGAGGTCAATCGTCGAATCCGACTCGGCTCGACTCGTTCGGGAAGCTGCGTGGTATTTTCTCGTCCAACTTACATCGCAGTGTCTCAAGACGAAAGTCTATGACCAGTGTGTGTTGCCAGTGATTACATACGGAACTGAAGCGTGGTCGCTCACAATGGGCCTCATTAGAAGGCTTACAGTCACCCAGGGCTATACTCGGAGTTTACTTGCGTGATCGAATCAGAAATGAGGACCAAGGTTACCGACGTAACCCAGGAAATTGCCAAACTTAAGTGGCAGTGGACAGGGCACATTGCTCGCAGAACGGATGGCCGATGGGGCTGAAAAGTTCTGGAGTGGCGACCGCGAACCAGAAGACATTGCGTTGGAAGGCCTCCCACTAGGTGGACCGATGACCTGGTGAAGGTTGCAGGGATCCGCTGGATGCGGGTCGCACGGGATCGGTCAATGTGGCTACACTTAGGGGGGAGGCCTAAGTCCAGCAGTGGACCGGCTATAATGATGATGATGATGATGATTTAAATCTACCTTGGTTCGAAATAACGATCGACATCGCGTAAGTCACAGCCGTTACCACTAGGTAAGTAAGCACCCATGGTGGCTTAACACAGGGCGTAAGAGACATCAACGCGCACTAATACACTGTACAGATGCCAACACATCAAGCTATCCGAACCTGTCAAGTTTTCCAAATCAACCTAATGAGTACCTGGCTTTAGCGATAATGTTGAAAATCTATTAAAGTTTGACACATTGTAGTAGCTTGATGTGCTGGCATCTGTACATAGTATTTACAATTTGAAAAAAATCACCTACAAATCATATTATGCTGAATAAATGGTAGGAAACATTTTACGCTTCGATGTCTTTAAGATCGTGTAGGTATTACTTAGTTGTTGAACTTCCTACTTACACACGGTGTGGTGTACCTAACTGTAAAGTATAGGGTTTTGTCAAGAAGGTTTCATTGGGTATGCTCTTACGTTTTCAGGGGGAATTCTTCTAAGTGGAACTATTTTACATCACGACCAACTAAGTGCAACTAAATTATTCCTCGAAGCGCAACCAACAATTTCAAATTGTTCAAATGGTTGCGCTTCTAGGAATAATTTAGTTGCGCTTTGAGGAATACCCCGTTTTCAGTGCTACAGTTCTGCGTTCTCTGAACTTCAAAGTCGTAAGTAAAATAATAATTCCAACTTACCATTAGGTAAGTTGGAATTATTATTTTACATTATTTTTTTTTTTATTTTTTTTTATTTTTTGAGACATACGTATTATACGTATGTCTCATTTCTCGGTCAATTAGTTAGCGCTGCACTACGTCAGAGCTTGTTTATTTGTTAGTAGCTGTCTGATGCAATGATCAAGCCCCCATTCTATAATAACAAATTATAATTATGCCTAAAGGAATTCTATATGTGGCCAAGTACGTCATAGGAGTAGGACAATGTACACGTTATTCCCGAATTTTCCAAATTAAGAACATAATTAAGTAAATATTCAATAATTTTACCCTGTCTTTGTTTTGTAAAGTTCCTGTTTATTCACAAATTCCGCACTACGTAAAAACCGTAAACGTAATTTAGTTATATTTGTTTTGATTAGAAAGATTATTATTTAAAATTAACGAGCTACCTAACTTTTTTAATGAGTGCATGAAAGCAACATGAAACGAAGTTTGGTACTATTAACCTCATAGTTTTTCAGCGAAAACGATAGCTTTTTTAACACTATTAAAAAAAGTTATATTTTTAATGAAATATTTTCAGACCCGATAAGGCTTTTAAGCGGGTGTGCTGAGACACCTAGCCCCTATAAAGCAAGATCCTAGGACCACCAGACCTTACTTATTTTCTGATTAACAAAATGTATGGGATCGAGTTGTTTTTGTATGTACTATGAACGTACATACCTACTTAAATTGGCCATCAGCTCAAGCTAGTAGTAACTTGGGCCGATGGCCAATTTTTAGGTATCAAGTACTGTGCTGAAGTTACAAAAAAATATCCACAAGTTTTGCTAATCAACAAAAAAAAATAAGGTCTGATCTTGGACCAGTTCCAATCTCAAAACGAGAGGCGACTCAGCTGGTTGAAGTTATACGGGCTGCTAAGATCATCAGCTAGTGCTGAAATCATAATTAGGTATACCAGCATACATAGCTCATCCATCTCCCTCTTCTCATTAAATGACAAAGATAAATGATAAAGATCAATGACAAGATATGGGTTTACGCAAATACAAATAGTTATATAATTATGTACGTTTTATGGATTTATTACAGGGGCTGAATTTGGCCCAACATACGTCGTACGTTGATTCAAGTTAGGGAAAATTAGAAAAGCAGTAATTCATTGACTTGACATAGGTAATAACATACGTGTAAAACATAACATCTTATCAATTTCCTCAATAGGGTGGATTAGGGGTTAGTTTTTGACGGTATCTAGTTACTAATATGAAATGGGTGTACCACGGCAAGTTTTTCTGTAGTATATTGTCAATTTCATAAAACAATCATCTATAATAAAATGCTTTGCCCTGAATGACTGACGGATCAACGCACAGCCTAAACCGCTGATCGTAGAGACCTGAAACGTGGACAGTGTGTTCTTTGTATGTCGTAGGCATCCGATAAGAAAGGATTTTCCGAAATTCTATCCCTAAGGGGGTGAAAAACGGGGGCGAAGTTTGTATGGGACAACGATAAAATAAAAATAAAAATAAATTTTGCATAAACATTCTTTAACAGAATTGATGGAAGACGTGTTTCGTATTTTATTGAAACTCGTCGTTAAACGCGGTTAAAAAGGGGTAGAAAGGTATTTTGCGGGTGATTTGCATCGAAGTTGATATCAATACTCCTAGTGCAAAATTCAATCCGATTTTATTCTAAAAACAATCTGTCAAATCTGTGGCCCGAGTGTCAAATTGACAAGACATATTTTTCCGATCTGAATTGTATTTTAATCTAATACAAAAGGGAAAAAAAAACAGTTACACAATTACTGGAATATCATAAATACATCGAAATCGACCCTTATAACCAGATCGCTTTTATTAAAAAACGTTGAACTCACTAAGAGCTTGGAGCAATGCAATACACTTCTCTCCTGCCTGACGATGACCGAATACATCTTGGTGGCATACATGAAGCTATCACAATTATAAATTAAAGCGTTTTAAAATTAACGCAATTGATAGCTCACGTTACGTAGGTAAGTAGGTACTACGGAGGTAGGTAGGGTAAGTAGGTACGGTGTATTCCCGTTGACCCCACTGGCGGGGTCAGCGGGAATTTACTAGGGATGTAGTTAGGTACTAGGTAGGGACTAGGTAGGTAGGTACCAGGGAGGTAGATAGGTAGGTACTATGTAGGTAGATAGCGTAGGTACTAGGTAGGTATGTTACATTCTCAATGACCAGGAGCAGGCCAGTTGGTGCAGATCCCGAGAATTCCAATGATTCCCACGGACCTGCGTATATCCTTTAAGCGACTCCACACATAACATAACATCACGCCTGTAATCCCCGAAGGGATAGGGAGACGTGTACCTAATAGTACTAATAGTTATGTTTATGTCCCATGTAATAGGGGAAATCCAAATCCAGACTCCGTGGCTGCTACTGAGAAATTCCTGAAGGAAAACCCCAATAACACTTTGCTCAACCTGGGAATCGAACCCAGGACCTCATGCTCAGCAGTCACGCTTGCGACCACTAGACCAACGAGGCAGTCTCTAAGCGACTCCAGTTTCCCGTAAAAACATAATTTGCTCTGACTATTAACAAGTCCCAGTGACAAACAATCGCTTTGATTGCCAAGGGCTCTATTTTCCACCCACGCGGACGAAGTCGCGGGCGAAGTGCTAGTTTTATATATGATTGTATGTACCATGTAGACGATTTTTTGATGGCCTGTAACCCTTTTTATATTTACATATTTTTATTACTATTATAGATTTGTAGTTTCTAAGTAATAATAATAAAACAAACATTAAAACATAAAAAAAGTTTATATAATTTATTATAGATGATGCCTGCAATAAATTAATTGTACGTAATTGTAATTAGTATACAAGTTCAAACCAGTATCAAATCTCCTTTATCTTTTGCAAAACAAAAATTAAGCATTTCACCGAATATTGAAAATACGATAGTAACAACGTCTTTAATTTAATATTCATGTAACAAAAACCCAAAAACAGCAAACAAAACTGGAATTTGAATGTTTATCGTAATTTGTTTTTGCTAAATAAATACGTGGTCCAATGACAACTATTTTTAAATATACATCATTATATGGACTCATTAAAACCAATTTACTGCCACAAAATGGCAATGCAAAATAAATTACTTATATATGCTTCTATTTACTAATACAATTTGTATTTTATCATATGTATGTTAGTCTGTAAGGTAATTTATGGGCCAAAGTTGCCTTGAAATAAATGTATGTTGTTGTTGTTGTTATTAGGTACTTATTCTATCTAAATTTAGTGTCGACAAAGACACTACAACACACAGATTAGCATGCACTTTGCCAGCATCTCATCAAATGATCAATGTGTGTACACACCTTTAGACACATAAGAAAACAACAGAAAAATATGTGCCAACAATGTGGACTGCATCCGCGTCGATGCACTTGCCATCCCCCATTTTACCCCTTTTGTAAATTCTGAAACATGTGTTTCATACTTTTTTACCGAAACCAGCCATTTTTTTTTTAACTTTAATTGGATGTAAGATAGTGGATAAAGTAGAATTTATAGCAGGTTTTATCAGTAACCTGTAGAAATTACATTCACTTATCCACTTGTGCAATTTAATCTTTAATAATCTTGAATTTAATATTTTGAAATTTCTTGATATCTTGTTGGAAACACGCACGCACATTGCTAGGCAGCTTTTATTATATTTGGCAAGTCTTGGCAAATCATTCAATACTACCATAAAAGGATCCCGTCTGTTCCTAGGATTTACATAATTTGCTGTCTTAAATAGTTCTTTATGCCTAACTACTACCTAAACTTTGTAGGTAGTCAGTGGCCGTAAGTCTAACAACCAGTCTTACCAAGAGGTATCGCATTATCCAGTATTCACTGGGCTGTCGGGGTCAGATAGGCAGCCACTCCATGTAAAATACTGATATTCAGTAGCATCCGGTTAGACTAGAAGCCGACTCAAACATAGTTGGGAGAAGGATAGCTAAATAATGATGAATTTACATCTTTACCATTGCTCTCAAAACGGCAAAGAAAAACGTCGAGAGGAAACCGACCTGTAAATACAAGAGCCTAAAATTCAAAGACAGGACATTCACCGCATCCCGCTTGGTCGATCGTACAGGAACCTTAAATAGCTTCGTTCTTTTATTGCTTTCTCCGCAGTCACACGTAGCTGGAGCATCGCAGCCACTCCTCAGGATAAGGGTTGATAATCGTATATTGGGAATACCAAACAACTCTATAAACACCACACGTCATGTAAAAACTTACTTTGTTATGAACGTAAATTCCATTGTTGAAACAAGGACCCTAATTGATAATGATGTGAATGCACTTGAACACTAAAGTGTTTACAGTAAGTATACATAGGTATACAGGGTGTAAACAGACTCTTAACGAAGCCGAAAGGCACTTGTTCTCTCCGTCATTGCGATCATTTTTTTGCTCTAGATCATACCTGGGAACCTTCTAGTTACGGAGATATTGGGGGTCAAGGTTCTAACTTTCTCCCATTCTTTTTTAAAAAAATACATGTTTTTAATGTAAGATTTAAACACCTCCAGGACCCCCTTACTATTCAATCCATCTATCAGCACAATGTTTTGAGTACGTTACATTGAGTCCTAATACTGTAAAACGTGATTTTTCAGCCCAAAAAAAATGTCGTTTCCCAGCACTAATTTTTGCGTAAAGATACTTAGTTTGATGTACATAATACTTGGTTGACGGCTTCGTGAAGAGTCTGTTTACACCCTGTATAGGTACTAGGTACCTACTGCGAGCTACATCAACTAGGTACCCCGCCTAAGATCGACCTTCACCCATCTTTTTAATGAAAAATACTTTTTTGAAATCTTAATACAAGAATAAAGATTTTATAAATGGGTTGCCTGATAAAATTAAGCCTTGTGGCTTTAGTTTCTGCCTATCACCTAGAAAATAGGCGTGGTTTTATGTATGATTGTATTGCATGTCCTCTGCTGTAACTGCAAATTTCACTCCTGATCTTGGGAGAAAATTTGGCAGAAATTCTTCATTTTCATTTGAAAATCCGCCGCTGATATTTACTTATATTTATACTCATCAACAATAAAAAAATAGGTTGATCTATTCACAGACTAGACCACATCATGGCATTATGTAATGTTAATTAAAACATCAATTAATTATAGATGTCTTGTTACGTCACAAGCATTTACGAACGCATTGTGCGTTAGATTGACACTGGTTACACTGCCTAACTACGCATTGTAATTTAGATTTCTTAGAAACATATTATGGCTAGGTTTTCCGCACATTGACATAGTGACTACAATCAGGAAGGAAGGAAAGTCTAAGTGGAAAAACGGAAATCTCAAAAGTAAACCAAGGTATGGTAAAACATACAATTTAAGTCCTTCTAAGAAAGCAACTGAGGACGAATTTTGAGAACCCAAAATAATACAGTTGTAGACAAGTATGACGGGAAATATAAATTATGAATTTGGAATAGATAAAACCGAAGATAATGGTTATTTCAATTTTAACCATTTTAGTAAAGGTTTGAATATGAATATGGCTATAAGAGTATACCAAGACCACAGAAACTATGGATGGGATGGACTGTGTGAACGATGATATGGCACGCAAGGAGGTGCCCAATGAGATGACAAGTAATATAGAAGTATGGAAGAAGAAGACATGCTGCGCCCACCCGAAGGGCAAGTGAATTATGATGATTCTATACCTAAATGTTCGTAAAAAGAAAGGAATTATGTATTAGAATTCTGATTGAGAAAAAAATTCTGACATAATGCAATAAAGTAGTCATGTAACCCACGAAGCCACAGAAGGACCTTGGTGACAGCAACCAGGATATTGAAGCCCTTTAAAAATACCCCTTTTTTCCTTTTGCCTCACGATGCGTAAGAGCAACATCACCAGTCTCTTACTGATAAATGCTAAAATAAAATTACGTAATTAAACCTAACGCAATATAATTCGTGTGCAAAACTAGCAAATGCAGGTAACAGATACGTATGGAATAGAGGAGGCGTGAGTCCGTGAGAACTCGCACGCAGTCCACTATTGTTTGAGGAAAATATGACGCACGACGTCTGTGTGAAGGGGACATATTCAGTAGGTACCTAAATAGTGGTCTGTAATAAAAATATGTAGCTGTAAAACCCGAATGGTTTGGTAACGGTGTACACTCCTGTATAGTCCCACGTGGATCCCATTGCCATCAACCATCCACGAATCCAGACTCCGTGGCTGCTACTGAAAAATTCCTGATGGAAAATCAGACTCCTCCTGAACTGAGAATCGAACCCACGATACTTAGAGCAGTGCTTGCAACCATTAGAACAATAAGGCAATGTTTTAGTGTTGTTGTTAGACTTGAAACCAATTTTACCACCTAAAGGGTGTAAAAAGACTCTTAATGAAGCCGAAAGTTACCTAGTCTCCCCGTCATTGCGACCATTTTTTTGTTCTAGATCTAGACCATACCTGTCAACCTTCTAGTTATGGAGATATTGAGGGTCAAAGTTTCAATCTTTTTACAAGTTTTTTTTTAAATACATGTTTCTAATGTATTTTTTTTACTTAAGACACCTTGACGACCCGCGTACTATTCAATCCATCCATGAGCACAATGTTTTGAATACTTTTCATTGAGTCATACCGTAAAACATGATTTTCATCCCAAAAAAAAAGTCGTTTCCGAACAATATTTTTTACGTAAAGTTACTTAGTTTGATGTATGTACATAATGCTTGGTTAACGGCTTCGTGAAGAGTCTGTTTACACCTTGTATGATTTGCTTAATGTAGAGAGCATGGTGGAGGTCGTAGCTAAATAATAACAGACGCTCGGGTCAATATTTAAGTTAAGTCGTTCTTGCCTAGGTTGGTCCGTGCAGGTTTCTATTCTGAGAAAAGAGATCCCATCATCCCAGTACGTAAGAATCGTAGCCGGTCCAGCCTCATGGGGAAAAGTCGTTCATGGACACACACACGTAAACAGACGCAAATATTCCTTCTATAGGTATAGGAACAGTGGGAATATTTGCATGTTTGTATGTACAAAACCGCACAGTCTCCGCTCAACACTGCAAATCGTCGCAGTCTAGTTCTGACGCATTTTGTAACAAGTGGGCTTGTCCCTAGTGGTGGACTTGTTTACTTACGAAGTATTACGTACGTACGTACAGTCGAGACGTATGTGCCTAACAGGTACATAAGTGAGTGTCGAGCTTTGAGGAAAGTGGCGGGGAACTACAGTTTTAGCGAAGAGGGAAATTTGGATTGAACAACTTTTGGGGTCTTACGGGTTGATGTAGTTTAAGATATTTAAACAGAAAATTATTCATATGACTCAAACTGGGTAAGGGTAAGCATACCTTATATATTGCTATACTAAACATGGTTTTGTACTAAGTATGTTGGATTTAATCTATCAGAACTACAGTATTAGTACTTCTTCTCTATTATTCTATTTCTTCACCCGGCCCCGGCCTTATCATAAGAGAAGATATTAAACAAAATTAGCAACATTTCTACACAAGCGATACTGCTTCTGACACGAAAGCCAATACTGTTGCTGGATTATTAACATACATGGGCCGTTTTATTTTTTGGATATGAAATCATCAACTGGCACCTCCTGCTCCGCCGAGAGCGGAAGGGAGTGTCAGACTTGTACTGACTACACTGATTAAACTGATTAAACCCATCTATGTTCCTTCTTCGCCCTTTGTGTTCCAGGGCCTATCTATCTCTTTCTTTTAGCCCTGACAGCCATCGGTCCTTGCAGGCCCCTCCCTGTTTGCTGACATCTCTTTGAGGCGCGCGTGGAACACAAACACGCCGTCAACACGGCCTGTCGTCATAAGACAGACAGACGGCGAGCAAGCCTATTACTCACCGTCCACAGGTCCACGTCTACGGTGGCCGGAAGCCAACACGTGGCCCCCGACGCCCGGGACGTCTTCTGCGGCAGCTGGGTCGTGAGGTTCCCTCCCTCTCACGTTCCGCCACCTACTTCGCTAGCAAGACTGCTTCGCAGAAGGAGGTGACGCCGTCCCATTCCCTGTCGCTCCGGACCATGGTTTGAACCAGGGCCGGACGCGATAGGTCGTCGCCATCGATTGCCGCTACGAGGACACGGCAGTGCTCCGCCCTAGCGGAGCAGACCTCCCCGATGTGCTCCACCGTGTCCTCCGGGCGGAGCTTGCAGTGATAGCACCCGGGCGTTTCCTCCCGCCCGATTCAGTGCAGGAACCTCCCGAAACAACCGTATCCGGTGAGGACCTGCGTCAGGCGAAAGGTGAGAGTGCCGTGGCGCCTCTCTAGCCACTCCTCAAAGAGGGGACTTATTTCCACTATTGTGGCGTGCCCTGCACCCGTGCATCCTGCGTTGCGATAGTCGCTCTCTCCATGTCGCCATGAGATCGCGCCGGAGGTCTGTCCGCTGAGCGACGATTTGCCGCAGCAGCTGAGTTTCCCCCCGTGCATCCTAGGCCCTGGGTTACAAGAAATAAAAGCAATTAATGACGCGGTGGCAGACGTCATGTGAGGGGCGTGCCACCTCAGTAATGCGTAGGTCAATAACGCCCAGACGTCACAAATAAAACCCTAAAACTGCATGGAAAATGCAGTTTTAGGTCTTTATTTGTGACGTCGACGTCGATGAGTGTTAGGTCTAAAGGTGACAATAACACTAATTAGAAAGGTGACGCGTTAATTGCGTCAGCAGACGATATCCCCTAACGAGGTAAAGCAACCACAGATGCAGTACCTACCTATGCTTACACTGTTATAGGGACAAGTTACTTTCTATCTGAAATAACCATAGTAGGAGACAGTTCAGTGGATGGTTTACGTACACACAATGGAACCCTAAGGCTATAACAATTAAAAGTGTTGATAATCAACTGAAGATCAGCAAATATAACAGATGTGTTTTCGTGTAAGTATCCTATTCCTCAGTGCACAGATCGCACAGATTAACAGTTTATTTTACTGTCACAATGAAATCTTATCAGTTTACCCATTATCCGTTAACCGTGTAACTACAATAAAATTATACAGCTACGACTCTTATGTTTTCTGACAAACTAACTGTTTTGTGATCAGGATTAGGAAGATAAGAAATTGTGACGTTTGTTGAAGATTCTGTAGAGCGAGCATTCGTGAACACTCTGCAGAAATACGAAACAAGACGAACAATATAGCCACTCTCCTAACATGCTTGGACTAGAGGAAAACTGTTTTTTAATAAAACTTCATGGTCACCACGCTTGTAAATTCCCGTGGGGCAAGGTGCAGGTCTACCTCTAGTTGTTACACCCATATTTCGGGAGTTTTACTAGGGCGAGAGTCCTGCTATTACCGGGGGGCGCGTCGGGCACTAATCGAGACACCGGGCTGCTACCGAAATTAAACCGAAACGTATGGGAAAACACAATAACACTTTGCCCAACATAGGAATCGAACCCAGGACCTTATACTGAGCTGTAGTGCTGTTTCAAAAATCTGTTATTCTTAGTCAAAAATGACTATTGTTCCATTTGATCTTCTCTTTTATCGCGTCCACGATTATGAAAATGGTGGACATTAGAAGATGCGTCACCTTCTGAACAGTCCATTCTTGTGATATTTCACAAAGTTTCCGTAATCTGTACCGACTCATGTATTGTTACTTTTATTATTTAATTTTCGCTCTATACAAATTCTGCTGGATACTTACAATGTCTTACTTTTACTAATTAAACATAATTTAAGAGTCTGCGTGAACAAACAGAAATTAACAATTGAACACAGAAGCCAATGCCACAATTTTGAGCTGAAAACGCTTCATTAACATGCCTTTAGAAAAGTAAAGTAGATACTTGAGGATAAAGGCAAGGCGGCAGTGACTCCACATACATATTAGTCATACATTTTAATGATAACTGGTCCTTGAGACTGAGAACACGTTACATATCTATGTAGGTAGCTCAGAGATAAAGCGAAAGACCTCCCATCAAATGTTCCTCAATTAAGGCAAAATAATATAAGGAATGGCTCCAGTACAGTCTGTCTGCTAATAAATACAAAATACAAATATTAAAGTTCTTATCAACCTTAGGACACTCGGCTTCTCTCACTCCAGCTTTTACCTAAGTTACCTGTGAAGTTCGTATTTCCACCTACTTAGGTGTCCTATACAGTCCTACACTGATCTTTTAATTTCAACGGCCTTAGATCCTGATTCTCCTAAGATGAAAATAAACTCCTATACGTAATTCATTTGTTTTTGTAATTTAATATACCTACACTATTTATGGTCCCATTAAAATAGATGGACAAATTTTAACACAGCGTTCAGTCTAACCAAAAGATATCCAAGCAAAAAAAACACTGATTAAAGTTATTTTATTTTGAACTAAAATAATAAATTAATTTTTAGTGTATTCGTTAGCTAATTTTTTTTTTATAAGTAGGTATCTAATGCGTTTTTCTTATTATATTTTTTACCATTGTCCTTATTTTAGTGGTCTGAATGATTTCTAAAAGTTTGTCTATCTATTTTAATGGGAACTTATATATAAGATAGTTTTTTAAACGTTGCCCCACAAAAGGAATTTCTCCTATATATCGTGGGTGCGTTTACAAACATTTAAACTCACATACACAAACAGCCGTAACAGAATTGCGGTAGTTGAGGTCAATGGCCCCAAACTTGTCTGAATCTCAAATCTTTAAACCCGCAGAATAAGCGTGTTCAATTGGAGATTGGTCTTTTTCCGTTCAAGAAGAGGCCTTTGCTCTGCAGTGAGACAAAAACTGTGCCATATTCCAAAGCCCCAAAGATTACAATGGATACATAGTTTGTGCCATCGAACTATACATGGTATTAGATAAAACTGCGAAAGTCGTTATAAGGAAGTGCAATGTACATGAAAATTGAACAGCTGAAATAATTGTACGAACTCTGCAATATGAACAAAAAAAAATACTACAGTTCCCTACCTACATTCTGATCGCGCTTTGTAGGAAAATTCTGTTGTTTTTTAATTCAATCTTGATGAATTAAGGTGCCAGCAAAGCTTTTGTAAGGGCGAATTTCAGTAAAGAAACAGACGTGCCAGAAACCGTCTCAATGTGGAACATGATTTAAGCGTAACTAAACCTAATATAAGAAAACTTGCGAATGCAAAGCAATACTCACCATCACACTAACTACTACTACTATTTTTGCTTAATTAATTGTTTAAATATACAATATATACTTTAAAATTGTAAGACTGATGTCCAATTTGTGATTAATAAAGATATTTGCTTGTATTATTTGTATTGATAACACTTTAAGGTCGGGGTAAAATCGATTGTCCCAATATTGGTGCCCCTATTGGAACCATATCGAAAAGGTAAGGAACCCCTGAGCTAGAGTCTAGTTAGACAGACCAACGTCTTTATAAAGCAACTAGGTCAATCTGGATGTGGAAGGGGATGACAAGGTGTTGCGTGTAGTGTAACTTGGGAGAGGCTCATGTCTAGCAGTGCACTGCTTTAGAATAGAAGCTTTTTGCGCTCAGCTTTATTGGTGAAAGCTCTAAATACACAGGTATTTACAGCACAGTGGTCACGTGGTGGCGTGCACACTTGCACAGCGAGGTTCAGGGGAGACCTCTGTATACTCTCCCCAGGGATGCGCCTTAACAGGCGTTGCACAGAGCGGGCTCCGGACTGGTCTTTGAAGTGGAAACGGTGCCTCCTCTCATGTGCGGATTGTGAACACTGGGGTGGTTTTAGAGAGGTAAAAACCCAACTCCCCGATGCTAACCCCAAAAACCGATCGCGTTTTGAAAGCGAAGGCCATAAAAAAAAAACAAAAACATATATTAAGTATTCTAAGAACGATCTAATTCAGAACATTGGACATTGCCTACCGCAAAATCCTGAGTGTAAGAATTTCTTACGCAAATACTGCAATAACGGTCTGTTTATTAAACGAAGCGATAATATAAAATGTACGACAATGAAGTTAAAAATATTTTTGTAATTATAGGCCTATCTTGAAACATGCGGGCAAGGTTTCAGCAATTAAGACGCCGCCATTGGCATAGTAGGTACATATCTGGGACAGGTTATTACAGAATTTAAAACAGTTGTAAATGAATTTATTTACTTTATTAATGAGTGATGGATTATTATTATATGAAGAGGTACACGTTTTACGGGTGTACGGTGTAAGGCACATCATGACCAAACTTTAACCTGTATCTAGTAATCTACATGTTGAGTCTAATTCCACCAGCAAACAATCGCACTGGTAGGGCTTAGGGATGAATCATCATCATCATTTCAGCCGAAAGACATCCATTGCTAGTAATAGGGCTTCCCCAAGTGTCGCCACATTAATCGGCGTGAATGGATTTTTTAACCGCCAGTAGCAAGTAAATTGCCCTATATTGAAATTATATCGCACCTAAGTATATCTATACCTAGTTTTTCTTGAACCATACTTCCATACAATGAAAGCACATTGTTGGCCCGAATCTTCGCCGGTTCATCGGTGTGGTCGTCGGTAGCAGCGCAGAGGTTAGTTTAATGACTGTGGAGAAGTTCGGGCTAACAAACTTTGAAGGTCCTGCTGTGCCAGCGACACTACGAAGAAGAAGGCACAAAATGTGGCAAAATTACCTATCTATCTATCTGAATATTTACATACTAAATAAAGTTTTAGTCTTAAATACAAAATCATCTTGCACCGTAAACAAACTTTATAAGTAGATTGGCGGCTGGTTGTCGTAGCCCAGTTTACGAAGATCCTTCGACACCATAGACCACGACACTGTCACACTTCCATAAGATTCCGTTCTCAGCACTGGAAATAAAAAAAAAAACATAATATAAGGATTTTAAAAGGCAGGATAGATGTGGAAGACTACTAGAAGAATTTCTGCCCCAATTGGAAAGAACTTTAATTCAATATAAATAGGCTAACTTTCGAATTAAAAGCGTGCCTGCCTCTGCCTAGCCTACTAACAAAATATAGGCGTGACACTAACATGTTACATAAATAGACTTACAATAATTATCCTTCCCACTTGCCAGCATTTTGGGGTCCGCCAGCTCAGGGTATCTGCCAGTTATCCAGGCCATCCATTCGCCGAACTGGGTGGCAGCTTGTGGTCGCACGAGAGGGGCGGAGGCCTGACTTGGTCCAGCAGTGGGCGGCATTAGAAACAAGGCATAGCCTCTTAGGGCATCACCACTGATGGTGTTTTCAGCTCTCACTGTTATTATTATCTGTGGCCCTGCAAAAACAAATTAATAGCTATGAGAATACGTGATACGTAGGTACTTAATAAGCATCCTGACCAGATTTCTGTCATGGCGGCCATTCTGGACGGTGATTAGCCATAGGCGCGGGAGATATTATAATGGACAATTATGTGCGCTCTCTGTTCCTTATTTACTCTCAAGGTCCAATGGGACGGCAATCCAACACAAACGGAGAGAGATCAGGGTTCAGGTAACAGCGTTTTTCCATTGAGAATATCTCCGGAGTTAGGAAGTTGGCGTTATCCCACCCCCGAAGCACGTTAAGCCGATGATAATCCAACATAATTAGTTAATTAAAGAGCGCTTAGAGTCCTTTGCTCTAAATTATACTTACAACCAGAAACATTAGTACTGCTGAATACCATTTCAAAAGGTAAATTCAAGACTACTCGTTCAGGGTTAACACCAGAGCGTGCCTTTTGACTCGTGCCTGATGTAAGACCCGAAACAGGCTCCCAATCCGGTCCCCAAACGGTTTCATACTGTACGTACAGTTGATCATCAAATACGCCAGCAGGAAAGGTCACATATTCAATCTGACCTGTAAATGATACTAAAAACTTCGTGATCTCACTATCTTTCATTGAGATAATAGACTTAAGTCCAGACAATAAACACGATAAACTTGAATAATGCTTGAATGCGTCTTGATAGCACAATGAAAACAAAACAACCGTTGCTAAGCAACTAAGTAATGTTGCCATCATCTAAAAAAAAACGGGACCTATTCTCATAGCCGCTCAATACCTACCAAATCGTCAACTTTTTATGGAAATACTTTGCAAATAATAACGAATATATCTCCAAGTACACCCGTTTAATTTATTTGCAAATATTTTGCAATTAAAATAAAGTTTCAACAACCATGTTTTTTTTCCCAGCACGCGGTGTTTTTTGTGCACCAAAGACAAAAGAAAACATGCTTCCGTTCTGCTGTTTTACCGACTTATTTTTGAAGTTTTGGCGCAAGATGGCGTTGTATCTGCTTTCAAAAACCTAATCGGCCACCATTGTGAAGGCGAATCTATTGAATACTTTGAGAATTTTTACGTTTTTTGTGATAATTATCGGCGAAATATAAAGTTTTATTCGGTAAGATACAGTGTCCAGTATTTCGGCAACCGAATTCAAACTACAATTAGTGATAGAAGTGCTTAATTTCAAAACCTAAATGCGTTCAAAATGTCACGCGAAGTGAGCATCAAATTCGTGAACACCATACCATGCACTAAATAATCTTAGTTTTCTTTGGAATAAGTGTTTGCTACCGGTGGAAGTGAGTTGTTTCGCGCCCGGAGTACATGTGGCACGCTGTGGATAGTTGAAAATTTAATGTGCGCTCATGAAAACGTTTCAGAAGTATCTGTACACGTCGTAAGGGAGCGCAGTTACGCGGGCGAAGGCTTCAAACTTGCCGGCATCATTATGGTGGACTGAGGGAGTGATTGTTGACGGACTGGTGTTGAATACGTGTAGTAAACAGTGCCGCGAGAGGGCCGCGCAGCATGTCGGGCGGCTCGCAGCACAACCCCAATGGACGACAGTCGCAGCTGGGCTCGGGATGGAGCCCCCTGCAGGTGGTGCTTATTATTCACGTATTGTTGATCACTAACTAACCTATGAATTTCGTAATATCCTGTCGGAAGTGTTTCATTTGCATGCTGTTTACACGAATCTTACATTTAATGTTAATGTAAGCAGGTATTACTTCCGAAAACTTATTTATCGTTCGTTTAAAATGGTAATATCCTTTGTGTAGGTAAGTTTACCCCTGAGTTGTATGAGTGTGTGTTAATAATCACATACCAATCAGCTGTTTTCATTGACACACTTGCTTAGATGACACATATAATGGCATGCTTGGTATCAATGTGAATTACCACAGACATCATCAATTTTGTTGTTATTTACAGTATTTACTCAGAGCCTGCACCGAAATAGTCTAGTATGAAAAATAGAGACAGCATCACCAATGAAATTAAATAAGATGGCTTCTGGGACACTTTATACTTAGATATTCTGACTTCTCTGTGTGTGTAACTAGAATAATGTTAAAAATATGACCTCAAAGAAAAGGTGTAATAAAGAAAACAGTTGCATGAATTAAGATAATATTGTACACCTACAAAAAACGGAAAACGAATACATACAATCTATTTTGGAAGAAATATTATAATTCATCAAAAGTAAATGTAGCCATGTGGGACACGGCCAGTTTAACTACCTATCACAAATTAATGACCGGCAATAAAAATTAGACCGCTGTGATTAATATTGGACACTAATTTAATTATGCAATGCTAAAAAACAATTATCTTGAAACTCTTTGGCCAATATGAGATGTTTACTTTTCAAACCTTATAGTTTGTATTTTCAGCCCGAGTTGTCCCACAGCATGGCAAACATTCAACATTCTCTTTTCTTCAGTCCTCTCCATTTTAAAACATGCTGTGGTAAAACATATACCTAAGGTTAAAGATATTAAAGTTATTTTTCAAAATCTTGTTGTAATCCTATAACACTTGTGATTATTTTAAATATTAAACCATACAAAATTTACATGTTATATAGTGTCGTGTCTATTTCATAATTATGTAAATTCTGATCTATTAGTCCACTAAATGGTGGTTTGGTATTTAAACCATATTTTACTATGTATGTTTGTAATTTTCGTTCACATAAGTACTGAACCGATTTTGATGTCAAGGAACTTAAATTAGTTTAAAACCAGAAACTTATAATAATACAATTATTATAGGGAACTTAAATATTATTTTGTCATTAAGTACCTTTTATCCATCTTTTTACTAACATATTATTTCTATTCTAACATTCAACTCTATACACTACAGTTGGACCAAACTCCTCCAACCCTTAAATACCATATTTTCCTGAGCATAACACAATACTCAAAGGCCCTTTTCATAAACTTTTCAACACTCAATCTGTAAGAAAAAGAAAGTGTAATTCAATGGAACACCAAACTTTTGTGTTTGCTTTTCCAAAAGTTTCTATGACAATTTTTCATTGTTCATAAGTTACTGTTGTTCCTAATCTTTCGAAGTAAGAATACTCTTTTTTGTGGATTAAACATGAAAGGCGCGAGCGGCGACTTTTTATAGAATATGAGTTTATTTAAAGTTCTTGTAGGTCTTGTTTGGTAAGTCAATGTTAATGCCAAATTTTATTATTACACCTCACAGTTTAGGCAGAAAAACGTACAGACGCAGGTTTAATACTGTAGCCATATTCTATGAGTCAATGTTTGGGTGAGATGTGCCAGTTATAGACAGTACTATCATTTTGACTTACAATTTCCTAAGTTTTCATTTTCTTCAAAAGGAAACCAGCATGCATGAGAGATATTTCTTGATGGCATGTAAAGTCAAGTCGAAGGCCCATGGCTGGCATAAAAACTATCACCAGGTTAGGCACTAATTACATGATAAAGAAGTTGAAGAAGAAGCATTTTTTCCAGATCATTCAAATTCTACTTTTGTAAGAATTAACATTGCCTGAAACTATGTGTATTTGTTCACCCTTCCAATCCATTTTTCTTTATTTCTTAATATAATATCACACCTGTAATCACTAAAGAGTTAGGCAGAGTTTTTTTATTTATTGTAGAAAAGATCTACTACCTCAAGTCATTATAAAAGCTATCTAAGTCATTATTTAAAACAGCTAATGTGAAGCAGCTAACTGTTCATTTTCATGCACATTTATTATCTGTAGCTATAATTAATGTTCTAACCATGTGAATGATTTCAGACTTATCATTGTGGTTTGGCAGGCACCAATCCATGAGTTTATGTTACATTTATTCTAATGAAACTAAAAACTGTACCGGAATGATCTAGAAATGTCTGGCCTAATTCAATTCAGAATTAGCTCATATAGGCCATTAATGTGTTTTTCTTCTCAATTTAACACAGTTAGCTGAATTTTAGGTCAAATCATTTGTTACTAATTTTATAAGTTTAACAAATTCTAATTTTATTAGATTATCATTACTGAGAATCATCTTAAAGATCAAGGAAAAGCTTGTTTTTTAGTTTCAGCTAAATCAAATTCTAATAATAAAATTATGATTATTACATTTTGGTATTGACTTTGGTACCATTAAGTGCTCACGGCAGCTGTTTTAATAAAGACTAGGATCTTACTGCCAATTTTTAGTAAACACTAAAGAAGACCTAAATGAATGCCTAAATATTATTGCAGTTATAATTTCGGCTCACGGTGCTCCGCCGATCGTTGAAAATTCAACTATATGCTTTTCTTTAGGTGTCATTCAGCGTCAGTGAAAACAAGCATTATTCTCTTATCCTGACTGAATGTGGTAGAAAAAAAAACACGAATTACCCTCAAAAGTATTCGTAAGTTAAAATCGACACGCAATATTAGTCGGTGTCCACTAAGCATTAATACGCGACCCCTACATGACCCCTGAAGGCGGTCACCGATGACCCGGAGTTGGGTTAAGTGGGAACCGAAAATCGGACACGAATCAGAGAGTCGATTTTAGACCAAGCTAAACTGACGGAGCAAATAATTCGTAAGAAGAACGACGGTATTCTAGATCTAAGTTCAAATTCCAAAATAATTTAAATAATACGTAACTACGTCATCAGATTTTCTATTCACATATGCGACTGCCCTTAATTTGTAATTTTACGACCAAGAAGTTAAAACCGTAGGCAGTCAAACCAACCCTGCAAGGATCAAACCTACAGTACAAATTGCGTGTTGGACTCTTGACAGATACTCAGTATCTACATTATCTGTCAGTATTCAGTGTCTGGAGCTGCGTCCGCTGTTGATCCGTATTTAGTACCTTTTATAGTCATCATTCAAAAGCCAGATATGCAAGGAACATAAGGTGTAGCACAGACAAACTGACATCGTAATGACGCACAGTATCGCGACGACGATAAAGTCCTATCAGGGTCGTCGTACTCATAAACCTATTCGACGGTATCTTTATCGTCATCACATCACTGAAAATAGCTACTTTGGTATTACCTAGGTTTTACCACAGGTTTTACCCTATGTTTTCCTGCAAAACTTTTTCTATCTATTGATTACGGTTTAGCTATTGATTTTATTATAAGCCATGTGTTTGGTCCTCGGCTGCATGTTGAATAGACAAACACAATCCATGTTTTAATATTTTAGGTTCTGACCAAAAACCTGGTTCTAATATCGAGAATTAGCAGAAGGTAGGCCTTGAGACCATTGGTAGTATGGCAGTTATACTTCAGGCTTGGTTTAACGAAGAGAAAACATGTAGGAATCGACCATAGGTCATTCTACTGTCCATCTATACTCAGCTCCATCTATAGTCTCTCCTGTGAGTTTTAGAATCATGTATCTTCTCCACCGCTCCGTTCGTCTCCGCTTCAGTAGAAACGCCTCGCCCGACATGGCGACATACGTATATTCTCGCAAGAAACCGACGCGGGGCGTAGAGCAAGTGAGGAACACCGAGGATAGACGACCGCAACTACATAGTGTCTCGGCGAGAGTGCACAGCCACCATTACAAATACTTCGAAGTGCTCTATTAGGACCGGGTATTGTGCCCGGGCGTTAATATTATGACTGTCGTTATCCTGAAAGTTGGTCACTTCATATAATAAAACGTCCCGCCAATCAGTTACAGGTGGCGAACCTGCTGGCGCGCGCGCCTCAAGCTCACATGGCCTCGGACCGAGGGGTGACGTGGCACACGCCCACCCCCCCACCTCACCTGTACCATGTACCCGCGCCATCGCCCCCTGACCCTCTTCAGGTACACGCTTTGTTCTTAACATTTAGTTTACTTAGGAGCTGGATCGGACCTGGCGAAACAGCCCTGCCATATATGCTCTGGACAGTTAAACTTGGGTCCCTAAGGCAGCGGTAGCCGAAATAACGTTGTAGTTTTTGGAAACCCAACCTTAAAAGCACATTGAAAATTTTGACGCATTGCGTGCATTTTATCTCATAGGAACTCATGCATTACATATTCGGACATATTTCAATTGCTTCAAAATTGTTTGTTTATTGACACCGGTATAAAGGCTGAGTTTCACCAGGTCTACTTAGTGATAAGTTGTGCCATTTACACGTTTGGACATGCACCGACGACGCATTTTCATTTCATGGTATGTGCTGTTCAAATATTGGAATCTTTCTGGTGTTTAGTGCTGATGTGTGCCCACCAAACGTATCCTTATGTATGTAGAAATAAGTATGCTTTTCGTTAGATGTACTAGTAATGTTGCCATCGCATTTGTATTATCTACTAACATTGTACGAAGTGTAAAATATTAGAATATGTATAAGACATAAGGCAGTCCCCAAAAATGTTGGGGAGAAGTTACGGAATAAACTGGCAACATATCTGATTGCTAAGTGAAAGAAAGACATTTTTTTAGTTATCAACGAAAGATACATTCTTCCGAACTTAAGGTTCAAGTCAAAGGCTTCTTCATTTCTAGTCAATGGTTCTTTTTAGATCATAGTAGGTATTTTACAAAAAGTCAACCACTGCCACCTGACCTTGGCCATTTCAGGAGCATTTGTAATTAATGTTATATTTATACTTTTTCTTTTGTGAAGTTTGTATTATGACAAGTCTAGGTAACTAATTATAGGTATTATGTCGACAATATTAGTTAAAGAATATCATGATATTACAGCATGCATGCAGGGGCTTTCGGGTATAATGAAATAGCAAAAACCTTCTACCTACTTAATAAAATAGCCTACACTAACATGTAATAGGGTTTATTGTTCAATGACAATGTATATAAATGATCAATAATACACTTTTCAAATATTTCCGGAAAAAAAAAATACCGGAAACTATATACTTTATTCACTAACGGACAATATACCACTCGATCTAGAAGCAAGAAATTTTGCACAAGGGTTTCTGAACACTAATGGTTGATTTAAAAAAAAATATCCCTTAGGGGTTAAAATATGGGATGGAAGTTTGTGGAAGTTATCATATTTGCTGATGGGAAATCCCATCGGTGCAAGGCTTGTATTTTGTAAACGTTCAACAACGGGTCTTCGAAATTTTAACTCAAATAAGCTACGTCATGTTTGCTTATTGAATTTGGAGAGCAAACACATCTGTTTGTTGGAATTCCAACAATTAATTTAAAGAAAGAGTTAAACTTTCATGTAATACCTACCTACAAACTTTAGAGGCTTTTGAGCGCGATGATTTTGAGGATTTGTCCCTTATCCGTCTATTAAATTGCCACTCCGGGGGCACTTCAGGTAGGGCTGCGGGACTGTTCGAAAGAGATACCGCGGCCCTGGAACACAAAGGGCAAGGAAGGAACATGGATGGGTTTTAGTCAGTACAAGTCTGACACTCCCTTCTGCTCTGCCCAGAGCGGGAGAAGTCATTTGATGATTTCCCATCCGAAAAAAATAAATAAAAAAAGGGGCGCTTCAGGTCTCTGTCATACTTACTAATAGTCAAAACGCCAAAGCAAGAAATGTCAGTAAAGACCTATTAAACTACGTTAAACGTCACCGTGATTAAAACGCCATATTTTAAGTTATAAAGGAAAGGCCATCGTAGCAGGACATATACTTTCATGTCTGATGTTAGAGTGATGCCCGCCTAGAAGGTCAAATACGTAGTACTTGTATCCGGCGCGCGGGGTTTACCAGATGTGGATACGACTATACGTGATCGATGTTTAACTCTACGCGTCTATCGCGCTCTCTAATTTCTGACAAGTATAACCCCGTGATAAACATGCATAAAGGCTTTTAAAGTACACTCTGTTTTACCGTGGTTCTGAAGGTTCTTTTTAATTATTTACTGGCCCACTGTTGGGCTGGACGAATACTTATTCAGTCTTTTCCTAGATATATCCTACATAGCCTTGTTTATCATCACTTAAACCTCTGCCTACGCTAGTGCAATCTGTCGTCGTTAAACACGTCTATTCGTACTATTGTTAGTGTAAGTAAATTATCACTATCAAGACGGGGTCTGACAGATTCCATGTTAATGGTGGTCTATTTGTCTAAACTATCTCAAATGCACTCAGTGAAAGACGCATAGCTGAAACCGTTGGGCTTCTAGCCCCAGCAGCGCATTTTCCAGAAGAGTTCTTTTGCAACGAAGATAAGGATGGATTTTTGTAAAATCATCCTCTATGTCGATTGTCGGGAAGTTTGTCAGGAAGTTCGTAATATTTGCGGATCGGGAAATCCAATCGGGGTCAGCTTGTAATCTAAACTAGCTGATGCCCGCGGCCTCGCTCGCATGGATGTCGGTTATCTCGACCAAAGTAATCATAAAATATTGTTTCAAGTTTTTGATCCCGCTGACAAATTATATACTAAAACCTTCCTCGAGAACCACTCTATCCATTGGTGAAAACAGCATAAAAATCGGTGCAGTAGTTTTTGATTTTATCGCGAACAGATAGACAGAGGCGGTGGTGGACTTTGTTTTATAATATGTAGTGATAACGACCGTCAGTATTGTATACATCATCAACATATTTTATTAATTTTGCAATATTGTGTATTTGTCTATCTACTATCACTCTTGGAACAGATACTAATTATGAGAGTTCTCAAATAAGAGAGGTTTTAATATTTGCCCTGATAAAATCGAAACTATCTAAACTTATAATATTATAAAGTGGAAAGATTTGTTTTTTTGGTTACGATTTAACTCGAAAACTACTCGACCGATTTTAAAAATTCTTTCACGATTACAAAGCATCTTTACCGAGAAACATAGGCTATACTATATTTTCAAAAAAAAGTAATTAGAGATCCCTACCTAAAATGGAACAATGTAACTTAAGGTATCCAAAATGTTACCTATAAGTCATTATTTTGCGTGCGCTGCGAAAACTATTGATGATATATAAAATAGTGTTCTTTATACTAATGATAGTACTCATGATTGGTCACAAAAAAGTCCGCGATGGTTAATGCCTAACTATTATAGTTAAGCCACAATAATAGTTTTTGTTTAAATTATGAAGTTCAAATACGGGTGGAATCGAATAGTGATATAATGATATTGGTATCATGATAGTAATCCTTATCCATTTCAATGGTTTGATAATTAAGGTTGATTATGTACGTGTAAATTCCACTTAAAATTATTCGGATCGGACTTTTCGTTTAGCAGTTATGACGGGTATAAAAATTGTCTAAGTAAGAAAAATGTCACAGTTCGAACAAACTGTCCTACGTTTTTAAACTAATAAATGAGAGCCCATAGCATAAGCATAGCATAATCAGCCTATAATGTTCCCTATTATTATATGCCGTTATGCAGGCTATCACTTGTGAAAACGTCCGACTGGAAGAATTCTTAGCAACTGTTAAACCTATAGTGGAATCCCATCGTGAGACAAACTTTTACCATGGATTACATGATTCCAACCCCGAATTGTTGAAATTGTTCGTCGGTTTTTTCTTTTTAAAACAGAAAAGCCTTTTTGACGTCGTTTCAAAAAGTACCGCTATACTTACATGGGCAAAATAGATTAAGTATTGGCCGGGGACTTTTGTGTAAAATGAGATTATTGATTTCACCGACTGTATTCTTCCTACGTAAGACGATAACCCTTGTACAAAGCCAATGAATGTCTCGATCTAGTAAATATTCAAGGTCAGGATATACTGCATCTATAAGTTTCTGCGTACTATACGACTCTGACTCTCATTTATAACGATTTCCGCAGCGTTTGCGCCCAAGATTGGAGAAGAAAATGACCCCTTTCCAACTTTGAGCAGCAGTTGTGGAAAATCGTTATCCCTATTTCCGATGAGGTGGGATCTCGACGGTGAAAGAAAACGTCGCGAGGAATCCATCATGTCCTAGAACCGAAAATTCTAATTCTAATTCGAAGATATGTGACATCTACCAACCCGCACTGGGCCCGCGTGGTGGATTATAGCCCAATCCCTCTCTTAGAGAGGAGGCCAGTGTCCTAGCACTGGGGAAATTATAGGCTGATTATGCTATGGGCTCTCATTTATTATTTTAAAAGCGTAGGACAGTTTTTTCAAACCATTGACATTTTTCTTACAAATAAACAAAAAAGCTAATTTTTCCTCTTTATAAAATTAAGTTTAAACTGGAGAAAAAATTTCACTGTACCTCTGCATTGAAATTTTTAGCACAGAGTCCTGTACTAAAATTCTTGACAAAAGACTGTGTCACGATATTAGACTTACACCTTGAATACTTAACTAAAAGGTTAGGGTACACCGTAACCATGTTAATATTTTAGTCAAGTTTACACAGATTATGGCTTTATGAGTTTGATTTCTCTTTATAAATAGAAATCAAACTCTTCTAAGCATTTTAGTACGAAATTATTTCATTTCTTTTTTTTTTTTTCAAAACGCTGCCCCACGCTAGGAATTTCTCCTGTATCGTGGGTGCGTTCACAAACATTTAAACTCACATACACAAACAGCCAGACCCGGAACAACTATCTGTCGGCCATACAATTAATTTTTCCGTGCGGGTATCGAATCCGCGACACACAGCGCAGCAGTCAATCGCTCAGCCACTGCGCCAACCGTGCCGTCAAAAATGAAATCAGCGGATAAGTGTTAACACAGATAATTATTGTTTATAATAATTATCGGTTTTCCCCTGTAGGCGTTTTGTTACAATGTATCAGTGACCTCGTTAGATTTTGTTGAGTTAATGAAGCATTCACGATGTAGTCTGGAGTTTCATAGAACGAGTCATGAACCGCTCCAGTTCAGGCGATTGTGATCCCGTGCAAACGCTGTATTTCGACGATACCGTGTCGCACTCTTCAGTTTTGGTTCCTAAATAATTACTGGTACCGTAGGTGTAATGATTTACTCTCAACATTCTAAGGCTTTTTTTTCGGATGGGAAATCATCAAATGACTTCTCCCGCTCTGGGCAGAGCGGAAAGGAGTGTCAGACTTGTACTGACTAAAACCCATCCATGTTCCTTCCTTGCCCTTTGTGTTCCAGGGCCGCGGTATCTCTTTCGAACAGCCCGCAGCCCAACATTCTAAGGCTAACGCATAGTTTAAGTTCAGCCCGGGGTCAGCATCGCCTCAACTTAAACCGTTCAGGATTGTTTCTATGGTTCTCCATACTACATCGGCTACACCGCACACTTGTAGGCACCGTAACCGCCATGGCCGCTGATCGGGATCAGCTATTCAAATGCAGAGCAGCGGGAACCCAATGGTCTTCCTGACACTGAGCAGTAAGTCATGGGTTCGTATGCAAGCAGGCGCATTACTTTGTATAATTTACTAGCTGACCCGCGCCACTTCGACTGCGGAACATAAGAGAGTGACATTTTTCATTGATGTTCCGCTCCTATTGGTCGTAGCGTGATGTTTTATAGCCTATAGCCTTCCTCGATTAATGTGCTATCCATCACGAAAAGATTATTTCAATTTGAACCTCTCGTTCCTGTGATGAGCACGTTCCACCAAACAAACAAACTCTTCAGCCTTATAATATTAGTATAGATTTCATCACCACTGCTCACATAACGGTGAAGGAAAACATCCGAGTAAACCGTCATGTCCTAGAACCAAAAATTCGAAGACATGTGACATCTACAAACCCGCACTGGGCCCCCCTGCTGGATTATTATAGCTCCATCCTTCTCATAGACGGGATGCCGTGTGTCCCAGCAGTGGGAACATAGTAAGCTGATTATGCTTATGCTATGCTATTGGTAGGTTATGCCATTCCGGTGCGAGTGATATAAGTGTGCCATGAGTTGCAGGAACCTCAAATAATTATTAGTGCGGTGTTGGTCGGATGGCAGCGGTAACATGTGTCGTAGATAAGGTTTACAACCATTAGACTAATTTCGCTCACAGTTTCTACATTCTCACTGCGATAAAAGAACAATTCGATTATGTTTTAGTTTCGCACAAGTGAACAACTTAAATAAGGTGGCAATATGAGGCCATTGTTGTGAGGTTATAAATGTTTTTTTTTTCAAAGTTGTATACAGGGTGGAACGGACACCGAGGCACAAACGGTTACCAAGTATTCAGTTCATCATTTCCAAAAAAAACCAGCTGTTCCATACATTTTGTCCGTGTATTATATTATTAGGAATTGCACTTAAACAGCAGCTTTCTTTTAATTACCTTTGAACAATTTCTATGTGAAAATGATGTACTTACTGAATACGTAATTAGTTTGTGCGTCGATGTGTATGACACCTAAAGAATACCACACATTTGTTCGGTTCGACGCATTTGTTTACGGAGCAGAAGCAATTATAAAAATATTCAGGTTTCGTTCGTTTCATGCCGATCGGCATATTCCGTTCAGCATCTTCCCTTGCTGAATTATGTCGGCTTAGCACATTTAGAGCTAAGTTGAGAAATAAAGAAAATTTAATTTAATATCTACATGTTGGTCGGAACAAATGTGTCGCACTTTAAGCTTTAAATCACACACTGCTTTTTAAGTTAACGCCCATGTTCATACTACTAACTTCTTTATATTAATCTGCCTTACCGGTGACTATCGTAGGGTCTGTTGCAATTGCAGGCGTTGAAGTCTGCGGGCGGCAACTCGGTGTTCAGACATACGGCCACGCCGCCTGAACTGTACAGACACACGCCCACTCCGCCGGATAAACATCACATGAGGTAAGGTTCTAATGTAACTTTAAATTGTCTTCTCTTCTGAAGATCATTTGCACTACAAATAATTCAATATATTTAACGTAAAACGTATTTAAAACATCGTTTTGTCTTTGTCAGTCGTTTAAAGATGATGGAGACAGAATGTTGTTTTAAATTATGTTTAATGTTTAATGCATTGTGTTGCTATGTGAGTAGGAGCTCGTGGCTTCAGGTTAAGCCGTGCTTGCCTAGGTTGGTCTGTGGATGGGTGACCACCCATTACATACCGAGTTTCCTCCGTGCCTCGGAAAGCACGTTAAGCCGTTGGTCCCGGCTGTCATTTGAAGATCCAGTAGTCAGTGGCCCAAAAAGTCTGACAACCAGTCTTACCAAGGGGTATCGTATTTCCCAGTAGTAACTGGGTTGTGGAGGTCAGATAGGCAGTCGCTCCATGTAAAATACTGGTATTCAGCTGCATCCGGTTAGACTGGAAGCCGACCCCAACATAGTTGGGAAAAGGCTAGGCAGATGATGATGTTTAATGCATTGAGTTGTAGTGAAAAAAGTAGGGCTTATTACACTAGTACTGTTTATTAGTTACTTAATGTGAAGAACATGGTCCCAATGATAAGGGTACCACCATACATGCACCACCACATATACACTCCAGGCTGAAGATAGTAGCTGTAGCATATCTCTTGCAATGGAACTGCGACACGGTACACATCATTGTAAAATATAATATTAATACAATATCTAAGATTATTAAAAATAAACCTCGGAAGATACTCAAAACATCTTTTATTAATAATACTACAGTAGCTACTTTAAATCTCCCCCTCAGCAATTTTTTATTGCTTTTTATGTTAATTATGATTTAACTTACCACCCATAAAATGGGTTAGTCAATGTTCACCCCTTCAAAGAATAACTAAGCTATGAAGCTATACCATTTTTAACCGACTTCGAAAAGAAGGAGGTTATGAATTCGACAAATTGTTTTCTTGGGATCCTCCGCATCATTTTGTCTGTAACAACGTTCAAGAAGGTCTCGTATACATTTGTGTATAAATTTTCAGACACACTCCGTCTCCGGGCGACATAAAGGCGAGTGCAGCGTTACCTCCTGTAGACTTATATCAACACTTGGCGCCGTCGAGAGGTAAATATATCATCTTTTTTTTTTTTTGTTTTTTACTGCGCACGGGTCTGGGTCTATTTGCGGAATTAAAATATTTTGCATAACTTTTAATATCACGGATTTCTGCAAAGTAGTCATGAGTTTTCAGTTAGTTAATCTTGTAATTTTGTTCTTTTTGTAGCCGACAAACTTCGTGCAGATGACCTAATGGCATATACCCGGGTGGGCGTGGACCTGTCCCTCGGCGGCGGTCGTGCAGCCAATGGCGCGGCCACGTCGCCCGCACCCCCCGCGCACCAGGCCGCGCCCCCCGGCCCGCCCTCGCTCTCCGTGCGCGACGCGCCCACCATCAACAGCCTCATCGCGCGCGCCCAGCCGCGCCACCCGCACGCGCGTGTGGACGCCCTGCTCGAGCGTCTCATACCCTCGCCCGTGTCGCCGCACTCCGTCATCGTACACTCTCGTGCTGCGCCCACGCCCTCGCCTCCTTCCTCTAATGAAGTACGTTTTACTCTTCTATACGGTAAATTAATTCGAACGCTAAACTAACCCCGAATGTATCCTGCAGGACTCTGCGGACTCGTGCGGAGCCCCGCCCGGCTCCAAGAGGAAACGCAAGCCGGAGCGCACCGTGCGCGTGGCAGCCGCACCTCCGCCGCCCGCGCCCCCCGTGCCCGCCCCGGCGCCCCTCGCACCCGCGCCCGTGGTCCCGCCGGCCGCGCCGCGTGTGTCGCCACCGCCCAGCCCGCCCCCAGCGCCGGCGCCCCCTCCCCGCGAGAACGGTGACGCGCCGCACGTGAAAACGGACGCACCGGACGAGCGCCCCCCCTCCCCGCGCCCGGAACAACCGCACGCGCGGAGAAAAACACGCTCCGGCTCCGCCGAGACGATAGACGACATCGCCGCCATGATCGCGGACACGGACCGCGCCCCACCCCCGCCCCTCGCTCCCCCGCCGCGGCCCGTCTCGCCGGCCGCCGCCGTCACCGTAGACAAACTGCGCTCCGTGCTGGCCAGCCCCGACGCCGTGCGTGCCGAGCCAGTCCCCGAGCCCGCACAGCCCGCGCCCGCGCCCGCTGAGCCGCCCGGCGAGCCCGCCGCGCCCGAGCCCGCGCCCCCCCCGGCCCCGGCCGCCGCCCCGCGCCGTCGCAGCGCGCGCACTTCCAATGCGGAGGCGCCTAACGTCCCAGTGGAGTCGCCGTCTGAAGGCAAGCCGGCCGAGCCCGAGTCGAGCGACGCGCGCACCGCCGAGCCCGCCGCCGCCAGCTTCGTTGAGGTAGAGAACCAGCTGGAGAAGATGTTTGCTGGACTGGAAGAGGAACCGGCGGCGAGTCCCACAGCGGCGCCGGACGCAGCCGCGGCGTCGGCGGACGAGGCTTCGGCGCCAGCCGCGGCCCGCAAGCGGCGCCGCTCGGCTCCCGCGCGCTCCGACGAGCGCAAGAAGGCGCAGCGCAAGAAGACAGACCCGCGCCGCCCGCGCAAGGGTCCGCGCGAGCACCGGGACGCTTACGATTCGGGCAGCAACGCCAGCAAGTCGCGGGGACCCTACATACAGGTTAGTGGCGGTACTTTCATACAAATCTAAAACTTAGCTTGCCCTTATAACGTACTACTCTTCATGATGTTAGGGTTGCCGTATTGTTGGTTCCTAGGCACGCCACGACAATGCGGTTTATTAAAATCATTCTTATTTCACTTCCTCCCCACTCCACTCCACAGATCCGCGGCCCGCGCGACTCTCCTCTGTCCGTGAGCGTGATGAACAACTCCACGGGTGAGGAAGAGGACTCGGCGTCCCGGCGCAAGGTCGGTGAGGAGTTCCGCAACGGCGTGCGAGGCGTACGCGGCGTGCGCGGCCTGCACGCCAGCACGCTGGGGCTGCGCTACGACGCCACCACGCCCGACGCCTCGTGGCTGTGCGCCTTCTGCCAGCGCGGGCCCCACGCCGCCTCGCTCGGGGACCTGTTCGGGCCCTACGCGCTCGATACTGACTGCGACGAGTTCAGGTAACAGATGTGTCCACTTTTTTTATCAAACAAAAAATTTAATGTTTAGTAAGTGAAATTTACTTATAAGAGCAACACCTTATCATTTTTAATGTTTCAACTTCAGAGAAAAAACGTAACCTTTAGGAATAATCTTACTTTTGAGTCCGTTATTTTGACATCTGTCCAGATGAACCTTTTCTTCAATTATTATTAGGAGCAAACTTATGTGAGTATGCAAGCCTGCGTAGGAACATAAGCCTCTTTATACACGAACCTAAACATAATTCATATCTGTCAGGTCGTTGGACGAGGCGACGCGGCGGCGCTACTGCACGGGTGCGAACGGCGGCGCCGACGAGGTGTGGTTCCACGAGGCCTGCGCCGTGTGGGCCCCCGGGCTCGTGGCCGCCGGGGCCCGCCTGTGGGGCCTGGCGCCAGCCGTGTGGGGCGCACGAGCCGCCCGCTGCGCCGCGTGCGCGGGGCCCGGCGCGGCGCTGGCGTGCAGGGCCCGCGGGTGCCGCGCGCGGGCCCACCTGCCGTGCGCGCGGGCTCCGCCGGCCTGGTCGTTACACGAAGACGAGTTCCGCGCTCTGTGCCCGCACCACGCCTAGCGGCCATACCCGACTAACTATAACATAGAAGAAATTGTAGATAGATTTCCTGTTGACATTTTGTAGGAGTAATTTATTGTGCCCGCCGCCCGCGACCCGCGACCCGCGACCTAGTGACCGCGCCGCGATATGTACAGATGTTATACCGCACCGGCGAGTAGTGTTCGCGCGACTCTTGGTAATCTAAAGTCTAGAGTTATGTGTAAATATAGTGATTAATGTAAATAGCAGTTTTATGCATCGGAACATCATTTTGTAAGACGTAATGTACTATATGACATCATGTGGCAATGTAATCGAATGGACAGTATTTCGTAGTATACAGGGCGCGCTTACGTTATGCGTAGAAGCGCGGCCGGCACCCTACTGGCGCACTAGCAGCTCACGATATGCAATATTAAACAAGCGCACACAGAGAGATAGAGAGATGCTCTAAGTGCTATGTGTGGCTCAATCTGCTGCGAGTGAATGTGACAGAACGGTCATCCGGTGGGTCAGACCAACATGGGTTTATGGTGAGTAAGTACACACATATATTTATTCGATATTAAATTGAAAATCTCATTTCGTTTATTCGGAAATATCTACCTAGTTATATATTTTATATTTTCGTATTTTTTTTTATATAGTGTTTGTGTACTCATCATGAACTATTTGTTGTAAGCAACAATTTCCAATTGTTTACATGATCATGTAACAATGCAGTGATATTTTAAAGTAATAAACGGACCTTGAATGTAATAAGTATATTTTTTATGTAAAAAAAATATAAATAAATAAATAAACAACTGTTTAGTTGCCATTATAGTATCAAAAACTAGTCTAAATAAATAGTGTCTTGTGATTTAAATAAAAAAAATATATAAAAATCGTTTTGGGTCTATGAAAATTTACATTTTTAGCTTGGTAATGGATTAATATGTATGTTTGTGGATACTGCATTGTTATCGGTGGATAAATAAGTAATACACGATATGTGTAGCGCTCTTATACTTAATGGTTATTTATACCGAAAACTTTACGCTTACATAATTTAAACGACGCACTTCAAATGTTTCGAGCTATGAGAGTTTTAGCAAGTTCCTTTTACTTGAAGGTGTTCAAACATAACTTGTTTAGATAATCATACAGGTCTCGAATCTAAAGAGATTGTAACACCCATACTGCCAATAGGAACAATAAGCAAACAACATTTCAAATATATAAAAAGAGATACATAAAATATATAGTATAATTTAGATTGAATATAATTTCATAAGTGCACGTCGAGTCGTTTGAAGTGCGTACGTCTAAGGCTCCGCGCAAATGGGTCACCGGTGGCTGTTGCGCGCCACGTTCTTTGGTACCGCGCAAACGTAGGTAGTTAGTGGCTGCCACGAATGGTCGGTATTTATTTATAATTCGCCACCGGTGGCGTTTTTGTAGCGTGCCGCGGCCACTGAGTCGCGAGTGGTCGCCACTCGCTACACGTGTGCGGCGATTCCATACAAAACGTTTTAAAAATCATGTAAACAGCTTGTCGCCAGCTACCGGTGGCCCGTTTGCGCGGAGCCTAAGGGTACATAGGCGCTGTCTTCGTTTGCCAGACAGTGCGCACGCCAGCTTCGTGCGACGTTGGTGACGTACTTTAATTCCAGTGAATAGAAAAATAGACTTTATTTAGAAAATGTTAAGGTACAAATTTATAGTAGGGAGAATCAGGCCAGTTTAGTGTTTTTAAAAATTTATTCGGACATTGAACGCATGAACTCGAACGAACAATCAACATCATCCAAAGCCTTGAATGTAAATGGTGTAAGAATTTTTTTATCACTTATGGCAAATGATTACTTTATTAAGTATGTAATTGTTATAAATTATATTTATCATGACATTATAAGCAAATTGAAATACAACATGTTTAAAATGAGAATTTGACTATTATTTGTACCTACTTCCTTTTGAATTCATCACTTTTAAAGTGTCATGCTTTCTGGCGGAACCACCTTGGCTTAAGTATAATGTATAATTTTTAAGTATAATGTTACATAAAAAAACCTATGGAATGTCTATAAAATTCTAGTCCTATTCAAAAAAAAGTCTATATCTCTAGTTTCGACGTAAACTTTAATTCAAAGTGGTTGTGCTGCAGAGTATCCTTCCCGGCGCAACCACCATGATATATCTATTACTATACATAGCAAATATCATCATCTGCCTAGCCTTTTCCCAACTATGTTGGGGTCGGCTTCCAGTCTAACCGGATGCAGCTGAATGCCAGTGTTTTACATGAAACGACTGCCTATCTGACCTCCACAACCCAGTTAGTACTGAGTTATACGATACCCTTTGGTAAGACTGGTTGTCAGACTTTGGGCCACTGACTACCTTACGACTGTCAAAGATCTACAAATGACAGCCGGGACCAACGGCTTAGCGTGCTTTCCGAGGCACGGAGAAAACTCGGTATGTAATGGGTGGTCACCCATCCACAGACCAACCTAGGCAAGCACGGCTTAACCTAAAGATCGACCCGAGCGGCTGTTATTATTTAGCCACGAGCTCCTCATATAGATAGCAAATATATAGTATCAAATAATTCTATAACAATTCTATATTGAACTAGTACCTTCAAATCCTCAATCTCATTTGAATATAGGAACAAACGACATGAAATTTGCAACGCACTAACTAACACTGATTTTATTAAAATGTGGGTAGTTGATTTTACTAAAGTTCTGGTTTGCTAAGAACTTTACTTTAGGCGCTTAGCGATACTTGTTAAAGGCAACGTGATTCCTTCAGAAAGCATGACACCTTTTAAAGGGTAACTCATGGGCCCATAGATCTAGTAAAATTCGTCTTAATTCTGGGGTCCTCCGTAACTAGATAGGTGGGTTCATTTATCCTAAGGTAACAAAAACATAAGCCATGAGGTCTTGGATTCGATTTCCAGGTCAGGCAAAGAGTAATTGGGTTTTTCCATCAGGAATTTCTCAGCAGCAGCCACGGAGTCTGGGATTTGTGCCCGGTTGATGGCAATAGGGTCGCCCCCTATTACATGGGACTTAAACGTAACTAGCGAAATGTGGGTGTGTAGATATACCTCTGCCTAACCCGTCGGGTATCACAGACGTGATGTTATGTAACAAAAACTTAAATTTTTAAAATTGATTAAAAACAAAAAATATTTATTTAAAATCTTTATTACTTTAACAGCACAATTATGTATATTGTTTTACATTACACTGTAACTTCACTAATATGGATTTTACAATCATAAAAAGAGCATGTAGCCACTAAATCACTGTCAAACTGCCAATCAGCACCGTATGCTATACTTTCGTGTTCTAAATACTCACTACGGATCTCCATTTGGGCATCAACTCGTAGAATACGGAACCCGCCATACATACAGGCTGCTAAAACAGTGTCTGGCTTTTTAGGGTGCCATTTTAGACGCCAAACGCCACCACCGACGTCGATATCTTCGATGCAGGATTTTAGGCTTCGCGTGTCCCAGAGACGGACTTTTTCGTCGTAACTGGAACGTAAATCATATAATTTAATTTTTCAGAGCTTATGTAAAAAAGACTCGTAAATAAAATTACTCTACTAGAGAGAGTAATTTTAAACTAACATGCACTTTTTATTCCGTTATCAATCATCATCATCAGCCTATAATGTTCCCACTGCTGGGACACAGGCCTCCTCTCTATGAGAGGGAATGGGCAATAATACATCACGCGGGCCCAGTGCGGATTGGTAGATGTCACATGTTTTCGAATTTTTGGTTCTAGGACATGCCGGTTTCCTCACGATATTTGCCTTCACCGTTTTTGAGAGCAGTGGTGATGAAATAAATTACACAAACCAATGCGCCTGCCTGGGTTCGAACCCACGACTTACTGTTCATAAGTCAGGGTCGCTACCACTGGGCCACTGTTGCTCTCCTGCTTTTTATTCTCCGATAACATCAAATTTAACCACAAGACGTGGCGTGCTATTATGCTATTTTCTATGTGAAAAAAATGGCAACACCACGCCTATAATCCCCGAAAGGCTAGGCAGAACACCTGCATTACGTCAGTTATGTTATATAAAGTCCCATGAAAGGGAGAACCTGTGTACAAATCCAGGCTCTATTAAGCTACTGAGATACTCCTACTGAACCCAATAACACTACCTGATCTGGAAGTAGAACCCAGGGTCTCCTGCTCAGCAGTAGCACTTGTGAACATTAGACGAACGGGGTCATGTAACATCGAATTTTAGTATACTGAGTTACTGGCTCACAGGTGCAACATAAGGTGGTTACGTCAGGTTAACCCGCCAAATTCAAATTTTCTTACCTATTTTGCAGGTCATTATCAGGTTGTATGTTGATTGAAAATGAGTCGCGCCAGTAACACGTATGTAGTTAATGAATCAGAATCATGAAAATCATCAACATAACTCTGTAAGTTCATTTAACCCTATTGAATGACTTTTTCATGAAATATTCATTGAATAGGGACACTGACCTGCAAGTTACAAAAAACGTAAGAAAATTTAACGCAACCACCTTAAACACGATTTTCTTCTAAAACAGATTGTGCTATATCGGCCGGATACTCATCATCGTCTTCCTGCCTTTGTCCTATTCTATTAAGGGTTAGCGAAACACGTTTTCTTCCATTCTCCCTGTCAGACCTCTCGGCATCATTTACTCCTTTCTCTTTCCTATAATCCCTCACACAATCCATCTTTTCTTTGACCTTTCTGGCCCTCTCCATACATCAATGTCCATCACTCTTTTAGTCACATGCGTTTCATCCCTCCTCATTACATGTCCATACCAAGACAATAGACTTCCTTTCAATTTTTCAGTAACAGGCGCCACTTTCAAACTTCCTCTAGAGAAAGAAATAGAGGAATTAGAGGAAGTTTCGGCTGGATACTGTATGCTAGAAATACTAATATTAACTCCAAAGCACTTTTACCTCCCAGTCAACAATAAATGTTCCACATCTATGTGGCTCCTGATCGCAGTCACGCCAGCCTCATGTCGCTTGTTAACTGTTGTAGGTATGTCTGGAATTCTGACGTCGTAGCTCTTGAAGATGCAGTCATCACCCCCTGGAATTTTACGGAAAGATTATTATCAAAATGTTTTAATTTTCCAATGCAGGGCGGCAAAGGGAAACCTAAGTACTACGAACTATCTCTTTTTAAACCTGAGGATCATCCCGCCATTTTCGTCTGGGCCGGCTGCGATGTCTTATGTTAGATGATAAAACGACCAATGGGCCAAACTTACGACCTAAGGAGTCTTTCTGAATCGCATGAATACAACAATTTATTTTCTTGTATATCTTGTAATCCATGGGATAAGGCGCTCGACACTATTTTGGCTGCTCGACACTGTTTTCCGGCTGCGGCGACAAGGAGGCCCCAAAAAGAGGGATAAGCGTTTGACCTGTATGTATGTGTTTTATTGTAGGACTAATGCGTCTGATCCATTTTAATTATTTTTCTGAAACAAATCGTACTTCACACCTTGTGATTGTGATAATGCATGTAAGGAACTGATCGAGTCAGCAGGTCACGAGCTTCTCTACAAACCTGAGTAAAATACATCTGTGTTCCAATAATTAAACGCAGCGATCCACGCCTCGAAGCCATGACTCTCCCATTTCCCAATACTCTTCAAACCATCTTTAACGATCTTCAAAATATGAACGCAACCAGCAGAATCGCTGACCACCAGACACGGTTCTTCTACACTCATTTTGTTCGTCGACCAATCAACGGAGAGAGCCAAAACGTCTTCACCAATCGCGTGCTCCAACCATAGTTTTAACTGTAAAGCTCCACTCTCATTGGTCAGCTGGTAAAGTTGTAGGGTCCCTACGGAAGTTACCACGGCTAGGGTAGGATAGTCGTGGACGGTGTGGTAACACCATTTCTGGTCCAGTATTCCTGAGGTGTCTATTGAATGAACTGGAACCAATTCTGTGGTTTCCTTGTTGATTTCAAATAGGTAAATGCGTCCTAGCCTCGTCTGCTTTGCTGAAGTATCCTCTGGAAAATAGAAAACATTAGGTATCACGATCACTACAAATTATAAAACAAAGTTCTCCGCCTGACTGAAGTGTCTGACTGCTCGCAAGAAACTTAAAAACTACCGCACCGATTTTTATGCTGTTTTCACCAATGGGGTGGGTTCTAGAGGAAGGTTTTAGTATATAATTTGTCAAGTTTTCGTTGCGGGAACGGGATCAAAGTTTCATGATTACTTTTGTCGCGATAACCGACATCCACGCGGGCGAAGAAGCGGAGCGCAGTTTCAGTGTCATATGAATTTGAACTTTATTATACTTATTATCGCATGAAAAACTCGAACGAGTCGCGCTGATGCCCACGGCGCCGCGGGAATTCCGGCGAATTCCATAAACGGAGCCGTGCGACTACGCGAGAAGTCGCGGGAAGTCCCGAGAATGCTCGAGCAGTCGCGAGTGGCCGCTGGCAATATCCCACCCCCTCTCCCGCGGGCGTCTGTTGCGCGCGAGCATTCGCATTTATTCCTTGCAGTGCAACGAATACAGAAGTGATGGAAATGAATGAAGAAAAGCTTATTATACCCATTTTCACTGCTTAAACACAAGTTTCCTCGAGTTTTGTTGAAAGTGCACTGCGCATAGGAGAGCGACCCGTGAATTCATCGCGAAGGCGGGCTCGAGAAGGCGCGCGGAGTCCCGTGACTTCTCGAGCATTCCAGCGACTCCTCGAGCAGTCGCAGGAATCCGTGCGCCTTCTCTACCGAGCGGGTCGCTGCGCTTCGCTGCCCTTCGCCGCTCTTTCGGTGTGAGTTGACTCTAAGTGGCCAATTACCACCCAACTCCTCTTACAGAAAAGCAGTTCCCAGCAATGACAACTTTATAAAAATACTTAGATTTAGAGCTCTTTCATAACCACTATCCACCCATACAAATTAAATAACTGTATGTTTGTTTAACCTTTCCATCATATTTCGATATAATTTGGCACACAGGTAGTGAGGTAGACCTGGGTTAAACAGGATACTTTTCATCCCGCATTACATAGTGCATTCCCATGGGATAATTTCTGACCTACAAGCAAGCAAAAACTAGTATTACACAGAAATTCCAACAGATGGTAGCAATTTCTAACTCCCAATTATCCTCAAACTAACTGGATCGAAAAGAAACACCCAAAAGAAACCTTCAAAAGAATGTAGGCTACGTGGTTACCGTTGCAGCAAATGTTACCTTGCTCAGTTTGCTTATCGAGCTGATAAGTGCCGCAGACGAGAACGTCGCGGTAGGGCTCCACGGGACACCACTCCACGGAGTCGGCGCTGTATCCCGTGTCCCAGCGCCACTTATTCTGCCAGACTGCCATTCAGCTGAAAGGATTTTAAAATAAATTGATAGGTTTTAGGGATGATAGTGGCATAATTAGGAGTAGGCATTTACTAATAATGATAATACAATGAGATGAATAAAGGAAATAATACAAAAAGTGAAAGATCTTGAAGAAGGAAACACGCGATTGCCAATTAGCTAAAACAACTAGGTGGATAAGGATAAGTACCTAAATCATTGAATCTAAAAATAATAGACACTGCTGTGTAGTATGTCCCCAAGTAAATGGACAGTCGACATTCAAAAGGTGGTTAGAACAAACTGGATACAGAAGGCGGAGAACTGAGTGAGAGCCCCTGTGTGGTCTGCGACAGCCTGAGTTGGTTGATTGCTTATCAAAAATAAAAGAAGAATTACTATTTTAAACCCATTTATTGTAATAAAAATATGCCCATACATGAATAATTACTAACGCTATAAAGACGAGCAAAGTATCTCTTCATTACATTCACAACGTTACATGTAGATAATAATTTGCTAAAATTTGTACTGTGTTATGGTTCGCCACTTACATATTACATTGGGACACAAAGGAAGTAATTACAATATAGGACTGTCCCGAAATCACGATTGTTTTGACGGACGACGGCGCCAGGTACCTAAATAATTTTTAATATTTTAGAAGATGGATCAAGTCACCCCGGCTTTGAACAATAAAATGCTCTAGCACTGAACGGTACAGTCAGGCACTATCTTTAGCTGGAATTTGAAAAAATTAGGATTAGCTGGATTGGAACCAGCCTGAGCCCATCAAAAAAGGCTTTATGCCTGAGCAATTAACAGTGGTCAGACCCTCCCTTATAATTCACTCCAAAGCTAAAGGTGAAGGCAGTGGGTTTAATACCAATACTAGATCCATATAGGATAGGGGTTGAACCTTATCTGGCAGCACGGAATCGCACTTATCCATGCTCCTATCCTTTTCTATCGCTCAGAACCGTCATTTGCTAGAGTGAGAAACAGCGGGAATGCTATCGCACGCGGCAGCATCGACGACAGTGCTATCGGCAGCACGCTCTGTTTCTCGCTACTCGCGAATCGCGATTCCTTGCTGCCAGATGAGGTTCAACCCTAAAATAGATAAATGTTAGGCGTCGTCGTAGTAATCAGCAACCGTAAGTAATGTATATGAATGCTTAAAAATTACAATAATGCTATCATATTGGTATGCTTTGCAGAGTATAACAATATCCTTAATATCATCAGATTTCATAAAGGTAGTCTATCACTGTTCATTTCGTATAATTCAGTTTAGTATGAAGTTCTAAGGTTTAATCAAAATTATATTAGCATATAATGTCCCCACTGCTGGGACAAAAGCCTTCCTCTATCAGAGAGACGGACTGTAATCCACAACGCGGGCCCAATGTGAGTTGGTAAAAGTTGTGTGTGTGCAGTTGGCAAAGTATATTATTTGATGCCAACGTTACTCAGAATAATTAACTCAAAAATTAAACATTAGAACTTAATACTAATTCTGAAAAGTATTTAAAACAATTTCACACCAAAGTACAGTCGAATACATAGATATGTAAATATACTCTCATCATAACGTAAAATCTATGTATAATTGATTTTATTGGTGATATAATAAAATAGAACTTTCAGTTTAGAAAACTTCTAAGATCTGCTTATGTTACCTACAGAAGTATACAGTAAATTACAAATCGTATACGCTATCATTTTATATTGTCGTAATTGTTATAATTCTGTCTCTTGTGAATCCAAACAAAGTATTTTACTATTATTTTTATAAAATCAACATTCATTTTACATGTTTATAATTCCCTCAAAATATTGTTGAATTAATGATTATAAAAAAAAAAAAAACATTTTGCTAAAACAGCGATTCTGAGACAATTCCATACCGTGAACCGAATGTAATAAAAAGGATTTAAATAACTCTAATCTATAAAACTGACTGGCTAGTATCTTGTCAAAGTACAGTCGTCCGTCGGGATGAATTATAGTAATTACAATTATAAATTAATAAATAATTATAATATTAATTTATAAATTAATTAATATTATAATTTATTATATTATTAATTTAATATATATTATTTACTGAAATTTCACAAATGTGAAGGAAATACAGTTATTAATATTTAATTAACAAAGACGACGATGACGAAGAACTGTACTTTAACAATCAATCCTAAGGGTCTTCGCCCACAGTGACTTTTGCAGCAATGCACATAACACAGCCGCGATGCTGTTGCTGGCTGTATACATTGGCCGACGTAACCATGAACTCTCTCTTCTGTTTTACTACAATCGCGTAGCTGTCGCGCTTAATTTGAGATGCAGACATTCAGTTCCAATATCGAATGTATCCGTTCTCCACTCTTCGTTCCTCGAAGTCGTCAATAAACGTCAAGCGTTTGTATGGATACAGTAGACAGCATCGATCCAAAAATCATCGTGAGTAAGCCAAGCAAGCCAAGCAAAAAGTAATAAAGAGCATACAGTAGACGATACAAAATTGATGACAGGTAAAATATATTAAATAAAATACAAAAATATCAATCGAAATGGACTTCAAGGGTTACATTACAATAACATATAATTACGTAAGTACATTATTTATTAGTGGTAACTTATTTTATAAGAGTTTAAAATCTACTTCGTAAATTCTTCTTACATCTAGTTTTAATCTAAGAAGTATACTTGACGGCAGTTGGACCGAAATTCCTAACATTTGAACATGGATCAGTACAGACGAGCAAAGAAGTTTCTGATTAAAAAAAATGTATAGTCTGTAATCGGTGGTATTTTTTGAGTATATTCTTATTGGTATATTTGCAATACCAAATGTCATAGAAGAGTTAAATTGATAATTAGGGGGGAATTCAATTATGATTAGCTTTACAAAGGAAATTAAGTAGCTTAAAGACATAATATTGATATAATCTTGAAATACTGAAGCTACTTGTTTAACTAATACCTATGTGCCATGCAAAGACACTCACATAGTATAATCATTTGAACATCTGTCTGAGGACTTATTTGCAATTGTCAGAACGATTGGTGCCCATCTATACTCTTATATATTGAACTATTGTCGTTGAATGGTAGGCACTACAACTAAATATATACAACTTAAGACTAACAAACGATAATGATCATAAATCAATGAGCACGTTTCTTACAAGCTATGACGTAATCTATCATGAGGTCACAAATAAACACAGTGGGCAGATATAAGCAGTAAAATGGGTGCAAGAAGTGAAATTTAAGTTAATTTATCTTTTTTCCATTAGTATTACTCATAGAAATTATGAAATATTCAGGTGTTTGTGTAGTAATGACTCCTATTTTTGCAAATTCTCTAATGAGTTTTTGTTACATATTTTGATCAAGACTGTACTGTAAGCAGTGCATAAAATAGGATGAAATAAATTATTTTAATTAATACATATTATGTTCACTTCTAGTAAGATTTGAAACAAGAATTACATGTTTGTGTTATGTAAACAAACATTTTAAAATAATTTACTGCTTTTAACTGTCCACTGTGATATAGACTTGCTTTTGGGATTTAACAAATATGACTATATAAAACAACCACTCGTATAATATCAACGTAATATCGTCGGAAAACCAAGAGTAGTCAGTTTGTTTCATATTTTCTATATTTAAATAGATTCAACTTTATAGTGCTGTTTTTAAAACACATTTTTAATTGTGGCGCCACGGTGCTTGCTCTATGGCGAGTATTGCCGATTTATTCATTAATATCAAGAAATAGAATGCAAAGTTTATGAATTCCTATAACTTGAGCAATATAAAAACAGTAAAATGTTATAGGAATAACATTCTTAGTAATATTTTAGATATTGCCATCTCTATATGAGTTCTCAATATAATTATTACTTGTTTACCCGCTCAGTAGCGCCACCTACTCGTTAAATTAGAACAATGCTTAAATTTTCAAAATGTTACATAAAAACTCTATGTTTAAGCTATGCCAGAGATTAAATATACGACAATGACATTAAACATTTAAAATATTAATATTTTGTTTGTGTATGAGGTAGATGTTCACAATAAATGTTGCAATCACAGCCTGTTTTCATTCAGGACATTTTAACTGTTCATAATCCGTTTTGACTCACTAGTATGGCGATTGAATGGCTAGGAGAGGTACTTCTGAATGGTTTTACAACTTCATTCAAGGATATACAATACTCTACTGCTTCCCTTTTCAAGCTCATGTCACATAGTCAGGTTTCAAAAACACCCTTGTTCTAGCCATTAAATCAATTACTATTGTATTCTCAACTGCCAAACTTATATTTACCACTTATCACTATCAAATCAAATGTTTTATTAATAAATCATTGTTATAGTTGTCAAACATGCATGAAAGTAGCAAACTAGCATTCTCTTCATCAATCATTCTTGAGCAAAATTGACCCAAAAATACTGAAGTTCGCTTGAAGAGAATGTTTCATGCATTCTTGTCAATCATACTTATGTGCAGCCGACTAATGGGATTGTTTTCTTTGGAATCAGGGGTGGCCTTTGATCATCACATACTACAGTATTACAGTCACTAATAAACAAGACAATTAGATAAATTAGTTGATAACAACAGGAAGTAGTTGCTAAAGTGCAGTCCAGTCAAATTAGTGCTCCTGGCACAAAAGTATCTCAAACATAGATGATACATCCAAAACATTTGACTACTAAAGCTGCAACAATATGTGAATAGGATCTTCAAATACATTTCAGAGGACTAATTATGTATTCTACTAAATTATTTATGAACACAGGTCCCTAAGGCCACCTCTGTTAAAAAATCATGATATCTTGTAAAATATTGCAACCATTTCGTATGGGATCATAACTTTTAACTAAATTCTCTTAAATTTATGTCTAAGTACCCTGAATTATATTTAATTCTAATAAATAAGATGGTTTAAAATATCCTGCTGAATTTAATACTTTTGTTAATTTTAATTGGTAAAATAAAAAGTAAGTATTGTTTGTTTGTTTTTATACAACTAAAGTTTTATGTGACTTACTACAAGAATTGCTTGTGGGAGTCATTAATATTGCTTAGTTCATAATCGTAAATAAATAATTTTCCATTATTATTGCATTTTACACAACAGGTTAATATTATTAACTAGGTACATAAAAAGTGTCAAACTCAGCAGTTTACCTAATGTTGCAGGAAAACATTAAGTTTAAATCTTTTACAATTAAACCAATCACAAAACCTTTACTTATAATCATTTCTGAAACAATCAAATTGCCATTCTTGTCAGTAAAATTAATATAAAAATTAGTTACAGCTCATAAGTAAAGTAGAAAATGTTATGTATACTGTTAAAGTTACTTTGCAGCCAATGATTTGATTTTTTTTAAAAAGAAATAAAATACTGGAAAGAACTTCATTTAACTCCTACTAATTGTGTCATGTGCAGTATTTTATATGCAGAAGTCTTGTAAACAATGAAATTACAATAACTTGATTCATCACAGTAAAAAAAAACAGGTCTTCAAAACATTGGCTGGTCAGGCAAATATTAGAATGAATACAACAAGAAATATTCATAAGTGACTCCATGTTCCAGAGTCCATAGATATTAATTTATGACAGCTCAAATTGGGCATTGTTACACTGATTTGATGTGACGTCTCAATGGCCTTCATTTATAGTTTACTGAAGCATTGTCTTATGATAGAACATGGTATGTAACATCTTGATACATAAATAACTGGTGTTCTGATTATATTGTCGCAAAAGGTTTTGAGTATTATTTTATTAGTGAACTACCCACTTATATTTGTGTTATGGGAATTCTAAATATTTTTTGAAGATCCTGTTTAGTTACCAAGTTATATCATAACACAATCAACAATAACAAACATACAGTTTTACAATCCTTTTCCTAATTCCATATCATGCTTTTCCAAGACTCAAAGTACTCTAAAATTGACTGTGAAAACTTCGTGACCAGGAAGCTATTGCCTTGCAGACCTCTCAGTCTCAATGAGACATTCTCTCACGAGGATCCTCGCATGGATGATTCCACGCTTCAGACGTTCAGCAGAGCTACGACTGCCTGAGTAACTTGGCCGCACTTCCTTACCCATCTCCTCAATAACAGCTAGCAACTGAGCATACTTCGACATTCCATTATCTTTGTCCTTCCCGACAGACGAGGGCGACGTCGCGGGAACAGTAGATATAGTTGCCTGACTGTTACTCCCATGGCTCAGGTCTTTATGAATGTTCTTCCCACTCATGGGTATCGCCGTTACAGTGACGTCACTTAATTTCGACTCCACGGCCTGAATGTCCATTGCTTCCATCGTTGTCTGAAAGAGTTTGGGGGCTATTAGCAAAACAAAGGAAACCGAAATGATACATCAACAAAACATAACTTACCAATCTTAAAACTAATATTTAAACGTTTCCACAAAAACACGATTGAACACAGGCCGCGGGTGATAAGTGATAAATTCTGCAATAAATTATGTGTTATGTAGGACATACCTAATCCGATCACCTTCGGGGTCTCCAAGAAAACCAGCGAATTTAGCGTATAAATATAACACTCTTAGCGGTTCTACCAAGATATGCTGGAATGTATCAAATTCTCCGTAAATACAAATTACTTTTGTCAATGAAACCCGTATTAAAAGATTTTATTGTAAATAACAAACAACTCCACAAATTACCACATTGACAATTATGATTCTTTTTTTGTGTCCGTCTGCTGTCATAGACCTAGAGGATACAGCCTCTTCAAAAAAGGTGGGGTATTTTGTGTTGTAGTTCAAAATAATAACACTAAACTTACAAGATACCCTTTTTACTCAACTGAGAAGGTACTGTTCATGAAATTGTAGTTTATTAATTTGAAAGTTAGAAAATCAAATGTTGAGACATTGTGGCTAACGTTTCGTTTGACGTAAACTGCTACAAACATACTTCATTGTAAACTTTTTGCCTGTCTGACAGTCATTCATTTCGTAAATCGTATCAGAAATTCAGAAACATTAGAAATTGTCAACTCGGTTGCGGCCAGTGTTGCCAATTTAGCATATTATATGCTAAATTTGGCATACTTTCTACTTGTGTAGCATATTTTTTCAGCTCTCAGCATATAGCATATTTTTTTAGCATATTTATATAAAACATGAAAACAATGTAAATCACAATCTTTCTTGAAATAAAAATTGATATCGATACCTAACTCCAACAATTTCCCCACCTCACTACTAGTGAGTCACTATCATGGTTGTAACCCTTTTCCGGGGCGAATATAAAATTCTCTGTGCTATGGGATTCACCTACTAGTATCCATTCCCCAGTGCCAGCGTCGCTTAGGCGCCTATCTGTCAAAATTGTATAAAACTGTGGACTCACTCCTATCCGCTCGCTTGCTTTAGATTCCAGAAAAACCGTCGAACTTTACTCATATGAAATTTGACATTATTCATCATTTTATAAACTAGAATAGTTATTTGTACTATTGAACAAAGAAACAATAAGTATGTCTTAGAAAATCTTCATTTAAAAAAAGAAAAGAATCCACACACCATAGCATAAAATAGATGGACCATCATGGCCGATTAACTTCATTTAATCATTGTAAAAAAGAAATCGTGTTATGATGTTGCAAACTTGCGTCCAAATGTTAGATAATCTAATAAACTATGGTTTAAATGCGTTTTGAAAAGACTTTACATTCTTTAAAATAGAATTTAGAGTCGTTCAATAAAAACTATTTTTTGCCATCGATCGTCGCCAAGAGTTTCGGAGTTTCGTTTTCCGGTTCGAGTTTTGGTTTTGGAAACAATCGTTGCCAGAACTGGCCACAGGCAAGTGACTGGATATCATCGTCTCGTCATATCCGTGTTCCTTTTAATGTTTTTATTATGGCGCCTAAGTATAACCAACATTACCGGGAAGACTGGGAGAAAATGGCAGACTTTAAGGAGTGGTTGAAGCCCGTTGAAAACGACACTTCGAAAGCGTACTGTAAGTATTGTAAGTGCGACATGATTGCAAAATTGTCTGTATTGAGGCTACATATTCCATCAGCAAAGCACAGAAAAGCAATAGAGCCAATGAAAAGTCAAAAAAAAATTAACTTCCCTAAAGTAAAAAAAGATCTGAACACCCAGAAAGCGGAATCTTCACTAGCTTTGTTTGTTTGCGAGCACTGTGCAATTATGGCTGTAGATCATTTATCGGAACTATGCAAACACCGATTTGACGACAGCAAACACAGCGACATCAAGTTACATCGAACAAAATGCACGAATATTATCAAAAATGTATTGGCACCACACTTCATTCAAGAAATTGTGACAGATTTAGGAGATCAGGAGTACAGTCTCTTACTTGATGAATCGACAGATATTTCGGTACTTAGAATGCTTGGTGTTTCGATCAGATATTTCAGCCGATCATTAAAAAATATAATTTCCACCTTCTTGGGATTAGTTGAGATTGAAGACGGAACTGCAGTCAGCATAGTGAACGGCATTAAAGGATTATTGTCAGCACTGAATATAAATATTAAGAAATTGATCGGTATCGGCACGGATAATGCTTCGGTCATGACAGGAACTAATAGTGGAGTGCACGCATTGTTGAAAAATGCAACTGGTAATGACAATTTAGTCTTAGTCCGCTGCGTGTGTCATTCTTTACAGTTGGCTATGTCTCATGCTTCAGCAGAAACCCTACCACGAAATGTTGAGTTTCTTATAAGAGAAACCTATAACTGGTTTAGCCATTCATCAAACCGAAGATTCTTTTACAGAAACATGTTTCAAACGATCAACGGTGGCTCCGTTCCATTGACAATTCCACAGATGTGCAATACTCGATGGATATCAATTGAACCAGCGGTCTGCCGTATTTTAGATCAATGGATAGAATTAAAAACCCTGTTTGAAATTGCCAGGCGAGATGAACACTGCTATACGGCAGAAATACTATACAACATGTATAATGATCCACAGAATCATTTGTACTTATTATACCTAAGACCTATCTTACAGGAAGTTCAAGTGGTTAACAAGTTGTTTGAAAGTAACGATATTGACCCAACAAGATTATACAATGATTTGATTGGCTTAGTGGAATCGATAGGTCGGCGTATTCTAAACCCAACGACAAGGGTAGACATTTTAACAGAAAATATTGATAGCTATTTAGATCCGAAACCATACATGGGATATGCTTTTGAGACCAAATTACTTGAATACAATCTTCAGCCTGATGCAGCAAACTTTTTACGCCAACGTTGTAATAATTTCACTCTGAAACTTGTGACAGAACTACGTTCGAGATTACCGGTTAATTTTAAAATACTTCAGAAGATATCCATGTTTTCAGTTCAAGAGACTTTAAAAGTAGTTAAGCCATCCATTGTCGAAATAGCCCAAGAGTTCCGAGTAAATGCAACTATGATTGAAAAACTGGTATCTCAATGGAGAAACATAGTTCCCATTAAATGGGAATCTTTGACTTCCACAGTAATGTTTTGGAATGAAGTCATGCAATATAAAGATGCAGCTAATAATAACCCCTTTGCAGAATTATGTGAGTTTGCAATGTCTCTTATAACATTACCGCATTCAAATGCGGATATTGAACGTGTATTCAGCCAAATGAGTCTGGTAAAAACAAAACTCCGAAACCGTTTGGCGGTAAGAACCCTGAATGCCATTTTGTACGTCAGATTCGGCCTAAAAAGAGCAGGAAAGTGCTGTTATTCTTACACAGTTCCGGATAATGTACTACGCAGCATCGGAACCAAAGAGAGTTACGACTCTGGTTCTCAGCCTTCCACATCAGCTGATGCCGACGAAGATGAAGACATTGATATTCTATTCCCCTGATTTAATTTCTTAATAAATACTGACACTAAAATTATGTTGGCATTTTTTTTGGCATTTTTTAGAGTAGGTTAGCATATTTTTGGAATATTTTTTACACCTTTCTAGCATATTTTGAAGTAGTTGAGTTGGCAACACTGGTTGCGGCTGGGATTGGTTTTCTTTCTTGGCATTTCAATTTTGTCTACGAAAACCTATTTATAAGTGACCAAAACAAATTATAAATCGGCATCAGATTGCACAGCCGGGTTGAATGTTATGGGTTGTTCGCGTCGTTAATGATGTGCCGTTTAAAATTGATTAAATAAATGTAAATAATAAAACAATAAGAGGTCGGTGTTAAGTGATTTCTCCGCCCACTGGAATCATTATGCGATTAGTGAGACGGGAATTAAGTGGCGAGTGGATGAGAGTCCAGAGAGTCCACGGTATCTGAGGATGTCTGGGGAAGGTGAGCGGGCGTCGCGGCCGAGCTCGCTGGTGCTGGAGGCGCCGCCACCGGAGCGCGAACCGCTGCATTTTGATGTGCAGCTGGTGGGCGCGCCGCCCGAGGTGGAGCAGCTCGTCAACAACATCAAGCAAGTCGCTGAAGATTTCCTCTATCATTGGAAAACTTTCCCCATTGGTGAGAGCAGTTTTTACTTTCTACCTGTTTGTTGTTACTTTGCACATAATTACTCAATAAGTTGGGCTAAGGGTCAAGAAGTTGCAGCTAAATTAATATAATTCTATTAAAAAAAACTCCTTTAATTAAAAATGCTATTTCGTAAAAAACCATAATAACTACTGGTACTAGGTACTGTACTGTTTCAAAAATATATTAAAATCAAAAAGAGTCCTTTTCATACCAGTGCTTTTCAACAAGACATGGCCTAACATTCTAAAGCCTTAAATACAAACAAAAAAAAACAGCAGTGCACCATTAAATTGACCTACTTTCTATGAGTTATTTATTGTTTGGGTTTTCTGAAAAGTTACTATGTTAGTGTGAATTGAATCTATTACTGTGGGTACTTAATGAATGGTGACAACAAATTAATATTGTCAATACTAACAAAATGTTTTATAAACTATCAAATTCTTTTGACGTACTTGTCAGTGGGTCTTCTTCATTGAAGTAAAAATAAATATTTTTTTGTCTTGTCCTGGAGACCTGAATGTGCATTAATGAGACACATTACACCAAAATTCAAATTTCTGTATTGCATAGACCTCATGAAAAGCCTCTGAGACAGGTAGACAAAAAGTGAGATTATAAAGGTTTTTCGTCTTTCAAATGTATCCTAATCTTAATTTATAATTCCAATGTTCTACACAACAGCAATCTAAGCTGCAAAAAAAAAGCTAGAAAATGTCTATACATAGTTATTATTTCTTGCAGTAACACAAAGAATGTCTATTGTTAACAAGTTATTCTCATCCATGTCATTAAAATAGCATGGTACAAGTTAATGACTATTTTCTCTTGACAGCAAAAATGTTAATCACTCAGGAATCTTTGTTAATGCTGTGTTTTCTTTTGTATCAACAATGTTCTGGTCATTTTTATGTTTTGACAAGCTGTAATAATATCAACATGTTGCTTTCTTTCTTTAGTTATTATCTTTATAGACATTTATTAGGTATCAAGATGATATCTACATCAGTCTTGTAGTCACAAGCTTTACTGCTGACCACGAGGTCCTGGACTTGAATTCCTGGTTGGGCAACATGTTATTGGGTTCGTACATCAGGAATTACTCAGTAGAAGGACATAGTCGGGACTTGGTCTGATCAATGGCAAATAGTCCTGCCTAGAATAGGTAGCCTACTTTAACAGAACTTACAAATTGTGGGTATAGACTATATCCCTATAGGTTCACCTCTGCCTTCCCCTTCAGGGAGTATAAGCGTGATGGTATTTTATCAAAATATTTTATTTTTGAGAGATCTAGTGAATATTCAACGTTTAGAACTCACAGAAACTAAGGGAATAATAATTCATATAGGAGCCAAGTATACAGTTGGTCCGGACATGGACTAGCGATATTCAAAATACTTAAATATAAACTATTTTCAAGTACAAATACACTCAAAGCTTGGGGTCCAATACACTTCCCCGTTTTTAATGATTTTCTGTTTAGGATTCCCACAATGGCCTTATGTGCTTGCGCATATGCTATGTTCAAACAACAATAACTCTTAAAATATTAGACATACAGTTATACATTTTGTGTTGTAATGTAGCTTAGCTCAAAACCTGTCGATTTGGTAAAAAAATAAAAAAGTTGTCGGGTGTGTTTTTGCAGTAATTAACAATTAAAATAATTATTAGGTACTTTATTTGCAAATAATTTTGGTTCCTTTTTTGACTTTATTTTTTTTTTACAAAAGTTATGGAAATGTGAACACATTGATTTGTGATGTAAACGGTAGACAATATTGTTGCCTTTCGAATAAGCCTATTTTTATCTCATTATGACCAAAACTATGAGAGTAATGATTTTTTTTGTACATTCATAGAGAATATTTCAGCAAACAAACAAAATGGCTGCCACATAGCGGGGAAGTGGATCGGACCCAAGCTTTGAGTGTATTGGTACTTGAAAATAGTTTATAATGAAGTATTTAGAATATCGCTAGTCCAGGTCCGGACACATTGTATAAATGTACAGGAACATTTTAATTATCTCAATGGTAGGCAAGTGATATACCCCATGATGTTAGCTTAATAAGCATTAATTTGACATAATAATTAATTAACAAGTCTGACGAGATAGGCAGTTGCACCATGTAAAATACTGGTGTTCAGCTGCACCCCATTCAACTAGACCCCTACCGCAACATAGTTAAAAAAACCTGAGCAGATAATGATGATGTGTATTAGCTTTTATACTAATTAGAATCCCAATCCACAGTGCTTCCACCATCCCGGTTCACGGGTCCCGGGAATCGTCCCTCGGACATCATCGTAGCCCCGCCATGCGACGAACTCGACGCTGCGGCATTGGATGCGGGCGTGGAGCCCCATCCTCTCTCGCCCAAGCAACTGCACGCCATTAGAGAAAAGGGGTGAGTGGCACACCTGCTGCAGTATGCTGGACAGCTGGATTAGCTTAGTGCTTCATACATCATAGCTCACTAAGGGGACATTAGGTGATAGTTTGATAGTTTGATTTTATGTACATGAAAATTACACAGCTTGTTGACAATATTCTTAAATCTATGGGTTTTAATGGCGTTCTAGTATCTTAGGTCTGTAGCCAACAAATGTCTTATCACGTTTCGACAGCCAAAAAAAATTTTTAACAGCTCTCAAAGTCAACTAGGAAGGATGTTGGTAAAATCGACATCTATGTGATCTATGTAACGAATGCGAAAATAGGGTCTTTTAGATAGCGCAAATTTTTAGGAAGCGTGGTTTTTTATCTAGTTGGGTGGTTACCATAAATAAACAAAGCATATAGGTACATAACTGACAGTTGATATAAACTTAACACTTAAAACTACAGGTTTTGGGCAAAACTTTCATAATCAGGAACTGCTCAACACGCAGGGTTTATTAATAGCTATTTTTTTTCCAACAAAGGTAATTGGTGCACCAGTCTTTAACAAAAAATGTGCCCGAATTAAAACAGTTTTGTAGTCGAAACTCATTTATTGGACAAGTCTTTAGACTGATCGTAATTGAGGCTATCGGTGAGGCAAACATTCCAGCACGGTTTGCAGTACGAGTATGTCCAACATAGGCCATGTAACACGCTTCAGTCGCCGATATAATCGTCCGAATGCAATAAATTGTAAGATCGGGCGAAATCAGCTTGTAACAAGTCGTGTATTTACAAGATTGATTAATAAAAGAAGTTATTTTTATAAATCTCTCAGTCCTGTAGGCGTAGAAGGATGTTTGATCACCACTTCTTATAAAGGGTGGTCGTTTTGGGGGACGGTCTTATGTATGTTTGACGCTTAAAAAGTGCTCATTCTCCGCCTAATGTGAAAAACTAGCGGTTTCCCGCGGTTTTACCCGCCATTTCTTGATTTTCTCGTCTCGTAAGGGTCGTAGCCGATGTTAAATTGCATATAACCCTCCTCAAGAATTGGGCTATCAAATGCAAACAAAAACATCAAATCCGACTGTCATTTACTGATTTTAGCGCATCCAAATAAAACACAAATAACTTATGCTTTATTATATTTTTGATTTTGCTTCGTACTAAAGTATGTACCGTGTGTACTGTGTAGTATAAAAAATATCTCAAGGCAAATATTCTGATCGGTCCAGCAGAGATACGATGACAATCACTGATTGACTCACGGATGCCGTTACATGCACTCGACTCGGTTATAAAGTGGTATTAAATTATAGCATTGTGTTGTTCTCAATCTATGTCCTGCAAATTTTACATTACAACTTTAACAGATATATTTCTTTATGATGTACTCTGAGTAGTCAACGAAGCCGTGACATCTGACAGGGGAGAATGGAAGAAGAAAACATGTTGCGCCGACCCCAAATAGAATGGGATAAGGGCAGGAAGATGATGATGATGTACTCTGAGTAGCAAGTCTGTTGAATGAGACTTCTTCGGAATAAAGTTAAAATTTAAAATACTTAGGTAGGTTTAGACCACATTTTAACCGACTTTCTTCAAAAAGGAGGAGGTTCTCAATTCGTTTGTTTTTTTGTGTTTGTTACCTCATATCTCCGTCGTTTCTTAACCGATTCCAAAAATTCTTCTTTTATGTGAAAGGATATACTTCCCGATTGGTCCCATAGAAATTTCATCAAAATCGGTTCAGTAATTTGGTATGTTTTCACGTTAATTGCTACATCACGCGACGACGCCTGAAGTCTTGCATGTTTAATTTGACACACTTCCTGATTTCTTTCCGAGTGAATTAAACACGCACGCTTATGTATATCGCGTGATAGTACAATATATCGATGACATGGAGCTGATCTGATGATGGAGCTGGACGGCGGCCTTAGGAACTCCGTTATGAAACGACATAACCCCATCGAGTTTGGGCTCGTATGAGTCGTCTTGACGAGTACTTTGTCTCTAGATGTTATCCAGGGTCTGATGATGAAGCTGGAAGGTGGCCATAGGATCTCCATGATAAAACGACGTAACCGCATCAAGTTTGGGCTCGTTTGATTCGTCTAAATGAGTAGTTTGTCTATAGATGGTATCCAGGGTCTGATGATGGAGCTGTAAGGTGGCCATAGGATATGCCTGATAAAACGACATAAACGCATCGAGTTTGGACTCGTTTGATTCGTCTTGACGATTACTTCCTTAAAGTTCTGGTTACAATATAAAAATTAATTCATGATTAGAATTTGTGTGGTATGCTAAAAAGTCTACAACTAAAAAGGGTAAAATAAAAAACTTTCTGAGTAAAAAAACCGACTTCCAAAAAAAAAACACTAAAAAAATTAAAATATTTTTTTTTTAAATTACTTTCCGAAGTCGGTGACAAAAATTGACAATGAAAGAAACAAAGTCACCGACTTCCGAAAGTAATTTAAAAAAAAGTTATTTTAGTTTTTTTTAGTTTATTATTTTCAAGTAAACAGTCTGAGAACCTTGAAAACCTGGCAAAAAAACTCCATAAAAATTATTTTATTACCAGTTAATATTACTTAAATCATGCTATATTGTTCTCTTGGTACTAATAACGTAAGCTAGTTAATCCACACGACCGACACCAATTAGTGATAGCTAAAGGCTTTCAGAAGTATTACGTGTCAACTAGTGGCAAGCGACTACGTCATTAATAGCAGTGGTAACAATACAGGCAGGCAACATTACAGCTAGTAATGTTCCCACTGCTGGGACTGGGACCCAGACCTCTCTGTGTCAGGGACCGGGCCATGTTAGTGGATAACATTATTGATAGCACCGAATTTATTACTCTTTACAATTCCAACCATACACGTCGGGCCACGTAAATGGAACAGAGTAACGTGGTAATGAAATGCCATTGTTCGTTAGTCCATATACCGCCGCCCACCGGACTACCGGTCAAAAGAATCCTAATTGAATGGTCACTCGCAACGAGACAGATTATAGGGTTGCCGAGTGCTCACGCGTTCTAAATGAGACAATTTGTTTGAAGTACCTACCAAAAATACTTCGTATAAAAGGAGACACGACACTTCTATTTAGGGAGTTCTCAATATAGTGCTCGTATATCGTTGTGTATCTAAAAAACCGCGTAGGGCCAGCCCTGGCGGATGTTAAACCGCTGTTTGGAACTATTAAGATGCGACGTGCAGGGGATCCCTGCATGCCCTTTATTCATCAAGTTCAATTAATGTTTTCACTCAAACCTATGAGCAGTATATACTGTACATACAGTGCTCTCGGTTTGATGTGTACAATTGCGTCCCACGACACTGTAATCGCTTTACTCATTTATTTTCCTTTTCTGCCGTCGTCCGACCAAATGTTACTCATGTGTTGTAAAAGTTAAAAATATGAAGCTGGTCTATTTTTAATGATCTCAATTGTTTTAAATAACGCACATATTGTAAGGATGCATCCAGATGTGAGTCACAGTTTACGATGTCTCTCTTATTGGTATCTTGCTTTTGCCCGCGGTTTCGCTCGCGTGGAGGATGAATATCATTCCATGGTAATATCGTACCTAGATAAAAAGTATTCTTTCTTGATCCAGGTCGTGGTATATCCGTATATCCAATGTCATCGAAATTCGTTCAGTCGTTAAGGCGTCCACGCGACTTCACACCTATTATGGTATAAGTTAAGATAGTTAGGATACAGGTCTTCTGTACTATTCGTTCATAGAAATACATGGGCATAAAGTGTCACATATCTATTCACAAACCGCAGTTAGCTACAACTAAAGTCATGCATGGTAAATCACACATGACATGCGTCAGAGTTCGTGCTAGTGCGCTCTACATCTTATTTATTTTCTTACACGAGATGTTTGTTTGAACAATGCTTGTGCATCTTTGTTGCATCATGTTCGTAATAAGAACATCCTATCATCTCGCCTAGCAGGTCTCAGGATTTCATATTTTCAGAATGGAATTAGAGCACGGATACATTTTGCGCTCCAGACTGGTTCGAGGTTTTTTAAGTTGCAAAGCGTGCTAGAGCAGATAGAAGTGCCATTATTTATAGAACTCACTCCAAAAAATTATTAGCTGGACCTTGGCAAAAGTGCGTCTTGCTCGTTCAAGGCTGGTTCCATTACACCCCCTAAGCCTTATAACAGGTAATATTTTCCTATTCCTGTGCTTCCGGTGTGTGTTTGCCAATCGGCTTTGGAACTGTTTAATGCCTATGAATGGTTTAAATATATAAATTCGTAATAAAATAAAAAGAATTGGGGTGTCTGTTTGTAATTTCAAAATAACAGTTAATTGAATGGTTAAAAATTAAGTTTTTTTGTTATACGCATAGTCATATGAAAGTCTATACGTACTAATTAATAACAAAAAAACTTATTTATTTTATTTTTGGCTGTCTGTCTGTTGGTTCCGGCTAATCTCCGAAACGGCTAGGCCGAATTTCACGGGAGTGACATAGAAGACAGACATTCTTTTATTTAAAAAAAAGAACTAGCGTGCCGTTTAAATCAATTAAAACCTTTAAAATTGACAAAACCCCATTCAAATAGGGAATTCATATTTTTATTATAATTTCACGCAGACGCAGGGCGCGGGCAACAGCTAGCTAATTAATAATTTTGTGAACTAACACATAACGCTCAGCCTGAACAGCTGAGTCTAGACGCATGCAATTTTGCCCATGAGTTCATTATATAGCGAAGATGTGCACTAAGCAAGGATTTTATAAACTCATCCCCTCATCATCTTCCTGACCTTGTTTCATGTTATTTGGGGTTTTGACGGAGCACGTTTTTTCACTTCCATTCTCACCCTGTCAATCATCACGCTATCATGTACTACTTTTTCCTTCATATCCTTCCACAAACAATCCTACCATTTTTTTGGTCTTCGTCTCCCTCTCCATCCATCATTTATATTCATCACTCTTTTAGTCATATTAGTTCCATCCCGCGACATCCTATGTCCATACCAAGACAGACGAATCTCTTTTATCTTTTCTGTAACAGGCGCCACTTTTAAACTTCCTCTTATATGCTCATTTCTTACTTACATTCTAGTCACTCCACATATCCATCTCAACATTCTCATCTCTGCTGCAATCTTTTTTCATCCGTCTGCTTCTAATGACTTTGAAAATTCATCCTCTAAAAGATTAAATACGGGATGAAAGTTTGTATGGAAGTTCAAGAACATTATTTTCACCGATGAGAAATCCCATCAGGCAACGGCTTGACAAGATTATTCTCTTCAATACTTAAACTACTGTTGATCTTTGACAGTGGAGTAAACACACAACACCTCTACGTTGTCGGGCCGCCCATTGAATGAACACAGTTAATTGTATCCATGTAATAGTATCCGTGCACTCGCTGGCACTTCACGGTGTCATGTTGCGCCTGCGACTTATCTATCATACATATATCGATGTAATATACAGATATACTCATGTACATACGCCAGCACGTCAAGCTACTAAAATCTGTCAAATTTCTATAATAGATTTTCAGCTTTATTGCTGAAGCATTAGGTTCAAGGTTGATTGGAAGAATTTGACAGTTTCGGATAGCTTTATGTGCTGGCGTCTGTACAATCAAGTCACGGGCACTTACGAGTTTAAGTAAAGTATACACGTAGCATCTATAAAAAGGGGTGAATAATTTTGGACTCCAAAATACTGACTGTTTTTTGACTGTTTAATGCTGTTATAGCTAGAAAACGATGAGTGTTGATAAACGCAGTATTTAGTAGCTGTTACTTTGCAAGCGCGACTGCTAAGCGTGAGGTTCAGATCTGGATTGTTTCTCTAGACAAGTTCAAATGTAATGGGGTTTTTTCAATAAGAATCTTAAATCCTATTTTTGTGGATATTAGAATGTTTCGACTTAACATAACTGGTGAAATGTGGAGTTACTGAACAGTTCGTAATGAATGTAGCCACTTTTGCCTAGCCCTTCGAAGAATACAGGCGTGACGTTATGTTTATTAAAAAAAAACAACGGGTTGCACTCCGGGAGTGCCGACAGAAGTGAAAACTTGAAACAACGCCATCTAGCTTAAACTACACGCACAATCGCGCAAGCGCCCTGCGCCGCCGATTCAATCTGACGATCTGACGCGAGTTTAACAGTTTTTTTTTTTTACCTATCCCAAAATGTGCACATCGCCGCTAAAGAAGTTTTCACTTCAAATGTATTTATTCAGGCTGCGGGACTGTTCAAAAGAGATACCGCGGCCCTGTAACACAAAGGGCAAGAAAGGAACATGGATGGGTTTTAGTCAGTACAAGTCTGACACTCCCTTCCGCTCTGCCCAGAGCGGGAGAAGTCATTTGATGATATCCATCCGAAAAAAAATTTTTATTTATTTATCGTTTCTGGCTACGTATAGCTCTAATCTCAGTTAGTGATATTAGGTCACTTATTTTGTATGCTAATCACACCGAAGATCAAATGTCGTACGGCGTAAATTAATAAGTAGCTTCTAAAGAAATAAAAATCTTGAATCTTGTCTTCAGAGATCAGGATCAGGATCACTTTATTTGGTCTGCAGCCTGGGAGAGATAGTGCCATAAAAACACGTCACAGGCGGATTACTCATAGACAAACCAATTGTCTGCTCGTCTAGATCTCCCGCGTAGTCTCCTATTTTGGTCAGGATATTGAGGATGGAAATAAGAAATGCCTTAAAGGACATTCACGGCGATGTTAGATTTGGAAGACTCTGACTCAGGGCCGTAAATTGAAAGTCCAACTGCACACCAATGTCCCTCACGACATTTCGCTCATGTTAATTCTTGTTATTTTAATAATTTATGGAGAGTTATAAAACTCTGGATCCCCGCCATAGCAACGAGCGGCGTTTTACATAAATTATGAAGGATAGGATGCGTCGACCTTTACTAATTAAAACGGGTGACATTGTAAGCTAATTCTCGGCTGAATTTTATGTTCAGTAGTTATTTATAGCATATTGAAAACTAGGGCCTTCTGGTGTGTCCACAAAATATAATGTTAATTGAAAAACAAAATATAGCATCAAGGACTTCGAACTATCTTAGCCATTTCTCAACGTTTTTAAGAACGACCAATCAAAGTACAGTATCTGAAAGTGCCATTTCAAATTCGCCTCCAAAAAATTAGAAGCTTGTAGAACCAAGAATGATCATCCCCTTAGAAGTGAGCGTAGATGACATACAGTTTTAGACTCACTATACTAGAACATAGGTGTCATATTCGCCCCCATTGATAATGTGTAATGGTCAATATAGTTGATTTTTTTCTCATAAAGCTTGCACAAGGACAAAGTATTTAAGCCGAGGAAGTTAAGCGTTAAGCAATTGGAATCGATACGTGAATGGGGGTATGTCGCCCTATCTATATATGTATGTTACTATATTTACATGTCTGTTTTATTTGCGACGTTGGCTCCAATGATGAAATGATTGATGATATTTGTAGAGTTCAGCTCCATTTGAGTATTGACCGCACTTTTAATTGGCTTGTTTACAAAAAAAATATGTATTTAACTATATTAGTCCGGTAGCTTATACTTGTATATACCCTGTATACTGGTATGTATACATGTACTCTCTTGAAAATTAAATAAACATTTGATAAAAACGAGATTTAATATTTTGCCTGAAGATTTACGTTCACAGTATGATCGTCCAAAGTTACCTATAATAAATTAGACAAGGGATTTTTTAGCTAAGGCTGGATATAAACAAAGTTAACAAAAAGCCTAAATACATTGGAGCCAATGTCCTACCCCCATACATAGCATGTCCATTAGAAATGCATTAAGTGTATCTGTGCAGTGCTATCATAACTATTTAGTGTACCCTATACATTCCATCGTACTGTGATCTTCATGATTCATGCCATAGAAGTTCCCTTATATCTTCATTGCTGTTATGATTATCATTATAAAATTATGAGTATATAATTTACAGCTAAGCGAACTTGAAATGTTTAGTTACTCCTGTAAAAAAAGTATTATTTGTCTATGTATGGTGCTTGCGGTATACTCTGACTGATTTTTAAGTACATAGTACCTATATTTTTACCATAAATTAAGCTCTTGACTGTACTGTTTCTATAGCCTTTTGTAAAGACGAAGTTTCACATAAAGTCGCACAAAATAGTCTCGGAATCCAAGTGAATTGTGTTTCTGAATGTACAGTGGAACCTTTTCAAAGGTAGGTAGCCTCTTTTGTACCGTCGACGCAACTGTATAACAATATGTCTATGGAAAATCAATTCGTTGACGTCAGAACGCGACGATTTAAAAAGGTTCTATTGTATATCAAAATATTATTCATTTTTAAATATGGCTCGTCCATTTCGACTGTTCAGTTGTTTTCTGGTGTAAGATTGTGAGTGATTTTGATTTATTGAACTGTGAAGTACCTTACAATAAGCATAATTTAATCTTTTTTATGACGGTTAACTTTAAATATCCTATACTAGCTAATGCCCGCGGCTTCGCCCGCGTGGATGTCGGTTATCGCGACCAAAAGTAAGAGATAGACTTATGCCATCGCGGAATTTTCTGTAGACTTATATAAGATATACAATTCCACCATACATCATTTTGTTATATCTCAAAGAGTTTAGGCAGCCTTTTCAATGAAAGCTCCCAGACGGCTTTTTTTTTCCGACACCTCCAACAAATATCATTATATTTTAGCCAATGTACAATGTGAACTTGACAAATGATATACTAAAACCTTCCTCGAGAACCACTCTATCCATTGATGAAAACAGCATGAAAATCGGTGCAGTAATTTTTGAGTTTATCGCGAGCAAACACAGACAGACGCGGCGGAGGACTTTGTTTTTTTATAATATGTAGTGATAGTGATTGGTTGTATGTATTAGAAACATGCTCTCTTTCCACTTTGGACTGGATTGCCACCGGTCTTTCTGGCTATTATTTGTATTTCTGGTTCATGACAGCTGTTTTCTCAACTTCTCTGTTCTATTACCAGTTTATCGCATAAAAACTTTCCTTTCAACCAGACAGTTCAATAAATCAAAATCTTAAGCCACGGTGGTTTAGCACTCAACTTCTGTTAAGTTCGTGCTAAGCTCGGTTTCCACGAAACCGGGGACGAGCAGAGCGTAGAGGACACATGCAACATTCGACCAATAGCAGGAGGCAAAAGAGACGGGAAGTGTTTTAACTAATTGGTCGACTCCCGCATGTCTTCTCAATGCTCCGCTGTGGTGTAAAGCGACACTTTTTGTCTAGGAAATTAACAGCCGTTGCTGACAAATATAACAATGTGAAGTTACTTTCTCAAAAGCCCAATGTATCTGCACAGAGAATTCGAGGTCCCCTCCCGCCACTTCCCTGGCCAGACTCACGTGTGGCGCGTGGCGGGCTGGCTGCAGCGCGGTCGTGCACGTGCGCGCGAGGAGTTGTACTGCCACGTGGCACGTGCGCTCGCGCTCATTGTTGTCGTGGCACGGGACAGGCTACTGAGAGATGAGCCGCTCTCTGTCATCGCTGGAGCCAAGTCTTTGCTGCAGGGGCTGCATAGGTAATCTAAGGTTCCTTTATATGTGTTGTCCAACTCCCCTGCATTGCCTTCCACTGCTCTCTACGTTTGGCTCTACGAATAGTTTTCGCCGGCCAATCGATTTAAAGGTTTACAACAGGGGAACTGGAGGTATCATAATCTGTAATGGTCTAATTGAATAAATGCTTAAGTTTACTCCTTAAAGCTTTTGGCTAAATTATGACGCCATATTGAACGCTTACAGTGCACGATTTTCTTAAATGAATGATGTATTTTGTTTATTTGCCGAAAATTTCAATTAACCCCTTACAATATCTAACTTTCATTCCTCCTCTCTTTATTAGAATAAAATCTGTAACTGTTGGATTTTTTTTAGACTTCTGGACCTGGCTTTCGGCATGCCATCTCTAGAAGCTCGCGACCTGGACAAGAAAATACGAGAAGAGAGGTCTCGTTACTTAGTAGCAGAGCTGATATGCAAGGTACGAAATGTTAACAGTTCAGTTTGTCTTGATGTACAATTACCAGAAGGCCTAAATAATGAGACATTTCATCAGCAATAACGATGATGGAATAGTGAAAAATGTATTGAATTGACGTATGCTACTGAAAAGCGAATGGAAGGAATTTCAAAAGGATTGACATTAGCTTTCAGTAGCATACGTCAATTCTGTTAAAATTCCTTGTAGAAGTAATCTGTGTCAGCGATTGCCACTTGTCTAGGCCCCTAGTAACTGTTGAGGTTGGCGAGAAATGCTGAATAAAAGCAGAGAAGGCGGTTGATGTGACGAAGTGAAAATCGTTCAGGTGAAATGACGATGATGAACCAAACACAGTATTTAAAACTTTAAGCCAATAAATACCGCATGCATTTAGTTTCCCTGCTATTCAACTTCAATAAATTTTTATTGAAGCCGGAACACCAGGAAGACATCGCGGCGCTAGCGGCGTGGGTGACGCGTGCAATGCGCCGCGCGGCCGCCGAGAAGACTGACGCGCGGGAGCCGCCCCGTCCCGCGCCCCCCGTGCCCTGCCTCTACACCACCCCGCAGCGCACACAGGTACCAGGAGTATATGGGCACGTAGGAAGTGTAGACCGATCAGCTTGACGATCTTGGTATCTCTCCAACCTCGGTGCAACAGTCTGATACCCGGTTTCTGGATATAGGTCTCTCCAATCGCGCACCGTTCAACTCGATTCTAGACAACTCTCATTCAGTTGCCGAGCCGCCCTGCGAAAATCGTGGACTTTACTTTTGCCGATTCACGGTCTCCACTCAAGAACACGTGTGCCCCATCGGTTCTACGGCTAACATGGCCGGCTCATATATTTTATTTCACTTATGGTTACTAATTCTAAGAGCCATGTCACATTCACAAGATCTCTGCCGGACTACCTCGATCCAGATGCGAACCCTCGGAGAAATTGGAATTTGTGAAAGAGCCATGACCTTTGTCGCCAACTTTTGTTCTCTGCCGCATTACTTAATTCCTTAGAGAAGTTCCAAGCCATAGCCATAGCCCTTTAACAAACGGTGGCGTATACCCAGGTGGACCTCCGCCTGTACCGGCGCGAGCTGGTGCGTCGCGCGGCGGCCACGCTGCAGGCGCTGCTGGAGCGCGAGGCGCGCGGCTGGTTCTTGCACTTCCGAGAGCGCCGCGCTGCGCAGCTCGCCAGCCAGAAGATGCCCATGAAGGATATCGAACAGGTCAGTTCAATTTACTCGAAAACAACATCTTCCTGCTCTGGTCCCGTTTTAGTTGGGGTCGAGGCAACACGATTTTTTTCTTCCGTTTTTTCCTGTCAACCGTTACGCTTTCATTTACTCCTTTTACATTGATATCATTTCTCACACAATCCATTTTGGCTAAAAAAAGACAATAGACTTCTTGTGAAAAATTAAATCTAAACTAGTAGGTATTAATATAAGGATCGGTTTCGACCAAAGCGGTCGACTCTTGCACGTCTCCGCTCCGCTTTTCTCCGCTTTGGTTTCCACCAAAGTGGAGAAAAGGTCAGGCCTCAATATAAGGCGACTACTGTCACAACATTTAAAACGAGAAAATTGGACAAGACAAGTCCGTCATTCCTCCGCATCACAAACCCATATCTTGACACCCGATTTCCAAACAATGGCGGTGCTTCTTCCAGACTTTCTTTTACAAAAATGCTACTTAATATGTGATAAACTTAATAAAAATCGTAACTTAATTCCCTAAGACAACGCAAGGCTTATAACGCTGGTTCTACAACTGTAAAAGTCCACGGGTTCATTTTGTAACGAAATTGAGAACCAAAGAAGGTTTTTAACATTTTTAATTAATTCCCAGTAAGAATTTAAAAAGGGATGACTGTATGAAATGGAAGTTCGTCATTTTTGCCGAAAGGAAAACCCATTGTGGGGTAAGGCTTGTATCACTTTAGTTTGCACCATATACACTATGAGATAGGTACTGATATCGTATCGCTTCGGAATATTGTATCGATATCTTGTATAAATATTGTATTGTATCTACTCAGGTAAGGATTATGTAAATGAGCTATGTAAAAATAAAATCAAACTAATAACGCCACAAAATGTTGCCCGAATACTTCCATATATTCTAGAGGCAACGCAACTGAAGAAATGTCGGTGCACTGTACAGAGAGTTTTTTTTACTGGGATAGTTTGGGGAAATCCTATCCCAGTCTTATTAAGGGGTACCCTATTACCCAGTAGTACTAAGTGGGATGTGGAGGTCTATCTGACCTCCAGCTACTCCTGGCAATCGCTCCATGTAAAATACTGATATTGAGCTGCACCCGGTCAGACTAGAAGCCGATGCCAATAAATTTTGGAAAATACTAACCAGATGATGATCAGGGGCGTGCCGTCCATAAAGGCAATTAGGCCTAGCCTACCCTACCAATAACGCCAAATGCATTTATTACAACTACGTAATAAAATAACACAAAATATTAAAAAATAAGTTAAAACTCCTGTTAAATACTTATAGCAACTTGTCGCGCCCGTGTGAACGCACCGTACCTACGTAATATACGTTACTACACCGCTCCGTTTGTATTTTTAGGCTCGAAGATTGAGGGCCTAGTAGTCATTCATAAGTTTATGCACACTGATGCATGTTTTCGTGTGTATAAACGGCACACATGCATAGATAATGGCCGTCGTCTCCTGCGACTGGAGACGGCTTGTGATTGGCCGAATGGCTGCCCCACAAAAGTCAAGACGTAAGGTCAAGGTAGCCCGCGAAATTCAAATTTTCTTACGTTTTTTGTAATTTTCAGGTCATTGATGATTTTCATTATTGTATTTCTGTAACTACATACGTTTTACTGGCGCGACTTGTTTTTCATCAACGTACAACCTGAAACTGACCTGTAAATTACAAAAAACGTGAGAAAATTTGAATTTCGCGGACTACCCTAACGCAACCAGCTTAATGAATGAAACTCTCAGTATTATCCGGCAAAATTTTATTAACCGCTTTTGTAAAAGATCACGGTATGAAAATGATGCAATTTAATTTGGTAGTGTTGTTTATATCGAAATTAAACATTAATTTTGCTAAAGAAGCCATATTGTTTCATGTGACAAGCAGTTTATATCGCAATCTTGAATGTTTTGCTTTTTCTAACTTAATAAGTTATAAGTAATTCGTTTTGAAACGTATAGGTGCTGTAAATATTAGTTGTTGTGTTTATTATTTGTTTATTTACGTAAAAATGGTGTTCTGTTGTGAAGTTTGCGCTGATAATGTGTGTTTGTTAGAAGTTAAAAGCAGTAAGTTTGGGCAATTACATTATAATGATAAAGTTCTAGTTGTACCTAAAGGTAGATGTGTACCCGAATTACGAGATTTAACTCAAAAATATAATAATTCATCTCGTACTCGTCATTTCAATCCTCAAAATTATGCAACATTTAGCTGGCTGTGTGGCTGTGTACACACGAATAAATTGTTTTGTTTTCCGTGCATTTTATTTAATACTTCCAGTAAGTGGAGTGAGGGATTCATTGATTTACATAATTTTCATTCCTCGGCAAAAAAGCATGACCTATCAGAAAAACATTTAGAGGCTTGCTTAAAGTTAAATACATTTGGTAAATCACGTATTGAAACTAGTATTAACAGCCAGTTAAGATTAGATATAGAAAGGCATAATTCTAAAGTAGAGTAGAGCGACCTGCGACACTGTGATGATGCGCGATTTTCTTTTTTTTTGTTTTTTTTTTGGGGTGTCAGTATGCGTGGCCTACCCTCCGTGGAGGACCACTGCACGCCACTGATGATGATGAGTATGGAGAAATCCGAATCTATAATAGATACCTGGAATCTTGCTTAGGATCCAATAGCCCTTTTTTCATGAAAACAATTTTCACATACTAAATTCGTTGGTACGGTGTAGTTATCCATAAAAACTTTCTTTTTTATGCCGATCGACTCAGTTTCATTTTTTTAATATTTTTTTTATTAACTTTATTATCAATTCAAAGTTTCAACTAACTCACAGTACCTAACACTGTACCTTCTGGCAATATAGGCGTGATGTTATAAGTGTGTGTGCAGGAGGTGCGAGAAGCGGCGATGCGCGAGTACGTGTCGCGGGTGTGCGCGGCCGTGCTCGCCAGCGAGCCGCTGTCGGCGCTGGGACCCGACGTGCCCGCGCTGCTGGCCGCGCAGCTCAGGGCCTCCGCCATCGTCACCAGGTACCCACACCTCCCAACAGTAACAATACTCCTCCTGACCAAATATCGGTCATGGCGGTTATAATTTTGACAGTAATGCAAAAATCAGGGGTAAAATATCTGTGAAAGGACTGTTACTAAACGACGTAGAAGATATAGATTGACGGCGCACAAGTGCGTATGCGGACACAGATGACGTACTCTATTTTCCCCCGTCCGATGTGACGGCAATCTGACACGAGCGGTGAGAGATCTGGGCAGGACCAACGATATAACGTGCTTTCCGAAACATAAAACCAGACGATAAAAAAGTCTTACGAAAGTTAATTATTGTTTTTTTTTTTTACAGAGCTGAAGAAGGCGTTCGCAGGAAGTTAGAAGCAAGTCTAGCGACAGCCGAAGCACGAATATGCGCGACGCATCCAATCCTCTCCCGCGCAGACGCTTGGCGCAAGGAGAAGCTAGCGGCTGCAGCGCTGCGGCTCAAGAACGAGCTGCGCTGGACGCCCATGGAGGACGCCGCTGCAGCGATGCAAGCGCACAAGTTGCATCAGCACCGATACTTCTTGCTTAGAGATCTGGCTTTTCTTAGAGATCGAGAACCGTTGCTTATGAAGGCATGGACTTTTGTTACAATATCTTTATTTTATTATTTTCGGAAAACTTACAGCAAGGCAGGCACAATAAACTCAAACTCAAAACTCAAACTCAAAAGCATTTATTTCAATTAAACCATTACAGGCACTTTTGAATCAGAAAAACAAATTAGGCTAAGCTACAGTCACAGACACAAGGCATAATAACTTGTGAAAGTACTGTAGTTGCCCATTAGTTTCGTTAATGACAACAAGATGGCCAATTATAGGTTTTCACAAATAGCAAATTTGTAGCTTTATCTTAGCTTCCCTTCTTCCATTATCATACTTTTCAAAAACTTTTTAAATAATGTTGTCTGCTACCAATAGATACCAAATTCTGCCTAAAGTAGCCGAAGACTAAAATATCCTTTGTAATATTTTTTTAACATTGCCGATTTGCAGTCGGTCCTGAGTAATTGGCCGGACAAGACAGATGAGAAAATTGGATAGTTTTGGGGGAGGAGTTTGCCCAGGAGTCGGACAGAATAGACATTTTTTTGTTGTCTTAAAGATTAATAAGAGCTCGTTCTATTTCCCAGGAGCTCCGCAGCGCGGTGTCCCCGACCCGCTTGTTCACATGGTCGCGCCGCATCTGGCGGCCGGCGCAGTGGGTCGTGGTGCGGCACTTCCGCGGCCGGCGCGAGCGCGTGCCCACGGTCTTGTCGTCCCGCGCCACCAACATCGTCACCCCGCGCTCGGACCCCTCGCAGCCTGTGTTCCTGGTACATCGGGAGACCAACAGGACCACCACGACTAGGTGGCCAGCCTGGAGGCTCCTCAATCTTGCGCACAGGTAAGGATCCAAAGACCCCAGCATAAAAAGATAGGCATACGACTCGATTTCGATTCCACGACTTGTCGAATCGAAATCGAGTCGAATCGTTTGTGAATAGCTATGCAGGAGTCACCCCACGCTCAGACCGTTAGCGGCCTATGTTCCTGGTATATCTCTCTAGGTGAAGGGCAGACAAGACTACGTGGAGTCGGTTTTGCAGCCATTCGTTTCTGTCACGCGAATCAATATATATTTAAACAATATGCCTGATAAGTTCCGATTAAATAAACGTTATATCCAATACAGCTATACAAAATAAGATTTAGAGTATATAAATGTTATATCTAAAGAAATTACATCAACAGTTGGTTTACAACACTCACGTTTATTATATTTTGTGAACGTTATTGAAATGAAAATATACCAAATAACTTTATATGATATGAGACGCACCCATCGAATATAATAGTCAAATTTAAAGGTAGGCAATTTTCAAATGCAATTAATTTTGTGAAGAAGAATGTAGTTGCAGTATTAGGTGGTTACTATTGGCTCATACACCGATTTATGACTTATATTATTTACTAGCTGATGCCCGCGGCTTCGCCTGCGTGGATGTCGGTTATCGCGACCAAAAGTAATCATGATGATCCCATTACCTCAACTTATGGGAACCTAGTTTGCCCATTTTCAAAGTATTAAAATGGATATAGTATCCTTAAGAGATAGACATAAGCCATAGCAGATTTTTCTGTAGACCTATATAAGATATACAATTCTACCATTCATCATTTTTGTTATATCTTAAAGGGCAGCGTTTTCGTTGAAAGCTCCCCCAGACGGCTTATTTTTTTCCAACACCTCCAACTAATATCATTATATTTAGCCAATCTGTACAAAAACTTGATAAATTATATACTAAAAAATTCCTCGAGAACCACTCTATCTATTTAAGAAAACAACATGAAAATCAGTGCAGTAACTTTTGAGTTTATCGCGAACATACAGATAGACGCGGCGGAGAACATTGTGTTATAATATGTAGTGATGTTGGGTTCAGCTTCCAGTACAACCGGATGCAGCAGAAAACCAGTATTTTACATGGAACGACTGTCTATCTGCCCTCCACAACCCAGTTAGTTCTGGGTAATACGATACCCCTTGGTAGAAATACAGTGAAATTAGTGATAGCTTTAATTTCCACATCAGGTGTTCCAGATCTTCAATTTTTATACGTCAACAGAGAGTACTTATCAGTTTGAACAACTCTTGCTAAGACATCATTCCTATATATGTTATAGTGTGGCTGGGCTCTTGGAGTTCCACATCAGCTGTTCCAGATCTTCAAATTTATTCTCTTAGCAGAAAATGCTCATTACGTGGATCAATTTTTGCTATGGTACCATTTTTGTATCTCTTATAGTTTAGCTGGTCTGTTGCGGTTCTGCATCAGGTGTTCAAGTTTCCAAGATAAATTATACCCTATATGTTGCCCATACTTAATACCTATACAGCAAAAAAAAAACATTCAAATCCGTCGAGTAGTTCCGAAGATTAGCGTGTACAGACAAACAGACAGACTTTTTTTTTTGGATTCGTGCTCTATTACTGTTTCTAAAATTATTTAAAAAAAAATATTTTCAATGTACAGACAGTTTTTTTACTTTCTTATTATATGTATAGATTAGAACTGTCGTTCGTTGACATTTGTATGAAATGACAAATTGACGTAAAGTGCCTATTTGCTTAGCACCAGTTGTGTCGGTATGTCCGCTATGTGTCCCAGGACGTGGTGCTGGTGCTGGAACATCATGTTCGTGCTGGGCGTGCTGGTGCCGTGGTGCTCCCCGCTGTCGCTGCGCACGCTGCTCTGCGTCAAGCCCTTCGTGCCCGACTACGAGCTATCGCAGGTATCCTAGCTTCTGCCCGTCATTTTACAATTCTCCAACCATCAACCGATTCCCATATTGTCATCTGCGTGCATAATTTCACTTGCTAATTTAATTTGGTCTCGTATTTATTTGAAGTGAATTTTTCGTCAAATGCGATTTGAGCAAGATATATTGAGAAAGAGTCACAATCATAGTTGCCCGGAATAATGTTATTCAATATAATTTGTTTGTAACAGGTGAACGGAACCCTATTCCCGAAACGTAGCAGTGAGACGCAGACGATGTGGTCGCGACTACTGACGCTGTGGCGGTACGTGTCTAAGGAGAGGACGCGCTTCGAGACCGAGCCCGATACAGGTGACGATGCATTTTAAATAGGCTGCTAACTGTTTCGTTTCTCGTCAAGGAAGAGATCTACTAAAACAGCATATATAAGTCAAAGTTAAACACACTTTAAAAGGACTCGAGTAGCATTATTTCAAGATGAATTCGACAAGTGGCAAACATTCAGTGCCTTTTTTGCACAGGCAAAAAAGGCACTGAATGTTTGCCACTTGTCGAATACCAAGGAAAAATATTTAAAGTTGATGGACAACATCTGTATGTTGTCCATCAACTTTAAATATTTTTCCTTGGTACTCCTTAGCGCTCGTGATTTCGGTCCATTTGCATTCAAAAATGTTTTTTTTTTTATATGTTTGATCAGGTCTCCTAGGCAAAGGCCTGAGTAGGCTGGCGCACCGCGTGTGGACGTACGGCGTGGTGGGCGGCCTGGGGTCGCTGCTGCTGCTGCTGGGGCTGCCGCTGCTGGTGCTGCTGGCGTGCGCGGCGTGCGCGGCGGCCGCCGTGCTGGCGCCGCTGTGGGCGCCGCCGCTGGCGCTGGCCACGCACCTCACCAATGCTCTCATCTACGATATTGACTGTCCGGATCCTGATCATCTTAACAGGTCAGTGCGAGGACCATGTTTGGTGATGTTTGAGCCAGATTTTGTTAATTTTAGAAAAATGAGCCAGAATTGTTAATTTTAAAATACTGCCCTATTTTACTGCTTGTTTCGCTTAACTCTAAAATTTTCAAGTAATCTTGAAGTCAATTATTATATAGCTAGCCCATATGGTCCCACTTCTGGACAAAGGCCTCCCTACATTCCTACCAACTGTCACGATCCTGAAGCTACTTCTTTCCAACTCTCAAGGAAGACATCCAGTTCGTCCTGCCATCTCCTTCGTGGATTGCTGCGACCCCGTGTCACTTTCAGTGCAGCAAAGAAGTCAAATAAGGGAAAAACCCCTATCGTGGTGACAACCGAAAATACAATTGAATAAAAGGTGTTATTCGTTCGATGTAAAAATTTTAAACTTGGCACAAATTATTCTTTAGTAAATTAATAAATATCGTTGTACTATTTTGCGATACGACAGAAATCCTGGTGAAAATCGAATTAGTATTCAAGCGCTTAACATCGCATCTATCACTTTATTGCCCCATATTACTAACTTTTTTGTGACCTTATTGTAATGAGGAAAAGTTCCAGAAAAAATGTGCCATCGAAACATAGTCCTGCATGAAAAGGTGACAAAAGTGACATTGGCAATTACCGTCCAATTATTTTAGAACCTCACATATCCAAGTCTTTCATTAAAATATTACATAATCGCATAGACGAACCTTCGTTTAGTTAGTATATAAAAGGGTTTTAAACAGGTAACCCGCTCTCCGGAATTTTTCACAATCACTCTCAGGGCGATATTTAGAACACTGGCAGCCTCACGGGTGACTAAGGTCATTAAAGTTATCAGTAAGAGCAACCCTCCGCGCTCCAGTTCGCGGACGAAATTGTCCTTTTTGCACCCACAGGTCTGGAAATACAGACCATGCTCCAAGAAGTTAGCTAGGCTAGCTTTAAGGTGGGGTTTACCAACCCAGCTAATGACCAATAGCACTAACCGTAGGGTCGAGGTAGATGGCCAGGAAATACATTATGTCGATGATTACATCTATTTGGGCCTGTTAGTATCTTTCGAAACAACAAGAAAAGTCTTTACAGACAAGTGGAATCGAAAACGCCTGATCAGCTACTGGTCCATGTAGGAAGACGCTAATGAAGGGCAACCTACGAATCTCCCTGAAGGGTGAACTCTTCGACATGTCCGTCCTAACCTATGATGCTCAAACTTGGTCGACCTCAAGTCGCAGAACTTCCGACTTGGAGTTTGCTAAAGGGCAATGGAACGCAGCATTTTGGGCATAAAAAGACAACATCGAGTTCGAAACACCACGCTGAGTTGCAAATCGTGTGCGTCGCAGGTGTGGTGACGTTGGCAAAAAAGCTGCTAGGCTAAAATGGGCATTATTGGGCTGGTCACGTCAGCCGCATGCATGACAACAGCTGGACAAAAGTCGGACGGCGCCGCCGATTCCGGGAGTCCTGAACCAACCCTCAGGGTTGGTTAGTTTCCGGTGTTGCGGAATTAAAATTCCTGCAAGGACTTGGAGGAGAGGTTTGCCCACTATGTGACCGTATAAATCTGTTAAATTCAGTACATTTTAACGTAGTTTTCAGAATTCCACTATGTCTCAAGTAAGTTTGATCAAGTAATACATCTAAAGCTAAACTGTGTGTTGTATGCAGATGGCTGGTGTTGCTGGAGGTGGTGGTGTGGCGCGTGGGCGTGCTGGGCGCGCTGCAGGTGTGCTGTGCGCTGCTGGCCGCGCTGCTGCTGTGTCCGCTCGCGGCCGCGCTGCTGCTCATAGGTAACGTACTGCTGCACACGTGTTGAACAAGAGTATACCCGCCCGTACTCCGGACAAGTTCAAATTTGTCGAAAGTATGTATTATGCGCCGCGGATTCCGCACTCGCGATGCGCTGTCGCTCAGAACGCACACTTATAATAACTTTTTCCAGTTTTGCTCTTTCAAAACTTAGCGAATATATTTCACGGCAGGTGGTGTATCATGGTGGGCCCTGCGCGGTGCGTGGGAGGCGGCAGCGTGGCGCGGCGTGCTGGCGCGTGGGGCCCGCGTACCGGCGCACGACTCCGCCTTCTGTCGCCGTGTGCGTGGGCCCGGCCTGCATGCTACCACCTACTACCAGATCACGTGAGTGCTGTAACAGACGCCTCATGGCGGACCCTGCGCGGTGCAAGATTTTCCATCATGAATTTCTCAATAGCAGCCAGTCGGGCTTTATAGACGTGAGACAAACATTACTGACGAAATACTATCGGCACACCGTTTCCTAACTCCGTTATGAAACTGTCGTGATGCTATGTGGTCGGCACAGGAGCGGGCAGGCGCTGGCGGCGGTGATGGCGCGCGCCGAGCTGGACGCGCTGGCGGGCTGGCTGGCCGAGCGCGAGCACGCCGTGGAGCGCCCGCTGCGCGACTACGAACACTTCGTACACGCTTGTTTCGGGCCCTTCTCCGTGCAGATTGCTAAGGTAAGAAACGATAGTCCAGTGCTTATCTCCCTAGATAGGTATCACAAAGAAGCCTGTAATAAGATGCTTTAGTTAAGGCGCATTCGCCTGTAACGTAACAATATACACAATATTCGATTCAAGACCAAAAATATATATGTATATGTTTAGTGTAGGTTTTTTTTGCAATTTCTGACTTATATAGGCACTCAAACCTCAGTTGATCCCATAGAATTTTGATTCTTATAAGATTCAGTCAGGGCGTATAGAACAGAGAAAAATGGCAGATGAAACCCCTTTCTGCAATGAGTGATACCGGGCTGAAATGAAGATGATGAAGAATCAGGATCAATTGGAATCAAAAAGATTTTGGGAAAATCGGTGCCATCTTGGATTTTTATCATTATTAATTGTGAAGAATAACATGTAAAAGAACTAAAAAAAAATAACAGTGAATTTATAATTATAATGTACAAAATACGTTAGCCACCATTACTCATTCGTCTCGTTCTCCCCTACATACTTTATATTTCTGCCCCTGTCGTAACTCGATAATTTTCGGCTTGCCTAGTTGCCTACAAAACGGTACAGCCAACCGCAAAGTCACGTGTTCGCGGATATACGAATTTAGTTTTGAATTCTAACACTCGAGCGTCAGCTTATTTGGCGTTCGGGTTTTGGCTTTTTTCTATAATATTTTCAATAATGTATTAATTTTTTGCATTGTGATGTATTTATTTATTAAAACTTTATGCACAAGTAAAAAAACTGTACAAAGGCGGACTTAATGCCTTGGGCATTTTCTACCAGTCTACCTTGGGGTGATGGAGAGACAATATACAGTAGGTGCAATAACAGAAAAAAAAGACAAGAAAATATTTATAACTAAAACATATAAAAATAAATACGTAAATACATACATATAACAAGATATATAAAGTTAAGAGAGATAGACAAAAACTGCAACAACTTAGTTCTGAGACGAATCTGCCAACTTCTTGAAAATGTGTTCCCGAGCTTTCACTCTGAATGTGAACCGACTGGTCACCGTCCTGATACTCTAAGGGAGCGCATTCCAAAGAAACACCGCCTGGACAAAGAAAGAAGATTTTATAAAACCAGAGCGATGACAAGGACATCGTAAAAGACAATTATTTGCGGAACGAAGATTCTTGCTGTGCGCAGAGCATAAATATTGACAATTAGAAGTCAAATGAGAAGGAGAAGTGGGTTTGTGAAGAAGAGAAAACAGGGTTGTCAAAGCCCTCAATGCTCTGCGCTGCCGGATGGGTAACCACCTTAGGAGCGATCGATGTGCAGATACATGATCATACTTGTGGAGATTGAAGACGAATCGAATGCAGTTATTTAGAAGTCGGTCAAGTTTATTGAGGAGATCTGCATTCAGGTCGTAGTAGCACACATCACAATAGTCAATTATGGAGAAGATTAGGGACTGTACAAGCATTGCCTTAATGTGTGATGGGAGAATATTTTTCAACCGATAAAGCGACCGCAACGTTCCGGTGACTTTCTTGCTCACAATCGCGACATTCGCGACCTGCTTACGCCAGTCAAGGCAAGTGTCAAAATGCAAACCCAGATCCTTGACGTCAGAGCTAAACGGAATCCCTGTGCCGTCAAAGGTAACCGGTGGCACCGTTAACCCGTTCAACCTTCGCAGGCTATGGGGGCTCTCTACAATAATGGCCTGGCACTTGGTTGGGTTAACCGCCACACCGAAACGATCGAACCAGTTTTTAACTACACGTAAATCCCGGTTTAGCTCCTCGATCGCACCGGATAAGCTGTCAACACCTGCCTGACAGTATAGCTGTAAGTCATTCGCGTAAATATGATACGCACACTGAAGCTCGTTAGTTATGAGATCTACAAAAATAGAGAACAAAAGGGGAGATATAATGCCGCCTTGGGGGACACCAGTTTCAAGATTTCGCCAGCTGGAGTTAGAGTCACCAGCAAGAACTGACGGCAGACGCCCCCGAGCGAGAGGTAGGAGGAAAACCATTCCAAAACCACGGGAGAGACCATGCGATAGGAGAGGATGGATAAAAGGACGATCAACACTAATGTCGTAACTTTAGTGTCTTCCATTCCCCGCCTTATATCGTCAGTCACTTTAAGGAGAGCGGAAACGGTACTGTGCCCGGGCCTGAAACCAGATTGGAATGGACTGATGAGGGAGTTTTTTTGGATGAAGTGGGAGAATTGCGTATGTACACAGGCCTCGAGTACTTTGGATAAAAAGGGAAGGATGGAAATTGGACGAAAGTGACTGGGAAGTGTGGGGTTAGGAATTTTCGGTAGAGGTCGAACATTGGCTTTCCGCCACAAGGACGGGAAAACACCGGAGTAAAGGGAGAAGCTAACTATAGGGGAAATTGCAGGAAAGAGCTGATCAACAACTGTCACGATCATGTGTCGACTGATGTTATCGCCGCCAACAGCTTTGGATTTAATGGATAGGATAATCTTTTTGATCTCTCCCGGATCGACTGGGGTGAAGGCAATATTGGGTCGCGTCAGACCAGCAAGGTAGTCAAGGGTTTGAAATTTGGTTAGACTATCAAGGGTGGGAACAGTGGAGAAATTACGATTTAGGTCGTCTAAGCCAAATGTTTTAGGAAGGTCTGAATGCCGCGATCTGCCGATACCTAGACTTCCAAGGAATTTCCAGATATTATTATGTGCAGTCAGCGTCAGAGAAAAGGAACCCCTTTTTTTTTTACGGATGGGAAATCATCAAATGACTTCTCCCGCTCTGGGCAGAGCGGAAGGGAGTGTCAGACTTGTACTGACTAAAACCCATCCATGTTCCTTCCTTGCCCTTTGTGTTCCAGGGCCGCGGTATCTTTTTCGAACAGCCCGCAGCCCCTGGCAGGCATCGGCCCCCATAGCCTGCGAAGGTTGAATGGGTTAACGGTGCCACCGGTTACCTTTGACGGCACAGTGATTCCGTTTAGCTTTGACGTCAAGGATCTGGGTTTGCATGTTGACACTTGCCTTGACTGGCGTAAGCAGGTCGCGATTGTGAGCAAGAAAGTCACCGGAACGTTGCAGTCGCTTTATCGGCTGAAAAATATTCTCCCATCACACATTAAGGTAATGCTTGTACAGTCCCTAATCTTCCCCATAATTGACTATTGTGATGTGTGCTACTACGACCTGAATGCAGATCTCCTCAATAAACTTGCCCGACTTCTAAATAACTGCATTCGATTCGTCTTCAATCTCCGCAAGTATGATCATGTATCTGCACATCGATCGCTCCTAAGGTGGTTACCCATCCGGCAGCGCAGAGCATTGAGGGCTTTGACAACCCTGTTTTCTCTTCTTCACAAACCCACTTCTCCTTCTCATCTGACTTTTAATTGTCAATATTTATGCTCTGCGCATAGCAAGAATCTTCGTTCCGCCAATAATTGTCTTTTACGATGTCCTTCTCACCGCTCTGGTTTTATGTGTTTAGTTAATATTCTAAGTAAATAACCCATTTAACACAGATAGAAAACTGTATAGTCAACCAGGAAGTGGATTCCATGAGGTCCTAGAAATGTAATTAGAGAAATAAATGAATATTGTTTATGCAACATGCCTAGTTTTTCTTACAAACCTCAAACCTACTTTAACATTTGATTTCTTAAATAATAATTAACCAAAATCACCTAATCATCTATTAAAGAAACTAAAAAAAAATCATCCTCGGATTTAAACTCGTGACCATAGCATTGCATTGAGAGTCTTAACCACTAAGCCAACACGCCATTTACGTTACACTACCAAAACTTAAAATGGTTTGATGTCATTACCAAAGGGGGTTCCTTTTCTCTGAAGCTGATTGTACATATACGCAGTTACGCACAATGTGTATCTTATATTATTTCTTTTTAGGTTCTTAGGTACCGTCATACATGCGGTTGACATTTTTTTTTGGGTTGTAGTTTCATCATTTATCATTTCAAAAAGTATCCTATATGGTTTGGCGTATTATGAAATTACCTTTGGACTCCCCAACTTCTGGAACAGATGTATTATTTATCAAGGGAAACTATTATTGTTAAAATTTTAAGCCGGTATGAAATTGCGTTTTTGACAGCCCATACTATACAGCATATTTAAGCGTGGGAAGCATTTGGGTTCAGAAAGCATTGGAAGTTTTACGGAACAGCTGATTATTCGCGATAACGATAATAGTGCCACAAAGAGAGTTGTTCAAATTGATGGTCTGTGTTATTAACCTTCTTTTATTTATGTTTTAACTCTCTTAAATTTTGCTTTACATTGTTATTTTGTATGTTTTAATGTGTTATAATTATCTCGTTTATTTTTATAATTTTAGTTACTGTAATTGGTTATTAACACAACCGTTGTAATTAAATAAATAAATGTTTTGAGTGTTCTGAAACACGCTGAATGTGTGTATACTGTTCTAACGCAAAGCTGTGTATCGACAGACGGGCTCGTACAAGCAGCTGGAGAAGGAATGCAACTCGCTGACTGCGTCACTGCGTGAGAAGGCGGGGGCAAGGCGACGCGAGCTGGCACTCGGGCTCAGCGACGCGGCGCGTGCGCGAGTACGGCTCACCTCACACGATCTACGGGTAAGTCACACAATAATATTATTCCATATTTAAACCCTTTTCTACTTTATTCTGCTGTCAGGACCCACACTGACAGTAACCACGTGACCCATCCCGTCTCTGAAGGTTCGTCAACCGTTTGTTTACTCGCCGTAGCGTGCAGTACAGGCGTGTGCGCAGGAGTTAGCACGCGCGTGCGGTGGAGCGGCGCGCGCGGACGACTGGTGGGCGGCACGCGGCCTCGATGTGGCCGACTGGCACGCGCTCGCAGCCAACACGCTCGTTGAGGTACGTCACGGTGTGCGTGTGTGTGTGTCTGACCGACGTCGGCAAACGTACCGTTACTTCATTCTATTATCTCTATTTCTGAATATAAAAAGTGTGTATGGTACAGGTGTTCGACTCGGAGGTGCTAGTCGCTCTGGAGGCACACGAGGCGCGGCTGCCGCTGGAGCGCGGCGAGGCGGAGCGCGGCTGGGCGGCGCGCGCCGGGCGGGACCCGGCGCCGCCCGACGTGCTGGCCGAGCGGGACGACTGGGGCGCCGCCACGCGTCAGTACCCACACCTTACTGTAGAGCGCGGCTGGAAAAAACATGCATCAAACCCACGGGAATTGGCCGTCGTTCAGCATAACTTAAATTCACACACAACTCAAATCTGAAGTTTCGAATGACTGAAAATAAGATTAAGAGCACACGGGTCTCCTCCCTATGAGAAGAAACAAGCGCCACTGAATTATGTTTTAATATGGGGCTTGTATGTGTGTGTACCAGCATCGGGCGTATGGTGCGAGTGGGGCGGCAGTGCGTTGCCGCGCGTGGCGGCGCCGGTGCTGGAGGCCAGCGCCTTCAGCCCGCGCGCGCCGCTGCACCCGCCCGTGCCGCACCCCGCCGCCGTGGCGCTCGTGCTGCACAACCGGTACGTACCGCGACCTGCATGTGTGTCCTGCAGCATGGGGCGGCGCCGGGGCTGGAGGCCAGCGCCTTCAGCCCGCGCGCGCCGCTGCACCCGCCCGTGCCGCACCCCGCCGCCGTGGCGCTCGTGCTGCACAACCGGTACGTACCGCGACCTGCATGTGTGTCCTGCAGCATGGGGCGGCGCCGGGGCTGGAGGCCAGCGCCTTCAGCCCGCGCGCGCCGCTGCACCCGCCCGTGCCGCACCCCGCCGCCGTGGCGCTCGTGCTGCACAACCGGTACGTACCGCGACCTGCATGTGTGTCCTGCAGCATGGGGCGGCGCCGGGGCTGGAGGCCAGCGCCTTCAGCCCGCGCGCGCCGCTGCACCCGCCCGTGCCGCACCCCGCCGCCGTGGCGCTCGTGCTGCACAACCGGTACGTACCGCGACCTGCATGTGTGTCCTGCAGCATGGGGCGGCGCCGGGGCTGGAGGCCAGCGCCTTCAGCCCGCGCGCGCCGCTGCACCCGCCCGTGCCGCACCCCGCCGCCGTGGCGCTCGTGCTGCACAACCGGTACGTACCGCGACCTGCATGTGTGTCCTGCAGCATGGGGCGGCGCCGGGGCTGGAGGCCAGCGCCTTCAGCCCGCGCGCGCCGCTGCACCCGCCCGTGCCGCACCCCGCCGCCGTGGCGCTCGTGCTGCACAACCGGTACGTACCGCGACCTGCATGTGTGTCCTGCAGCATGGGGCGGCGCCGGGGCTGGAGGCCAGCGCCTTCAGCCCGCGCGCGCCGCTGCACCCGCCCGTGCCGCACCCCGCCGCCGTGGCGCTCGTGCTGCACAACCGGTACGTACCGCGACCTGCATGTGTGTCCTGCAGCATGGGGCGGCGCCGGGGCTGGAGGCCAGCGCCTTCAGCCCGCGCGCGCCGCTGCACCCGCCCGTGCCGCACCCCGCCGCCGTGGCGCTCGTGCTGCACAACCGGTACGTACCGCGACCTGCATGTGTGTCCTGCAGCATGGGGCGGCGCCGGGGCTGGAGGCCAGCGCCTTCAGCCCGCGCGCGCCGCTGCACCCGCCCGTGCCGCACCCCGCCGCCGTGGCGCTCGTGCTGCACAACCGGTACGTACCGCGACCTGCATGTGTGTCCTGCAGCATGGGGCGGCGCCGGGGCTGGAGGCCAGCGCCTTCAGCCCGCGCGCGCCGCTGCACCCGCCCGTGCCGCACCCCGCCGCCGTGGCGCTCGTGCTGCACAACCGGTACGTACCGCGACCTGCATGTGTGTCCTGCAGCATGGGGCGGCGCCGGGGCTGGAGGCCAGCGCCTTCAGCCCGCGCGCGCCGCTGCACCCGCCCGTGCCGCACCCCGCCGCCGTGGCGCTCGTGCTGCACAACCGGTACGTACCGCGACCTGCATGTGTGTCCTGCAGCATGGGGCGGCGCCGGGGCTGGAGGCCAGCGCCTTCAGCCCGCGCGCGCCGCTGCACCCGCCCGTGCCGCACCCCGCCGCCGTGGCGCTCGTGCTGCACAACCGGTACGTACCGCGACCTGCATGTGTGTCCTGCAGCATGGGGCGGCGCCGGGGCTGGAGGCCAGCGCCTTCAGCCCGCGCGCGCCGCTGCACCCGCCCGTGCCGCACCCCGCCGCCGTGGCGCTCGTGCTGCACAACCGGTACGTACCGCGACCTGCATGTGTGTCCTGCAGCATGGGGCGGCGCCGGGGCTGGAGGCCAGCGCCTTCAGCCCGCGCGCGCCGCTGCACCCGCCCGTGCCGCACCCCGCCGCCGTGGCGCTCGTGCTGCACAACCGGTACGTACCGCGACCTGCATGTGTGTCCTGCAGCATGGGGCGGCGCCGGGGCTGGAGGCCAGCGCCTTCAGCCCGCGCGCGCCGCTGCTCAACCCGAAAGACTTCTCATCACCGACTCCTCGGTGCTAACAACAATGAAGTCAAGATGGTGTCGACGAAAGTTTTCGTCATAGATATCATTTCTATGGTTTTCGGGTCGCTAATAACGAAGCTGAGGACGAATTGAAAATTCAAGATGACACTGACTAAATATAAAGCGAAAAAACTTCGTTCCAACCGGGTGCCCTTTTACCCTTTTCCCTTTTTTTGTTCCCTAATACATTTCACTTTTTTATTTTCGGATTCCCTTTAAGCCAATTTGATACTTCGCCACTGGCGGACCCCCATCAACAAACACTTACACCCCACAAATATCACCCCGCCCCGCCCCGTCTGAGACGCATTCCTAAGTACTCGCCCCTGATATACTACACCATCATGAAAAGTTCAACTATGACTTGACAGATTATTGCTTAGTACGTCTCCCGTCATAATAATTTACTATATTTTGGCTGCGGCTACACCCACGAGAACGTTGGAAATTACCTCGCAGGCATTATCCTAGGATAAAAGTCCCATGTCATCGTCTAACTGTGTGCCAAATTTGTTGAAATCCGTTCAGCCGTCACACGTGAAGATTCAAACGCACTTTGACGTTTATTTGAACCTTTGTTCCTTACAGGGAGTCTGACAATCCGGTGCCGCTCGACTCGGAGCTGTGCGCAGAAATCTTGAGGAGTCTGGAGGACGCACCCGACTGCGACGATAAACGAGGTAATGGTTTGTGAGAAATATGACCGTCTAATAAAGCCTAAAAAATCCGCGATTTTTTGAATTCTATTTATTTACTACTTAACATAGTTTGGTCTACTTAACATAGTTGGTAGTCAAATGGGATTCAATTTATTTACTACTTAACATAGTTCGTTGACATTCATTTTTAATTTTTCACTATTCCGCGTTTGGTGGTCGCCATATTGAATTTTGATTACTGCTCCTTCTATTCTGCCCTTTGTAAGAATCATCAAAATTGGCCCATGCGTACCAATCGCAACGCTCTAGAGCAGCACAAAGGAACATACATACATAGTATAAACGCTGATAAACATATTACCCTCCTCAGTCGGGTAAAAAGAAAAGAAAAAATAAGATTGGTAATAGTTAGTGCTCTTGCGAACATTGGTATTTTAACTGTGAGAGATTTATCCCTAATCTAGTTTAAAATTAGTAACATCGGAATGTAGTCCAATATATTATGTACTGCATGCGTAGACGATGTGGAGCGGTACCGCGGCGGCGGCAGCTCGGCCGGGTCGAGCTCGGCCAGCGAGGGCTCGCCCGACGACGACGACGCGCCCGCGCTGCCCGCGCTCTCCGCGCCCACCCCGCCCGAAGACTCACTTTGCAGGTACACTCAACCTATTTTACTATCTTTTTTTTAGTCCACCCTCGTCGTCGTTGAATGTCCTTTTGGGCAAAGGCCTCCCCCATATCTTTACAGGTATTCTTTTCGTGCCTCACTTAGAACCAGCCATCGCAGTATGCGTCTAGCTCATCTTGCCACCTCTTTTTGGCCGTTTTATTTTTATTTATTATCTTATCGTAATAAATAAACATTAAAAAGGGCATGAAAATGATATATCATTATTTTTTTTTAAATAGGCTTATAAACAACTCTAAAAGTTAAATGAATTTGAGTTCATTTTAGTCAGAGAATTTAAAAAAACATAACACCCTACACACCCTATCTAGATTTAGTTTTAAAGGAAATTAAATTATGTTGGTTTTTCTCAGAGTCTGAATTTATGCCCGGCTGATGGCAATAGGCTCACTCCCTATAAACATGGGATAATTGCGGGTGGCATTATGACGTTCACGTGTCTGTTAACCTCACGTTACAGGCGTGTTATGTTATGTTAAGAATGTCTTGTAACACAGTCGTACTACTTAGCACAGGAGTCAGGGACTTGACACGTACAGTAACCACTTAGTTGTGTGTGCCCCAGGGCTGCGAGCGGGGCGAGCGGGGCGGGCGGGGCGGGCGCGGCGTGTCGCTGGACGCTGACGGGGCGCGGCGTGCGCCTGCGCGCGGACCTGGCGTCGCCCGAGGACGTGACGCTGGACCCGCCGCGCGCGCACGGCACCTCCGTCTGACCGGCACACCGGGACCTGACTGCTACGTGCATACTAAACGTCTTTCACTCTTAGTCTCACACCCTGTTCCGTACTCGCAAGGCACCACTGTCTGATCACGGGACGACCCACCGCATCACCTCACTACCCACCTGGATACCAGTAGTGACGTCGGCAACCGCCCACCTGACACTTTTATTCTACCTCTGAAACGATATTTATGACTCAACACATGAACTAAACTTTACGCTCTGTACTTAACACCTCTACACCTTTGACTTGTATCACTGTCGAAAATCACAGTGAAGTTGTCGTGGTTGATGGCCTGGCTAATTGTCTTAATCTCGTTGAAATAAGGTTCCTTTTGGGTTGCTCCTGTCAGAGGCTAAATATCTGTGACAAGAATGTTACGACGTCAATCGACCCCGTTCCCTACCACACAAGGTGTGTTTACCTCGTGAATCATGTAATTACAGGAGTCGACAACCATTGGCTACAGGTCGGAGGTCCCCTTTTCAGACTAACAAACTACCAAACGACTCTCTTTTAACCCGACTGCGCAACAGCAAATAAAGGGCTATGTTTTTATAGAAACATCACAATTACTAACTTTTTGCAATGGTACTGTAAAAATATTTGCAAGTTGGCGAGGTGGTAGCTGTATTAACGGTTTAAAGTACGTTGAGGGTACATTTTCGTATCATTGCTCGTGATAGCTAATTTAGTTACGTTTTTGACAACTTGCGGGTTAGTATTTAGTTTTATGTTGATCACAGGGACAGATTAATTTGGTTTAAAGGTTAACCGGTTAGACCTTTAACCCATATGTTTGATTAACAATTGTACGGGTTAACCCCCCTAATATATGCGTAATCATTTAAATATTGCTGATTATCCAAAATGAAGGAGACAAAGCACCAAGCGCGGGCTAACTCCGTCACTTTCTTGCATATTTTATGTGCAATCCGGTTATTATAGGCTAATTAACACTATACGGGTTAACCTTTTTAATAAATAACCTGATTAAGACACCTATGCGTTTAAGTCCCTGGTTGATCAAAATATAATTTGCGACCGTAAAAAATGTGTATATTGCTATACAGAATCTATTATTATTCATAATCTTTGGAACCAAGTGGACAATCATGAAAAACATGAAAATTCTAATTCTAAAATGTTTGAGATTATCAATTGGTTAAGGTTATATTTTGACAAAAACGATATAAGTTTGTATTTATTTATAAGAAGATTTGATTGAACTTCAATCACAGTCACACAACGAGAGAACTTGCCTGTAAAACTTTATGATTACCATATTATTTATGGCTAGATTTCTTTAATCCAGTATGTAATGCAGATACTGCAATTATAACTTATATTTTCATACGGTTTGAGGTAGAAATAAGGTAGAATTAATATCTGTTTCATATTCCCTTTTTTAAACCCAGTTGTACACACGTTTTGCCAATGTTGATCCGTGGATGGGACCAACCATTACATATCCAGTTGGCTCCGGCTGTCATTTGCAGATATTCGACATAGCAGACAGTGGTTACAGGTAGTCAGTGAACCGAAAATCTGACAACGCGTCTTACCAAGAGGTATCGTACTACCCAGTACTAACTGGGTTGTGGAGGTCAGATAGGCAGTCGCTCCATGTAAAATACTGGTATTCAGCTGCATCCGAGGCCGACACCAACATAGATGGGAAAAGCCTAGGCAGATGATGATGAACTACCGTGTGAAGATAGGCACGCTCGACAATGTTGTGTGGGTCACTATTAAAGTTTGATACACAGTTATTCCGGCGAATCAACATCGTTTTTCGCGGCAAAAAAACGTGTGTACCTATATCAACCTTAGACATTTTTTATGTTGGACAGTCCCGGGTGCGAGCCGCATCCGTGTCCCAATATGTATGGACCAAGACACGAACGAAGCACTGTCGCCACACGGTTTAGCGAAGTAGCTTTGTACGAATTGCTCGCGCCCTGCATGGTCTAGATTCATGGATAGAAACATCACTGTGAGGGATTACTTGCTCAGCACAGACCTAATTTCCTGATGCCATTGAATATTAAACTTTAAATTTATTGTTTTAAAGTGCAAGCAAGTATTGTATCTTTGATACGTTTGATATCTTCGTCATTCTACAACTATGCTCCTTAAAAACACTTAGATTAAGGTGTATTATTTAATGTCATGTGAACGCGGAGCCTTACTGAGTTTATTATTATGTTGATCTGGGTTAAATAATACGGAAATAGGTCTCCAAGTATTATAACTCATGCACTTGTAAAACAAACTTCTTAGTGCCTAGACTAAAAAAATGTAGTACCAAAACTTAGGTCCTTGTAATATCTACTGTAAATAAAATAATTGTATATAATTGCGGTATAAATATGTATCATTATTTATCATATTTACAAAAAACAAAACATGTTTTGGTGATGTTAAAAACATCAAAGGATCTGAAATAGAATCTTGAAAAAAGTAAAATATTGCATGTTGTATGAAAACATACGTTTTATTTGAGATTTAATTAAAGTAATGAATTGAATTAAAATGATGGCAGCTGTAACTCGTACTATGTATTTTAGGATGCTGTAAAATAAGACTTGAGACGATTGCTGGCCGAAAAGAAAAAAAAATAAAACAGTCTCGCCATAAATGAACTAAAAGAACTGTGCCTCAATACTTTCCTTTGCTTTCATTTAGATAATACTGCAGGTCGCAATGAAGTTTCTTTTGATCGATGCGCTGCCGAATTAAATTACGATTGTAAGTTACAACGGAACTTGCAGTGAAACGTCAATTAAGTATATAATATATAGAATAAGACCACTGTCACAATGATTAATAAAAATAAAATTATTTTTTTTTCAAAATCTTTAACATTAAATATACATTCACTTACTAAGCTTACGGGGTAGAAGGGACACTAAAGCGATAACGGTTACCACGTAAAAAAAATCAGCTGTTCCATTTTTTTTAATAACAGGTAACATTTCTCTGTAGCTCAGAATGATGTACTCAAAACGCGGTAACCGTTTTCGAGTCAGTGTCACTTAAGTCCCGTATACATTTTAGTTCGATACATACCCATAATATGTCGTTTGTGGAGTTCCTCCAGCAAATTTAATTTGATATATTCCCCTTTCTAATGAACGCTTTGTTTTTATCATGAAGAATGTCAGACTAAACAAGTTTCTTATTATCACCTGCCCAGGATCATATAATGTAAATGTCGGATGGCCGGATTTTGGCCCTTTGTCGCGTTACATGTTCTCCAAACAAACTATTGTGGCGTCATTTATCTTGTTTTAATGAGAAATTATTGATTTCTTTCATATTCCGAGAAATTATTGATTTCTTTCATATTCGGTCGGATAGTAAAAATTGGCCGGATAGGCAGGATTACGGATAATTACCGGATATCCGTTTCATCTCTAAATGTAAAATTTGTTCCATAACTGACCAGAGAATAATTCGCGTTTGTAACACATCGGCGTCGAGCATTATTGTACATGCGCTTGCGTTGGCGAACATTTATTCAAGGTTTTTAATTAACTAGTGATAACTCCGCAGATGTCATGGGTATCTAAACACGAGAAAGCAACAAAAATATTGGGGTCAACGTCCGCATGAATTGTAATTAGGGCGTAGTGTTACGTTACACACTAAATGCCCCAATGGTTTATCATGAGGATGGATCATGTGTGAATGTGGCCTTATCGCAAGTTTTATATAGCAAACAAACGAATAAAAGCGCACAAAAATACTTTGTTGTGGAAAATAATATTTATAGCAGTTGGATAGTATTTGGCTAAGATTTGATGTTGTGTAATGTTATAAAGAGATAAATACTGCCCGTTTGGAGTAATTTTACTTTTCTTGTACGTTAGTAATCCGATAGCTATGAACTCCGACGAGTTAAAATGTTAAATTTAAGATCAAATAATTGTAATCATATGTACGGGCGAGTTAAAAAACGTTGTTAAAGTTCAGATCTAATATGCTTTGACCATGTCACAAAATAACACAAGTTCGACATTTGACATTTTTGAACAATTGTAAAGTGAAAACTTACCTCGAATTAGTAAGAAATATAGTATTTAGAGTTTTGCATTTCTTTAAGACCATGACTGTAAGCTTTATTTAGGTTAGGTTGTATTTAGATATAGATGTATTGTAAAGGATTCACCTCACGCAACGATTGATGTTGTATCACTGTACTATGAGAAGCACAGAGTACTGAAACGCCTTCTCTAAACAGGCATTATCTATTTAGAGAAGGCGTTTTACGTGCGTAATACTGAACGCCGGACGCCTTAGAGGTCTAAAACAGTCGCCCTAGGGGTCTAAAACGGCCGCTTTAGCAGAATCGTGTTTGGATAATAATATCAATCATATTAGAAATCGTAAAATGGCCATAATTTGACGATTCATAATATTATCTGCATACAATTCATAGCACGCAATTCATCTGTTATCATCAGTCGCCACGACCTAGCTGGGGTGTTTGTTTACACACGTCTCTCGCATACATCTCTTTGACAGTGTTGTATGCAAATTCCTAAAAGTAAAAAACTAGCAGATTCTTAAGCTTAAGGTGCAAGAGCTAGGGTAGCCCGCGGAACTTGCGGGTCAGTGTCAGGCTGACCTGCAAATTGCAAAAAACGTACGAAAAATTGAATTTCCCTACACTGGCGCATACGAATATAAGATTAGAGGCATTGTTGAAAGTGGTATTTTTAGACCCCCTGAGCGTGTGCAAGGCGCGTGTACAGACTCGTGCGTAAAACACCCTATCTAAAGAAGTGACATCTCCATATGTCATCATCGAAAAGTTGTTGTTCAGCTAAAATGTACAGTGGTTACTAGCAAACTAGAATTAGACCGCCAAAGTATAAATGGCTTAATTCATTCAAATTTGCCTTTTTAGAAGTTAAGAATGATGTCTTAAATGACAAGCAGATAATGCTAGCACACGTACTGGGTATGTTATTATTAATTAGACTGGCAACACCTTTTATCATAGCAACGTAAGATTAAAAACGAATCCAAATTCTCCGTTATAATATGTTTATCAAGTATGGTTTACTGCCTAGAAACTATTTATTTATTAATAGGTACAGTGTGTAACATAATAAACTCAACTTAGATGGTGATTCAGTCAAACCATCACACTGGGAAACATTCGCTAAAACATGGATCGAAAAAAAATTTTGCTTTATGGAAGTTGTCCGGTTTGATGGTCTGAATCACCACCTAAGAGGTATTGCGCTTATCTTGTTACATCTTATTAAGACATCAAATCATATAATAAAATTGTAACAGGCCGATGTCTGTACATTGAAGATATTGAAAAAATATATATGAAGAGTCTTTATTCAAGCATCAGAAGCCAAAACAACAATTTTAAAGAATTGTTGTGTCTATCTGTCGGTATGTTTGCACGCGCATCACGCAAAAACTACTGCATGTATTTAGATGCAGTTTTCACCGATCTACTGCTAGATGCTTAACTTAAAATATAGGCTAAATGTATCACAAAAAAGTGCAAAAATAAAATATAGATACTAGATTTTAAGTACCAGGCGTACGAAGACGCGGGCAAAAACTATCCCAATATAAAAATTATGCAATTGTTTAAAAATCATACTAACTACGTGATATATATTTCTTATTATTTCGGTACCTACCGGTGTTTAAAAAACTACGAATTTATGTGTGTCTGTGTGAATGTATTACTTACTATGCGTGTGGCCGTATGATAGTCTCTCACTTGTAGGCAAAGACTGTCACACTGACATGAGCGGAGGAGATAGAAATCTTCAAAAATAACGTTTTATAAAACACGATGTGCTATATTTATGGCATAAGACCATAAATAAGTACAGAGTTATCCTACCCCCGCATCAACACAATCGTTGCGTTCTTAAGTAACATTTTTGTTCGGAAAACCGTAAGGCAGGAGGCGCCTTTGCCGCGGCGTCGGCGCGACGTTCATCGAACAAAATAATTGCGATGGTCGATCGCTTTGGTTGATTGTTCGCTGTGAATGATTATTTCTCAAACTTTACCAAAGAACTTTACCTAGCGGTGTTGTCAGTCGAGCTAGTACTTTCGCTTGATGCCTGAGTGATTACCGTTATTGACGTAGTCTAACATACCTATTACAAGTAGGTACACGCTCTCTCATAGATTCTAAACTTATCGATAGATTATAAAATTATGTAACTGGCGATGAAATTATTTTAATATATTTATCAGGCCTATTATACAACCTGTTGATATATAGTTTTATTCGCTAAATCGTTTAATATTGGCGTCGATTCTCTTGTTCATAACAGAACTGTAATTAGAAAATGTACATCTCTTACTGACAAATTGCTCTACAACATTCCAGAAGAACTAAGTTAAAGATGTAGTGTGAAGTTTAGCGAGGTTGTACTCGATAAATTCTGTATAGATATGTATACCTACCATTAGCTCAACGCTACAATTGAGAGCTCTTATACAATATGTTAAGAAACCCTGTCCGGTCCATATAGGTATACCATTGATATTGCCAAATAGAATAAGAAACATAAAATATTCATGAAAGTAAAAACATTAATGAATTTTAAAATGTATGATTTTTGTTCCAAATTACCATCATTTCCCTAAATTCAAACCATTTTTTTTTTCTCTTTAAAAAGGCGTTGCCCCACTAGGAATTTCTCCTGTATCGTGGGTGCGTTCACAAACATTTAAACTGAAATACACAAACACCAACACACGTTTTTAAAACGTGATCACTGATCACACCATCTTCGGCAAAAGTATGTTTGATCGTCAATTATTTTTTTATGACGTCACTACCCGAGAAGCGACCGCCCCGCGCCCGTGTGTTGCCATAGAAGTTTCCCTATTTTAATACATTTAATTTAATTTTCATCAGGGTATGTTTTTTTACTTGTTCTCCAAAAAGGATTACATAAATAGAATCTAATCTCGATACCTAATATACCCTCTTGGATCGGACAGGGTTTTTTAACATATTGTATAGGTCTGTCCGTCCCTTTCTTGTTTTATGAGAGAGAAAACGCTGGAGATTGCCTAAATTAAGTATAATTTGTCAAGTGCACAATAGAATCGGCACCATTATTTTTAGTATAAGTGTAGGTCGCCCATGTTACCGGGCTGACGTAGGCGGTGTTTGCTCATGTTTTACGTTTACAATATATATAGTCCTTACGTAATTACGTCATATTCTGACATAATTCATGCAGAATATTAGTTTCATGAAGTGTGTATAAAATTGAACTCATAAAATATTTATATTTTGACAGCCCTATCTTTTTCTCATTTCTTTTCTAATTTAAATAACCATAACTGCGCAAAAACGGTTAGCTTTATATTAACTTCAGCCTAAACTAAGTTCAATATTTTCGGCAGCTAAACTACAGTTTAAATACGTAATCAAATCTTTCTTAAAGATGTGTTGACAATTACGTCGGGAATAAAAAACAAATAAATAAGTCTCTAATCTAATTAGCTTTACTTTTGGCAGCAGATTTTTAACTAGAACATCATATCCGTCCTTTTATATCAACTCGAAAATTGCTTTGTTGCCGATGACCTGCTGTTTTTTTTATATTTCATTGGTGTAAGATACCTACTTATTAAAAAAAAAAACAATGTTATTGATTATGTGAAATAATACTTGGTTAAAATGTCAGTTTATGCATTGACACAGACGGCAGCACATCAAGCTACTACAATCTGTCAAAGTTCTTTATTAGATTTTCAACTTTATTTCTGAAGAATTAGGTTCAAGGTTGGTTGGGAAAATCTGACAGTTTCGGGTAGATTGACCTGCTGGCGTCTGAACTACCTACACATTACTTTCTGTACACTTTCACAGACGTCACTCAATGTTAATAAATTAAACTTTTTTCAGACCATACTATTATAATTATTTTAATAAAATGAGTTTTATAAAGAGGCTAGTAAATTATTACATTAAGACATGCTGTGGTACCCTCGTGTTTCCTAAAATGTTGCCCAATGCATTTCTGTTTTACTTTAATAAAATTGATAGTTAACCACGTATTTGTAAGTTCATTTATATTATTTAATTAAAGATTTATAAATTAAGTAGGTAATTATATAAAGTCTAACAAACAATACCTACTGTTTTTTTATCAGTTTGTCAGTCATAGTCAGAACTGCATACGCAACTGTCATCTCCTGAACCAACAAAACAGAGCAATAGTAAATACATACCAGTACAGTCGATAAACAAAATAAGTAACCAGAGTCGAAAGATATAGTTGAGGTTTTCTTAGAAACCGATCGATGTTTTCGAATCAAATTAAATTAAATGAATAAAAATAAACAATTACTTAAATTAATTAAACTTCATTTGGAGACGTGCAACAGTTTCTAAAAAAACTGCTACTGTATCTGACGACCATGGTTACTTATCTATTTTGTTAACCGTACATACTATGTACTAAACTTGATGTAAGTGTGCATTTGGCAAATGCTCAGCGTATGAATCGACGATTTCAACACTTGCAAAGCAATAAAACAATAAATCAACAAATAAAATAAATAAAACAATATTTTATAAATAACATTTGTTAATGGTCGTTGTTTACCATGCCTGACTCGTAGCCTAATATTAAAACTTATAAGAATTATTTTTATTTATAGAGCACAAAATAATACTTTTTTTCACGAATGTAATTATTTTAAATTTAATGTTTAATAAAGTATTAAATATATTGTTATTTTGCTTTCACCGTTGGTTTGCCGAGATTAACCAAAAATCATACATTGTGATTATTCTATAGTTTAATCTGTGGCGTTTCCCGCAAATATTCAAAGTAAAAGCACGGGTGTTTTTAGTACACTTCATTGTGAACCTTAAAGCGATGGGATAAAGAGTCACTTTTATGAGCAAGTGTGTTGAAAAATAATTAGATTTAGCTACCTACTTCTTTATATTATTTTTCTCCTTGTTGTCGTATTTATTCTAGCAAATACCTTCTCTAATGGCGAAGTTATGATGTTTTATAACAATATAATTTTAGTTTATAATCTCCGGAGTGTATAGTCTTAAATAGAGATGAAACGGAAGAGAGTTTGGCCGGATACCGGATATTCGGCAAGCTTGGAGGCCAGATTTTTGAGAGAGTTTGATTTGAGTTATCGCTGCCGCACAAGTGCGGTGTTTACTAAGCCAAGCGGATGCGCTTGTTACCATCAAATGCTGAATAAATAATTTACCACTTGTTAATTTTGAGTACTGAATTGGAATTAATAATAATATTTTGATGTGATTGATTATTTTCAGAAAAAAAATGCATCTTTTGAATTATTAAAAAAAAAAAGGTGTTTATAAGCCATTGTAGTATGATTTATCTAGTGTCAATGAGAAATTATTGACTTTCTTTTCATATTCGGTATCCGGCCGGATAGTGGGTTATTATCCGGTATCCGGATGGATACTAAAAATTTGCCGGATAGTTACCGGATATCCGTTTCATGTTTAATCTTAAGTTATATACTAAGCATGTCAGTAGAAACACTTGCAAGTAGGTGGCACCTACTGCTTCGAAATAAGCACGGTTTTAGGTTCTCTTTTACTTACCGAACTACAGAATAATCACACATTATTCCGTTTGGTTTCCATCCGTGCTACTACTATATGCACGCTATTTGCAATTTACCGTGGTAAGCAGACAAAGAATTTTCCAGTTATGTATTAATTTTATATTTTGTTAATTAATCCTTTAAAGTTTTAAAACAATGCAATATTGTAACATACCTATTTATTAAAGAATCAGAATTTATTTTGTTTTATTTATTAATGCAACAATGGGTCACCACACACACTTCTCTCGGTAATTGGCGGACACAACAGTACTTGGTAGGCTAATGCTTTGCCAGGAGAGCGGGACTGTGGAGGGTAGTCCAGCGCCAAGAGTTTGAATGTGTCGGAGGTTGTGTACTTTGCGACTTGTGGTAGGAGGATGGCCTGCCGTAGACCAATAAGGGTAAATTCAGACAGAATGGAAAAAGATGCCGATCAATTTACTAGTTGCATTGAAAATAGGACTGTACTACCATAGTTTCTCTGCTCAAATTCAAGCCAGTTCGTTATCTCCTACTTTCCGAGGTACATCCGTACCAGTTACCGACCGCCTACAGCTTTTGTCGGTTTTCTACAGACTGTACTTCGGAGTGTGCGCAGAAGCTCCACGACTGATCCCGCCATCACCCTTTTACCACCGGACTAGCAGACGTACTGCGGCGTACCATCCACACTTTGTTGATATCCCGACGAGTCGGACTCAGCGCTTCACCTTCACGTGTGTTAGGGTCAACTCACACCGAAAGAACGGCGAAGGGCAGCGAAGCGGAGCGCAGTTTCAGTGTCATATGAATTTTAACTTTATTTTCATTACCATAATACTTATCGCATGAGAAACTCGAACGAGTCGCGCGGATGCCCTCGGCGCCGCAGGAGTTCCGGCGAATTCCATAAACGGAGCCGTGCCACTGCGCGAGAAGTCACGGGAAGTCCCGAGAATGCTCGAGCAGTCGCGAGCGGCCGCTGGCAATAGCGGAATATTGCGTCGTTGGCACGGGTCGCTCTCCTATGCGCAGTTCACTTTCAACAAAACTCGAGGAAACTTGTGTATAAGCAGTCGTACATTTGCACCAAATAAATAAGCTTTACTTCATCCATTGCCATCACTTCTGTATTCGTTCAGCATCGGCATCTGTGTTCCCTTCCACATTTAACCCGCCTACTTTCAAAGCAAGAGCGAACAGGCATCTTTTGGGCATGATCGATCCATCATAGACTTCATCCATCGCTTTCGATCAGGCGTGATCGAAGTCAAGAGCACAGGCCCATTTTGTAACAAAAAAAAGATAGCTCCAGAAAGTGCCCAAAAATCTTGACTTCACTCGAACAAATGAAGATTCGTTTGTGTGAGAGAGATAACGAATGACACGTAGGGGTAAATGTTACTTCTCAAGGTTATACGAATGGTAAATTGAAATAGTTTTATGGCTATTTCTCATTATATGATAATTTGCTAGAAATCCTGAATTTTGGGCACTAATCCCGCTGTACGGTGTACAAATGGAGCGCTATATCACATGAATGTAGCAAAAATTTAAAATATCGAAAAAATAACTTGATGGTTTTTAATCGTAAAAACCATGGGAGGCAGGGGCGAGATATAAATAAAACTCATATGCTATTGAATGGAATTTTAAATTTATTAAACCTACCTATCTAGTAATATTCATAATCTTCACATCTCTGTTACACATTAATTTGTATCACATGGATTTGAAAATTACTTTGTTAAAAAATATCTACTATGATATTAGAAGCTATATTAATGCATATTTTTTGTAATAAATAAAAAAAAGAACAGTTTGATCTCCAGTATGTGAGTGTGAACGCATGTCTCAATTTGTTATCTACTACAACATTCTATTTCTAATTTAACAATAAAAATTTGAAAGAATTTGTTGGACCTACCTACCTAAAAATTAAATAAAATTAAAAATATGTGTATAATATATATTAAGTAAAATAGTCGAATGCTGTTATTATGCACTTGCAAAAATCCTTAAAAGCCTTTAAACTACATTGGTCCTTAAAAAAACTAAAAACAAAATGCAAACTGTGGGTATTTAATGATATAAATGTTGGATAAAATAATTGCTTAAAACGAAGATAAAACAATGGGTACATAAACAATAACCACATCACGCCCGTCGGTCATCAGGTCTGATCTAGCCGGCCTGTGCAGCACCGATCCTCACCGGGCACATGGCCCAACGGTAGGTGCCCATATGCAAGCAACTATTATGTTTAGTTGACCACGCAAATGCTGTACCACTTGGACGTCATACAACGACAATGTTTGTCTATGTGACAGATAGTATCAATTTCAAACTTTTTATTTGATGTTAAAAGAGATAAAGCAAAAGAGATCGACTATAACATATTTCTAACAACGCGTTTACACCCAAATATAAGTTGTGTTATTTTGTTTTCAATTGACTTGAAAAGGCTTGACCAAAACGTATCATAAATGTAGTAACGGTATTTAAGACATAGTTTTGTTAGACACAACAACACTTAGAATACATGTGTAAACGCGAGGTTACGTTCCTTCGATGATTTTCAAACCGCATGAGTTAAGTCATTTGAAACTAAAACACGTAGGTGCAGATAGGATCCACGCAATATCTATAGCAACTACAAAATTTCATCAACAAAATTACACTCCATGTGATAAAAGATTTCTATATAAAAATAAATATCGACTCTAATACACATCTAAATCTCAAATTATTAGCAAGCTAGAATATATACGCTATGGCCACACAGAACATTTTGTTTCACGCCACTTATTCAATACTTTTCAGACACAATCAATATTGATCACGATATTTGTGAAGATCTCTTACTAATCTAAGATAAACTAAATTTAAGACAAGTAACTCCAAAAGCATTTCACAACGGTATTCGATAAGCAAAGAATTTGCTTCAGCTGCAAAGGTAATTATGAAGCACAGCGAATTGCGATATATCACAATATAATAGACAACTTTCTGAATTTTACAGCCATATCAAATTTAAAAAGTTCGAACTTTGACCCCCAATATCTCCGTAACTAGAAGGTTCCTAGGTATGGTCTAGAGCAAAAAATAATCGTAATGAAGTCTTTTTACATCCTTTATAGGTAAATCACCTCTACTACGGCCGAACGAAAACTGGTAACACAAGTGAACCCATGCCGAATTGTAAAAAAAAAAACGAACATCTCTCTTCATCGTGGCTTTTATGTCACGAATGCTTCGACTGCAGGTCCCGAGTTTATACAGTCATTTAAATAAGGGTGACCAAAACGACGACGGTTTGGCGACCAGACTGTCCAACTCCAAACATTTCTAATTTTGTTCGAGTAAATGTGAAAGGCGGATACCTTGTAGTTACAGATGGACATGATTGCAGGCCTATTCTTCAGTTATATACCCAAAGTAATAAAATCGAATGTTTTGATAAAATATTATTGCGGAAAGAAGTACGATAACCGTAAAAGCCCATTAAACCGAAACAGATACGTTTTCACGGTTACTTGCAACATGAAACAATAAATTGATTCAGATCGAATATAAAATTGATTGTAAACACTGATTCACCGATTACTGAAGACACTATTCTAAAAAGATTCAAAGCCTACCACAGAGATCTTATTTCATTATTGAATCACAAAACCAAGCCAGTATACAAAATGTGCCGTGTCGACATAATTCTATAAGGGCTGCGGAGCACAGTGGAGGCGTTTATCGACTACCTAATATACTCTCTCTTAGCTACTACCTACGTGAAAATATTGTAACGTTGGGATTTGAGCCAAACGCTGCGGAGCTCCATGTCAAGTGATTTGTCGGCACCTCAGCCGTCACAAAATGTGGTTATTATTTAGTGGACATCTGGGAAATGATCCTACTACGTTGGCATGATGGTAAATTAAAACAGATTTAAATGGATTTACAAAACTGCATTAAATACATCAATTCTCTATTACCTAGTCAGTCGCGTGCTTGTGTGTACACAGGCGAGGGGGCGAGGGGGTGGAGGGGGTACATGAATCAACAAACGACTCCGCGTATGCGCCGTGCCGTTCAACATTGTATATATCTGAATATTATAAAAGGCGGCTGTGGTCATATTGCTTCTGTTGTTACGATACAAGACGCTTCTACACACTTAAAACAATGTCCATTACAATTTGAAAACACTACTTAAATCTAAGTTATATATCTAAGTTAAATTTGTTATTACTATTATATCCATATAAAAAAATTAAAGTTTCATAGTATAAATATATTTAACTCTGACCGCCACGCACGAAATGCCCTACAATATTTTTGTATTGAAAAAGTATGTGTAACCTTAATAAATTTGTAACAATATTTTTATTGCAGTATGTATTGTAAAAACTTTTTAGTGAAAGAAGAAATAAGTAGGTGTACCAGGATAAAAGAATGACTAGTACAACTAGATTACTTTTCTTAAAAATTAATGGCATGAAGCCTGTAGTACAAAAAGTGAGGACCAGCTGACTGATCACATACTCCATCCATATAACACGACGAACGCAACAACGCGGCCATCGCGTCCATGGCGGTCAAATGTTAAAATAATAAAATATAAATAAAATATGTATCTATAAAACGTGTTATAGGAAACTTGTTTGAATTACAGTAAAATGGTATATTTTTGAATAATTCGTAAGATTCAACCCGTAGGTAAAACAACTGGAGAAAAACAGTTCCGATTTGACTACACAGTAAGGGAGTAACCATACTTATGGACGTCGAATCGGCTTGACCAGTCGGAGCTTCAAGTCCGCTCGAAACACGTCGAACTATTCGGTTTTATTAAATAGACATACCGCTCTATATGGATGTCTGGTCAATCCATTAAAATGGCGTATTCCCGTATGCGTGACGTCCACAAAAGAACACAGTTCTAACTAAAACGCTCAACCCCTGCTTTGCATGTGTTCGCAGACTTTCCAATACCGAAGGTAAGTCATGTCTCTACCCATCCATCTTACCGAAACTGCAACAAACCCTTGCGCGTTTCGGAGCAGAAGTGGCTCACACTAACAATACGAACAGAAATACTTGCAAAAGTAGTACAAAATTAAAGTTCGTGGAAAAACACTTTTTTCCGCCATAGAACAACTTTCTTGTCATTACACTGAGCGACTCCATGCATGGTTTCTAAAAACAATGCTCATGCTTGGTAAAAACAAAATGAAACTATTGCATTAGTAAAAGAAATAGTCATAATCATAACTCTTAAAACAGCGCTTACATCGTCTATGGCCGTGTCTTAATATAAGCAATCGTCGGGTGATTCTAGTAATCTCGTTAATTTTGAGCGCGTTCGATTACGTTAAACAAAATGAGCGCAATCACTTATATTAGGACAAGACCTTTTCATGAAGTCGGTTGGACAAGTCAACTCATCAACTGAAGTCGCTAATGGATAATACGCTTTACGTAATAAGTTAACAGATAATGATATAAATTAAAGCGTATTCTTCATACAACAATGTTGAATTTAAGAGTAAAATCAACAAATAAGTTAAACTTAACATTTACAATAGGTTGCTCCATGGCAGGGGAACTAAATACAAGGTGCAGTTGATATAAAAGAAAACCTCTTTGCACCAAACCTCAACGCGGCAAAAAAATCAGTTGTACGTGTTTCAAACTAGACATGCATTATAGTAGATTCTAGTGCAGTTTTGCGAACACCAGCCCGTAATAGGTTTTCACTTATTTCAATGACATGTTGTATAAAGATCACAAAACTTATTGTGTGTTTAAATCAGGGACCACACATCTCCGGTTAAGAGTTAGTTAAGCATCATGAAGGGTTAAGTCGGTAAATCACGATTCCTTGATACTTACAACCCATTGAAAGGGTTACCTACCATTATGATATCGTTTACAATATAAGGGTTTTGTTTGGGTTAACGTATGGTTATTCATTAAACTTGTGCTGAGTAGGTGGTAGGGCACCACACACTTAATATAATTTTATGAGTTAGTTACCCTTTCGAAATAGCTAAAATTAAACTGTTCAAAAGGGTTACCGTATCATGAGGGTTTTCGATTAACTGCAACACTTTCAATGGTTAACCAACATGGTCCCTGGTTTAAATTTATTAATTTAGTAATAAATGTATCACCTGGTAAAAAAAGTTAAATGCATTCAATGTGCTCCTAAGTGGAAGTTGCAAAACCTGGGATTGTTTTAAATAATATTGTAAAAAGGTTAGCTTGAATAAAATTTTATAATATCCTGTAAGAATTTCAGTTAGTCCTCTACACCGACGAAGATAATGATAGGGATAATTGAATACAAATATAATATTATCTAGTGATTATTTGGGAATGTTAACATAAAATGCGCTACGTTTTGTGTTTAATTCTACTTTTTCCCTCGATCTCTAGAGGCGACTGATTAATGTCATGGTTTTATGTTATAATAAACCTTTCTGCCGGCAACTTTTTCTTTTTTTACATTCAATCAGGGCAATCTCAGTGCATCTTTCCTCGTCAGGCCGCCCACCTGGCAGAGGCAGCCTAGAGGACTTCTCTACAAGTATATTCAGCATGAAAACTTTGTAGCTGGGTAGGTAGGGCGTGATAAGAGAAGGCTAAAACTATATTTGAAACTATGTAGTCAGATTTATGGAAAATCCATATCTCCATAATATCTTTGTCAAGTGTTGCCTGTTCATGTCAGATGAAAATCAATGTTAGTGAACATCTCGTTGTTAGTTTTTGGCCTTTTCTGACATTCGTGAGTGGGCCCCTGTCCAGGTTTCTATGTGAACCTTTTCAAATACAGATTTGGCGTTCACACATCACGCTCTACCTACTCAGATAAAAAGTTTTCAGGCTGAATTTGCTTGCTGAAAAACCCTCAAGAGTCAGTAGCAAGCAGTGCATCACTGCCGCAACCTGCAGCCTAACGCAGTCTCCACTACCTACTCGAAATCCAACACAGGTCATTGTTATACTTCACATAATTTCAAAGAGTTAGAAAGAGATACACGCAAAAACATGACTACTTGTTCCTTATAATGACAAGAACATTGTTAGTTTTATCGATATTTTAATCTCAAAAACAACGATTTTAATTATATCTTCTGTAATTTTTACCCTCTCATGTATCTGTTTATTTACACTTTTAAATACAATTATATCCATCGGTAAGGCATCATTCGTACTAGTCGCCGCTAGTGATCGATAGTACAACGAAATTCCAAGTTAATAACTATATAAGATTCTTTTTATCGCAAAAAGCGGAAAACAAACACGTGATAGAAATCGATTATGTATTAAACAGTGCTTCTTCATGAGATTATCATGAAACATTTATGAATGAAGCACTTAACGTTGTCTACAAAAATATATTTTTCGGCTTCTTTAAATGTGGGGCATCTAGACAAATATGTAAAGCAGTTATAGTAGTTTGATCTAAAGAGAGCTCGCGCCGCGACGTGCTCCGCTCGCTCGCCTCGCTCCGCCTGCTCTAGCCGCTCGGCGAGCGCTCGGAGCACATCTCTCACGCCGCGCACGCTGCACGCGCGCCTACTGAACTACTATAGTCACGATTTCAATACTTTAATAGAAAAATTTGGTCCTTAGATAGCTAGTTATTAGTGAAAATAATGTAATGCGATAAACACGAGGAAGCCGATACAAGCCACACTTTCTCAATAGCCGTGTTACACATTCAACACCACTATAATTATTCTATTCTGAATATGTAAAATGATTTGTAGATATCTGTATAAAACTAAATACTACATTTAAATATTCTCCGATAATTTTAATCACTAATATATTCATGGCCGTGCTTCCATCAATATCAATATATAATATATAACTTACATATAAATTGAGTCACAATGAGAATATCCAAATCGATACAAAATGTTCTTAAATCTACGATCATTGGTGAAAGCATAACCACAAAGTTTAATTTTCAAGATAAAACCTCATAAATACCTATAATATATATATCTTGTTTGTATTATTACGAGTAAAAGCAACAGTCCACTAACACGAGAGGCTAATAAACAAAATGTTAACATCAAAAGCATTATATCCATAACATTACACTCTAGTATATGTTGTAGTATGTAGTTATAAATATCAATCAATCTGATAATAATATATACCAACAAAGGTATAATATTCTCCATAATATAATTATCTGCAACTTTGGTGAGCAGGTGAACATGATAAGTCAACAATGAGAAGATATTTAACTTTAGATAGATATCATTCAAATATTAATTCATCATATTAATATATCTGTTAGTGAATAATGATTTAGTTTCATGGATCGAACCGACTCGGTCGGCGTATCGGAATTTAAAAGGGAACCTAGGTTTCGCGTAATATTCTGAATCGATAACCTTAACGTAATATCTACTCGCAACAAGTAAAATGTCGATAGAAATGTTCCCAAGCGGCTACTGGTGGCGCTGCACGGGCGTCTGGCAGTACGGGCACTCGTCCACCGTGGCGGCGCAGGCGTCGCACAGCACGTAGTGGTTGCACGGCGCCAGCGTCACGGCGCGAGCGCGCTCCTCGCACGTCATGCACTTGGTGGCCGTCTCCAGGTACAGCACCTTCTCGATGTCCTCCAGCTCCGCGCGCGCCGCCACCTGCAGCGCCTTCAGCGCCGTCAGCGGCAGGCCGCGCAGCTCCCGCCGCGGGGCCAGCGCCGCGCGCGCCGCGTCCAGCTCGCGCCGCAGGGACAGCGCGTGTGCGCGCGCCTCGTCGCGTTGCCGCTCCGCCAGCGCCGCCGCGCGTGCCGCCTCGTCCGCCTCGCGCTGCCACGCCTCGCACGCCGAACGCGCCTGCGCGATGCGCTCGTCCCAGCGCGCTACGGCCGCGCGCGACGCCACCACCTCCTCGCGCAGGCGCGACAGTTCGGCGGGCGCGGACGGCGACGCCGCCGCGAACTCGTACGCGCCGCCGCCGCCGCCGAAGCTGCCCGCCTTCATGGCGTGCGAGTTGAACAGGCGCTCGGTGTCGTTGGCGTAGCGGAGGAAAGGCGGCAGCGGCGAGCCGGGCGGCGGCGGGCTGAAGCCGCGCAGTGCGGAGCGCGCCGCCGGGATGTTGACGGGCGCGGAGCCGGCTAGCAGCCCCTCGCCGTCTGCCAGGTCGCGGTCCAGCGCCGCCACCAAGTTGAGCGGCTCGTCCAGGTGCAGGTCGTCCAGTGCGTGGCCCACCACGTCGTGCAGCACGCCGGCATCGAAGGGCGCACGCGCAGGCCAGGCGGGCGGCGGCGCCGGCTTGTGCTGGCCGGCCGAGCCGCCGGACGACGTGGACGCGCACTCGGAGCCGTCGCCGCTGCCGTTACTGACGGGCGCGTGCGCAGCCAGCGCAGCGGGCGGCGGGGAGGCGGGGCGCTCCTTCTTGTCGGGCGGTAGCGCGGACGATAGCAGCTCGGCTAGGCTGGTGCCGCAATCCAGCGCGCCGGCCAGCTCACGCGCGCCCAGCTCCTCGGCTGCACAGACACGCGCCGTGAGCCCCGCGCAGCCCGCACGTAGCGGGTGCGTGGGGCTCGCACGGACTCGGATACTTACGCTCGACGTGTGCGAAGGCGCAGAAGAGGCCACGCGGGCAGTAGCCGGCCTGTTGCACGTCGTTGCACTTGGTGGATTTGTAGATCTCGGGGTGGAACTGCTGCTCGGTGCGCGTGTGGCAGTAGCCGCACGCGTCGCCGGCCTCGCAGTTGCTGGGCTCGCCCCACTCCTCGCCGTGCTTCACGTTCGGACAAGGCGTGCTGCGATATTTATATTTCCTTGGGGATCTTCGTTTATCCTAAAAAATATGATTTAAGTTGTGTTTATAATTGAAGGACTCAGGAACTGTTATAAACAACAATACAGTAATTTACAGCGGCGCATTTTGTGAAAGAAGAGAAACGATACATCAAACAACAAAGATAAAACCACAATTCTTTGAGCAAATAACAGAAAGTAACATACATATAATAGGGATGTTTCCTGTGTAAAAAAAAATATAAGTATACTTAGTCCGTCATTTTTACGTATTTACATTTTTCGATGATGTATCATCGAAAAGTATTGGATAAGTACGTAAAAATAATGAAGATAAAATGCGTCAAAGTTCATGAGTGGGGGCTTGTGACGTCACTTTCCGCTAAAAAGTCCGTCGACGCACTGCATCGTCCTCATTTTACTTTTTTTTAGTTAGCCTGAACTGTCCCATTCCTGGGCAAAGGCCTCCCCCTTTCCTTCCACTTTTCCCGATGTTGTGCCTCTTCTTGCCAATTACCGAGAAAGCCATCCAAAGCGTCCCGCCATCTCCTCCATTTTTACTTTACAAGAAAAAAAAAATACGTGTCCAATATTTTATAGAAATCTATCTGACGGACTAATTAGATTTTTTTGGTCAACTACCCTATTGTGTATGTATTGGTTCTTTACATCCCATAATAGGACCATACTCACTTTACTATTGTGATATTGAGGACAAGCATAACCCTGTCTGCATAACCTAGGTGGTCTTTTGCATGGCTCCGTTTTATATGACGATAATACATAATTTGTATCTGAAATAAAACAACAGTTTTATAGTTTTCACAAAATTCAATTTTATAAATAAAATAAATGAAAAAAAAGAAAACATTCGTTATCACTATATATTATACAAAGTCCTCCTCTGCGTCTGTCTGTCTGTTCGCGATAAACTCAAAAACTGTTACACCGATTTTTATGCTGTTTTAACCAACAGATGAGTGGTTCTCGAGGAAGGTTTTATTTAATTTGTCAAGTTTTTGTTGCGGGAACGGGATCAAAATATCACGATTACTTTTGGTCGCGATAACCGACATCCGCGCGGGCAAAGCCGCAGAGATCAGCTAGTTTTTTCCTGAACTGATTAGAAATTTTAGGTTATCAGATTATTAGTTAATACCTTGCCACTTGGGATCTTCGTTCTGAAGATTTCTTTCTCTATCTAAAGCGTTGGGTGCCGCGGCGTCTGCGTCGGCGGCGTCGGGGTTGTCTAGCGCCTGCAGCTCGCGCATGTCGAGCACGGGCGGCCGCAGATCCGGCGCGCCGTGCGCGAACGCACAGTGCGCGCCGTTCTTCGTGCACAGGCCTCGCGCGTCCGTGTCATGCACACACATACATGTCTTGTAGTACCGCAGGTGATACCGTCTCTCTGTGTCGCCCGCCGTGCGGTGCAGGTAAGGACACCTATCGTAACAAAACAACAGTCAAGCAATGATAACTAGTACATGGTAAAGTACAAATAATAAACTTTAATAGAGCAGCAGTGAAAAAACAGAACTTGCCCTGATCATCAAGAAAGTAAATAAGACAATATTTCAATAGATTTAATAACACAGCTTATCCTTATTTCTGTCAAATGTCAAATAACCAAAATCTCTATTGGAAATTATTTAACTAGAATTATTATTTTTTGTCTTACTATTTACTGTAAATAATAAGAATGAATCATATGAATTACTACTGTAAGTGCGAGTTACTAAAAAAAAAAAGAAAATATTGTGTCCTTTAGTGTTCCTTAGCAGAAGCTGTTATTTAAGCTTATTTTATTTCATGCAATTATCTATTCTGTGCGACTTTTACTTTATCAACATTGTCTTGTTCTTTTTGTGTATCTGTGGAGAATGTTGTTGATTGCAAATCTAGCTGTTACTAAACGAAAATTCCAAACATTACACAGTACATGATATCCATACAGATTTTTTGAGGTCTAAAGATGGATTTTTACTTACACTCTAGCATACAATTCTACTATTTTTTTTTCTTAAAATAGAGCTTTTTTATATGTTTTTTCTATTATTATTAAATCATACTTGCTTATTGTGACTAAACAAAATGTTACACTACACCAGTTAAAACTGTGAATTAATTATCCAAAAAGTTTATTACAGAAAGTGAGATTTAGTATGTTTCTGTTTAGTGAGCAGAGTTGTTTCTCTTCAACAAACAACTTACACTTACAATTACATAGTATCTATTAGGATATTTCTCAAAAAAAGTGTTCACTAGAAAATTACGTGTCCTATGACTTTAGACCTATATTCGTAAGTATTATATATATTCGTGTAAGCTTACAGTTTTAAAACTTCTTTTTTGCTTAAAAACGATAAAATATCTTCAAAATTGATTATTATTGATGTATTCAATACTACATAAATATGTATATTTTCCATAAATATAATCGTTATAAAGAAGACGAAATGTGATTTTTGTAGTGTCCCATCCTCGTTTCAATTTCCGTACGAAAATATCAATATTATCCTACCTTCAATATAGGATTGTTATAGAATTTTTTGATACTATATATTTGCTTATGCTATGTATAGTAATAGATATATGACGGTGGTTGCATATGATGGTGGTTGCACCGAAAAGGATACTCTACAGCGCAACCACTTTAAATTAATGTTTACGTTGAAACTAGAGATACAGACTTTTTTTTAATAGGACTAGAATCTTATAGACATTCCATAGATTTTTTTTATGTAACATTTTACTTTTTAAAGCGAAGGTGGTTCCGCCAAAAAGCATGACACTGATGGACACCAAATTCACCATACTACTTTTTTTTTCTAGGTGGAATTCCACTACGGGACAAACTTTTTTGAAAAACGCCACAATTTTGCATTTAGCAACCTAATCTTTTTAGTTTTCTAATAGTAAAATATTTTGATTAGCTCCAAATGAAAAATTTGTTTATTAAGTTTTCCTTTACCAGTGTGATTTGTATAACTCCTTATATGATGTATTTTTGTAATATACAATTTGTAATTGTTGGTTATAAATAAATAAAATAGATATGTTTGATGACAAAAATTGGGCATAGTCATAATCATCATCTGCCTAGCCTTTTCCCAATGATGTTGGGGTCAGCTTCCAGTCAAACTGGATGCAGTTATATATCAGTATTTTACATAGAGCGACTGCCTATCTGACCCCCACAACTCAGTACTGGGTAATACGATACCCCTTGGAAAGACATGTCATACTTTCGGCCCGCGACTGACGTTATGACTGTCAAAGATCTACAATTGACAGCTGGGACCAACGGCTTAACGTGCTTTCCAAGGCACGGAGAAAACTCGGTATGTAATGGGTGGTCACCCATCCACAGAACAACCCAGGCGAGCGCTGCTAAACGTGATGATAGATCAGAGTGGCTGTTAGTATTTAGAAATATTATTTGCCTAAACTATACTAAGTAATGTGTGGATAATGGTGCCGATTCCCTTGTTTACAAACTTTACCAAATTTAAGTTCATTGCATCTTTTTCTTTCTATTTCATTAAGAAAAGGACAGAAGATAAATTTTAGTTTAGTCCTGTCAAATTAACCAGCGCCTGACACAAGTTTAGACGTGATCAAAAAGTTGACTTAAAAATAAATCCAGGATTTTATTGGTGTTAGAGAGGTATCAATAATTTAGGCAAATAAACTCGAATAGGTAGAGAGTTATCTGTTTATGTTTCAGTCAGAGTTATTAGATTTTTTGGCTTATGTTTAACAAACCACCAGATTTAGTAAAATGTAAAAAAATCACTTTTGACTGCCAAAATTAGTAAATGATCACCAAAATTAATCCCCATTTTAGTGTGAAATTAGAACCAAAAATAGTTAATGACCACCAGAAATTGAACTGTTATGTGCATCCGAGTCAAGAGAGACCCAGTTGACGGAGCCCCGCTCTGCGGGGTTCTTGCTTCTGAGTGGTTTATAAAAAAAATACTATGAAGGGTATGGCGGGGTCGAATGAGCGAGCGAAGTGTCGGGTGCCTCAAGTCGGCCAAGGCAAAACGAATTTTTCATCAACCACGTCATTAGGTGCTCATTTACTAAATTTGGTGATCAATTGATATTTTAGGTGATAGATGTTAGTGATCACAAAGTTATTTAAGACCATGGCATGTCGGGGTTGAAAAAGTCGGTTCTGAATTCATCTGAATTTTTGTTTTAGTAGTGTGGTGTGTGTTTTGCTCACTGAACATTCCACACATATGTTATACAGTATACTCTATGCCAAAATAGTCTTAGGTATAAACCAAATTAGTCTGTGGTGTGAAATGTCGTCTTTTTCCATACAATCTCATCAATAATTCTACAATTAATATCTCCGAAACTATTCATTTCCGACGGTTGAAATTTCGCTACTCATTTTCTTATATTAGTAGGAACCTACAATAAAAATTACAACATCCTAGGTTAATGTACCGATATAAGTGACTAGCCAAAACAATAAATTACAGGATAACTAGTAAAGCAGAACAAACCCTATTCTTATATATTAATTTAAAATTAGTTTCTTGTGAACAGAATGATGCATTGACACAGACTTTGTTCATATATTCCATAGCACCAAACCTTTATTTATATCAATATCCAGTGTTTGCAAACCAATAAACTAACAATGTTGTTTATTCTAAAAACTTTCAATGCCATGCCTACTATGTGTTTATGAAAGCTTTTCGCTATATTATTTAGTATGGAATGGGCCTGTTATTCAATGACTCAAATTTCAAAACAAGTGTGAACAATGAGCCACATCAATATAATCTTGCCAAACCACAATGCCATGAACCAATTCAATCATGTACTTAAGTTTGTACACTCAGAATTTGGTCGGGTTATATTTTAGATAGCAGTAAACAAATGGAAACCAATTAGTTTCAAATAAACTATGGATTCAGTAATAACATGCAGCTCGAAACAATAACCATTCGATAGACGTAAACAGTATGGGTAAACAAAGTAAAATAAGTAGCAAAACAAAGCAATGACACTCACTCGTCCCCATCTTCACAAATCCCCGATGTCTCGTTATATTTCGTACAGTAGTTATCAGCGCTATAGTTAAAAGTCCCATCTCTTTTTCTGACCGGCCTCCGCCGTCTTTGGTTATTAAAATGCCAATGAAAACATGTAAAAGGCCTATGTTGTGTACATTTATGTTGTAAGAAAGACGGACACTGCTCTACTCGAAACTCCTTTAGATATCTGGAACATAAAATCGTAGACTCAGAGCTAATATACTATATTGAACCTCACATGAAACACTATCACTTCACATTTAACACGAATAAAAACAAGCAATTACTTATAATGGTTCGGTTTTTCTGTTTGAGCTGCTAACAAAGGTTTAGATTCCGACGGCATTTTGGAAAATTATTGCGCCTCTCGCGTCGCGCAGGGTACGCTCACCGACGACCAATTAAAATTCAATATACGATCACGTGATACATAATACTTTAGAAAGGGAAAAAAGGTAAATAAAGTTCAAATTTGTTTTAATAGTATCAAAATAATATTGAAATCACCACACAATTTAATTTTAAACGGCCTTGAACTTATACAAGCGTTATCTATAAGTGTAACTTAATTTCGGCACACAAAATAAATCACGATCAATTGACAGCACCATCGCTCTGTCAAGTTGAATGTTTTCTATTTGGCTCGCTCTGTTCAACGACGGTAGAATTTAGAGAAACCGAGACAAAAAATAGGACACGTACTTCTTCATCAAGTCACAATAACAATGGACGAAACAAAAAAAAGATGGTAAAAAATAAAAAAGTATAAAAATATTTTACTCCATGACTCAAAACAGTGAGCTTCACGTTGGGCTCAACTTGTAATATCATAGTAACATTTTGCGAGAATCCTCTCTCTGGCCTGTGCCTCTCCCTGCTATTGGCCTCGTGAACAAATGCATTTTTAAGACAGTTCTGTACGTTTTTTTTGATTCAGATAACCAGTAAAAAGGACCTCATTTGCAGAGCCCATTAATTTAATGAGCTAATAAGTTGGTCAGTCACTGGTCTTGTGGCCTTTCACTGGTCTCGTGTGGAATTCTTCATTTGAAGATAGTTAGTGACGTCTTCGCGTCTTTTTGGAACTAACTCAAATCATCATCTGCCAAGCTTTTTCCCAACCATGTTAGCACCGGTTTCCAGTCTAACCGGATTTAGCTAAATGCCAATATTTTGACTGTATTGACTACCTATCTGACTGTACCTCCAACCTCCACAACCCTACGGGTTAATTTGATAACCCATGGTCCATGGTATGACTGGTTGTCAGACGTACGGCCACTGACAACCTGTAACGACAATGACAACAACTATGATCTACAATGATTGACTGTCGGGAGGTCGGGACCAATGGCATAATTATCGTGCTTTCCGAGCACGGAGGAAACTTAGTATGTAGTGGATGGTCACCCATCCACGAACCGACCTTGACAAGCGCTGCTTAACCTTAAAGATCGACTTGTTATTTGTGTGTAAAACATGCAGTGAACATTTGAGTCAGTTAACAAATTGCAAAAGAATGTGTGTGAAGTTAGGGATACCGATGATTTGAAGACAGCAACAAAATCACTTCGACGACTGTTATTTCTGTTTGGTTAGAATAATTTAGCTCAATTTAAATAATCAATAATATATAGCAAACTCAAATAACTAACTGTAGCCTCATAACCGGAGCCTATAAAGTGATTTAATTTCACTACTTTTATGTAATAGCAACATTTCGTAACGGCGTTAGTAGATTTTTTATTTTTTTACACGCTTGTTATTATTTTGCAATAATTATAATTTATGGCTACACTCTTCTTCTGTCAACCAATCATACATCGTGATTCTAAAAGCTCTGATTTAGTCGACCAATAATAGAGCTCGCATTTCCCACCAATCAAATACCTTAAACTTTAATATTTTCTACCAATCGGCTATCGGAAACATTGGCGTCTGTTTCACCCGCCATTCCCTTCGACGCCATCTTGAGCATATGATCAGTGTTGTGGATTCTCTGATCCCATTTTATTAAAAAATTGTGGTTTATTTCTTAGAAATAACTTTGAAAGGTGTGTAAATTAGTACAAATTAAGTTGATTGTTTAGTGTGAACTATAAGTGTATTCTTCAATCATGATACTCCAAAGTTTCGCGGGTTTGGAGAAACCCTGTTGAAGGCATTGTCGTAACTTAACGCTCTATCTTTCTTTTAGTGAATAATGGCACGTACCAAGCAGACCGCTCGTAAATCTACCGGAGGTAAAGCTCCTCGTAAACAATTGGCCACCAAAGCAGCGCGTAAGTCAGCGCCTAGCACTGGTGGAGTCAAGAAACCTCATCGTTACCGCCCTGGTACAGTAGCGCTTCGTGAAATTCGTCGTTACCAGAAATCTACTGAGTTGCTAATTCGCAAGCTGCCTTTCCAACGGCTGGTGAGAGAAATCGCCCAGGATTTCAAAACCGATTTGCGTTTCCAGTCTGCTGCTATTGGCGCTCTGCAGGTGAGCACTGATTTCACCTATTGTCAAAGACTTAAAGCGTCATGTCAACAGCGTACAATAATAAACTTAATTCTTTCCTTAAATTTTCAGGAGGCTAGTGAGGCATACTTGGTTGGCCTGTTTGAAGACACCAACTTGTGTGCTATCCATGCCAAACGTGTGACAATCATGCCTAAGGACATCCAGCTTGCCCGACGAATCCGTGGCGAGCGTGCTTAAACTTATCTTTAATATACTTAATCATAAATTATTTTGTAATTCAATATCTAGATCTAAATTCCATAACAAGTTAATGTCTCTTTTAATTTTTGTAATATCTAACATCTTTTTCATTCATATTAATAATAAGGATGCAGCAGAACTGAGTTTTTATTAATACATTCTTATGTAAGTTGGCTAAGCATATGTAAGAAATACTAATGTTGGTTGATCTAAAATACTAATTGATTTCAGCAGTATTCCATACATAGGCATAGCATTGTGTTAGTAAGTTGATCATAAGTAGTATAATAGGTAATGTGAACCATGTGCAGTGTAAGAATATTCTGTGTTTGGCGTAATTAAGTTGCATCTTAAGATGTTTCATGAGAAAATTGGTGTTTAATAAATATGATTAGTGTCAAAAATGTATTTTTATTTGTCATAACAATCCATTGCAAATAACATGACTCATATTCTTGCACCATGTCTGTAATTAACGAGTTGAGTCACCAAAATAAAACTTCTCGCATGTACCTCACAGAACATACATACTGTAGCGAGGTAACTATTCTCTAAGGCTGCCTGTCCACTGGTGCTCTGCAGCCTCGCTCCGCTCTGGTGGACAGGCAGCCTAAGGGAATATCATCTATGCCCCCTTTTTATAGACACTTTTCTGTGAGTGTATAACATTACTACCAACTAGGTCAATCGGATGATGACTAGACAAAGAATAAAAGAAGGATGAGCATTCTTCTCACTATTTTATGGTGCTAATACACGGTGGTAGTAGTTCAAGAGTAGATAAAAATACCACGCCTCTATGCAGATCAGTCTTCCCACCTTGCCCATTTAAATCAATTTCTGCTCACTTTCTGTTTTCCATCAAGCTGTCACAAACAGATGCAGCGAATTCTTGTATATCGTGCTCCACTCCTTTAAATACCTATTGGCACAGTCAGATTGCAGGCACCAGACTGATATTTCAGTACATTATCTGGAGTCTGAGCTGAAATCTATTCATACCAGTTTACACACCTTAACAGATTAAACATACCCTCAAAAGATTTTTTTTTATAATGGGACCCTTTTATAAGAAAAAAATCGCTAGTAGTTGACTAGATACACTCCGTACACTGCTCCTGATCAAATTGACTGCTACAACCCATCTGAAACTTTTAAAATGACAGTAAAGCCAGATGGCCAGCAGCTGCAGGCACAACATACTTATGTGGGGTAACTCTAATTGCAAAGGGACAATGCCATTAAGGTACTGCATCTCAAACAAGGCCTCCTTGTCTCCTTAAATACTCTTTGTGCACTTTAAAAGAGTTGGTGAGGCTAAATAAGCTAACCTGATTAATGTGGCAGAGTTCTGTTTGTAACTTATGTGAAATTGTCAATCTCCTGCCCCTGTCTTCATCTTTCAAACTTTTCTATTACTTATCATCTCCGCAGTCACCTCCTTTGTAGCCATATCATACAGTCCATCCATAATTTCTTTGGTCTTCCTCTACTCTTATAGCCATCCTCATTCATACTCAAAATTAATAGAATGGATGTGCAATCATTAATCTGACTTAAGCAGTCATGGCCCTAGAGCACAGCACAGCCCATTAACTACTGTAACAAACACAGCCCTTGATCCCAGTGTAGAGGCTATAGATTCTAAGCCCCCCCAAAAAAACAACAGCTGTTTCAAAAAGTGCAATACCTACACAGTCAAAAAGTACTGATTTATTTATAAATTACTGTTGTGAAAATGTATTTTCTTCCACCCTGTATATCTATCATGAGATCAGAGTGAGTTGATATCCAGTATGTTATCATGCATGTGCATATGACTAGAACAAAGAGGGTCACAGCATGATCATGCATGCATGAGGATGCTTGAATGAATACTTGTTCAGTATATCAGGCTATTTGGATATTATGCATTATTAACTTAAATGTCACTTAGAGTTGGTGAAAACAAGCATTAATTTAATGTTGCAACAGTAACTTGTAATAACAAGATAATGATGTACTTAGAAGTTATTAGACTTCTGTGATACAGCTATTTGTTTTCATTCTAACTTCATAATTTTATGGGAGATAAATCACATATATTATGTATTTATACTAAAATTTGAAAGTCAATACACATTTCTTTCAGTTAGAACCAGCTATCATTCACAGGTGATAACAATAAAAGACACTATTAAAACAAAGCTAACAATGAAGGAATCTATTTAAATATTGTGTACATGACTATTTCACTTATACAATTATCTATGCAACTAGTTCCGTTTCTTTTTCTTCTAATTCTTTGAGTCTCTTTTCTATATCATCTACACTTTTCCCATGTTCTTTATTGAATCTGTATGATTGCAAAAGTTGTTCTTTTTCTAGACCTTTTATTCTATCATACAATGTTTTATCAAATTCGAGGTCTATATCGCTCTCTTCCCGTAAAACGCAGAAGTATATAAGGAATACTGCAACACTTCCCACCACTGAGAATGGCTGATACCATGGCATGTCTGTGACTACCTTCCTGACTAAAGGTCTAGTTGTTTTCTTTGCAGCTTGACTAGTAGAAAATTTGATTGGCTCATTTTCACTAGGTTCAACTTTACTGCTGAATGATCTACCTGTCCTGCCATCCCGGGCTAACCTCCTGAAAGAAAAAGAGTTCTTGTGAGGGTCCATTTCACTTTGATTTGAGATGAAAACTGTAAAAAACATCTAATTTACCTAAAACAGGTGAAGATATATCTGTTCATTGCTGTGGATTTAAGGTAAAAACCATTATAAATGACTGAATTTTGAGTATTTAATCCAATGAGAAATTATTGTCAATTTTGACTTGACTAGTGACATGATTTTGACAGTGACATCTTTATTTGGTCTGTCAAACACGGGAACTTTTAAATAGTGTCTATCACCACACAATCTTCACCTTTGAAAACATCATGAAAATCAATTTTGTGTACGCAGAAAAATAGTCAAGAAATAGTCATACATATTCACGAAGTTTAAATAAATAGTCTCATTAAGAATCCGAAGTTATAACTATATGTTGGTGAGGATTGTGGGGTGAACGTGGAGACTCACGCAATCCTCAGCTCAGTGCAAGCAAACGGCGCGGCGGGGAGTATCGACTTTGTTTCAATTCTATACAATAGTTCTAAGCCTATGCCAAATCTCGAAAATAGTCATTAAGGGATTCAAAACACCTTTATATCTCTGGAATCCCTTAATGACTATTTTCGAGATTTGGCAAAGATTTACAACTATTTTACTACGAACATATAGCTATAACTTCGAAATCATATTGCGACTATTTCTTTATCCTTGGTGACTATTTATGACTATTTCTCGACTATTTTTCTGCGTACCTACTCAAAATGGATTTTCATGAAGTTTTCAAAGGTGAGGATTCTGTGGCGAAGTACACATTATTAAATACTATGTGCAACATTCTGTCTGAGCGTAGGGTGTTACACACTTGTTCGGATCGGTACAGACGCCAGCACATCAACCTACTACAATCTGTCAGATTTCTTTAATAGATTTTCGACTTTATTGCTGAAGCATTAGGTTCAAGGTTGATTGAGAAAATCTGACAGTTTCGGGAAGCTTGACCTGCTGGCGTCTGTACATTTTGATTCAGCAGTATTGAACCACCAAGTCCAAGAGTGGAGTCTCCCAAGCAATTACTACACATTCATTTGGCTCGTGCCAATCGGCAACCTCCATTCGGCATCTACTATCGATGAATCATGTTCGGATCAGCTGTATACAATTCGAGATAAGCGGAGCGGTTTTTCCCGAACGTGACTACATTTCAATTTTGCCGCCCGGCTAGACCGAATAAAGCAGACCCATAGCCAAAGAGCTAATCCGAACACGTGTGAAGCCTTTTTTCAAATGAAACCCCGACCGCCGCGTGGGGCTGGCTGAGGGGCACACACATAATATATACTTGGCTGAGAGGTCTGTCAGACTTACTACGGTGTTCCTCCTCGTCACTTCTGACTGGTGTGGGGTTGCGGGGACATAAAACCCAGCGTATGGAGCGTTGAATAATATTTTAGAAGGCTAAGGTCGGATAGGCAGTCCACGTAGCATGCAGGTATTCAGATGCATCGGTTTAGATGAAAAGCTGGTTTAAGAATACTAGGTGGATGATTTGTTTTAAGCTAAGGAAGCCATAGCTTAATTTCTTCTATTATAGTCAAGATTGTTGGCAGCTATCTCCATTGAATATTGCAGAGCATTTTTAATACTGTAAAAACAAAAAAAAATCGTTTGTCAAAATAAAAAGTTTAGGGGTTAAGAGGAACAGGGAACAGATTATATGGGACTTAAAACATTACTGGCGAAATGTGGGTGTACTATTAGGTACACCTCTGCCTAACCTAACCCTACGGGGATTACAGGCGTGATGTTAAAAAATCATAACCCCTTTAACTTTGCGTGATTCCTAAAATCAAGTTTAGAGGTTATCGTGTATTCGTGAGTATGTATGTACAGACGCCAGCACATCAAACTAGCCGAAGCTGTTAAATTTTTTTAATCAACCTTGAACCTAATGCTTTAGCGATAAAGTTGAAAATATATTACAGAAATTGAACAGATTAGAATACTTTGATGTGCTGACATAAACCGATGAACCAAAAAAAATTATTTACTCTAACTTTAACACTCACCGAACGAATTCGTCTCCAACTTCAGGCTCCGATAACAAATACTTGCGTTCAGCAAGTGCTTTTTCTCGTCTCTTAAAAGCATTTTCTAGTTTATTATCCTCATGGATGAGCTGCTCATTATTATAAGCGTGTTTTATGCATGGAACTATTTCATTGCATGAAGGTTTAATAAGTAATGCCCAAATGTCGCACTTGTCTGCGATGCCTTGAATAGTCTCGAGTAACTTCGACCTTTTATTCCATACAGTAGATACGCCATCGCACTGTTAATTCAGTAAATAAAAGAAATACCAATTTGTATTGCATACATGGGTATCTTATTAAATACAGACTATACAAAAATGTAACGAACTGGATAAAACACATGATAAAAAATAAGGTTCGCTAGTTTAAGCATAATTCATTCGGTGCTTGAATAAATTTTTAAATCGATGAATAGGTAGGCAGTAGTTATAAAATTTTTCGCTTGAATCATGTGGAGGCGCCTCGCGCGCATGAGTGCAAGCAAATATGAGCTAAGTGGTGATCAGGCGGGAGTGTCTTCGATTGTACAGACGCCCGCCAGCACATCAACCTACTACAATCTGTCAGATTTATTTAATAGATTTTCAACTTTATCGCTGAAGCATTAGGTTCAAGGTTGATTGGGAAAATCTGATAGTTTCGGGTAGCTTGACCTGCTGGTGGCTGTACCTACGATATTTTTCTTTTTAAGCGATTGATTGCAACCAAACCTACAGATTTTTCACGAAGTTCTTCCAATTCTTTGCAACAGCTTTCTACTTGATTTTCAAGAGATTTGTGTCGTATTTTCTCCACGGTCAACTGATGCAACAACATATCAGTACCAAGCGTTAGGGATTGATATTCCTTTGACAGTTTTCCCAGGTGTGTCAATGTATCACGTATAGCTCTATCGGCCGACAATATTGCGTTATTTACTGTTGAAAATGTTTTAGAATTATAAGTATCTGCTTGTTTCACATTTTATGTTTAAACTGGAGCCCTTGTACGAAAAGCAATGAAAAAATAATGAATCAAAACCATCGAAACATCTGATCATAAAATCATCTGAGGGAACCTTGGAAAATAAACTCACATTCACGTTTTTCTCTCAGTTTCACTTCATTATCCTGTTCTTGCAGTTTTATTCTTTTAATTGTTTGCCCTATAGATGAGTCCATAATTATGTGTTGGTAGGTAATTAGTTATTGTTCTTATCCAAGATTTAAATCGAGCTTCTAGGTAATGTACTGGATCAAAAGGTGAAATCACTGTCTGACAAGGGAGCACAATTCTAGTTGAAGCAATAAATATTTAAAGTAGGTAATAATATTTTCAAACAAAATTGCGCCAAAAAGTGATGGCGGTGACTGAATGGGCCATGATGGACTAGCAGCATGGCCGTTTTAGTACGCACGAAGACAACTTAAGCCATAATAAAACCTGTTTAAGCGGGTCTCTCATTGTACAGGAAAGCTATACAATGCGAGGCTATTATACTGAAAATAAAGAGCTTGATGTGTCGCCGTACGTGTGTACCATGCTGAAGGACTGCTGTGAACAAAAATACACGTTTTCATTATTACTATTTAAAATATGATATTAATAACATTTATGTACATACCTATTATATCAATCTATTAACATCTAAAAATTTTATTTCGCACACTGTTTACTTATGAGGGGTTGTAAAGGAATGTAAAAATATTGACATTATAAAAAAATGGTCGCTTGGGAAACGTTGTAAACAAATAAAATAGGACTACATACAGGAGCAAATCAGATTTTTTAAGGAATCATTCATAATGTTTGAGCCTGACGCTGACGGTTTTATAAATGTAACTTGGCCGAGTAAAAACATTCCACATGGGGGTATTTTCCATACACGTGTGGCTGAACCCACGGAGAATCAGCAACAATTACTCAAGGGTGGGTAAACTTATATTTTTTATAGGTTCATAAAACACCAAACTTTCTCACACGTTCCTTTTAGATAGATATAGTTTTGTAATAGAGCTACCCTAAGCATTATTCAAACTTTATGTAAAAAAATATTGCTGCTGCTCTTATTTTTTAACGGAAGGGAGTAATCAAAGCCGAGGCCGAAATAACTTTTGTTTTCCCAATTATTGTGATCATCATTAAATCTATACTATTAATAATTATTATAAAGAGAGATGTTGAAGCGGCACCACAAAAAGTACTACAGCGCCATCTATGACATAGTTGATGACCTAAATGTCAAATCCTAAATCGTGCAAGCAGTAACATAGTTAAAACGACGTTTTCTAAAAATAAACCTATTTTAGTTAGATCGATTTGTCGCCCCCCGAAACCCCCTGCATACTAAATTTCATGAAAATCGTTGGAGCCGTTTCCGTTTATCGTTTAAAGTGGTTTAAAGGTATTAGATAGATTAGTTAAAGAAGAACCCGACAACAACTGTAGGATAGTAACCCACCAGACATAGCACCCGTCTGGTCGGAGGATCCTCCCTTTTCTATGGGGGATGAAGAACTAAGCCCGAAATGGACGTCAGCACAGCCTTCGAGCAACGTGACTTCATCAAGATCATTACTTCCTCAAGCTTTCGAGCAGCGAGTCATATAGCCAGCCAGCTTCAAATGTGTATTCCTGACCACCCGCATGCAGCAGAAGCACATTCCTGGTCAGCACCTTCAGCCTCATCAACCAACCTTGGCACTACTGCACCTTCGGCCGGTTGAGAGCTCAATCTCCCGGTCGATGCCAGCAGTGTTGTACTTTTTGTTCTATGTTACTGTAGTAATTTTTGTGTGCCGCTACATCTTTTCTATGGGAGATGAAGAACTTTACACCCTGTTTCTCATACCCATTTTTGCGAGTTTGTGTGTATGCTGATTTGCGCAAAGTAATCTCCCACACAAGAACCACGACACCTATTTCCATTCATTATTTCAGCATTTGAAAGGTACAGATGTCTGCACTTTAGATTCACAATTTTATCGCTAAAGCATAAGGTTCAAGGTTGATTGGGAAAAATTGACAGTTTCGGGTAGCTTGATGTGCTGGCGTGTGAACATATTTAGGATGGTCATAGGCTATATTATAGTCCTCCTGGCCATTTTCGGTCACGGCGGCCAATCTCAGGGGAGATTAGCCATTGGCGCGGGAAATATTAAAGTGCACAAGTGTGTGCGCTGGCATGTTGCACTCTCTCTTCCCTCACCCTCATAGTCTGATGGGACGACAATCCGATACGACCAGAAAGAGATCAGGCGCAGTACCAACGCCTTATAACGTGCTTCCCGAGGTACGGGGGTTTTATATTGGTCAAATAAAGGCTATTACAAGGATATTAAGCAAGAATATTTTAGCGCTTGTATGACACTGACGGGGGCGCTGTTGGTAAACATTTTTAACATTAAGAAAATTCATGGGAAACCTGTATTGAAAAAACAACGGTGGTCAAAAATTTATAGATAATGACTTCCCTTCAGATTACTCTGGACCATGGAATTTTAAAAAACGATAGTCCTTTTCTTACAACTTACTTTTTAAAATGGTAACCCCACAATACCACAGTTTGTACAGGCGCCAGAACATCAAGCTACCCGAAACTGTAAAATTTTCCCAATCAACCTTGAATCATGCTTTATTGATATAGTTGAAAATCTATTAAATAAATTTGACAGATTGTAGTAGCTTGATGTGCTGGCGTCTATACCAATATTATGATTGTAGTAGGCATGATCGATATTAAAAAAACATCGATGTTGACATCGATGTTAACATCGAAGCAAAAGTATCGAAGTACGATAAATGTCGAAACATCGATGTTTTCCAGCTAAACATCGATATTTATTCACCATCGATGGATACCGATCATCCCTAGATTGTAGTGCAATTTGAGGGGAGTACTTTTGTACTTTTACTTACTATTTTTCCAAATTCAATTTAGATTTTAAATAAATTGTATTCGTGTATTTTTTTTTCATTTTTTCATTACTCTCTCAGTTGTGTATGCATTGAATATAAATAAATAGTCCCGTAACACTTAGTTACATTAGGATCTATTAAAAAAGAAAAAAAAAAACTATCTATTGAGTGGTTATACCGAGTACAACAGACTTAGGTACAGTAAACTAATAAACTTCAGCGTTTTTTATTCAGAGCTTTTTCATGGCGTTTTCGGATTTACGTTTGAATTTGGGTGGATCTGATTGGAGATGCATACCTATGTTATTGTCCATTTCAACTAGAGGAATTGGTTTCAACCTCTGTTCATTTTATGCTGATGCTGTGGGATCATCGAGGAAAGATCTCCCAGATATACACGCTGTTTACCGAGCAATGCTCGCTATTGTGGAAGCAAAAATAATGAAACTAGGCCTACCTTTAAGAAATACTGAACAAGTCTATAAATATAACCGAAGATTGGCATATTTAACTCTTGATTGGGGAGCTTTTTTTATTCCTGTAACATTACAAAGAATTATAGATGCAATCGGAATAATCACGATTAGAGATGAAGGTGTTTATTTTCCTGCAATTTCTAGAAATACTGAATTAGATGGTAAATTTGTACCAAGACCTGAGAATATCCTTCTATCAAATCTTCGTGAAACAGTAGAAGCATTGGCAGATTCTAATGACTCAGAGGCTGCAGCATTAAATAGGAAGAATTTTCATCTAAATAATCCAATACCAGCATCTACATGGGATCAGAGTCACACCTTATTAAATGCTGAACAGATAATTCCAGCTGAATATAACTATGATAGTCATCTCAAACTGGATTTGAAAGCATTAGAGTCCCTTTCACATTGTTGTAGGTGTACAAGAAATTTGCAAAGAGTCAGTTTCGAAAATGCTGCAGGAAATATTTCAAGTCTAATGAGCAATCAAATGAGTGAGCTACGTACACCTGACCTACGTTCAGAAGAGACGCTTACTGATTACTACCGCCATGCTAAACCTGAAAATGACATACACGACTTCTACAGCTGTGTTAATCTAAGTGAAGAGGAAGTTATGAGAGGAGCAACCATGCTACTGGGAGAAAGGCCAGTTATTGATGACTGCCCTCAAATCTCTGTATACGCTTCACGCTCAAAAATTTTGAACCCTTTTCGTTTTACAAGTAGCTACCATTTGAGTTATTTTAAGCAAAACTTTTAACTGATGTTTTTTTCATATCAATTTAGTACTCTTAGAAGAATCAAAACTTACTATTGCCCAGCGGCAAAAATCTGCTTTCAAGCTTCGTGAGAATGATGAAAAGAAATCAGACTCTGAATTATTGGTTCAAATGCCGCTTGTTCGCCCAAGAACATCTCGTCGACGATCACTGTCCACCATCAGGGAGTCCGGAATCTATGAAATGGATGGGTAATTGATTATTTTTGGTTTTTAAGTGATATTTCTACTATTTTCCCATACTTACATGATTCTTAATTACTTCATAGATATCGCCCATTGAAACGTGGGGAAGACAGGGAGAAAATGAAGGAGAGACTGGCTAATACGATGGCCTATGGTGTTAATCAGGAACAACAGCCACAGCCACCACCTCCAATTATGAAAAAACCACAGCCCAAGTTGCCAACTTCTAAACAGATGTGGAATGAATGTGAGACTTTAATGATAAAGTTATTTTTTCCTCAATCAGTACAATTCCACAACAATAGATACAGCCTCAACTACAGAAAAAAAACGGTACCTACAGAGTTTTTGGCCAATTCACCTGTTTTGATAGTAAAACTCTATTTGGTTTATTATTTAAATTTCAGTGGTAACTCAAATTCGAGAACGTACTGAATGGCTTGCCGAAATGGAATATTTGGGTCAAGCTGGCCCACATCGAGACATTATAAAAGATCAGATCGCTGAGAGGATGCGTGCCTTGGATGCTTTGGGCATTGATGAGAGTGAGTGCTCGACACCGAAATCAGCAGCTTCTGGATTTACATTAAGATACCGGGAGCCGGAACGAATTGGTCAGAGACGCAACTCATCAGGTACATACTTGTCTTTCTTAAGCATTATTTGTTTTAATGAACTGACTGTTTTGTTGGTTTAGTGGTTGCAAGTGAGACTGCTACTGACTTCCGGATTCACCTGACAAAGTTATTGGGTTAATTTGGGTTCTCCCATCAAGGATGTCTCAGTAGCAGCCACAGAGGCTGGATTTATTCCCTTTGATGGCAATGGGCTTGCTTTGCTTGAAGTGTCTGTTGTTGATATCTAAATAATAGCTTTTTACTGGTTGCATATGAAAATACATATATGTATACGGCATTTATAACAAAAACTCATTTTTTTCTGTCTGTCTGTTTCCGGCTACTCTCCGAAACGGCTGGACCGATTTTGACGGTACTTCTACTGGAAGGTAGCTAATGTTATAAGGTCTAACATAGGCTACTTTTATTTTAGAAAAAGAATTAGGGTTCGTGCAAAAAAATTAAAACCCTGAAATTGATTACAAAATACCATTAAAAAAGGGAAGTATTATTTTTTTATAATAATTTCACTCGAACGAATGTCGCGGGCAACAGCTACTTAAACATAAGTGTCTACTTTATGTACACCTCTGCCTAACCCTTTGAGGATTACAGATGTGATGTTATGAACAATAAATAAGTCAATGATATCATGGATTTTTTAAAGTTGAGCAGACTATTTACTGTACGTACATAATTAGCTACGATCGCGCACATTTCACATGCGAATAATATTCAAAAGAGATCATTAACGACCCGTACAATAAATGTAATTTCGAAGGAAGGCAGCTAAGCCGAACAACCAATACTAGCGTTGTTTTTGAAGAATGAATATCGACGGTGAAGTGCCAAGGGGGATACCCCTTATCTGACATTTTTCGAGAAATAAAAACTTTTTTATCGTTTTGAATTTAAAGGCGTTATAATATGAATTCAGCATAATATATAAAGCATACATTATTATTTTTCTAAATTGATAAATACATTAACTAATTATTTATTTTAAATTACTTTTATGTACAGACACTACAAATAGAACAAAAATAATGCAATAAAAAAGGAAGACTAAAAGTAACTACCTACATATTTACAACGACAACAATAGGACACTTAGGCGTCAAAGTACTCCTAAACGTGCCCAGAAGACTGGCAGCATTGCCACGTTGAATGGCAATGCTAATTCTTTGGCCAAAGAAAGAGCCAAACCTCTGGTCACGCGAAGTGTCGACCAGTCGACGTGATATTTCCTTAAAAAGGAGACGCTCACTCGGGCCCCATGACCCGAGCGTTTCGACCCCAAACGGCTCAAAACTGTAGTTACCAATAAGGATTGAGGATATCAGCAGCCGCAGCAGCAGCGCCCGCACAGCCCGCCGTGCTTGCAACGTGGCATGGCGCAAGGGTGTCGACACAGGTTGCGTCCCACACCAAAGGCCTACCCACTTTCCAAGGCACTAACGTCATGCCGTCTGGTCTCTTGCCATCGTCACGTACCAAGCCGTTTGGTTCTAAAACCGCTGGTACGCCGGCGCTGACAAGAGTTCGACGAATAAAGTCGTTAATGCTGGCGTGCCGTGCAATGCGACCTGCGCTCCTGTAGCAGAACAGGCCATGGTGTCCGAAGCTGTCGACAGCTTCACCACAGTGACACCGATGCGGATCAACACAAGGTGCGCCTAAGCGTAGACTCGTAGTGACACGGAACAATGTGTCATCCATCACAGTGCCAATGGTGGATGAAGGAAGTGCCTGAAGCCATAAGCCTGACTCCCATTCCCCCACGGCCAGTAGACGGGCACGCTCTACAGTATTGATAGACGTGTTTAAAAGGGTATTCCGTACAATACTGCAGAGCGGCACGTCCCACTGCCTCCAGGAGGACAGGTTGTCGGGCAAATCCGTATTGGGATTAGCCATTTTCTAAGCGGTCAACGCATCAGTCAAATACGGTACCTCAAAATCAACCATTAAGGAAGACAAAATACCCTTGGTTAATTTTTCGGTACCGTAGACCGAGGAGAGGAAGGCTGGCAAACTTGTACTTCAAATTTTGCGGACGCCGAGATCACCCAAGCAAATGGGAAGTGTGGCTTGCTGCCAGGTTCGGTCGTCCAGGGCCACATTAAATATTGAAGTTAGAGTGGTCCTAATAATTTGGTCTATTATTTCTAAAAGCTGTGGATGCTTCCAAAGATGAGAAGAGCGAAGGCTATACGTGAATTTTGGTCCAAAACAACAATATCGAATAAGCGTGAAGGCCGAATTAATACCACCACCTTTTGGCAGTTCTCAAATAGTTTTCCTTCTCTCCTCTCTCCCGTGGCTGTTTTACATATCGCACCTTCGGTGCAACAAAGTCACAACAGCCCATTTTGTAAATGGGCTGTTGTGACTTTGTTGCACCGAAGGTGCGATATATCATACTCGCTCCCGCACACCCCAACATACATATATTCATACACTGCAACATATATTCATACACTCCAACATCCATTCATACACGACACTACAATAACCTATATCTGTGCTTCCAACATCTATGAAAAAATCATGCTGGACCAGATGTTGTCTCACTTCAACTCAAATGGAATTCTGCATAGTCAACAGTTTGGTTTTACGAAGGGTATGTCGAGGACGCGGGGGTAAAACTTATCAGTCACATTTTGGAATCCTGGGAGAATTCCCAGGATGCCATTGGCATCTTCTGTGATCTCTCAAAAGCGTTCGACTGCATCGACCACAACACACTGACCTGTAAAGTACACCAGAGTACTACCTACCAACGACCTATTACCTACCTACCTACTAATAAAAAAAAGCCAAAAAAATATATTTAGGGGTATGAAAAATAGATGTTGGCCGATTCTCAGACCTACCCGATATGCACACAAAATTTCATACAAATCGGTTCAGCCGTTTCGGAGGAGTTTGGTAACAAACACTACGACACGAGAATTTTATACATAAAGGGTGTAAACAGACTCTTAACGAAGCCGAAAGGCACTTGTTCTCCCCGTCATTGCGATCATTTTTTTGTTCTAGACCATACCTGGGAAACTTCTACTTACGGAGATACTGGGGGTCAAAGTTCCAACTTTTTCACAAGTTTTTTTCAAATACATGTTTTTAATGTATTTTTTTTACTTTAAACACCTCCAGGACCCCCTTACTATTCAATCCATCCACCAACACAATGTTTTGAGTGCGTTACATTGAGTCCTACTGTAAAACGTGATTTTTCAGCCCAAAAAAAAAAGTTATTTCCCAGGACTAATTTTTGCGTTAAGTTACTTAGTTTGATGTTCATAATGCTTGGTTGACGGCTTCGTGAAGAGTCTGTTTACACCCTGTATATTAGCTAACCAGCGCAACTTCGTTTGCGTCACATAATGCAATTAAATAATATTTCTACTACTCGACCCTACCTACCCTACTCTACCTACCCTACTCTACCTACCCTACCCTACCTACCCTACATACCCATAAACCATCTACTAAATAGTCCGAACAAAGCCTAAACATTTGGTTTGGATAGGTGAGCCCGTTCTTGAGTTATAAAATTACAACGAAAAGTGGCATTGATTTTTATATATCGCACACCTAGTAATATATTGGCACATCTACGTTTTTCATATTTTACAGAAACGAAGATCATAGATTTTATAAATGTTCATTTTCATACACCTATCTTAGTCGTATCTTATTTGATTTCAGTGCCATCGAATAGATCAGACAAGAGTGTGAAAAAACAAAGTGCCAGGAATACAATCAAAGGTCGGAACAAAGAAGAAAACGTGTCGTCCTACTCTCAGTTATCGCCGTTACAATACTCTCCTAGACGTCGCCAATGATCAGTCAATAAAACAACACAAGGGGTCGTTTTTTTTTCATTATTATTTTCGGCTTTTGATTCTGTAGCATCTAATCTTAGGCCCTCCGTCACCAGAACATTCGCCTGCAATACGACAATCCAAGATTCTAATTTCGTTATAATACTGAGCACTGACTGACGAGCATTCGTCTAGAGTCGTTTGCGCCGCGAAACGGTCATTGCAAGTGGTGCGCATTGATGTTAAAAATTGTATCGTTGCAGGTTGCGCACTATTTCTCGGTTCTCTCATCCACAGATGCAATTTTTATAATCTGGCTTACATTACAGGCGAATGCTCCCGGTGAAGGAGTGGAGCGCCTTAAGGCTTCTACACACTATGCTGTACTGACTGTACCAATTAATGAGAACCTACGCCGGAAAAGGTTAGCACCAGCCTCCAAAGTGCAGTGTGTAGAACCCCTAATCACAAAGCTTTGTTGAGCAATAGTAAGTTCTTAGATTCTTTGTTACTCTTTTATGTTTCTATTTTGTCGTTTTTTTTTTATATTGCATAGTTAGTTATTCCTTACAAAACGTGTTTTAACTTTGTCTCAGCCCAAACCTTCGAGGTTTTGAGGTACTTTTGAAACTCCCATACAGAAGCGAATCCCCGGTCGCAATTTCAGGGGGCGCCAAAATCATAATATAGTATGATGAAAAATAATAAAAATAAACTTGCTCCACAAAGCGTACGGAAGCCTGGTTGGTTCCGCCTTACTGTGGCCTGAGATTAAGTACGAAAGTAAAGTTTTTGAACAAATATCTGATTTTAGAACACAGTTACAGCAGTGGCGTAGCGGGAGTTTTAGCCGCCCCCTCTAAATTTTATTTGTTGGTACTTATGTATAATATGCCAATTTAGCTAATAGTGTTTAAGGTTTGCCGTTCCGGAAGTTAAAAACAACAGCGAACCAAGCGAGGTTACCAAAAAAAATTAACTTATCGGATAAATTACGTTTTATTTCATTTATCTATAAGTTTTTTATCAATTTTTCCATAAAAGCTTTAGACTTGAGGACACTTAGGATGCAAGAGCGAGCGAAGCGAGCTCGAGAAATTTAGCATCCCAAATTCCCAAGTAGGTTACATTTTCTTTTATCATGAATACAAGGTAAAAAAAAGGTGGGCGGCGGGCTAGAAGAATACAGTGCTTGTATCTAGAAAATACGGGGCGGCAGACCGGAATATACGTGAGGCTTGTATGAAAAGCCCCCCTGTGCCAGCAGCGTATATTAAGGAAAATGCTCCATTGCTTGGTTGTCCTTGTTTTTACAACATAGTCCCGATGACAATAGTAATCTAACCATAAGTACCTGATCTGATAACTATCACCTGACGTTGCCACCTGGTTCCGCTTGCCGCCTCCTGCCTATGCTCTCTGCCGCCCCCTGAAACGCGCCGCTCGGGGCCAAGGCCGCCCCAGCCCACGCTACGCCACTGAGTTACAGCTGCCAATTTTGTGAAGAACTTTACTTCTGTAAGAATACAGAAAATAAATACCTGGCCTATCGTCTAACTTAAAGCCAGAACTCGATTCGTAATAAGGCTGATTATTTTCTTTGTATAACTATAAATGTACAGACGCCAGCAGGTCAAGTTACCCGAAACTGACAGATTTTCCCAACGAACCTTGAACCTAATGCTTTAAAGATAAAGTTGAAAATCTTTAAAGAAATTTGACAGATTGTAGTAGCTTGATGTGCAGGCGTCTTTACCTATTTTAAAAATTGTCGTCATTTCATGTTCTAATAAAACTTTTGTTTATAATTTGTAATAAGAGTATTTTTATTTTCTACTCGATACTTTTATCCTATGGTTTTTTTTGTATGCTACTTATTATGAGAGATCTTATTCATCATCACCGGTCTTATTTGGTTATGTGAGAAACACAAATCCATAAACAAAGTTTTAATAATAAATTTAAAAATGCAACCGCATATTGCAATGAAAACAAGTAAATTACATAGGTTTCATCTGTCAAAATTGAACGCGTAGTCGCGTATACTGGCTTAAGGTAGCCAAACATACTAGGGTGTACCTTAGGGTCAACTCACACCGAAAGAGCGGCGAAGGGCAGCGAAGCGAAGCGACCCGCTCGGTAGAGAAGGCGCGCGGTGTCCCGCGACTTCTCGAGCAGTCGCGGGACACCGCGCGCCTTCTCGAGCCCGCCCGCGATGAATTCACGGGTCGCTCTCCTATGCGCAGTTCACTTTCAACAAAACTCGAGGAAACTCGTGTTTAAGCAGTGAAAATGGGTATTTTGGATTTAATTATTATTGCACATATAATTGAAGAAGAGGCCGCCCCTCGGCCTCTTGGCCGAGGGGCGCGATATTGCCAGCGGCGTCGAACTCGAACGAGTCGCGCGGATGCCCGCGGCGCCGCGGGAATTCCGGCGAATTCCATAAGCGCAGCCGTGCGACTGCGCGAGAAGTCGCGGGAAGTCCCGAGAATGCTCGAGCAGTCGCGACCGGCCGCTGGCAATATCCCGCCCCTCGCACCCGCTCCCCGCGCGCGTCTGTTGCGCGCGAGCATTAAGTGCAAAGTGAACTGCGCATAGGAGAGCGACCCGTGAATAGACCGCGGGCGGGCTTGAGAAGGCGCGCGGAGACCCGCGACTTCTCGAGCATTCCAGCGACTTCTCGAGCAGTCGCGGGAAGCCGCGAGCCTTCCCTACCGAGCGGGTCGCTGCGCTTCGCTGCCCTTTGCCGCTCTTTCGGTGTGAGTTGACCATTACAGGTTTGCCTGTACAGTTGAACTGTACAAGTACCGGAGCGCGTATGTATCCGGAGCTTGCACAGTTTTGCAACATGCACGCTCCGGTTTACCTAGCGTGTATGGCTACCTTGAAACAAAGTTCCGTGTCCGTGCTTTTAACTGTATAGGAGTTCTCTCGTGAGGGCTGCAGGGCCAAGTCATGTCCGTCATAAAAATGTTTTGTTACTAGAAATCTGCATTTCAGTTTAATCAGATACCAACAAGAAAAAAAGGTTTGCTAATTTTGAACATAGACTTCCGAATCAAAATCTCGGACTGAGGGCTTGCGGATCGGTGGAGCACACGGTGGAGGTCTGCCCCGCTTGGGCGGAGCACCGCCGTGTCCTCGTAGCGGCGATCGGCGGCGGCGACCTATCGCGTCCGGCCCTGGTCCAGTCCATGGTCCGGAGCGAGAGGGAATGGGACGCCGTCACCTCCTTCTGCGAAGCAGTCATGCTAGCGAAGGAGGTGGCGGAGCGTGAGAGGGAGAGAACCTCTCGTCCCAGCCGCCGCGGGAGACGCCTCGGGCGTCACGTGGTGGCTTCCGGCCACCGTAGACGGTGAGTAATGGGCTAGCTCGCCGTCCGTCCGTCTTTTGACGACAGGCCGTGTTGACGGCGCGTTCGTGTTCCACGCGCGCCTCAAAGAGATGTCAGCAAATAGGAAGGGGCCCGCAAGGGCCGATGCCTGCCAGGGCTGCGGGCTGTTCGAAAGAGATACCGCGGCCCTGGAACACAAAGGGCAAGGAAGGAACATGGATGGGTTTTAGTCAGTACAAGTCTGTCTGTCTCCGCTCTGCCCAGAGCGGGAGAAGTCATTTGATGATTTCTCATCCGTAAAAAAAAAAAAAAGGGCTTGCGGATACGAAGGAAGTAGGTACTTACGGCGACAACACCGAGCTATACATTTCTAGTACTTATAGCCTTGCTTTGAATAGATTTATAATACATTGAGAGATCCGCATAAACTGGTTTTGTATAGCCTGATTGGTCGCCGTGCGTACTTGTTCGATAAATAAACCACTGCAGATTAAAACTATATTTGCATTATTTACAGAACTATGAATAGATAATATTAATCACTATCATCAATTATTGTTACTGTCTTAGTTATTTTCGACTTAGATTCATTAGAAGCACTAGACTTCCGTTTTTTTGTTTGACTTCCTTCATCAGATTTTTTAATTGTTCCGATTGGTTGATAGTCATTAGGAGGAGATGTTTGAAGTTCAAAGGATGAATATCTCCTTATCGGCATATTTAGTATAAAGCTATCATCATCAACTGCATCCATATTTGGGCCAATCTTTATGTAACTTATAGTAGAATATGCAGTATAGTGAAAATCTTCTATTAAATAATTTCCAACTAATAAGTATGCAATCACGTCTTCACCTAATACTCTTGAGAAATTAGGTTCCTTTCCTTTATGTCTTAGATTGACTGGCCCTTTGAGGAACCATGCGTCAAGCAGCTTCTGAGCTGTTAGTTTGACATCTTGCTTATCAGCATTCTCAATAATCCCAGCTAATGTTTTACAGAGAGGCTTGAGATTAACTTCTTTAACATTTGAATAAGGATGGCAACATACATCACACATTTTGTTACAATCTGCATCACCCCATGTTTCATCAAAATGCTCAGCTATAAGAAGCCTCCTACACAACGTGCCATTGAGACAGTATTTGACCATACCATATAGATGCTCTAGACTCCCAACAGAGGAGAACACCATAGTACTGACTTTGAATACATCTTGCATTCTGTACATTGTGACACATTCTGCTCGAAGACCATCACGACCTGCCCTGCCACTTTCCTGATAGTAGTTCTCCATAGACTTACTTATTGTGTGATGTATAACAAACCTAACATCAGGTTTGTCAATCCCCATACCAAAGGCTACAGTGGCTACAATGGCTTGGTAGTGTTTCTCATGCCATTTCAAATGGACTTGTGATCGGGTGTTAGCATCTAAGTTTGCATGGTAGCTTCCTACTCTCAATCCCCTTTTACGCAAACCTTCAGAAATGTCTTCAGAATCTTTAATGCTGTTTGTGTATATAATTCCACTTTCACCCTTGTATCTTCCCTTCAACAATTTTTCAAGAATTGAAACACATTCTTCCTGTGATGTTGGCTTCTCCAGTATTTTATAAAATAAATTTGGTCTGTTAAATGTAGACTTGATAACTAAACAACCAGAAATATTAAGAATTTTTTGCACATCAGTCAAAACACTAGCAGTGGCAGTAGCTGTCAACCCTAAGATAGGCACATTTGGAAACATGTTAGACAAAATACCTAAGTACTTATAGTCAGGTCTAAAGTCATGGCCCCACTGAGAACAGCAATGTACTTCATCTATAGCTATCCTTTGCAATCTACCATCAGCATAACATTTTTGTAAGTTTGACATAAATCTTTTGCTTTTAGCAAACCTTTCTGGGGTAACATACAGCAATTTGATCTGTGTCTTATTATCTTTTAGTATGTTTAAAGCTGCAGACGTATCATCCTTAGAGCTAGAGCTTGTGATCAGCTTGGCTGGTATATTCCTGTTAGTAAGTGATCTTACTTGATCTTCCATTAATGATATGAGGGGTGAGACTACAACAGTCAGGCCAGGTTTTACTAAAGCTGGCAATTGGTAACATAAGCTTTTCCCCGCGCCAGTCGGCATAACAACAATGGCATGTTGTCCTGACAGAGTTGAATTAATTACGCCAAGCTGTTTAGGTCTAAAGTTTTCAATGTGAAACACAGTTTTTAACGTACGCACTACATCGTCAGACCATTCGTAAGTGGTGCCTGCCCAATCTACACTGGCTAAGGTATCTGTTTTTAGTTTATTTATAGAGTTCTTCAACGAAACTTTCTTCTCGTGCAGCTCACGTTGGAGATTCTTCCATTTTGATAACTCTGCGTCAACTTTAGATATTTCCTTATCTACACTTTTTAGCTCTTTTTCGAGGTCTTCTATAGTTTTCATTTCTATATATTATTATTGTGATTTTATTGATAAATAAATAAATAATAATAAATATGAGCGATCCAAATTAACTATCTGAAACGTTCACATCGGTTGTTTATTACTAACTCTTTCTGTCACTTAACTGCCAATGTCATGTCAGTGCTTCGGCGTTTTGACACTTCTGGTTCATGGTTCGTACTGAAACCACAAGGCTTGTTTATTTTTTTTCTTACGGGAATACAAAAACCAACAAAATTAAATAAAACAGATATAATAAAATATACATGTAAATATATATGTGTAGTAAAAATAGTTACTATACACTACATTTTCATTAATTATTCTCTCGATAACATAGAGGAAATAGCCCTAGAGTTGGCATAGCTGGACTTACTCTCTGAGCAATTCCTCTGTAATTTTACAAATAAATAACAGCGGAACTACATAGGTCAGTAATAACGACAATATGTACGATAACGATTTTATTTATGTTATAAAACGTTATTTTCAGCCTTTTGCCTATAAAAACAGGCCTGTACTTTTCCTACCAGAATGACGCTACAAGTGGCTGAATATACATACTTATAATAATAATTTGATTTTTTACTTCAACCTAACTTCTATCTTTTTGTCCAAAAACTACAAGAAAAGTATATAACCTCAGTAGGTTATAAGTTCAGTTTAAAGTGAACTGAAAAACATTTTTGTTATTATTCATTCGTAGTTTTATATAATGTATATGACCAATTACTTTGGTAGAGGAGAAAGTCCAGCTATTTTACCTCTAGAGCTATTTATTATTTGCTTTTACCAACATAAACTATGACATAAGCCTATACTTCAACCTCTGACTTCAACCAACTTATCTCTGTAGGCGGGAAAACACAGAACCAATCGATTATAATAATAATTGAATAACCCATCGAAGCATTTTGCTTGACAAGAAGTGCCACCTAAAATTGCACACTTCTAGGGCATACTAAAGTGGATTAGATATGTGCAAGTTTGCCACGAACTTCATGGATTTAGACATTTAAAATGATCAAACACTGTTTTAAGTTTTCACGGTTTACAACTAAACTTAGACCCGACTGTGACAATATAAGTTTATTTAATATGATATTCTTTTTAAATCTCTTTGGATTTAGCTAACTTTTTAATACGTTAGACGGTTAGAGAATAATAGGGGTCTTTTTTCGGGTCCTCCCATGGTCCACCGAACCGAACGCGAACGCATGTATGTACAGACACCAGCACATCAAGTTACTACAATCTGTCAAATTTCTTTAATATACATATTTTCAACTTTACCTCTTAAGCATTAGGTTCAAGGTTGGTTGGGAAAATTTGACAGTTTCGGGTAGCTTGACCTGCTGGCGTCTGTACATACATACACTATTTTATCATAGTTCTGCATTCTGCGGCTGCCTTTTGACAGTCGACCATATAAGTATTTTACTCTTTACAGGCATAGCTGGGAATTAACTCATTAATCAGTTAACCGTTAACTAACGAAGTTAACATTTCCATTAACGGATTAACTTTAAAAAATGTTAAAGGACTCGTTAACTTCCGTTAAATTCCCTCAAGACCGTTAATTCAGTACCTACTATATATCAAGCATCGCGCCGCGCTATGCCGCCGCAACCATTCGTGTGAGTGAGAAAAAAAACTCCGAAGTTTGATTCATATTCCAAAACGGGCCTCGCTTTCAGACTAGAACTTCAACATAGTAATGTTCATGGAAGGGCAATACCCAGATGATTAAATTACATACTCCAATTAGACACGTCTTTTTTTTGGTTCCTACTCTGTTAACTTCCATAACCCAAACCAACAGTTTTTATAAGTAGATCACTAGCGCAACGATATAAAAAATGCAATTTTAATCACGTGTTAACGGATTGACGTTAACTTGCGAAATGTAACGCTTTAAGGAAGTTAATTTTTTTAGTAACGGATTAGCGATTAATGAAGTTAATTATTTGTCTAACGGTGCCCAGCTATATTTGCAGGCAACTATAGGCATTGCATGGAGTCAATCAAATTTTGGTAGCTATACGTAATACCTACCAAAATTTGATTGACTCATTTTCTCTTGTGTTTAGGTTTCCAAATTTAGAGCATTTATGTTTCCAAACGGAGACACAAATATGTACCTACCAACAACCTACCAAGCGTTCGGTAATAATCTCAACCTAATTTAATTCAATTCACCTTATCGATATAATGAAGACTTCCGGTCCGATTGCGGTAGTCTTTCTTATTTAAATCGATGAAGTGTACGGGAGCGCACGAAGTGGGCGCAAATGGGTGTTTGTTAAATTATTTATATTTTTTTTTTGCTATCAATGCCTCTACTTCTTATATTTATACGTTCTAAGCTATGTGATAGTGGAGAGCATTTGTGTTGTGAGTAAATAATGTGGTTTAAAGTTCTAACTATTGTAACTATGTGAGTATATATATTATTGATTGTAACGATAGTCATTTCTTCATTTGTATTCTAATATTTAATTTACCGCATCCGTTACTTTACTCCTAAGTATATTATTTTACTGTAAGCTATTTAAAGTTTTGTATTATATTAGAAAGGAACTTAACCCGGCGCCAATGACGCTGGGTCATATTGACCCGAAAAGATTTCAAACGGCCATATTTTGTATTTGACGTGCTTTGTGGTTTTGAACGTTCTAGTAGCTGAAAATTTCAATAATTACTCAATTTGTGTTTTCAAAGTTAATTTTGCATGTGTTCTGAAAAAAGTTAATAAAAGTTGATTTTATGAATATATTGGCATTTTTGTTTTTTCACCCAGTAAACAATAACACAAACTAAAACATGAATCATTAAAATAGGCTGTTATCGTTACATAACATTTTGAAAAATGCTGATAAACTTCGGGTCACCATGACCCGGTCAGTCTGCGTTATTATTTTCACGTCATTGGCGCCGGGTTAATTAAAAAACCGGCCAAGTGCGTGTCGGGCCACGCACAATGTAGGTTTCCATAGTTTCCCATCAAAATAATTTGACAAAAGATCTCTTAGATTCAAATAAATTTGCATTTCATTGAACATACCCTAGATCGTACTTATATGGCGGTTTCTCCAGCCCTGGAGTCATAGCGCTAGATTGCGCTTCCGGTCTGCTCCGACTTCCGGTATCTCGTTACACTCGTGCAAAGCGATGGCGACATAGATCGTAATATTAAGCACAGAACTAACGCGGGATTGATGAAAGGGCGATAGGTCACGGTAACAATCTGTGACTCCTTAAACTTAAGGGGAAGATTTATAAAACAATGGAACATACTGATCCATACAAGACAGTTATTGTCAGAATGCTGGGCCACAAAAGGGATGAATAAAAGGCATTTACCACAGATCGTCATTCAGATATGTGCTTAATAACGTGTTTTAGTTAGTATTGCCGAGTTGTGTTTTCGCTATGGTTCTTATTTTTATTTGCATGTGGCTGAGATGAGAATGGTAAGGGGGATATGATTAATCGTGTGTTAAATGTTAATGATAATTGGATAAATGAAGGGTTAAGTATCAGAAATCGTTAAGAAAACACGGTTTAATAAAAAGGTTAAATCGTCTGCGAATTCTTTCACGTTACTAAACTAAAAGCTGAAAATAAAAAAAGTAGTTAAAAAACTAAAAAACCTGACTGAAAAAACGAAAAGTAAAAAACAAGTAAGTATAGAAATAAAGGGTGTAAACAGACTCTTAACGAAGCCGAAAGGCACTCATTCTCCCCATCATTGCGATATTTTTTTTGTTCTAGACCATACCTGGGAACCTTCTAGTTACGGAGATATTGGGGGTCAAAGTTCCAACTTTTTCACAAGTTTTTTTTAAATACATATTTTTAATGTAAGATTTTTACTTCAAACACCTCCAAGACCTCTTTACTATTCAATCCATCCGTCAGCACAATGTTTTGAGTGCGTTACATTGAGCCCTACTGTAAAACATGATTGTTCTGCCAAAAAAAAAGTCGTTTCCCAGCACTAATTTTTGCGTAAAGTTACTTAGTTTGATGTACAGATTGCTTGGTTGACGGCTTCGTGAAGAGTCTGTTTACACCCTGTATGTCTTTACACCTTCAACAGAATCACAATCATAATTATCATCAATACAACTCTCTAAGTTCATGTAACCCTATTCAATGAATATTTTATGAAAAAGTCATTCAATAGGGTTAAATGAACTCACAGGGTTATATTGTTTTTTTTTCATGATTGTAATTCTGTAACTACATACGTGTTACTGGCGCGACTCATTTTTCATCAACACACAACATGATAATAAAGCAAATGACAAAAACGTAAGAAAATTTGAATTTGGCGGGCTACCCTGACGCAACCACAAAACAAAAAAAGGGAAATACACCAGAGGAGCTGCAATAGGCTAAAGTATATTGCCCATTCCATTTCCAAAATTCTATAATCAAATGGGCCCCGCTTGCTTTCAACTTTTGTTTAATTTAAAATGTGCTTGTTTTCTTACTGTATCCGGCTTAGGTGGTGTGGAAGAAAGGTTTTACATGACGCACGTGCATAAAATATATATATTTTTTTTTAAAGTAGAGAATGGCAATGTTCCGACGGTTTCGGAGATTCCACCTTAAGTGTGGATATAGCTTATTATGATGCTTTTTATGGTACAGAAAGCAATTTCTTAAAGAAGCTTAAGAATAAGCAATAAAATAAAAATAAATGTTCAGTTTCATACAAAAAAAAGAAGTCGCTTTTATTTATCTCATTAAATAATAGCTTTGTCAAGAAATGTTTTATGACATAAAATATTGTTCCCCGGGTAAAGAAATACGGTGGCAGGTTAAATTTTTCAAAATTAAGTACTTAATTTATCAGATACGCTAAGTCTGTATGGAGCGCTATTTTCGGCCCACTGTGCGCCGGCGCCCGCGTGGATGTCGGTTATCGCGACCAAAAGTAATCATGAAATTTTGATCGCAACAAAAACTTAACAATTTATGTACTAAAACCTTCCTCGAGAACCACTCTATCCATTGGTGAAAACAGCATAAAAATCGGTGCAGTAGTTTTTGAGTTTATCGCGAATAGACAGACAGACGTGGCGGAGGACTTTGTTTTATAATATTATATTAAAAATAGTGTGTTTCCTGACCAGCTTGTTTTACAGCAGCGCTGAAGTTGCGGTCCTTATACTCGCCAGAGGAGGCTCGAAGGGCGTGCGTCTTAAAAATTTGCAAAAGGTGGGCGGTACGAGTTTGTTGAGTCGTACAATAAACACGGCTAAAACTGCTGGCTTCCACGATATTACCGTGTCCACAGATAATCCATTAATAGCGCTTCATTGCATTAAAGGTTTGTAGCATGATCCGTGTCCCGTTTCCTAATTTGAAGCGATCGTCGCACAAACCGTAATCGTTCTATTATTTCTGATCGTGACGATCCAGGAGGACCCCGTGGCTAAATAATAATAGCCGCACGGGTAGTCCTCCAAGGTTCGATAGGTCCGTGGATGGGTGGTCATCCATCTTTTATACCTCGGAAAGCATGTTAAGCCGTTGGTCCCAGCAGTCATTTGTAGATCCTTGAAAGTCGTTACGTCAGTGGCCCGAAAATCTGACGACCACTCTTACCAAGGGGTATTGTTTTACCCAGTACTAACTGGGTTGTGGAGGTTAGATAGGCAGTCGCTCCATGTAAAATACTGGTATTCAGCTGCATCCGGTTAGACTGGAGCCAACCCCAACGTAGTTGAGAAAAGGCTAGGCAGATGATGTGACGATCACGTATTTGTGCGGAGATTGCTTTCTACTAGGACTGGTAGTGCTTGCATATACATTTCAATGATATTTGATTTTTTTAGATAATGTCACGGTTTTTCATCGAAGTTTTGTAACTGCAACTGATTGGGCACCTTCAATTTGGGGCGCACTCGAATTTTTGTCATCTCGACCAAATGTGACGATTCTAATATTGATGCAAGTTACGTCGCCATTTACTCGACCTACACAGCTAAGAAGAGCTTTTAAAAAAATAACGAGTCCTGTTCCGTTTGATTGTGTGTTTTCTGTGACAAGGTAAGGGAAATAAACTACTCTTTATCTAGGTATATATATTATCCTATTTTTGCTAGGATTAGTAAACTGCCTAAGCCAAGCGAAATATAATCACAAATCTTTGTGCGTATATAAATAATTAATGCCTGGGATAACGTATGTACAGACGCCAGCTCATCAAGCAACTACAATCTGTCAAATTTCTTTAACTTTATCTCTGAAGCTTTAGGTTCAAGGTTGGTTGAGAAAATCTGACAGTTTCGGGTAGCTTGACCTGCTGGCGTCTGTACCTACCTACATACTTGACAAAACTGGTATCTACAAGTAGGTACCATTTTTTATATTAATAAAAATTATGTTTTAGGAGTAACAAATTTCGTTGGCAGCTTTTGAATGGAAAATTCTATCCAGTGAACTTTCAAGTTGATGGTCGAGTTCGTAGGCAAGATTGGAATGGAGAGTTTTTGGAAACAGGAGCATTTTATATAACGAGAAGATGGCTTCTGAAAACGGGAAAATTTCAAAATTACAAGTACGTTACAAAACGTACAACTGGAATCATTCGTGTGATTCCATTTGCTTTTTTCGTCCTTTTTGTTATCTTGCCTTGCAGTCAGTGGCGAGCTTGAGCCATGCCACGGAAGTGTTTGCTATAAGTATTCTACTCTTTGGTGTGGCCGGATGTTCTAGAGCCACACATCATACCTGTTTTATATTGTTGTACTTACCTACTTAAATATATTTTATTTTTTTCTTTATGGCAAATCGTATTGATGCTGTCAGCTGTTTTCCACATCTGTTGTGACACTTGACGTTGACAGCTGTTACTACTTACGTGTTTTCGAACATTTTAGACAAAAGTTATTTTTTTATTTATTTAAGATATAAACACGATATTAATACGAAAACTACTATTTCAGCTGTACTGCACTAGAAGTTAGTGCCACAGAAAGTTTAGAAGTCGATACACCTGGAGATTTGCAGCTTGCTAATACATTACTTAACGCTAACTTAGTTGTTTAAAAGTGTATTCTTAAACAAACGGAGGTTTAAGCAAGGTAACGCAGTTCCAGATTTAAATTATATGCGCCTCATCAAGCAGCACATTATCGCATTTTTCTATGGTCCTATCATTTTCCGTGGCTCGGCCTCGGGCAGTCATTTGCTAGAGCGAGAAACAGAGTGCTATTATCAGTAGCATTCTACCGCGTGTTATAATAGCACTCCCACTCTGCTCATCATCGATACTACCGTAGCATCGATGATGCGGTCGGCAGAAAAGGATAAGAGCATAGAAAAATGCGATTCCGTACTGCTAGATAGTCCAACCCTAAAGAGTTGGAACTTGGAAATTGTTAAACAATTAGTTTAACAATAATTTTATATTGTTATTAATACTTCTATTAAACGATGTAGTTTCATCAAAAACTATAATAAATATTAAATTTCAGTTTGTATGATGACAAGTGAGAGAGTGACGTACGAAGACTTGGAATCCACAGATGTCATTAGCGTGGAGCTTGTGCCTGAACGTAAAGGTCTCATACTAAAACACTGTGAATACTATGTCAGCTCTAGAAGACATGGCACGACAGTTTCAAGGAGATACAATGATTTTGTGCAGTTATATGATGTGTTATATGCCAAATACCCTTATCGGTATGTTTGTAATTTCTTCTAATTGCATTTTTTCCAAGTATTTTGTGCTTTTTCTTCTAATTCTATCTGTTAAATTAGGATAATTATTAAGTCTCAACTAAGATTACTTTTCTAGTGGTCGCAAGCGCAACTGCTGAGCCTGAGGTCCTGGGTCCATTCCCAGGTTAATTATATTGTTGTGTTGTTTTTATTGTTTCCAAATAATCCTAATGAATTATTTTAAGTGCACATCTAAAAACTTATCAATATAAATTACTTAACTTATCTATATAAATTGCTATACCTACACGTTAAAAACTATATTGTGCGCTAGTTATTATTTGATATGCTTTCATAAAAAAGCTTTGTTTTCCAATTAACAGCGATTCATCACGATATAAAATTGTTGCTAAAATAATAATATTTTGAGGCAACTATTTTGCTGTGCAATCAGTATTTTTGATAATAATTGGGATTTTTTTATATAAAAAAGGAAGTTTTTGATTTACTGTTAAATACTAGCCATAGTTAATTATTAAGGTGTGAAATCAGCCACTTGACACGAAATCAACATAATACAAATTCTAGCGCAATTTGTCGCCTACCACCAAAGCGCGTGGTGGTCGGTGGAGGCAGTTCCCGGTTCCTCTTACGTCGACGTGCTGCCCTCCAGCGCTGGCTGACTCTGGTCGCACGGCATCCAGTCATGGCCCACGATGCTGACCTCAGAATCTTCCTGTGCGAGACCACCATACGACTTGAGAAGCCCAAACATGATGAGTTTGTTCTTGCTGGCACTCAAGAAGATGGCCCAGTAAGATTTTTTTTCTAACAATTTTATATGCATTAGGACTGGGTTTACCTCTATACCTACTATTTACTAAAGCTTACGCGGTTAAGGGACTTTTGTGCACGGAGGACGAAAATCCCCGAAGCCTGTGAATAATAGTACTACAATTACTTCCTAGTATTTTTTACGATCCGACTTTTGGGCCCTCGTGTTATGCAGTGATTTATTTTGACGATCAAAAATTTACGCCGACAAAAGTCCCTCGTCTGTATAGACATCCATTCCTACAACTGTAGTGAGACTTGTCCTTGACATGTTAGTTATTATTCCAAGCGTACATAAATACCAGGGATAACATAGTGCTGTGAGTGCTGATAGTCAAATATGGTAGAACTGATAACACAGACAGGAAGGACGAACCTTTTATAAAGTTATTTCATAATTCACGAGTTTTCAACTCTTCATAGGGTACCTACTGGTTTTTAGGGTTCCGTAGTCAACAAGGAACCCTTATAGTTACGCCATGTCCGTCTGTCTGTCTGTCCGCAGCTTAGCTCAAAGACTCTTAGTACTAGATAGCTGTAATTTGGAATGAATATACAGATTAGTTACGTAGGCTGACAAAGTGGTAAAAAAAATCTCAAAAAGTATTTTTTAGGGTATCTCATGTACACGTAAGGTGGGTTTTTTTGTCGTTACCCTGTAGTGTGGGGTGTCGTTGGATAGGTCTTTAAAAAATATTGCGAGTTTGGTCGGTTAAGGGATTCGTTTGTAAAATATAAAGTTTTAATTTTTATTAGACTCATGTGTCCCCGTCTACCAGCGAAACGGTTGTTAGTGTGTGAAAAAAAAAAAAAAAAAAATGAAAGTTATCACAGCTAAGTATGCTTTATAAGTTAACGTGTAACTTATAAAATGTACTTGGATAACATATTTTTCTAAACATAATGTATGGGAGCACATATTTTTTACCTGCAAATGTAAGTTTGTTATTTTATTATTACAATAAAAATCATCGTTCGGAGGTAAATCGGACCGTAGTACGGAGTATTATCAATTATTCTATTAATAAATATCAATGTTTATAAATTAAATCGAAATTAAATTCGACGAATCAGTTTAGTTAGTCCTTATATTTTGATGGGCAACTACGGAACCCTACATTGGACATGACCCCACACGCAATTGGCCGGGTTTTATCAGTGTTGCATACAGTCAAGTGCAATTTATTTAACACTTTAACATACTATCTAAGACTATAGGCGGACTTATTTTATTTTATAATTTTTATGAAAACTTACAGCATTCAAGTAGTCAGTAACAATAATAATTATGTAGAATAAAGCCAATTACAAGTTTCCACTTATATAGCACATAGGAATTTTCTACGAGTCAAACTTTGGGTAATGCCATCAAAAAAAAAAAAAACAATACCATAAAATCCATCTCAGTTAGCTGTCTGACGTTTATACAAGATGCATCGAAAGGGTGTGCTTATATTTAAGAGCGTTGAGTCTACGTCACAGTCTACGCCAAACACCATCAAAATAAGCATTTTTTTCGCGATTATTGTGTTGGTACCATGGAGGAAATTGTTCAGTTTCATGTTCCATCCACACCCTTAAAATGATCGCACGTTTCTGTTACACACTGTACACAATAAACTTCAGACAGCCAACTTACAGTCATATTGCAAGTCAGCTGCCCTTCCTTTATACTTACCTCACCCCACGTTTCTATGTCTGCTCTGGCGTTACGCGAACCTTTGTCCGCCTTTAACGTTCTGGTGTAACTTTGTTACACCATTATGACAAATAAAAAATAAGAACATCATGAAATGAGGACATCCGCAAGAGAACCAAAGTTACCGACGTAGCCCGAAGAATTTCCAAACTTAAGTGGCAGTGGGCAGGTCACATTGCTCGCAGAACGGATGGCCGATGAGGCCGTAAAGTTCTGGAGTGGCGACCGCGAACCGGAAGACGTTGCCTGGTGAAGGTTGCGGGGATCCGGTGGATGCGAGTCGCACGGGACCGGTCAATGTGGCGACACTTGGGGGAGGCCTATGTCCAGCAGTGGACGTTTTTTGGCTGAAATGATGATGATGATGACCATTATGACTGGTACCACATGTGGGACATTTAAGATATGTCATCAGTCTCACCTTACCTTATAAACCCTAATTGTACTCTCATGTTGTTACTTATAAATGAACTTTTATATTATACATGTGAATGTCTGCAGAGCGAGCTGAGCACGGAGGACATGCAAGCGGCGTTCGTGGCGGAGCAGGAACAGCTGCGACTTGCTCATCTCGGCCTAGGCAGGCTCACACAGATCTTTGAAAAAGGTAGCTTTATCTATGCTAATACCATGTAGCGACAGCCAAATATAAAAGAAGAAATGTAGCGACATCTATGTGCAAGAACCCGACGACTACTGGACAGTAGCCCCCCAGCATTGCTCTGGTCGGAGGATCCTCTCCTCTTCTAAAGTTCCTCATACCTTTTAAACTATAATAAAAGCTAAAGAGTTTCTTTTTTTTTGTCGAACGAGCTAATATCAAAATCAATTGGACTGGAACTAGCAGTCGGATTTGAAAAGATCTTTTCGCATTTGTGGCCCAATTCTTGATGAATAAGGATATTAGACAAATAAGGTTAATTTTGTATGAAAGTTAAAGTTGAATACCTGGCGTGTTGTTCCAGTGCAGGACAGATGCGGAGCTGAGCGGAACGACATGCGCGAGCTAGGCGCGGCGCTGAGCGCGCTGGCGGCGGAGGCGCCGGGCGGGCCCGCCGGACAGGCGCGCGCCCTCGCCGCCGCCGCGCAGTACGTTACCTCAGTTCACTCCTGAAACCCGTTATAGCACAGTCAAAATAGACATAAAAATAGGGGTACCCTTGCATAAATTCCAATTTATATAAGGGTCAATGTTTATTTTGACTGGGCTATTATAACCTCACATTTTCCCATTTGTATTTGAGTACCATAAATATACTGGATGTAAACGGACTCTTCACGAAGCTGTCAACCAAGCATCATGTACATACAACAAACTAAGTAACTACGCAAAAAACGACTTTTTTTGGGGTAAAAATCACGTTTTACGGTAGGACTCAATGTAACGCATTCACAACATTGTGCTGATGGATGGATTGAATAGTACGGGGGTCGTGAAGGTGTCTTAAGTAAAAAATACATTAAAAACATGTACCTATTTTAGAAAACTTGTGAAAATCTTGGAACTTTAATCCCCAATATCTCCGGAAGTAGAAGGTTCTCAAGTATGGTCTAGAACAAAAAAAAATATCGCAATGATGGGGAGAACAAGTTTTCGGCTTCGTTAAGAGTCTTTTTACACCCTTTCGAGTCCCTTGCCATTCACCGCGTCCAAACCCAAAATCCGGGTTGCTAAACTGAGAAATTCCCGGTGTAAAAAACCCATAACACTTTGCCGGTCCCGGGGATCCAGGACCAGTCCAGTCCCCAGGACCTTACTTACACCCAGCAGTTTGCGGCTTCTTGATCAATTAGGCTATACGTACTTGGGAATAAGGCTCAAAGACTGCCGCCGTACGTTGTTGAAATTTGAGTTTATTTGTAATCTTCTCCATGAAAATTTTCTCAGTCTCTTTGTCACTTTTAATGCCACGGCATGGCCTCGGTTCGGTCCGCCAGGTGACCGTCCATTAGAAATCGCTAGCCTTCCGTGCCTCGGAAAGCACGTTTAGCCGTTGATCCCAGCTAGTAAAGATCTTTGACAGTCGCTTTAAGTAGTCAGAAGAAGTCGAAAATCTGCCACTCAGTGTTAGCGAAGAGTATCGTGCTTGTTACTAGTGACTGGGCTGTGGAAGTCAGATATGGTCACTTTGTCACTCTATGTAAAATGCTGGTATTGATTTGCATTCGGTTAAACTGGAAGCTTATAGGTACTGGCAGTTCATGATGATATGGTTATCGTAGGTTAGCATGCACGGTGTGTCCGGAAGGCGAGGAGTGTTGGGACGAGGACGGCGCAGGCGGGCTGGTGCGCCTGGCGGGCGAGGCGTGCGGCGCCTACCGCGAGCTGGGCGCGCGGCTGTCGCGCGGCCTGCACGCTGAGCGCGCCGCCGCCGCCGCCGCCGCGCCCCGCGCCCCCGCCGCGCGCGCCCTGCTGCACCGCCACCGGTACGCACTGCGCGCCGCGCTGCAGGTACGTCGCCATGTCACTAGTGTCTGCGCCTACCTACGATTGGGAACATTATAGACTTACAATGCTTGCTCGTACAGGAGGGGTGCGTGGCTCGCGCATACTTGGCGCGCGCGCTGCTGGCGCTGCCTGCGCTGTGCGCCGCACGCGCAGCGTCACACGCGCAGCATGCCGCGCTGTGGCAGGACCTGCACCGCGCAATCGCGCACGCCTAGCGCTGTGGCAGGACTTGGACCGCGCACTGCCAACACTACACCACACGTGATAACTTCGCTTTCTACACAACTTGAACGCGCAAAGGACCTATTTTGAGATACCGATGCGTTATATATTTTACAGCTATTTGCGACTTTGCCAACTTTCAGGAGGGTAATGTTACAGGGCTTTATTATCGTTTAGCTAAAAAGGGGCTTTTTGGCTGAACGATAATGACGCCACACAGTTCGTTGTCGGTACGTTGCGACACACCAAATTGTTCGTATGGCTCTCGGTGCTTTTAAATTATCGCTTGCGACAACGCAACGCTCTATCAATGATCGTGTGGCTTCAGTCTAATGGTCGATGGATAGAATAGAAATAAAAAAAGGTAAAGTCAGGGAACGCCATGATTACTTATACGGAGTACAGTGGCGAACACTGCCAAGACAGAGGACTCGATCTAGTGCACTGTTTTTGTTCTGTCTTGGCACTAAGTCGCCACTAAACTCTATAGTGTAAACAATTAGGCATTAATTGATGAACAAATTATTATAAAATGGCCATATCACGGCAAACTGACGTAGTGGGCCAATCTGCTCAACTATCAAGTTCCCTTATTGTAGATGGTTATTTAGGTAAAAAAAATCGAATTGGGTGAAAAATATATTATCAAATGATATAATAAATAACATTGTATTTAAACTTGCTCATTACAACTTTATTTTATACAATAATTAACTCTTAATTACTATTTTACTTTAATTAACAAAAAGGGGAGGGTGTAATATCAATATCTATTTTAACTCACGAAACACTAAAACTAATTGAGTATTTAGCTAATAAGTAGGGATAGTCAATTAAAGGATAAAGGCCAAGCAGGATTAAGTAACAAACTTATTACCAGATTTAAATGTAATGTTTATACAGGTTGGAAAAGACATGACACACAGACGTTTTTTTTATCTGTTGTTCCATACATTTTTACCGTGTAGGTAAAGGTATTGCACCTAAGTAGGAAACCATTTGTGCGTCCCTTCCACCCTATATTATCTGAATTATTCAAGGGAATATTGAGTATGTAATATAAGACTGTCGGTGACTTTGGTGAATATTTATACAAGACATGTATGTATGTAAAATATTGTAAAAGTGTGCATCTACATGCACCTGCCGTCTTTATATTTAAAAAATATATTCTTTTTGTCGAATTAATTTTAGAATTAATTTTAGTTATTAATTTGTATCTACACTAAACTTCCAAACATTCCCTATTATTCATTATATCCTTGTACGGAAATTGCTCAAGAAATATCGCATTACCTATTATAATTTTTTATGATTTAATAATTTTAAGCGAATGATCTTAAAAAAAAACCCAATATAGTATTATGGTAAGCAAAATAATAAAGTGCCTTAATGTAATATGTATTTGATTGTTGTTAAGTTTTACTAGGTAAATGTACTACAGGCACGTCGTTTAGCTGAGACGGTGCTTGAGGTAGCGGCGCGGTACGCGGGGGTTGACAGAATGAGGGCTATTGTTGTTGAGCTCACCAGATGGCGCCACTGGCAAGTAAGGTCCTATCAGTACTTTTATTTTTTCATTAAAGGACCAATAACTTCCTAAGAAGTTATTTTTTTACGAATAACAATATTACATAAACTTCTGATAAATATTTATAAAAATGTCCCTAAAATTTGAAATCATGAAACACATAAAAGTCATTCTTCGTCCTAGTTGTTGGTGGTATCAAATTAGATCTTAACTTGCTACTTAATCTTCAAGTCATAATTCATCAGAAATGGCTTAATCTTGCACAAAAATCGATAAAAATCGTGATAAAAAAGCGTGCAAACAGTGACATCTGACGTTTCTGAAGACCTTTTTCTACACTAGCGCCCCTAGCGGCGATTTCAAGCGCGATACCCGCCATTCTCGCAGTATGTGACGACACCCCTCCCGCACCACGTAGCGCACATCCTCTAACCTATAATAAGTGGTTTCAGTTATTTGAAAAATCGAATATTTAATTAATCTACTGGGTTATTTGTTAAATGTGGGCAATACTTTAGGGGCGTTATTAAATGTGCGCGTATTACTCATGAATATGAACAACTTTTGCTATGGGACCGACAATGATACCGCGAAAAAAATTCAGCTGCTCCATATACAATCGGGTTCGTGAATCATATATCATAGTAACTCCCATGGAAAAGTTGCTCATATCTATACATACTTCATCACTCCCTTATGGTGAAAGGGCCCAGGGTAGCCCCCGAAATTCTAAATTTCTTAGGTTTTTTGCAATTTGCAGGTCAGTGTCTGGTTGTAAGTTGTTTAAAAAATTGTTTCGACCCCTTAACAATAGGGTCGTTTCCTGAGTAAAAAAATATGATTCTATTTAGCCCGTCAGTTAGATTATTGAAAAATATTGGATACGTAGTTTTTGTTTTATAAAATCACTAAAAACTGACGAAGATAAAACGCATCAAAGATCATGAGTGGGGGCTTGTGACGTCACTCGGCCAGTAAAAGTATACTGACATTATGATGTCACACGAGTTTTCGACACACTGTATCGGCTTCATTTTTTGTTTACGTGAAAAAATAAAAATACTTGTCCAATATTTTTTGAAAATCTATCTGACGGACTAATTAGATTTTTTGGTAAACTACCCTATTATAGCTTAACAGAGAATACATCCCTCTAAGTTAATTTAATCCGATTGAATGACTTTTTCATGAATTAAATGATTATAACTCTGTAACTACATACGTGCTAGGATCGCGAATGATATGTTGTTTACAGCCTGACAAGTAACACTGACCTACAAATTGCAAGAAACCGAAGATTATTTGAATTACGCTTCCTCCTTAGAGTACTAAATCCTGTGATATCTTAGTGCACGGGGCAAGGACAAACGAGAACTGAGAAGTGAACGAAATTAATGAAAAACATCGTTTTTTGTCGCCGACTGGCACTACTGTTCATTCAGTTAGTCTACTTCTGATTGGGTATAACTTTCAGAATGACAGTGATCTTTATGCCTATTAGAATAAGGTTGTTGTTTGCTTGCTGCCGGCAGAAGTAAACTAATATGTAGTGTTTGCCACCTCTCATAAAGTACTTTATATCTGTACTCATGTGGCCACAATGACGTACAGTCACTTTACTATATTTAAAAGCAATTTTCACGAGAAATAACGATTGTAACTTGGAAATATTATCTTTTTCATAAAAAGACGGGTTCCGGAATACTATTTTTATTCCGTAACAATACGAAATTTTAATAGGAACAGTAGAAGAAAAACACTTTTAAAAGTTGTTAAGTTTTTATTACATATTGTTGCTCGTGAATGTACGCTCTTATCTCACCTTTTGTTAATTGTCCGTGTTTTTTGCTGAATCTCTAGGTCTAGATCATTTACACACACTTTCTCTTACATGCCACGTTTTATTATTGTTATACAATTTAATTATGTTTTTAATTTTAAAATATTAGGTAAGACGTATTAAAAATAATATTAAAAGTAACGATGTGGTTTGGATTAGTAAAATAACAACAATAGTTGTAAATGTATCATTTGGTGCGCGGCCAAAATCGGAACTAACTCCGCCATCGCCATCTTGTTTTTAAGGTGGAAGCGCCACGTTAGCCCGCGAAATTCAATTCCTTTTTTGCAATTTGCCGGACAGTGCCAGGCTGTATGTTGAACAAAATATGATTTGCGGCCGTAAAACGCCTAGATTTACAGAATTAAAATCATTAAAAACCCCTTTAAGTTCATTTAATCCCATTGAATGACTAATTTATTAAAAAGCCATTAAAAAAACGTAATTAATTAAGAAATTCTTTTTTTTTTTTGTAAATTTTTGAATGACTTGCCCGCATGACTTGGCGCGAATGACTTTTGAAACGCCGAAAGATCCATGTCGCACTGTAGTTGTACCGTTCTGTCACGGTTATGTTACCTTTGACAGCCAACACAAAAGCAACCTTATTATGAAGGTCATAAGGATGATTTTGAAAATGATGCTCAATCAGAGGTGAAAATATTTGAGAAAGGACTTTATATTTTTTATGTTTAAAGGCGCCCCCCACCGGAAGCATTCGCTGTAATTCTACAATTCAGATTCGAGCATTACATCAGTGAGTGAGGAGATTTGTAACAATCACTTATTTCTGTACAAAATCGAATGTTGGATTGTTACGTTACAAGCGATGAGGCCGGTGAGGGAACGCCCTTTTGTCGTGTGGACGATAACCATTATAATGAGCCATAATTATTATGGACTTATTTACTGATAGCATATCAAAGGATTGTAGGGTACCTATTATTGTTATTTATAAATAAGAAACATATGTAAGAGTACCTATATTTTGTTATTGGTTTCTAATTTAATTTGTCTTTAATAAATATACAGTATTTTAACCAAAATGTGTATTTTTACAAGCTTTTGTCTAACTTGGATGACAATTAATTAATCTGACATTTTACTGAATTTTATCACTTGAACTGAAATAGGTATAATTTTGACATCATTTAATTAATTTGTTTCCATAATTGCGTGCAGGAGGTCTTATTTGTTGTTGCTGACTATAATTTTTTTTTTTATTATTATTTTTTTACAATTAATATAAATTACAATGTACCTAATTAAAATAATAAAATGGTGCAGGTTAAAATTAAATATTTGCACACCATATGTAATGGTAGAATGTAAAGGGGCCATTATAGTTTTAAGATCATACATTGTAAACCTACATTCTGGCAAATAAATGGATTTGATTTGATTTGATTTGGAATGTGTGTTTAGGTCAAATTTTGCAACTGACTTTTGAAACATTTATCTTGAAAAGATTGAGCTGAAATTTGCATAAACCTTTAGTTTGGATGACAATGCATGGTTAGCTATGTGAATGTAATTATAAATTCAATATGGCGGACTCCCAAAGTCGGCGAACTAGTTATTTGTTATGGTCCCATGTGAAAGGGGTATCAATTAATAGGGTTTGTTGCATCGATCACCAATCTTTATTAGTGATCGATGGTTTGGCGAGAAGAATACAAAGACAAAAATGACGTCACACCTATATTTAAAATCTTGTTTTTATAAATGTTTTTTTTTACTATGTAGGTATAATACTGTTCATTGGTGCCGAATGTCTGACGTTCTTGTTGGGCATGGAGTGAATACATCTACGATGCGTTCAGATCTGGGTTGACTATGGCGAGGGACAGATATATTTATTTCGACAAGAAGCTTCGTAACTTGGATAGATCCATTAATGATTTTGTGAAGCAAAATCAGGTCGTTTGAATGCCTTCGCTGTTTTAAAGTTATCATTTTGAAGTGACTTCGCCTTTGCGAGTAGTCAGCGTCCAAAGGACAACTGTTAGATTTGTACCCCAGATAGCGTGTAAAGCATTTTTGGACCCGTTCTATGTGATTCACATGTGTACCATAAATTGGATTCCAAGCAGGTGACGCGTCAGCGGCTTCTTTACCTGTGGTGCAGGGTGTGCGTTGCACACGGGCGCAGCGACCCTAAGGGGGCGCCGAGCGCCACTCGCTACGGAGCCCCACTCGGCGCGCGTTGGCCGGCCGCGGCACTTTCAATGACCAACGTAAAAAGAACTCCGCTTTGTATTCATTTTGTATATCATCTGGAGCACTTCTTATATTTTTCGAATTATAGCAAAGCAAGGCGCACCACGAGCGGCCTTTACAATACATATAAACTTTTTTTTCAACATGAAATAAACCTTATTATAGATTATAATTATTTGGTGTAGTAGTGAGTGTCGCATCGCTCGTGCCGGCACAGCACCGGCGCGCGGCGGCACCTGTTTCAATGATTCGTTTGAAAACACGCCGGCAATCATATTGCGAATAATGCGAATTCAACTGTTTAGAGACATAGCACCTTCCAGGATTTAAATGAAGCCAATGACAGAGCTGTGCAGGTGGCAATATACTGGTCGGGTATAATTTGAGTCTATCGACACGAAAAGAAGAAGAAGAACTGTTTAGAATAAAAAATAAAGTTCAATTCGGCATTTCTGAAAAGCGTATGTACGTGTGTACTGTACGCGTGGCGATGCGGCACTTTGTGTTCTACCGCTACACGTAATTTTGCGAAATAAACCTTGGCGTAATGGATTAAGTTTTATATTTGAGTAAATATGAAGTAAATCGGCTTTTCTAAATAATAGACCGTTTACCAGGGGGCGCTAGGGTAATGTTTGCACACGGGCGCCACATGGGCTATAGAGACGCCTCTGTGACGCGTATTCCAAAACAGTTCGTACAAGTGAATTATAGAGTACTGTTAAGGTTTGGACAGCTGTTTTGAAGTCGTAACAGATTCTTTTCATGAATCCCAACGTTTTAGTAGCCCTAGATACAATAAAGTCAATGTGAGGTATGAAGGTAAGCTAACTATCAAGAAGAATACCTAAGTCTAGGATTTTGTCGACTTTTGAAGTACTTTTCCGTTAAGCGAGTATATGAAGAAGTAAGCGTAAGGTGTTTTTTTTGTGTTATATGGTAACACTTATCAGCATTAAAAAACATGTGATTTTTATTACACCAACTATGTACAGAGTTGAGATCTTCCTGGAATAGGGCAATAATAATAATAAATCCATCATCACTGACAGGACTATTGTAGCCAATAAGCCTGATATAGTGGTGGTGGATCGATTACAGCGGCGCGCAATGATTGTTGACATTACGGTCCCGCATGACGAGAACCTCGTGAAAGCCGAGAAAGATAAACAAATCAAGTATCTTGACTTAGCTCGCGAGGTTGTCGACATATGGGACGTGGACTCAGCGATCATTGTGGCGGTAGTCGTATCAGCCCATGGCTTAATTACCAAGAGCCTCGACCAACACCTGAGGAGGCTCTCGTTAGGCAGCTGGATCAAGGGCTTGATTCAGAAAGCGGTACTCCTAGACACGACTTGTATTGTTAGGAGGTTCCTCTCTCTGGAGCCCTGACCGTATTCCCGATACCGGTGGGCTACTATTTTTTATATTTTTAAATGTTTTTTTATGTCGTTTTATATTTAAATATTTGAAAATGTAAAAAAGATGTACATATATAAATAAATAAAGGAAATAATAATAATATTTATTAATTCAGATTACAAGATCCATATGTTGTTAGTAAAAGTCTTAACCTAATGTTAAAATTAAAACTAAAACAAAAATAAAATAAAATACACTTTAGACACAAAATTTATAAAAACGACTCACACCTACATGTGCAGCCGTATCCAGTCAGCCAGCATAGGGCTGTCCCACCTATCACACAAAACATTCAGAACAAATGAATGTCATGCAATGTCTGTACTTGTGTCAATAACTCGATATAGTTTCAAGTCATCAGCAAAGATAGAACAGGTACTGTGTTTGATACTGTTAGCTATATCGTTTACAAATATAATAAATAGTATTGGCCCCAAATGGGAACCTTGTGGAACTCCGAATGTTGAAGGGTAAGGTACGGACTGATGACCCTTCACTACAACTCTCTGTTTTCTGTCGGTCAGATAGGATTTAAACCACAACCAAAGTTGACCAAATGCCGAGGTTTGACAGCTTTTGCAACAATATTTTGTGGTCAACTCTGTCGAACGCACTGCTAAAACCTGTGTAAATAGAGACAATTTGCTTGCGTGAGTCCACTAATTTGCAAAGGTCATTAACTTAAAGAACTAAGTTGGTCGTAGTAGAATTTTGAGCGCAAAAACCATGTTTTTCAAGACCTATCTCTATTTTGGAATAAGCTGTTAAGATGTGACACACGAGAGACTCGAAAACTTTTGAAAATACCGACAAAATAGAGATAGATCGGTAATTCCTTACGTTATCAGCCTCCCCTTTTTTAGAGACTGGTACTACATGTGCTAGTATATGTATAGGAAGAGGAACCTTTTGATTTCCGGGCTGCTTTCAACATTAAAGTGACGTCTCAGTGTCTCAAAATGTGCGACGGCAACCGAAAACGACGCCAAGTGGCACAGTAGCCGAAAACAACAGATTCACAAAAAGAGATCCCACTAAACTAATAACGGCCAAGTGCGTGTCGGGCCAAGCACATTGTAGGGTTCCGTAGTTGCCCATAATAATAAAAAACAAACTTACATTTGCAGATGAAAAACCCCTTTTTTTTACGGATGGGAAATCATCGAATCATCGGCTTATATGACCCCTTTTTGTTTTTTTTTTGCGATCCCTTTTTTTTGGATTGGAAATCATCAAATGACTTATCCCGCTCTGGGCAGAGCGGAAGGGAGTGTCAGACTTGTACTGACTAAAACCCATCCATGTTCCTTCCTTGCCCTTTGTGTTCCAGGGCCGCGGTATCTCTTTCGAACAGCCCGCAGCCCTGGCAGGCATCGGCCCTTGCGGGCCCCTCCCTGTTTACGGACATCTCTTTGAGGCGCCGTCTACACGGCCTGTCGTCAAAAGACGGACGGACGGCGAGCTAGCTCATTACTCACCGTCCACAGGTCCGCGTCTACGGTGGCCGGAAGCCACCACGTAACCCCCGACGCCCGAGGCGTCTCCCGCGGCGACTGGGACGAGAGGTTCTCTCCCTCTCACGCTGCCACCTCTTTCGCTAGCATGACTGCTTCGCAGAAGGAGGTGAATATGAAAAACCCTTGCTCCCATACATTATGCCTAGAAAAATATATTATCCAAGTACATTTTATAAGTTGGTCGACTATTACTCGTAAACTTGTAAAGCCTACTTAGCCGTAATAGTTTTCCTGTAATCTATAGGCAAAGAACTAGTTTTTGTATTTTTTTCAAAATTTTCGGCCCTGTAGTTTCCGAGTTAAAGGGGCAAAGGTAAATTTTCGCCTATTTTCTTAAATAACTTCAAAACTATTTACCTTAAAATTATATTAAAAAAAAATTGAGATGCTCACAATGAACCATTTCATTTGTTATGTAATACGATATAACTTATTTTCTAATTTACCCATCAAAAGTGGCCCCATGTCTAAAAGTCATTAATTTACGTTACACGTCCGTATCAGAGTCACCGCTTACACATGTGTACCAAATTTCAACTCAATCGGTCCAGTAGTTTCTGTTGTTTTGTGTGAAGAAGCTCCCAAGATCGCAGACGTCGTGACTTAGTGAGGTTGTGTGTCGGGAATAAAGAAAAACTTTGATTGTCCTTTGGAATTGGAACGTATTGTATTTTATATTGACTCAGAATATAAATAACACAATTGTTCATGTCGATCACATTGGTATAATCAGATTAAGACAATATTCATTCACCATTATTTAAAACAACATGCAGCTCACAAGACGGCAAAAGCGGAAGAGAACAGAGGGCGGGGGAGCTTCTTCACACATAACTAAATAAACTACTAAATTGGCCCTGACGGACAGTCAGACAGACACGCGAGTGATCCTATAAGGGTTCCGTTTTTTCCATTTGAGGTACGGAACCCTACAAACCAACTTTGTAATAATACTCTTCACTATAAAAACAGTTACCCATCCATTAAAATTTACAACCACATTCCGAAAGCAATAAGAGAATCACCGCTGCATTTTTTTCAAAAAAGTTTAAATTATGGATACTTCAAAAGACTTCTTACTCAGTAAAAGAATTTTTTGAAGATATTAAATATTAATAGTTATTAAGATTAATATTTAGATTAAAGAGTTCGCACATTTTAGTTTAGTTTTTTGTTGTTTTGTTTTATTAGAAGTACCTGGATGACCGACCGCTTTGCTTGGTTTTTTTTTGACGTTTTCTACAAATGAAACCTAGCTAGATCGATTTATCGCTCCCGAAAATCCCTGCATACTAAATTTCATGAAAATCGTTGGAGCCGTTTCAGAGATTCAAATTATAATATATACATACAGGGTGTAAACAGACTCTTCACGAAGCCGTTAACCAAGCATTTTGTACAGACGCCAGCACGTCAACCTACCCGAATCTGTCAGATTTTCCCAACCAACCTTGAACTTAATGTCATAGAGATAAAGTTGAAAATCTAGTAAAGAAATCTGACAGATTGTAGTAGCTTGATGTGCTGGCGTCTGTACATCAAGCTAAGTAACTTTAAGCAAAAATTAGTGCTGGGGAACGACATTTTTTTTGGGCTGAAAAATTACGTTTTACAGTAGGCCTCAATGTAACGCACTCAAAACATTGTCCTGATGGATGGATTGAATAGTAAGGTGGTCCTGGAGGTGTCTAAAGTAAAAATCTTACATTATTTAAAAAAAAAACTGGTGAAAAAGTTGGACCTTTAACCCCCAATATCTCCGTAACTAGAAGGTTCCCAGGTATGGTCTAGAACAAAAAAATGATCGCAATGACGGGGAGAACAAGCGCCTTTCGGCTTCGTTAAGGGTCTGTTTACACCCTTTATATACAGTGTGAGTCTTTATACTGTGCACATATCGAAATGAGGGAATCAATGCTTAATGTTATCACCAATTTTTTTTTTTTGTTTTTATGGATTAAAAAAAAATGTTCGCTACTGTGGCCCCAGTGCAGTGTAAACAAAACGGTGTAACTTCAACTAAATTATCTATCGCGATGAAACACATTCTATAAGGATTGGAAGTAATTAAGCGTCCTCATTAAATAAAAATAATAAACTTGTTTTTTTAGCAAAAATCTGTCTTTTTTTAACTGTAAATGTTCTCATTAAGTAGCTAATACGGTTAAAAATAATTTAAAGTTATAAAAAAGGTAGGTAAAGAGGTCTTAATAGTAAAAATTGCATGTTTACAACTCAAACATGACATTTTCTATCAAGTGTTTCAAGATGGCACTCCAAACGCGCCATTTTGTTGCTCTTATAAGGATAATTCATTTGGGATGATAAATTAAAACAAAAAATATGTGTGTGTACCAGAGTACACAGGTAAGAAGTGAAACTTCTTTACGACATATCATTTTTCAACTATTTGCAACTTCACGAAAATGGGGTAGATAAGGCTTAAGCCTTAAGAAAAACAATTTTTTCCGTATTAAATTAAAGCTATTTTATTATTATAGACATGCATACAATTAATGAGTAATTTATTTTATCATTGTTCTTATTATAATATCATTGCTTTTGTTGTATTTCATCAATAATGATACATTATATTCTTTACGTCACTATACTAAACTTTGTTAAAAAAAGCAACATGGCGCGTAACCGAAAAACGTGACGATTTTTAAAAAAATTCTCCCATACGTCGATAAAGAAGTTTCACTTCAATAATTTTTTTATGAGGACGTCTAATTACTTCCAATCATTATGGAGTTCCCTCCTATGTTATTCCCTCTCAAAGAGAGGAGGCCTGTGTCCCAGCAGTGGGAACATTAATAGGCTGATGATGATTATGGAGTTTGTTTCATCCCAATAGATCTTTTAGTTAAAAAGTAACATCGTTATGTTTACAAAGCAGTTACAGTAGCGTCAACATTTTTAAAAAATCCAATTTTTTTTTGTTAGATTTCCGTCACGACAATTAGGCATAGGTTCCCATTTCGATATGTGCAAATTATAAAGACTCACACTGTATACAAGAATTGGTTAGGTATAGGGTTGCCAACATTTCTTCGGGCGAAATATAGTTATTTAGTAATATATTTAGTAATTCTTCAAAAACATATAGATTTTTTTGGAAAAAAGTAAAAAAAATACAAGACATATTTATTATTTGTTGCACTTCTTGCATTTTTTGTTTGAAATAAAAGTGTCTCATAATAATGCTTTATTATTTTTATTTTTTTATATTAATGTAAATCAAAAATTTTTTTTTTTATTATTGAGATACTATCTGTTTCTTTATTTTCGCCATTTCGAATTCATAACCGTTAATATGCTTTCTGTGAATGAAAACTCTGTTCTGTGAATGTGAATCCTACGAACAAATGTATTTGTTTTTGAAAAAAAACCACTATAAAGAACCGGTGCTAGGAACGCTAGGAGAAACTGGTGACGATTACACATTTCTGCCTACCTACATAAACAAGACCTTACAAAAGATGATCTAAGTGAAAAAATTATGTAATTGTTTACAATTTGTTCCGTACCTACTCGACAAGCGTTTGTGCAATATATGTCATCATAATTAAACAATAGGTTTACAAACATATCCTATTGTTATTTTCGGGGCGTAATCACGACTAGATAATTTTACTTCTGTGGGCTTTAGTGTTAGAGCAGACTCCTACTGAGATGGTTTGTTGTGTAGTGTTCGTACTGATGGTGGGGCTCTGCGCGGTCGCCGCCGAGCTAGCGCAAGACCTGGCGCACATCGAGGACTTTATACAGCAAAAGAGATACCTTCTGAAGAAGAAGTACCGCCCTTTATACCATATCTCCGCTCCGGTGGGCTGGCTCAACGATCCAAACGGATTCATATTCTTCAAGAAACAATTCCATATATTCTACCAGTACCACCCGTACAACGGCGCGTGGGGACCGATCCACTGGGGCCACGTGATCAGCGACAACCTCGTCGATTGGGCGTTCTACCCACCCGCGCTCGTGCCCAAGGACCACTACGACAAGCACGGCTGTCTCTCCGGCTCCGCGGTCATTCATAACAGCTATCTGACACTATTCTACACGGGACACGTGCTTTCTAACAACCAGACGTACCAAACTCAAAATGTCGCCATAAGTGCGGATGGCATCATCTTCCAGAAGTATTTGTATAACCCCATAGTACGAAATGGACCATTCGGCAACGCAGACTTTAGAAACCCTAAAGTGTGGAGGTTTCGAAACTCGTGGTACATGCTGATCGGAAGCTCGAGTTTGCAAGAAGCATATTTATTACTATACACTTCGCCTGACTTATTCAACTGGAAATTGAACGGGACAATAGCCAAATCCTACGGAGACATGGGATACATGTGGGAGAGTCCAGATTTTTTTGAAATAGATGGATTCAACGTTCTCATTCTGTCAGTTCAAGGTATACAAGGTGACGGCCATCGATTCAGAAATCTGTACCAGACGGGATACGTCATCGGGAATTTCAACTATCTGAACGGACAGTTTGAAGACTTGGAAATTTCAACAGCAACTTTCAACGAACTGGACTACGGTCACGACTTTTACGCAGCAAAAACTATGCAATCCCTCGACGGACGAAGACTATTGATCGCCTGGTTGGGAATGTGGGAGAGCGAGTTCGAGGAATCGAACGACGGCTGGGCGAGCATGCTGACTTTAGTCAGAGAACTGAAGCTCACCTATCAGGGCAGGTTGCTGATGGTGCCGGTCAGAGAAATAGTTGAGTTGCGAGCTGAAGTGCTCGAGGACGCCTGGTACAGTCCCGGGGAGGCGTTCTTTGCGGGCTCCAGAGCGTTCGAGATGCTCGTAAACTCGAGTACAGTGTTGTACGACGCTGCGATCATCCTGGAGTGGAATGGGGAGCGGCAGTACACCATCGGGTTTTCGTCGGAGCGCGGTTTCATGAGCGTGGACCGCGGAGGCGTGGACGGCGTGCGTCGCGCCGACTGGCAGCCCAACTCGCACATCCATTGGCGCATCTTCGTTGACTACAGTTCCATAGAAATTTTCTGTGGTTTGGGCGAGGTTGTGTTCTCGAGTCGTATATACCCTCGGAAATCGATGCGTATAAGGATTGCAGGTGAAACGCAACTACATGTGACACAATATCGACTCAGACGTAGCGTTGGTTATGACAGCAAAATCCGCAAGCAGATGAAAAATCAAGTTATTAAAAGATATCATTAGAGTTACAGTATCACAACTACGTGGCTACCTACATACAAAGTCGTTGCCTACAAATGCTATAGGTAGGTCTGCCTGACACAAGTAATGCTCGTAAATCGTCAAAAGGAGTTCAGAAGTCCCTAAATGCGCGGACTAGCGAATGGGTCAAAAATGGACAATTATGGGTCTGAATGGGGTAATTATGGGTCATTCCAACAGTTCAGTTCTAACCCAAAAATTGTTTTTCTTTTGTTGTATTTCAACGCGAGAATGAGTAATCAATAAATGAAATCATGAAAGTGCGTTGAGTGATGCGTGATGAATGATGTGTTAGACAATTGTTGTACCCCATACAATAGGTATTGTGTTTCTCTTACGCAGCAAAATATAAATATCTAATTAGGTAATAATAGGTAAGTGTGTTAATAAACAATTTAAGGCTATTTTGATTTTTTTTTTGTTTTAAAATCCTTTCCCTCGCTACTAAGTCTAAGAAGGTACTCGGATTACCATCGTTATTCACACCCTCACTTGACCTGTGCACGGGACTCTTATTCGCTTGTGCGGTCACTGGACTTTGTCCGGCATTGTGGTTATCTACCCCGGAGTTTTCACGCCTGGATAGCCCGTGAAATCAAATTCTCTTTACGTTTTTTTGGGTGCCGTACCCAACCGTTACTAAAACTCCACTGTCCCTCTGTCGGGCTGTCTGTCGCCAGGCTGTATCTTATGAACCGTGATAGCTAGACAGTTGAAATTTTCACAGATGATGTATTTTTGTCGCCACTATAACAACAAATACTAAAACCAGAATGAAATATATATTTAAGGGGGGCTCCCATACAACAAACGTGATTTTGTGACGTTTTATATTAATAACGGCGACAGGTAGACGCTTGAAATATTCCAAGAATATTTAGCTGTATATTTACTTTAAAAATAAATATTTAAGGGGGGTATAATGGTACGAAACCCTTCCTGCGCGAGCCCGACTCGCACTTGGCCAGTTCTCTCAATTTGCAGGCCAGTGTCGGGCTGTATGTTGAACAAAATATCTATGATTCGCGGCCGTAACACGTATGTATTTACCGTTAGATATTTACAGATTAAATATATACGTGAAACGTTAAATGATTACAAATTAATGTCATTTTTGTTACGGTCGCAAATCATATTTTAATCAACACACAACCTGTCATTGACCTGTAAATAACAAAAAAACGTTTGCTAATTTTAATTTCGCGGGCCAACTCTTTTAATGGAACTAAAAAGAAGTTAGATGACTAGATAATTCCACTTTTTTGCAATAAAATGTCTAGAACTCTTTGCCCGGAGTTTTAAGACGTCTTTCAAAATTTTAGACGGTAACCCTGCTAGTGCCTATCCCCACTATTCCACGCTCAGCCAGTTTCATGAATTCTCTACAGGCTACCGTTACCCAGGTTATGAAACCAGGTGGAACGGGATGAAACTAGTAGGACCATCGAAGTCGAGAGTCATCTCTCGACTTCGATGGTCCTACTAGTTTTTCCTTATTTGTATGTCAGAGGGGGTTAACTCTCTTTCTCGTAACTCTCGTTGTAGTCAAAATCAAAATTCATTTATTTAAGTCTATAATCAGTACGTTTTAGGGTTCCGTACCTCTAAAGGTAAAAAAAGGAACCCTTATAAGATCACTCTCTTGTCTGTCTGTAAAATTAACCAGCGCCTGACACAAGTTTAGACGTGATTAAAAAGTTGACTACTAAAATTACATAAAATTACGTCAGTTGCTGACTAATTTGACAGGACTAAACTAATATCTATCTTCTGTCCTTTTCATAATGAAATAGAAAGAAAAAGATGCACTCAACTTAAATTTAGTTTAGTTTGTGAGCAAGGGAATCGGCACCACTGTTTCCCTGATAGGACAGGCAGAGATGTACTCACCTATGAGAGCTAGTAGTGCTAGTTCAAAACCAAAAACCCTATTTAATAGGAGCCTATTGCAATCATTTGGACACTAATCATGACTCTGGGCTGCTACTGAGAGATTTCAGATGAAAAAAAACCCAATAACACTGTACCCAGCTTGGAAATCGAACCCAGGACCTCTAGCTCAACAGTAGTGCTTGCAAATAATAATGGGGCTACAAACATTCGTTCTGTATTCATTGTGTACCTACTCGTATGAGTCGACATGAAAAAATTGTATGTATAGCAAATAATAAAATAAGGATCCTTTTGTGCTTACACAAAAATATCACGAATTTCTCCGGGGTAAAAAGGTCATTTACCGCCTACGGTTACGTTCCAAGACAGTGGTCACAGTAAACATTTAGAAACAGTATTTCAACTAGAAACAAAAATGAGTATGAGCGACACGCAAAGAAGAAGAAGGAACAAAAATGGCCGGAATAGACTCACACAGTCATTCAGATACCTATCAGTTTACTTGTGGCAAAATGGTCTTGATAGGGACATGTGACGAGGAGGGAAGAATAGCATGTAACTAAGAGAAGATGAATATAAAGTTTATGACATCTTAAAGCAGGAGTAATTCTAGTGTGGGAAAGAGACAAAGCTTTACAGGTGGTCTAGCGCCATCTCTTTCTCAAACTGGAATTACTCCTGCTTTAAAATGTCATGATAGGCCACCTGCCTAAAAAAATGATCGCTATGACTGTGAGACCAAGTGCCTTTCGGCTTCAGTATTTTAATATTCTAAAATTCGGTACATCAATATTTTAATATTCGGTATTTTAGTATTGGGTATTTTAATATTCACCGGCGCGTTGGCGGAGGGAAAATGTAGAAATAGTACAAAACAAAGTCGCTTTTCTAACTGCTTAGTTTTAAGGTCGAATCTAAACTACGTAATGTAGGTATTTTGATCTGGTTTTCACCATTTGTCAGTCAGCATCTGTCGTAATTTGATGTAATTTTAGTAGTCAACTTTTTAATCACGTCTAAACTTATGTCAGGCGCTGGTTAATTTGACAGGACTAAACTAAAATGTATCTTCTGTCCTTTTCTTAATTAAATAGAAAGAAAAAGATGCACTGAACTTAAATTTGGTTTAGTTTGTAAACAAGGGAATCGGCACCATTATTTAGACTTTGCGTTCCGCTTGCTCCGTTGCGCTTTGTGTATGTATGGAGGCGGCGGCGCGGCGTCGGATTTCGCAAAAAAAGGGGTTACTTGGTTTACTGGTTATCTTTACACTTTGGTTCCGTTCCTTTTATGAAAGCCGCCCACTGGCCAACTACAATAATATCGATGCTGTAATAGGTAGGAACCTATTGGTGTTGGGTCATTTGACATTTTTCTTACAGAAATAGAGAGATTCTATACGGATACGGCACACCAACGTCCTTCGTTTTCAAGAGCTTTTAGTGCAGACTTGAAGACTGATTGATTAGGCATCATAATTCGTATTGATACTTGAGGCATCACTATCATTATCACAACATATTATACTCGTAAAACAAAGTCCTCCGCCGCGTCTATCTGTCTGTTCGCGATAAACTCAAAAACTACTGCACCGATATTTATGCTGTTTTCACCAATGGATAGAGTGGTTCTCGAAGGAAGGTTTTAGTATATAATTTGTACATTTTTTGTAACGGGAACGGGATCAAAATTTCATGATAACTCTTGGTCGCGATAACCGACATCCACGCGGGCGCAGCCGCGGCCATCAGCTAGTTTATTAATAAAAAAATACTTCTTAGTTGGTGAGTAGCGTACCTATTGGTTTATTAGTAGCTTAGGTAGGTAAATCGAAACCGACAAAAGTGCCACAGGTGTTGCACTTCAATCTATCCATACAGCTAAATCAATAATCTTGAAGACAGAGACAATCATGAAGTGCCAGTGCCACACACGCAAAAGTCGCTAAAAGACCGTATAGGTACCACGATCCGCTACTGATCAAGCTTTCTTCTTGTGACACGTACTTAAATGACGCATCAGCAACCCCGCAATTCATATCAGCCAAAAGATTTACAGTGCTTGTAGTTGCTGGGAAAAGGCCTCCTCCAGGCATCAATTGTGCTTCCCGCACCCAGCGGATTCCTGTGGTCTTCACTAGGTTATCTGTCCGTTTAGGAGGAAGAGCCCCTCTCGATCTAAATTCGAAATTTCTAAAGAATCCGCTTACGAAAACTACTTGAACTAGGAACGCCCTGACTGCTAGGCCACTCGCTTCACACGTCTTGTGACAGCTGCGAAGGAAACAAATGTAAGAAATTGCTTAGTTCATGCTACGAGTCACTGCGAAGGAAACAAGACGGACGCGGCCGCGTCGCAAGTCCCATCGCTAGAGAAAGGGGGGTTCGTTACGAAATAAGGGGGATGTCAACGTCAAATTGTTGCCATGGACGTGCGATTGACTATCTACCTACCGTTGTTAGTGGGAGGTTGGGAGGCTTTTATCGACCTTATGGTGCGGCCACCCGTGGCGCCACGTCCAGGGGGGCGCTCACCACATGCCAGCTCAGTGCACGTATTTCCTATAATTTAAAACATAACATCACGCCTGTAATCCCCGAAGGATTGGTCTGAGGTGTATTGAGTGTACCCTATAGTAAACATGTAAATATGTAGGTACTTACTTTTAGTCTTCCCTTTTGTAGAATTATTTTTGTAGTCTGTATATAATGTAAATATTGATTAACTTATGAAAATTAAAATAAATGCTTTGAGTTTTGAATAGTAAACCCACACTTCGGCATAACCTAGATTTTTATGTTAATATAGCTTTCTAGGTATCTACAATGGGTTCCCTCTATCTGGCAGAATATTGATGCTCCGAATTTTATTCGGCATAACATAATTATTTACACGAATAGGCATAACATAATTTTCTTTAAACGAATATTTGTAAGACAGAAAAATTATTTAGTATAATTATATTTTGGCCGAATGTTTATATGTCCGAATTTAACATGGCATACTTTTGAGATGGCAGAATTTTACTTGGTATAATTAATTACCTTTGGCAAAGTTAACATTTCTCATAATTTCGTTAAGCATAATGTTTATTTAGCACGAAGATTGTTTAGTATAATTTCACTTGGCATACTATGAAGATGGCAGAATTTATTTGAAATAATTTTATTAGGCATATTGACATTTTTATAAATACCTAAGCATTCTTAACCTTAAATTAAAATATTGTGATTAAAAGTTAATATGTTGTGCTACAAAAGTTAGTGACAAACGAATCGCTGCAAAACCGACTCCACGTAGTCTTGTCTGCCCTACCCCGAGAGTGTAATTTAAACCCGCGTAGGCGCGGAGGGGTGAGGCGACCAGCAAGCCGAAGCTGCGGTGGTGAGCTATAAAACCATCTGCGACGATAACTCGCGTGGGACCGTCGGAGCCGTGACAGAAATTATGCATGCTGCATGGTTGCTTGCATGCTGCATGATTGCTTGCATGCTTGCATGCTGCACGTTTGCTTGCATGCTGCATGATTGCTTGCATGCTGCACGCATGCTTGCATGCTGCACGCATGCTTGCATGCTGCACGTTTGCTTGCATGCGGCATGATTGCTTGCATGCTGCACGCTTACTTGCATGCTTGCTTGCTTGCTTGGTGCATACATGGTGTATGCTCGTTGGCATGTTTGTATGCTTCTTACAGGGAAATAAAAACCGCATATGTTCACTAACAAGTGTTTTAATGAATTGAAATAAAAATACATGAAGAAAGATAAAATAAAAAAAATTAAATCAAATTTAATTAAAATCAGAATTTAAATTTACAATCAAAATTCAAATTTAAATAACATAAAATTAAAATCAAAATATGATAGTTCTGCCTATCGATATTGTATGCCAAAAGACGATACTGACTGCAAACTTTCTGAGAAATGATTGTTCTGCCTTTTAATGACTATCGATATGAAATTTATGCCAAAAGATGATTCTGACTGTGAACTTTTTGCGATATGATGGTTCTACTTTTTAATTCTTATGCATATGAAATTTATGCCTAAAGATGATTCTGACTTACTGGACGATAAATAAGTGTCAGCCAAACGATTTTCTGCGAAATGAAGTTTATACTATCCGTTACTATGCAAAGTAAAAATATGACAAAAAAAGTTCTGCAATAAAGGGTAAACCCATCTACAATATGTACTTATAAGTACATATTGTAGATGGGTCTACCCTTTATTGCAGAACTTTAAGACCGTACCTAGTACCCACCTACCAACCTTACCCAGGCTTTAAGACCGTACCTAGTACATACCTACCTACCTTTTTTTTTTTTCGTGACAGCATTTAAGATTCTTTCTTAAATGCCCAAATATAAACAAAACAAAATTAATATTCATGAATGTAAATCCTTAGATTTCCCTCATTCTTTAACGATCATGACGGTATAACTTTAGATAGTTATGAACCCATTCAAATTAAACTGGACATCCCTTTGTTTCGCTGCCTTTTATAACATCACATCACGCTTGGATGGCGTTTCATAATTGTTTATAAGTATAATAAACCACCGCATCACTGTTATTCCAGCAAATCACTTGTTTCCGTTGATAGAATTGCCACTGAATCACTGACGTCATGAGGGATGCGGGTGACGTCACTAGTTACTGGTCAAAGATTTTAAATAAACAGATAGGAAATTGAAATCTAGCACCTACGCGATTACAAAGGCGAATACAAAGGAGCATTGTTTAAGTAACAATACAAGATTCTATTTTGTACAGAAGTAAGTGATTGGTGCCGAAGCCCTTGTTCACAAACTAAACTAAATTTAAGTTGAGTGCATCTTTTTCTTTCTATTTTATTATGAAAAGGACAGAAGATAAATATTAGTTTAGTCCTGTCATATTAGTCAGCACCGGACGTAATTTGATGTGATTTAACTATACAACTTTTTAATCACGTCTAAACTTGTGCCAGGCGCTGGTTAATTTGACAGGACTAAACTAAAATTTATCTTCTGTCCTTTTCTTAATGAAATAGAAAGAAAAAGATGCACTGAAATTAAATTTGGTTTAGTTTGTAAACAAGGGAATCGGCACCATTGTCGTAATTATATCGTTACAGGGTGGCCTCCGTAATGCCGGTTCTCCTCACTCACTGGTGTTATGCTCGAATAGGAACTGTTTACATTACAGCCGAATGCTCCCGTTGAGAGAGCGCCTTACAATAAAAATTAAAAAGACCAGTTATAGCAATCTAGGTACATATTTTTGTCTTATTGTAGGTCGTCGCGTCTTCTTGAGGTTTTTTAATAATAAAAACTTACCCCACAACGGACCAGTTAGATTGACCGCTGATATTCCAAGGTCACATTTTTTTCAGAAGTTTTATTTAGATTACGTACCTACTTACCAACAAAATACCAATACTGACTGTAGGTACAAAACAGCTAGTATGATGATAAATTAAATCTTTTCTACAGTAAGCAGCAGTCAGTAGCTTCACTAGCTAGTCTATGTCGTTTGGGGATGCTCCAACAATAATTTTCCCATAAATCATGGTCTCTATATTACTTACATTTTTTATGTTTTACGTTATACTATATCTTTTTAAGAAATTAAAATATTATAAGGTATATTATGAATTTGATTTCGTATGCAAATTATTTCACGCAATAAAAAACAGATTCAGCCTCTTTTTTTTTTAAATAAATGGAGGAAGTTTTATTTTTGACGTTGTAACCCCATAGTAAACTGTCAAAATCAGTTGTGTGTAGACGAGAGGTGAAAGGTTGTCGAAACTCGAAACAAGTTTCACAAACCGAGTTTTATCAGTGTTATTGTGTGAAGTGGCTGAGAGCACGTAGCAGTAGTAAAGTGAATAAGAACTTATGCTTCAAAAGTAGTCTAAAGTCTACCTGTGCATTTATTAACGTGATTAATCATGACCAAATCAATGCTTTATTTGGTTGTCGCTATACTTTGTTTTGCATCTGTAAACACTAAAAAAGGAATAAAATTTTATGAGGAGAAGGTCAGTACTAATAATAAAGTGTAATTTTATAACTGATTTAAATATCTAAAAAGTTTTTTTTTCCATGTCAACAAGTTTGGTCCAACTTTTTGAATCATAAAGTTATTTCGTCATTCAATAATTCTTAGGCCGTGAAGTCTCATTTGATAGTTGCATGATGTTCTATATTGTTATCTAAATATATTAATTTAAAAAAAAATGTGATTTGATTTCAGGACATTTTTTAAAATTATTTGAGTTTTTTTTTAGTTTTTTTATTAACCAATACATTGATTTTCTTTTTTATTAAACATTATAAGACTTCTTGTAAGCGACTTTTAAAACTAATTTTAAAACAGTATGGGGTAGATACTGGAGTTCTGGTATGTAATTAGTTTCAATTTAAATTATAGTAAAATGCAATGTTCAATTTTAAATTTATTTATTATTTATTTATTTTTCATTTTAAATTTTTCTTACTGTGAACAATTTTTGTGTAGTTTTGCTCCAGTGTTACAAAAAATTAAATATGTCAAATTGCCCAGCACTCCACAACAATAGGAATAGAAGTCAGAAACATACACTAACACACCTCAACACAGTTTGGACAGTTTTCTATATAACCTGGCTATTTAAATTGACAACAAAATAATAATTATGAATCAATGATAGTATATAAGGAAAATGTACAGTGAGTTAATGCAATTAGCACCTTTGCATAAATGGTTGAGAGTTTTTAAAATACAAATCAATAGAATTTTATAATTCTTTTATATTTTATTTATTTGTGCCAAGTAGTAAAAATATATATGTATCAAAATAAAAATATACATAGATACCTATGTATAATTGTTAAAACCATGGAAATCTTACAAGGAGAGGGAGGATTGTAATTTGTAGGCGATCACTTGACAGGTTAAACCTTGATTCACTTACTCACAGACAATGCACAGTTTCAACTGCTCGATGTAATTTTGCAGCAAAGTTCCAAACAAGTCTGTAGGGATTAAGGAATAAACATCTGTAACATTTTTCAAATTAGGAACTTGTAAATTGGCGCAGGCTACCCTGGCACTTCTACGTTAAGCTAACTTTTAGTTATATACAGTCAAAGTTTAGTTGTAGGTATGAACTTGTTGGAAGTTCGACCCCCAAAATTCCTGAGAAGTTGCCAAAGGGAATCCTGGACGGGCATAGGCTTGTGTATTGGTAAAATTTTTACTATAGCAATCATAATTGTATAGGTATCTTATGGCTTTGAGTGCCTGTACTTATAATCTTGTTAGGATTAGATAATATGAAGAGCCACTTAATAAACCTTTAAATGGTATTTGAAATCAAACAAAAATACTTAAGTTACAGCTCTTGTATTATGTGAGTAGGCCTTAAGGTCCATCTACTCGAAAGTACTCAAAGTCAAAACCACCTATTTCCAATTTCAATTAGGCTGTTAAAAGACACTTGAATGTCAAACACGGAAATACAATTGAATCTATAAATTTTATATAAAGCAACATTTTACTGTCTCTTTGTAGACAATAATGCAAAACATATATGTAAGTGTTATTATCCTTTGTTATTACTTATTCAATACAAATAAGCTATGCAAATAAGTGAAGAATTATGAGTGTTTATTATTCCTCATTTATTTATGTACTTGCTGCAGCTGGCGGCCTGGCGACCTTCGTTCGCGTAAAATTATTAAAAATATTAATTTATTACTTCCCTTTTTTGATCGAATTTTGATACCAGTTTCAAAGGTTTTTAACCCCTGACGCAAAAAGCACTGGCTGATATCTGATACTATAAGGAATAAAAAGCTCAGCCTACTTTTATTTTAGAAAAAGGATGAGGGTTCCGTGCAAAAAAAAACGCCGTGAAAATGTTACCAAAATCCGTTTCAACACGAAAAAATCCTGATGAAAAATAAAGGAAAAAATCCGTTTGGTGGAAATCATCCTTTAGGCTGGCCAGGATCCATGCTAAAATATTAAAACCTCTTTAAACTTACTCCATACAAATTGCAACTTATTGAAAATAAATAAGTGACAAATCCGCAATTTTTAGATATACATAAGCGACGAATTCAATGCACATGTTTTTTTAGTACACATAAGAGCTTGTTCAAAGCCTGGGCATAAACACACCTATGCCTTGGTAACTTAATTACCCTCCTTTGATTCGCGTAGTCGGGTAAATAAGCAGCACTTGCACGGTCGGGGCGTAAAAAAATCTTTGTCAAAACTGACAATTTTGGTGTAAGTATTCTCTTTGACTGATAAACTGACATTAATCCAATTCGTGAGTGCGTTTATTCTAAAATGAGTATTCTTTAAAAGTCTGAACATTCGAAGAAATGGGAACAAGAACAGGATTCCGCACAGCATTACGGCATTTGCGATACCGTACTCGACAGCTGTGTCAATTTCTACTCATTCGCCGCCGTCTACACCGAGGATCGTCTCCACAAACCTCTGCAATACAACAAGCAATATTTAAATTTTTGCAAAATTTAGTCAGAATCCCATGCTTTACTTACCCCGTACTTTTTTTGCAGAATTTACACGAAGCTCAAGAGCTATCAGACCAAGATGTGAAGGATATAGCAGCATTGAGCGACATGACTCATTTCAGGGCTGTTCTGGACGAGATTCTGGTTCCAAGAGTTGTGGGTACTCCTAACCATGAAAAAGTCAGCAACTACATATCGCAACAGATGAGGGACCTGGGCTGGGATGTTACTGAGAATGTATTCTCAGACTATACACCAGTTTTTGGCTCATTAAACTTTAAGAATATTATTGCCAAACTGAACCCTAATGCTGAGAGGTTCTTGGTGCTAGCGTGCCACTATGATAGCAAATATATGAGGGAACATGTGTTTGTGGGTAAGTACAAGTTGTTATTAGTCGTATTTTACGTGGTTTTTGTCCAGTGAATGTTATGTAAGGCGCTTACAGCCGTTTAGAATGGTATCGAATGAAATTCTCCTAATATTTTGAGCCAAGGCTTACGCCGAACGATTAAAAACCAGAAATTGCCTAGTCGAATGTAAGCCCTGACAAAAATATCGCGGTTCTAAGACTTAGAACTAACTAGCGACCGGCTTTGCACGGGTAATTTATTATCGCGCGCGTTAATTTTTGCGATAATTCCTACGATATTTAGGTATTTCAATTATACGGTGTAAAATATTATAATAACGTGCATGGAATGCTTAAGGTAACTAACGTAAGTATTTGTTGTTAGTTGATAAGGATTCATACTGTATTCATCTAAATAGCTTTCCGATTACCGCATTGTACTTGACCATTTTTTAGAAGATAGAATGGGTATCGTAAGCTATACTTATAATATGCCCTCGCAGACTTTTTTGTAGATCTATAAAAGAGCAATATCCCACCATGCATTGTTTTTTTTTTCAAAACGATGTTACGCAGCGTTTTTGATGAAAACTCCCAGGCGGTTTTTTGACTTTCCAATTCCAATACTTCCAACAATACAACATAATATTACAACTCATTTCTACAAAATCTTGACAAATTATATACCTACCTAAACCGTCCTTGTAAATCACTCTATCTATTGATGAAAACCGCATGAAAATCCGTTCAGTAGTTTTTGAATTATAGTTATCACGAGCAGACAGACAGACGCGGCGGAGGAGTTTGTTTTATAGGTTACTCGTAATATGTAGTGACAATGTAACAAACATACAGACTTACTTTGTGATTTAGATATACAGGGTGGAACGTTACAGTATATCATTCCGAAAAGAACTGCTGTTTACTACAAAAGTGCAATACCTAAAGTGCGTTTTTTAATCCTAGAGACTAAATTGACACATGCTAATGTCAAACTGTATAGGTCACATCTAAACAGTTTGACATTAGCATGTGTCAATTTAGTCTCTAGGATTAAAAAAACGCACTTTAGAGCTATTTATACTACACGGTCTCCTAAATGTATAGAACAGTTGATTCCTTTTTTTAAATTAGGTACCGATGCAAAATTTGTGGGTTCGAAATGATGAACTACGTGGTACTTAAGCGTTAGTATAGAATCGATAACGCAAGTTCAGTTCGTAATAAGTACCTATAATAATTATGATGACATTGTGACGGTTTGTAATTGACCTACGGCCTCCCGGCGCCGGACCCTTGGGACTTCGCGGGCGACAGTCGCGGTGGAAATACTCTCGCCGATTTATTATTAACTTCACTCGCGACGTGTGCTTGCATTATTATTGTTACCGATATTAAAAAAAAAACAATTGCGTCGTAGGGCAACCTTTTTGTTAGGTTCTCCACCAGGAATTTCTGTCTAGGGCAATAGGCTTGCGCCTACATGGGACTTAAACAAGTGCAAGCAAGTTAACATGATTTAGTAGCACGATGGCCTGCTTTCGCACTGTGACTATTTTTTTGTATTTTCAAGTAATCTGTGCACAATGCCAATATTTTTAAACCACCATAGGTAACCTTAGTTCGAAAAATGCCTAATATTGCATTGTGACAAATACTTGCCGTTAGTCGTTACCAAGATGGGGTTTAGGGAGTCACCATATCTATTGACACAGAATCGGCGTGAGGTGGCTAGAAAGCACTGAATGTCCAAACAATGTCATCGTCGGACTATTAGCTTTAGGCACCAGAAGCTATAGGTACCAGAAGCTCTTTTTTATCAGCTCAAGCCAATTCCACCTCGATAAGTGCGGTGACGCCCTAAACCCCATCATGGTAACAGGGCATGTAAACATTACTCCCTGTTCTAGGTGCAACGGACTCGGCTGTGCCGTGTGCGATGATGATAAACCTGGCCAAAGTGATGTCGGCGCAACTTGAGCCGCTAAAGAACAACCGGCTTAGCATCATGTTCATATTCTTCGATGGAGAAGAGGCCTTCAGACAGTGGGGCCCTGACGACTCCATATATGGAGCTAGGCATTTGGCTAAGCAATGGCATGGCACTCAGTATAAGGATGGCGCCAATGAACTGCAGAGAATGGTATGCTTTTTTCTTTTTTTTTTTAATTTATCTATCTCTAGTTTTTTTTCTATGGCTTTAGCTGCGGGGAACTTTTATCGGTAGGAAAATATTCTTACGTCGTCGTGATCTACCTGTATGCCTGTTTCACCGAATACCTTTCAACCGTTCTCGCGTGGAAAGGTAACAGACAGACAGATTTTCTGCATTCATAATGGATTATTATAGTATGGCTTTAACTATTTCGGGCAATACTGGTCTAACTGATGCAAATGCAAGATTCCATTGCATGTTTTTGTCTCTATACGCCTGTTTTGTCAAACTTATACTTGACTGATTGTCGCTGTGAATAAAATAGTACGTAATGAAACTAATAAGAGTCTTAGTGTGAAAATCTACTTTATAAAACGAGGGCACAAACAGAACAGGTCAGGGAACTACGACAGTTGGTACTAAAACTGCATTTGGCTGTGTTTAAATAAACATTATCACGATTGTAACCGTCAGAGATGTACCCTATTAGCCAATTATTTCCGGCCATAAATCCGGATTCCGGGTTTTGAAAAATTCGATAACAGTTTGTGCGATCTGGGAATGGAATCCAGGACCACAATCATGTTCAGCGGTATTGTGGTCGCTAGTTCATTCTTCGTTACGCTAATAGCTGTTCTATCAATTTAATAAATTACTATACCTAACTTTAGTGTCGAAATACAGGCGCCTTTTATCAAGAATTGTGGCATTATACTCTTTGTACTCATTATAGACTTGTTGTTCATGATCTATCAGTTTTATATGTTTCGGAATAACATAATGCACTGATAGCCTTTTGTCCTCCGCCGTACGCACTGAGCCGGTGCGGTCGAGTGCCCAGATTCTAAAAGGTGTAAAAAGAGTCTTAACGACAAAAGACACTTGTTCTCCCCGTCTCTGCGATAATTTTTTTGTTCTAGACCATGCCTGGGAACCTACTAGTTACGGATATATTGGGGGTCAAAGTTCCAACTTTTTAACAAGTTTTTTTTTAAAATAAGTACATGTTTTTAATATATTTTTTTTTTACTTAATACACCTTCACAACCCCCGTACTATTCAATCCGTCCATCAGCACAATGTTTTGAATGCGTTACATTGTTTTGAGTCCTACCGTAAAAAGTGATTTTTCACCCCAAAAAAAAAGCCGTTTCCCAGTTACTTAGTTTGATGTACATAATGCTTGGTTGACGGCTTCGTGAAGAGTCAGTACAATCGAGTTCACTGACGGTCGACCTGTTTGCAACCTTGTTACTGAGGAAATAAGGGTGAAAAGTGGCAGACGGTCAGCGTACTTACTCGGTAGGTAGTACGTAACATCAAGCCAATTTATCCACGAAGGGGATTTAGGCACATTTCTGTTTTCTATTCAAAAAAGAAACTTTGACCCTCACTAGGAATTTCTCCTGTACCGTGGGCGTACCAACATTGAAACTCACATACACAAACAGCCAGACCCGGAAAAACTAATCAATGTCTTTCGGAGCCAGTTACATTGCAGACAGTTTCAAATGTCTTATTTCAATGTGGGAAATCGTTTTTTAATTCTGCTAAGTGTGCCCACGGATATCGGACTTTGACAGATATTTTAGTACAGGATCTGAGCCACTCAGGTCGATTTTCAGGACCGGGAATGACAGCCGGGACCAACGGCTAAGCGAAAGCACGCTTAGCCGTTGGTCCCGGCTGTCATTTGTAGATCGGGCTTGGTTTACCTAACTCGACATTGCTTGACGTTAGTGAAAACTGGCGTACCCAATTTTGAAATGTCAAGCAAGAAAGGGTTCATAACATGACTGAAAATCTCCTCTCAAAGTGTCATTTCTTCAAAATCAACATTCGTACTTTAATAGCCAATCATCAATATCACTTGAAGTCTCAATTCGTCACGTTCTCTGTGAAATTCATCGCACGTTCCGTTACGGTAGAAGGCTATCTCCAATTAACTTGCATTCAAAAAGTTGGAAACACGTGTGGTGTCCAACTATCCAACTTTTTTAATTCATGTTAATAATTGAGTAGCTCGCGACGAATTTCACCTTGTTGTATACTGACTGTAGATTTGTTGAGAACTAGATACCGCAACCATACTTTTTAGGCTTCTGCACCCGAAAGGTAACCAACGGGACCCTTATTACTAAGCCGCCGCTGTCATCATTGAAACATCATTTATCAGTAATTTGATGTGTCTCATGATCCGTTGTCCATCATATGTATGTTAGTCTGTAATTTATGGTATGGGCCAAAGTAGCCTGAAATAAATGGATGTTGTTGTTGTAATATGTAGACAGTTGAAATTTTCACAGAATATGTATTTCTGTTGCCGTTATATTAAAAAAATATACAGAAAAAATAAATAAAGGGGTCTCCCCTACTACGATGGTACGGAATCCTTCATGCGTGAGTCAGTCAGTGGGTAGGCAGAAACCACAGAACGCCACCTGCTACTATCCTTACATACTCCTTTTGCCTCGTCCACGTTCAACCTGACCTTTCTGAAGTACCTCACCAATAAGGTCCAGCGTATGTCCTTCTAAGGCGTCCCCTCCCTCTCACGTTAGTCGCCTTTTACTCATCCTCTTCACATGACCAAACCATCTAAGCATACGCTTTTCAATTTTTGTCACTATAAGTCTTTTTACGGAATCTTTGAATCTTTTCTTTTTTTCATCTTTTTTCTCACATATTTCATGTCATATAATGATCCACGTGCAAGCATGCAAGCATTATTCTCATCTTATTGTATGTGAAAACATGTTATTTCTTATTTAAAATAAATGTTATTTACGCCGTAGAATCTGAATCAGAATAAATATAAAATATAGAGTAATATAAAATACATTAGGAATGTTTACAAAAAGTAACCACGCTTCATAGTATAAAAGGATCTTCGGAGGTTACGAATATTTGAATGATATAATAGCCTTAAATGATAATATATTATCAAAGCTATCTGTAATCTCAAAATTTTCCAACCGGTTCTTTCTTAATGTACGCACGCGTGAATCGTATTGTTGCTTACCAATATTAATAGAACTTTACGATTCAGATGCTCCGAAGTCGAACCAGCATCTGTTTCCAAATTATTATTAATCACTCGATTACAAAACTTATTTATAACTCGACGCATCTTACGGCGACCAATAATTATGTTGAATATATGTCATTGCTGTGAACGCAAAAGAACACCTTCCAAGCCGTGCCTGCTTCTAAGGAGCGCGCCGCCCGCGATTACGTGACCTTCCTGCCTAGGCCATAATATATAATAGACAGAGAGTCTGTTTTTTTTTCAAAACGTATTCCAATTCAATACCCTGTGGGGTTTTTTCTATATCGGTCTTAGTTCTCGAGATATAAGCAATATAATGCCAAAAGACCCCGAAAAAGTGCAGATTTGTTTGACATTTGCGCAATTTAAATAAAACGCTTTGATTAAAAAAAATGTGTTGTTCAGCGTCTTGTAGTCCTTGACTAGACGCATCTTTTGAGACCTCAACCACTTTCGTAGCCCTAGAACTCACGACACTAGAGCCATGTCGCATTTTCAGCAAAAATAGGGGCTATACAAAAGCGATCGAAAGAACAAAAAACAACGTTCGAAAAAATAGTCGTTAAAAAGTAATTTGAAAATAGTCAAAATGCAGAGATCCTCATTTTGATTCCGATAGTTTAAAAGTAAATAGTAATAGTAGGTAGTGGTGGCAGTGGTAGTAGGTATAATGGTAATAGCGCATGGACCCTATCCCTATGTTATAAAATCAATAAATCGCTATGACCTTAATGAAGATAGTTTACAGAGGCAGATGACAACACAATAAGGTTGCGTTCGGAAACAAGTTTTTTTGTCTTCAAACTTTATGTGACGTCGCAGACTAGAGCCGAGACTATAGTAGGCTTGTAGTTTAATACATACTCGCACGCTTTATGCGAAGGCTTTTTTTTATTATTATAAGCCTATGTTGTCCCACTGCAGGGCAAAGGCCTCCCTTCCCTCTTTCCACATTTCGCGATCCAGTGCGATTGCAGGCCAATCCTTTGCGAAAGAGTCCAGCTCATCTCGCCATCTCCTTTTAGGCCTGCCGCGTTGTCGTTTCCTGCCATTTGGTATCCACTGAGTGGTAATTTTTGCCCATTGCTCCTCCGACATGCGGCAGACGTGACCAGCCCAGTTCCACTTCAACCTAGCAGCTGTAAGGCCAGCATCAACTATTTGGGTTTTGGAGCGAAGTATGGAGTTTTTGATGCGGTCCGTAAGTTTGACACCCAGTATACTTCGCTTCATAGCTTGTTGGCAGACCCCAAGTGCGGAGTTCTGACGCTTTGTAAGCGACCACGTTTGCGCTCCATAGGTGAAGGTGGGCTTTCGCTTAAGTGCAAGAGGGAGGGATCCCTTCATTAAATGTTTCATCGACCAGTAGCTCTTCCAGGCATTCTCGGTGCGTCGAGCAACTTACTTTATTATATTTTATGTGTGACACACTCACTCAGCCCTACCTTGTACGGTAAAATGAGAAATAGGTCGGAGTTAAAAATAAAGCACCTTTTCACGTCTCTGCTCTTGATATTTAACGCGCGTTCTTTCCCAGAGCTAATGAACGAGGAAAATGATCTGTTAAATAGGGACTTTCCGATAATTAGGTACACGTTTTTTTCTTCTAGAGGGTCGTTCTCGGTTGACGGCGGCAGTCGTTATATAAGTTTGCGCTTAATGCTGTCTTGTGTTTATTTAGTTCACCAAAGTTTTTTCCTTGGTATGCTTTTCGTAAAATCGCAATTACAATACCTATACTGTTCAAGCGACTTTATGACTTTGTCACTAAGTCACTAGCATATACGGTGGAAGAGGGAGGACCACCTACTTGAAATAAGGGAGCTCGAGGGGATGCCCATACCTACCAGCATTGGAACTTGATTTAAGTAATCAGTACCGGGGCGACCGACTGAATAAATTTTCGCAGATATGAGACCTAGCTAGATCGATTTTTCGCCCCCGTAAATCCTTACATTGCAAATTTCATCGAAACCGTTAGAGCCGTTTTCGAGAACGTGATTACAAAACAGTTTTCAAATACTTGTTGCTCGTTTAATAGTATAGTACCTGGATGACCGAGATTTTCTCGTTTTTTTTTTGACGTTTTCTTAAAATGAAACCTAGCTAGATCGATTTATCGCCCCCGAAACCCCCTGCATACTAAATTTCATGAAAATCGTTGGAGCCGTTTCCGAGATTCAGATTATATATATACGTATATACAAGAATTGCTCGTTTAAAGGTATTAGATGATATAGGATTTTGTTTAACATAATTTAACCTTTTTCTACAGGATGTACTAGTCCTCCTCGACCTACTCGGTGCTCCCGACCCAGTGTTCTTCAGCTATTTCCAGTCCACTGAGAAGTGGTACGTCCGCCTGGCCGTGGCGGAGCAGCGGCTGGCAGAGCTCGACCAGTTCCAAGCCTACTCCAGGGGGAAGGTGGAGCAGACGTACTTCAGGCTCAGGAGTTCTGGCGCAGTCATTGAAGACGACCACATTCCGTTTATGAGGAGAAGTAAGTTTCTTTTCACACCATCATCTGCCTAGCCTTTCCCAATTATATTGGGGAAAGGCTTCTAGTCTCAGCTGCAGCTGAATACTAGTATTTCATCTGAAGCTTCGGAGTCGATTTTACCTTGTAAACCCCAAATTTAATTAGAGCGTGATTTTTCAGTAGTCGGGTTCTAAGTTGTAGTATACCACACAAATTGTTGTTCAGACCTTTGGTTTAAAATCCGGTTATCATCATCTACATCATTTCAGCCAATGACATAGGCCTCCCCCAAGTGTCGCCACATTGACCGGTCAAATCCGGTTATATCTGGTAAAAAAAACAACTTGTCTCACAGAATTCATAATGTTGTCTTTGATATTCCGTTCGGAGTCTGGCATGCATAGCTGTGTTATCACAGCAAACTAAATGTGTTGACGTGTAATGATGCATTGATTATGACTAACGTGATAATTTCGACGGTCGAATTTCGACTTTTGACAATACGTGTTACTATTTTATCTTTATCAACAACGCTGAACATAATAATTCCATCAAATTCACAAAAGTGATGTGGCATTTGAGCGTGATGTCGAAATAAAATATCTAGGTATCTTTCTGATAAACAACCAATACCGATAAAATTCAGTGTCCAAATTAAATCATAATACCCGTGGGGTTTTCCTGAACCGTGGTGCTACGTAACTATTCATTTCGGAGAACTCATCTGTTATGTTCCTGTTCACTAAACGTTACTAATTAAAGGTAAAGCTCGTCTATCTTGAATAATCAAGCATTAAAGTCTAGTGGTCGCAAGCGCTACTGCTGAGCATGAGGTCTTGGGTTCGATTCCCGGGTCGGGAAAATTGTTATTGGGTTTTTCCATCAGGATTTTTTCAGTAACAGCCTAATCTGCATTTGTAGCCCGGTTGATGGCAATAGGCCCGCCTCCTAATTATTGGGTCCACCATCATTGCCGTAAATATGGTGTACTATAATTATGTCGGCCATCTCTGCTTACAGGCGTAAAGGTACAACTTTATGTACAGACACCAGCACATCAAGCTACTATAATCTGTCAAATTCCTTAGATTTTATTCCAATAGATTTTCAACTTTATCTCTAAAGCATTAGATTCAAGGTTGATTGGGAAAATTTGTCAATTTCGGGTAGCTTGACCTGCTGGCGTCTGTACTTTTTAGAAAATAGCTAGTTACACTACAGCTAAGAAAAACAATTAGTTTTTCGCTTTAATTTACGAAACAGCTCATTTGTATGGGTACCGTGTAGTTTGTGGCCGTGTAGGAAGTTTTTATGTAGTTCGAATGGCTATACACATACATTCACGGTCAAAATTACATAAATAGATACTGCAGGCTTCCTTATTCAAATAAGATTAGATTATAACATTCCGCTTTGTTATTTATAATACTGGTAGATGCAATTAATAGACTCCGGACACAGGTTAGTCGAAGCAAGGAAAACCTGTTCAGGTGGAGATTCATAGATGACTGCCCTGGAGTGTAAGGCTGCGTTACCACCAGAAATGAGCGAGGATGCGTAGCAAGGGCCAATAATATCGCTTTTTTTACACAGCTTGAGCTATTCTAGCTTTGTGATTGGTTAGTTTCACACACATCCCTCGCTCGCTCATCTCTGGTGGAAACGCAGCCCTAATGTGGTGTGGACCCATAAGCGATGGGACACTTGATATCGTGTCCTGTTGCTTGTTTGCACATCACAGGATAGTGTCCAAACTCTACGCCAAATTTTGGGTTGACTCAATTTAATTTTTTATCGACACACTACAAAGAAAATGACCATTGATGAAATACTAGCGGCCCACTTCGCCCGGTTTTTACAACTTGACAAAACATCAAGATGGGTAAGTTTGATATTAGAAGGGCCCAAAATCTAGATGACGTGATTAATGCCCTAATTCAAGTTCATAATTGGTTCACAGCAAACAATTTAGTATTAAATGAAAAAAAAGACGAAATGCATAAGATTTGCTTTACCGAATGTTAAACATAGCGATTGTGATATAGTTTTGAATAAAGAGAAACTTGAATTCGTACATAAAACGGTTTTCCTGGGGATTACGCTTGATTCAAGGCTACAATGGGGGTCTCATTTAAGTACTCTTGCAGGGCGGATAAGTACAGCAGCATACGCTATTAGAAAAATCCGTCAATTTACTGATGTCGATACCGCTAGACTGGTCTATTTTAGTTACTTTCATAGCATAATGTCTTATGGCATTTTGTTATGGGGACGGGCTGCAGACATTGAGTCTATATTTATTCTGCAAAAAAGAGCCATCAGAGCCATATATAATCTTCGTAGGCACGATTCTCTAAGGGAACTGTTTAAGGAAATTAACATCATGACGGTACATTGTCAATACATCTATGAAAACATAATGTACGTAAGAAAAAATCTACATCTTTTTAATAAAAGAGGTGACAGACATAATTACAGTACTAGAAATAGGGACCAATTAGTTCAGCCAGGCTTCAGACTCGCTAAAGTAGACTCATCTTTCATGGGGTACTGTTTGAGATGCTACAATAAAATTCCACAAAGTATTCTTGAACTGAATGAGACGAAATTTAAAACATGCATTAAACGCACACTATGTAAGCAAGCATATTACAAGTTGGACGATTATATCGCTGATAAAAATGCTTGGCTCAATGCCGGTCCTGCTCTACAAGGACAGGGGCGCATAAATGGATAGCATTAAACTATATTGTTGGAGCTGCTGAAGATTGTACAACTATCTTTGCATTGTATAAATTCAATCTCTTTAGTATTATATAGCCGCATAGCCCATATTGTGTGAGTGCTTTGTACTAGATAGCTGTCGTTCACTGGTAACTCTCTGGTACTCTCTCTGGTGGTTCTCTTTTCTTGACTTGAATGTGCCCTGGCGGTTAGGAGTATGTCATGCTCACTCAAAGGTCTCGCTGATGGTGGCGCGTGTCGGATCATTTAGTTCCCTTCAAAATGGTTGAGTTGAATGGTGCTGATACATGCGTCATGTTCGTGAACGGGCGCTGTCAGTTATGACTGGTCATCTCTTGGTTGCCACGGCTTATTTGAATTAATTATTTTATTTTTGAATTGTTTATTTTTTTTGTTTTTACTATGGACACTTTTAACGTGCACACTGCACACTGCACATCTTGCTACATCGTTCTCACATAATGTACCATCTCAACATGAATGATGTAACCAAGGTTTTTGTAAAAATATACTGATTTAAAAGAGTGTCCATGGAGTTTCTTGCCCGTCCTTCTCCATAGAGATCTACGCTAGGGAATGGGCAACTACAGTACTTTCACAGTTTTTATGCCTTGTGACTGGGACTGTAGCTTCATTACATTTTTATCTTGTCGACAATTCAAAAGTGCCTGTAACTGGCCTACTTGAAATAAATGCTTTGATTTTGATTTTGATTACTGCAATTAGAGACAAACCTATTGGAATTAACTCTCATTGCTTAAATGATGGCGAAAACCCGTTTAAATCCGTTTCTGCGGAATTTAGAATATAAATATAGATTGACGACCAATAATAACGTCAACTTATATAAATATAATTCTACATCATATCAATAATAATATGTAATCGTATACGTAGAACGAAATCTATTAAAAAAATGCCGTAAAATAGCGTATTGTAAAGTCATCTACTTAATTCGATTCGATTTGCATGACTCGTGCCTTGTAAAGCGCTGAACCGACGACGGGCTATTTTTATTTTATTTTATAACAACGAAACAACTAATGGACCAATGGATGAAAATACAACGTTGCAATCAATGAACAGGATTCATTTAATTTTCAGCGATTGTATTTTCAATACTTACTATTCACAAATATTTGCAAGCGGCGGCGCGGCGCCCGCTCCTGACTTTGGCAACGTCATTCGACAGCCAATAGATTATTGTTGCACTGTATTCTTTATCCTACAACTAAAAGGTTTGGGCCAACCTTTCTCTTTTATAATAGAAATTATTTTGCATATTTTGGTTCAACTCATAAGTATGAGTCATTAAACGTTCATGACCCTGTCTGAGTTCGTTTTTTTTAAACTCTAATCGGATAAGTTGAAGAGTTATCGTGTTTAACGAGCTTTATCAAGTTCTTATTGGATAAGATGTAAACGCTAACAATAATTTATGTCGTAGCCAATGAGTAATAAGCTAACTTTTAGAATGTTTTCTGTTACGAAAGTAGTCAGCAGGCTAGCATGAATAGCAAATAACATAGATCAGCAAATAATTTAGCTGAGTTTTCTTGGTAATCGGTAACCCAATGTTAAAATAAATGCAAAATAACTTAATGATTTCTTCTTCGTATATACTATGTACCTATGTACCGTACCTACTGTAGTTGATAGCATTTAAGAGTCTATTAAAATCTGAATTCCATGTTTTGTAATCGTATTTGATTTATGTTTACAATTTAACACAATATTCTGCTACTAGATTGTTATTATTGGCATTGAAGCTTACTCTGAGATGTAAAAGTAAACGGTGCGTTCACAATCACGAGAACTATAACATTGACGCGGCAAGGCCAGAGGTTGTACCTATTCCTATTTAATGGGAATACTAAATACCCAGCGATTAATTCAATGAACACCCAGTTTCTGAAATTATCAATACAAACATTAGTTAACGGATTGACGAAGTCCGGTAACTGAGAGTTGAGCTGACTTCCGGCGAAATTTACCAAACAAGTAAACTGAACACGATCAAGACATAAATAAACCACGGTCAAGACCAAGAGTTGTGTTAGTGTCATCGTTGTTGTAAAATATTGGCAATGACAGTTATGATCGCGGTCAGTATTATTGTTGAAATTCATTCAATAGTTCAGTGTCTTGTTGTTCTTACGTGTTTTCTTGTCTTGTTTTTTATGTATGTGTTTTTTTTTGTTTACAATAAAACCAACAACGTGTATTTTAAAATCAAATTACTGCACCTCTTAGGTTTCCAGTATAGTTATTGTAGTAACGAAAGGAGTTTAGGTTTAATTGAACGCATCAAGCACGCATTACCGTACAAAGAGCACGTGGCGCGTGGTCAAAAACGGAACTAACGCCATTTCGTATTTGCAGTTCCTACATTTTACTAAAAGGAGGACGGGCATCTTGGTCTACAGTCCAATAAGAATGAGTAGCACATTTTCAGATTGGGATAAAATAATACATTAATATTCACTATGGGAAGTTTCCCCAAATCTGTGTCCGTTTGGAGATACAGCTATGCGAAAATGAGTACTTTTTATTTCAAACAACATTTCCATGAATGTAATTGTTATTAAAAATAACGCTTTAGCGATGACTAGGCTACTATACAATGCAGTAGCAAGAGCGGGACGGGGCAGGGGCGAGGTAAGCGCCACAGGGGGAGGGTTGCGTACGCGCCGGGCGGGCTACCTGGACTGGTATAACGAGTTTTGTAATCAGTCGGATCTTAGCATTAAGTGAGTGGCTACGTCACGTCTTTTGTTACGATTTTGCTGTGTTTGGACCTCTTTCTCTGTTTTTACTGACCTCGGCTTGCTTATGGACTTTGTTACTTATTCCTAACTTGTTAACTTTGGCTCGTGTGATATATTCTCCTTTCGTTATTCGTATCAGCTCGATTTATGGACTTTTGAACTGCCTATCGATAATGGAAGTTTTTCGAAACTGTGTGATGTGCCGTAGAGGATTGTACCGCGGACGGTACCAGCAACATATCTTGGCTGATAACCTTCCAAGAGAACGACCAGAAATCGCCGCGTTCATACAACAAAATGCTGTGTTAGAGGTTAGTAGGTACCAATTATTTTATTTTATTTTCATTTTTTTTATTTTATTTCTTCAGCAAAATAAACTTACACTAAAACATTATAACAGTATCTTGGTATTTCGATTAACAAAGTAATATTTTAGTGCAAAAACTACATAAAGCACTTGTTTACAATGTGTGTTTTTGTTACGAAACGTCTAAAAACGTGTAAAGGTGTTTATTTACCGTTAATGCACTTTGTTTGAGAAAGCTAAGAGGTCGGTCATTAATGCACCGAGAATATAGTAGATATATTTTGATTTGTTTTTATGTACCTATTAATTGTTATTATTTTTAGGTGGTGTTCGACAATACTCGAAGCTTGTGTCACCGATGTTGGCAGAGGACTGAGCGCGATCATAGACCCGCACAGCAAGCGGCACCGGCACGAGCGCCTGGTACAGTGCACTCTCAAGATTATATGAGGGCACCAAACACTTCGGTGCATTGTATTTTCAACAACTGTGCCAATGTTACCCGTAATCGTATACCAAACGCGATAAAGATTAATGTATTTTGTGAGAGCAAGCTTTTTATTCCTGACAGCGCTAGGGTTTGTACAGAACACCTAGAACATAATGAATGGACCAACCTGCCGCAAATGTGTAATGTGACACATGATTTTAATGACGCTCAGTTTACATCGCTCTGTAACTTAATGAGAATGGCTGCTAACAACGAGCCCAGAATCGACTTCGAAAACAGAGGCGCGATGTCTAATGAAGAGATGCACTTATGGACTGGGTGCACGTACGATCAGTTCGAAGCTATATTAGAGCAAACTCCATCACTAAGCGAACATTGTAACCAGCCCAAAACTGCATTAGGCATCTATTTAACGAAACTAAGAACTGGCGACTCTGACGAGAGACTGGCAACATTATTTCATATATCTCGTCGAAAACTAGAACGTTTTTTGCCTATAGTTCGAGAATGTCTAAGTAATGATTACGTTGTGATGCATCTAGGAGTGGACCACATTACCAGAAATAATATTCTCCAAAGAAACTTAACTATTCCAAGAACTTTGTTTGGAAACGACGCAAACAGCAAAGCCATCATTGTATGTGACGGTACATACATATATATTAACAAAAGCTCGAATTTTCTATTTCAACGGCTGTCATACAGCTTACACAAATATCAAAACTTGTTGAAGCCGTTTTTAATGGTAACCACGGATGGCTATATATTAGATGTCAAAGGGCCATTTGCCGCTACCAAGACAGATGCCAACATTATGAGTGACATAATGAATAAAGAAGAAGAGCCGCTGCATTGGTTTCTCGAACATAATGATGCATTTATCCTGGATCGAGGATTTAGAGACAGCTTGCAGGATATAGAAGCTTGTGGCTACGAATATCATGTGCCACCAACCAAAGACAGAAGAGAAAATCAGCTTACCACAGAGCAAGCTAATCAGTCTCGTTTGGTCACCATGTGCCGATGGGTAGTGGAAGTGGTGAATGGGAGGTTTAAACGTGATTTTAAACTTTTACGTCAAAAATATTTTAATAAAACGCTGCCACAAATGTTCACCGATTTCAAAATAGCTGCAGCCATTCTAAACCACTTCCACGCCCCCATCGAGGATAGTTTACACACAGAAGCCTTTTTGAATTCAATAAGAGCTAAAATAAACATGCCTAACACATTGTACAATTACGTGGAGGCAAAGAGATTGAATTATAGGAGGGCAGACTTCATGCGAATCGAAGCAACTGAAATCGAAAACTTCCCAAGGCTTACTGAGGAACAAGTGATACATTTTGCCTTGGGTACTTACCAGCTGAAGCTCGCTAGATCATATTGTAGCGAGCACCTACAAAATGGCCTCTATATAATCGAGACGTATAGAGATAACGCTCTAGAGGACTTGCCACAATATGGTATTAACGAACATGCTTGGCTATTACGTGGACGCATACAGTCTCGACATGTCAGAAGCAGGAAATATTATTGTTATATTTTAGTTAATAATATTAATAACAATATTGTACAATATTATTGTACCTGCTTAACAGGACGACGTACTATAGGTACTTGTGCCCATGTACTGTCGATAATGTGGTACTTAGGATGTGCTCGTCATGAAGGGTTTAATGCACCTGCATTGTTCCTTAACGATGTTATCTTCGATGATAATGATGTTTAATAATATATTATATTATACTACCTATTGATATACATATTGTTTTATTATATATACCTATTGATATACCTATTGACTATTGTTTTGATTTTGACAATGTTCAATGTTTGGCACTAAAAATACTATCAGATTCAATGTAGTAGAACTCAGATCCGACAATACTTAGAGACATGCGATCTAGTATACATGCAAATACATAGAATAAACCTACTATTAACTTAAGACTTATTCTTATTGCAAGGTAGACCAGCTTCCATACATTTTTGCCCATCCTCCTTTACTCCTTACGTCATTCAATCGCCAAATGACCCATGTATGTTGTAGCATTTTATTAATGATTTCTATTCTTTTTTTTTCAGACGTGGACGTCCTGCATCTGATCCCGTCGCCATTCCCCAGTGTATGGCACACTCCGTCAGACAACATGTCGGCTCTAGACTTCAAAACAATAGAAAACTTAAACAAAATCATGCGAGTCTTCGTCGCAGAGTACCTCCATGTCAAACCCAAGTAGCGGCGAAACTATACCTAACTAACACACAGGCAAGATTGTTACTTAAAACTTGTAAATGCGAAATGTTGTACCTAAAATGAAATTATTGGAAGTAATTTATGTTTTAAGTCTCGAAGGTCAGCACATCTCATGTTATATCAGGCCATAGTTAATACCGAAGTGCTTATGTTCACGTACGAAACGTACCTACGTCACAGGAGTCTGCGACTCGCGATCTAATAAAGTTACTGCGCAAAATGTTGCATCAGTCATTCATTTTACAAAGCGGCGTCTTCAATTTTCAATATCATTCGATATATTTTATGGGCCTACTTACCTATTTGGAAAAACGATAAACTACCTACTTTATGGTGATGTTAGTGTCTTATGTAAAATGTATGTATCTGTATATATTCTTTGCTTGTGTGTCAAGTTTTCGCTAAGTTTATCTAATTTAATCAAGTGGAGCTATAGAATTGGTTCTAAAAAATAGCAAGAAGTTACCGAAGTAGTCCAAATTACAAAGAAAAATACTGAAACGGTACATTAAATGAACCGTCGCTAACCGGGTTTGTTCACATTTAACATAACTGCAAGCTTAAATTAAATAAATAGACCGCAAAGTATACATAGTTATATACAAATCATATTCGTAATCGCGGTAAAATTATCAACTGTCCAATACATTTGGGTCGAGTACGTATTAAGGTTTTTGTATGGGACAAATGAATATTTTTTGCTCCCATGCAGAAAGTTATTCAGTTTGATGGTCTGTACCACAACCTTAAATATAACCTCATTTATCTGTGTATATGTTTATACTAGGCTACTAGGGTCTTTCAGTGCTCAAATGACGACGTTGATTTTAGTGATTAGTGATCTGCTTACGCCGATTCACGTCGATAATGTGGTCTATTGGTAACTTGTGTCACATTGACTAATAGACCTTGTCGTTTTATGACGTGTAAGTGACATTCAACTTTCGTGGTAAAGCAATTACGACGTCGCTTATACAGTAAAAATATTGCGAGTTTTTCTGCCAGCTCAGCTTTTTTTTATGTAATCACGCAATAACGTCTGTTTAAACATTTGATATTATGTTCCGGCCGTTAATTATAAGTTCCAGTTTTGAATCTTGTAATTGAAACTGGTTGATGATAAGAAATATTATTGAAATTATTGCAAATATTGCCGTCTGTAAGGGCTGGCGAGCACAATCAATTTAGCTAGTGTTTTGATGGTGACATAATATCTACGACAACGGGTAAGAGGCTTATTTGAATCAATCACCATTTTAATAATTATAGGAAATCATTTGTCTAGTCTACTTATACAAACTATATAGGGTTGGGCCGGCTTCCAGTCCAACAAGATGAAACTGGATACCAATACCTTATTTTCTTTGTTTTATTAAAAAAAACTGCCCCACTAGGAATGTATCCTGTATCGTGGGTGCGTTTACAAACTTTTAAACTGTCAAATACAAACAGCCAGACCCGGAACAACTACTTACCTGTAACAAATATGTATGGCTTGTTTAACGAACCACCAGATTTAGTAAAATGTAACGGCAAAAAAATCACTTTTGATTGCAAAAATTTGTAAATGATCACCTAAATTAATCCCTCATTTGAGCGTGAAATTACAACCAAAAATAGTTAAGGACCACCAGAAATTGAACTGTTATGCTCTTGCTTCCGAGTTGAGAGAGACCCGGTCGACGGAGCCCCGCGAAGCCTCCTACTTCTGAATGGTTTATAAAAAATAACCACGAAGGGTATGGCGGGGTCTATTCGCTCGCTCATTCGACCCCGCCATACCCTTTTAACCTAACCTATCCGTGTCGGGGTGCCCCAAGTCGGCCTAGGCAAAACTAGTTTGTCATCACCTCATTAAAATTTGGTGGTCATTTACTAAATTTGGTGATCAATTGATATTTTAGGTAATAGATGTTAGTGGTCACAAAGTTATTTTTGGTGTTCATTATATGTATCCCCTATATGTATTTGTTCCGTGTGGGCATGAACTCGCGACACGCAGCGCAGCAGCTGCAGTCATTATTTATTTATAAATAATTATTTGTTTATTTTACATGGATCGACTGCCTATCTGACTTTCACAAACTTGTTACTAGGTAACACTAAACACGATACATAGGAAAGCTAAATAATTTAATGTATGTAATAATTTTGATTGTTCGCTAAAGGCGATTTCTATGTGAAAAAACACTATATTATTATACAAATTCTCTCTCAAACATTCCAAATCTTTTCTCTTTACGTTTGATTTACTTGTAAGCTACATAACGATTGAGATTATGTCCACCTTGTTGTTACCTATATTCTTTATATGTTAGTTCAATGTTTTATGATAATGTTTTATTGTATTTTGCATTTAATAATTACATGGTGTTAATAAACTCTTCACGAAGCCGTCAACCAAGCATTATGTACATCAAACTAAGTAACTTTACGCAAAAAATAGTGCTGGGAAACGACTTTTTTTTTGGCTGAAAAATCACGTTTTACAGTAGGACTCAATGTAAGGCACTCAAAACATTGTGCTGATGGATGGATTGAATAATAAGGAGGTCCTGGAGGTGCTTAAAGTAAAAATCTTACATTAAAAACACTTATTAAAAAAAAAAAAACTTGTGAATAACCTGGAACTTCGACTACCAGTATCTCCGTAATTAGAAGCTTCCCAGGTATTGTCTAGAAGAAAAAAAATATCGCAATGACGGGGAGAACAAGTACCTTTCGGCTCCGTTAAGAGTCTGTTTACACCCTTTATATTTATTAAACTTCATATACACGCCTGCACGCGGTGCACCTGGTTCTACAAATATCTTGACAAAGCCGGGTATATCTGATTGTTTCAAGGATTTTGAAGAACCGGGTGCATGCCCTGCCCTATGTACAATAGTGGTACATAAGCGGACTTAATGCCACAAGACATTCTCTACGAGTCAACCTTTATAATTATATTAACTTTAATCGGATGTCTCGTTTTCGACTAGTACTTATTTATATTTAAATAATCACGGTGTATTAGTTTAATTACAACCATGCTTAGGGTATTTTATGGTTTTCTATAAATTTCTCGATTTATTCAACAATATTTTTAATTTCGGGAAGTTATTATTTATTTATTTAAACTTCATGTACAGACGCCAGCACATCAAGCTACTACAATCTGTCAGATTTCTTTACTGGATTTTCAACTTTATCTCTATGACATTAAGTTCAAGGTTGTTTGGGAAAATCTGACAGATTCGGGTAGGTTGACGTGCTGGCGTCTGTACAAGAGTTAGAACGTAGGCGGACGTTAGAAGTTATATTTATATTATTGTCACAATATTTACAAAGCAGCCGTTTTATTTATGTGATTGATTATATTAATATATTTTTTTGAGTACTTAGGCACTGATATTAAAAATAATTATTTCCTCGGCTGCTCAGCATGATTTCCTGGGTTCGATTCCCAGGTCGGGCAAAGTGTTATTGGGGTATGCCATCAGGTATATCTTAGTATCTGTCACAGAGTCTAGATTTGTACTCGGTTGATGGCAATAGGCTCGCCCCCTAGTATATGGAACTTAAAGATAACCTGCATTGAAATGTGGGTGTACTGCTACGTATACCTCTGTTCCTCTGTCTAAACCTTTGGGGATTCCAGGCTTGATGTTATGTATTCATTTATTTTATGGAGTCCCATTGTACAGTTCTATCTCATCGCATTAGAATGAAAAGTCAGTAAGCCAGCAGCTTGATTTTTTTACGTGTTAACTACTATGTGCTACCTTATCTACCAAAAAACATGAAAACTTTATAAAAATATTACGTTCCTGAATCGGTTGTGGAAATCTAAACTAATTATTTACACAATAACGGATCATATTTTCATATACCTAATGAATGTAATGTAAATATATTGTCTAAGAATCAATCTATCATAGACTTTAATGCTTTTATATAAAATTGACATTCCCCTAAACATACTCAATGTAAGTTTTTGTGAATCCAATCAATTTTACGACTGGTTTATCCGTTAAATTTTCCAATTATATTGTTTGACAGTGTAATTGTTGAACAGTTAGTTGTTTGTGTGCATGACTTATTTAATTGCTAACTGTACTCGCTGTTCAACCGATTGTTAATTATAAAAACGTAAATATTTCTGAAGTAACGGCTTCGAACTTCGTATCTAGCAACGTTTTAAACTTACTTTGATATTTTTAATGTGTGTAAGATACTCGTCGTATTATAAAAAATGACACTGGCTATTCATATGTGTAATTTAAGTGTTTAAAAACTGAAAAATATAAGGCCGTGTTCAGAGTTAAGTAAGACTATCTTGTCATAGTATGATATATAGCTTAAACCTTGGTTTTGCGAATGATAGATAACATATTCTGATCTAAGTTTCAGTTATTTCAAATATTTTTAATTTTCTCTCTGTTCAAAATTCCTTAATACTACCCATTGGTGCAAAATAAAACAAATTATGAATTGATGTGATACACTTGTATACAAATTTTTATTGCAAATGATATTATATAAGCAAAGAAAAAATAAATACGTTGATGTTTTCATATTCTTTTTTTATAAAGAGGTGCAACTACACTAAAATTACTTTTTGTAAAGCGAAGTTTGCAAGTGTCAGTGGGCAACAACGGATAGCAAAAGATATAGGGTATGGTTTTATCAAATACCTAATAAATGCGTTTTCAATGATCTAATAAATAGTGTTTGTTTCTAAAATAGTAGATCTGTCACCTAAATTCAATTACTAAATAATATCAAAAGGCTTACCTAAATATCAATTAAGAATACTTGTAAATAATACCAATCATCAATAATTATTGTCTATGGTTTCAAAATAATAGAAGTGTCACCAAAATTTAATTACCAATGTAAAAATGTTTACCTATAGAATAATTCTGTCAGCTGCGACGACTCCATGACACGCGCTACCCTTGCATTTAAGATTACACGCCCATTTTTTGTTACAAATATCGTCGTCGCGTCTTCAGTCTACGCTCCTTCAGCTAACAATACTTAGGATATTTTTTAGGTTCATTGCTGATTACTCAACCGCTGTGGTAATCATCCACATTCAAATATGAACTACTTACACTGACTTACACTCACACATTCATAAAAAAAGCCCTGCTTTTAATTCAATACAAAATTCAAATTTCGTGCCTATTATTGTTATCAAAAACAGAAACATTTTGCTAGAAAAAATGAAAGGTCAGAGAAGCCAAATTACAAGCCAATGGGTGTGAAAGAGAAAGCGCTAGCACTGGGTCACTGGCCGTAGGCCGACATCGGAGATATCAGATTGACAACGTGGCGTTTGATGTGCGCTAATTTAAAAATTTCTGGATTGATAAAGTTTTGTGGAAAGCTGGTAACATCGCATCGCACGTTGCTTTTGGCGCAGATTTTGATATTATTATTGTTTGATATACATTTTTATTTTTGCAAGAATGTATTTTTTTTTATTTGTTGAGTTAAGGCAAGCCGGGCTTTTCGGGTTGTATGATAGATCCGCCACTGCCTATGAGGGAGCAGATATAAAAGAAACAAATCATAACAGACAGAAAAAATATCAGAGCTTAATGTACAAAAAGAAAAAAAACCTTATTTAGGTAAGACTTTTGATGTTATTTAATGATTCAATTTAGGTGATAGATATACTATTTTAGGAATATCTATTAGGTCATTGAAAATGCATTTCTTAGGCCCTTTGATTAATGTGCTAACTAATATATTTAAATATTGTTCCCAAAGATATATACCTAATGTAATTTGTTTCAAAATGTTGCTCTACAAAAAGTAGCTTTAGTGTGGATGAACCTTTACATTCCGTGTGGTTCCCTTTTTCCTGTGACTGAATACAAAGCAAAAGGTGATAAAGCTGGCAAATCATTGGCCTTTGTAAACGGCTGAAATTGGTGCAGTAAAATAATTTTCATATCAGGTCATTGTACCATTTTCAGCCGTATACTACAGCAGGTAAAGTTCATATTTCCACCCGTTTTCGCACAAATAAGTAGTAGCTATTTACATGCCAATCACCCATGAAATAAAACAGCTGTATATATGTACACGGATCTTTTGACGCGTGACCATTGTCGGAACTATCGCCGCTATCTAATTGTTCAAATTCACAAATGTTTAGCAAGATGGCCCTCCCGACACTGTCATTAAAGTGCCAAAAGATCCGCAGCGCTGCAGGTATGCAACATCTCTACATGGCTAAAGATTGAAGTGTGACCATTAACTTACACAGTACCTACACAATAATAATACGAATGACAGTAGTTTATGTAACGTTACGTACCTATTAACTGGCGCGAATTGACGCCACTGAGTACAATGTAAGGTATATAATATAGTATTTATTTACATAATGCGGGCCACGTAGAGTAGGATAGTACAATTTTTCTTTACTACAACATTCTGACATAAAGATAATCAATTACTTTATTAGAAAATATAGATCAATATTTCATTATAATATATATTAGACTGCTTTTAGCACAGATTATATTTCCTTTGTCTATATTATATGACTAGATTGTTTAACACTACTCTACGCAAACATTCAGAGCGTAGATACATTAAAAACTAGGAAATAATTTACATAGACACTATGCTAAAAATAATGAGTATTTCCGTATGGGAAATTATTAATCGGGCGAATAAAAATTTAATTGGCGACTAATATATACTAAATGGGCGACTATTATACTAAGTCAGTAACTATTTATCCGGTCATTGCGACAACGCGAACATAAGAAGCAAGAGCGAGCGAAGCGAGCTTTTGACTTGTGGCACCCCGACTGTGACAGGTTAAGTTCGAAGGGAATGGCGAAGTTCTAGTGAGCGGTCGAAGCGCGCGAACTAAGACCCCCGGCATCCATCCCCTTCGTGTTAGGTTACTTTAAGCCCTGCAAACAGAAATAGGAGCCCCGCCTCCTATGCAGCGGTGCTACGTCGACTACGCCTTATCTACAATCTAGTGGTTAATAAAGTGGTTTTAGTTTTTTTTCCGAGTACTTGAATTACCACACTGATCGTATTGAACAACTAAGTAACTGAGGATAATGCAACTCTTCCATAGTAATCTGGTCTAGAAAAACCAGGGTTGTATAGAACAGTGACCGATATCATGAATTTCTTAAACGTGAATTAAAAAAGTTATGATTAAATTACTTGAGCCCTCAATCCAGACGCTTGCGTAAAGTGGCATAGTCTTAATCTCAAAAAGTACTATCTCTGAGTTAATCATTTTTATGTAAGAATTTAGTTAAGAATGTCTAAAACATTTAAAAAAAATCCCAAATCTGTGGAATATGACATTACAAATTTATGGCGATTTATCTTGAGCCCTCAATTCAGTAATGTCTGTACTGAGTGAATCTGCAAAACATGAATTTATCTGACGAAATACATAAATACGACTTTAATATATTGTAGTTAGATACCTCTGTGAATTAGTTAAAAAGAAATAATGACACAAAAGTGTAGTTAAAAAGTAAATCAAAGTTGAATTTTACTAAAACGTACTTTTACTAAAACTGAACCGAGGGCTTAATAAAAGTAAAAAAACTTATTCTAATTTGCGTTAATCTATGAGGCTGAACCTAGTCAATAAAGTCGAAAACATGAGCCCTCAGTTCAGACGTTTTAGTAAAATTCAACTTTGATTTACTTTTTAACTGTAAACTTTTGTGTCATTATTTCTTTTTAACTAATTCACAGAGGTATCTAACTACAATATATTAAAGTCGTATTTCTGTATTTCGTCAGATAAATTCATGTTTTGCAGATTCACTCAGTACAGACATTACTGAATTGAGGGCTCAAGATAAATTGCCATAAATTTGTAATGTCATATTCTACAGATTTGGGAATTGCTTAAAATGTTTAAGAAATTCTTAACTAAATTCTTAAATAAAAATGATTAACTCAGAGATAGTACTTTTTGAGATTAAGACTATGCCTCTTTACGCAAGTGTCTGGATTGAGGGCTCAAGTAATTTAATCATAACTTTTTAAATTTACGTTTAAGAAATTCATGGTCCATTGCTTTAAGTTTTACCAATTTTTAAGTAAGTCTTGTTTCGTTTCTCAAAGGTTTAAAAAATGAGCCCTCAATCCAGATGCACATGTGTATGTTGACTAGCTAACTTCAGGATGTCGGTTTTTCGTGACGGTGTGCGCGCGCATCGCAAAAATTTACTCTCATCATTTTTTTAGACCAGTAAGTTGCATTGTCCTTTGTATTTTCAAGGCGCTGTTAACATTTGTATTCGCCCATTTTTTGTCGCCCACTTAGTATTTCAGTAGCCCGTAATCAGTATTTTTGACACCTTTAATTTGAATTTATTTTCGCTCGTTCATATACTACCTATTTAACAAGAGGAATGCCTTGAAAAAAGAAATACATTTTATCACGCTAGTTAATTCTGTAAAGCCTACAAGAAATGGGATCACAGGAATAAGACACGGAAAGTGTTACAGATAGAGCCTTTTAAAAACATTTATTGTTACATCCTAAAACGAACTTAGCCTACACTCACACACACACACATTTAAAACAGGCTATCTAACAAAGACCCTTTGAATTTCTTCGTGATGGTTTCCTCGCATTCTTTCATTTTCACATCTAAGTTTAATCGTTTTAAATTATTTCCGACTTGCTCGGTGTTCCTTATACTCAAAACACTGGTTTGCGTATTATTTTCATCAATTTTCTTTAATATTTCACAAGTTGCAGTTTCACTGCTGTGTGCAGTCTTTTGTCTTTTAGGTAAATGCTCAGGTTTGTCTTTTGTGTCCAATTCTCGCATTTCTCTATTCAGCTCATCAAGATTAATTTTAATGATATCTACTTCTTGCTTATTAGTACTTACTTTTGATTTAATTTTTAATATTTTTCTATCATTCTTATCATCTCTCTCAGTATCTGAACATCTTGAAGATGTTGGTGAAGTAACGGTACTTGTACTTTTCCTGTTGGCTGTAAATAATGGATTGTGGGTGCAAGACTCGCCTACTGGCTTACACGTCAGGATTGTGTGCGGTTCGATTTCTTTTCTGTCTGAAGCTGTAATCCTTTTCGCAGAAATATCATCATCAACCATGCAAATTGATGTGTCTATTCCTAAGACTAGCTCGTCGTATTCAAGTAGTTTGCTGCCTGAGATTTGTGTCGCGGCACCAGGTTCCTCATTTATACCGATTAATTTGATTTTTTTTACTTCGCTGCTGTCCGTGCTGCTTTGCGGCTGTCCGTTACGTTGCCTATTTTCTGTCTTATAGTTTTCGCAACAGAAGTCTACGGCAATATCGAATCCTTCATCGTCTTTACATTTAGGTTCTTCTGCCAGTAGTTTGGTTAGTACAGCCATCGGCATGGCCGATTCAATTGGTTTGTTTAAGGTTTCTGAATCTATTTTTGTTTTGGAACGTTTTATTTTGGTACCGGTCGCATCTTTGTTTTTCTTTGATATAGTTACTGTGGGTACAGGAGTAGGTGTATGAGGTATGGTTACGGCTGGAGGAGTTATGGTTGTATCGCCCACAGTAAATATACAATCTACACTTTTAGGAGCTACAGTCATATCACCTACAGTAAACATACAACCTGCAGTAGATGGCGTAACAGTTGTATCGCCTACATTAAACACGTAATCTGCAGTAGATTGAGTAGCAGTAGATGGAGTAACAGTTGTATCACTTACATTAAACACATAATCTGCAGTAGATGGAGTAGCAGTAGGAGTAACAGTTGTATCACCTACATTAAACACACAATCTGCAGTAGATGGAGTAACAGTTGTATCACCTACATCAAACATAAAATCTGCAGTAAAAGGGGCAACAGTTCTGGGAGTTACGATTGTGTCACCAACAATATAAGAACCTGCTTTTGAAGAAGCTCCAGTCGGGCGTATAGTTGTGTTACCCACAGTCCTGAAAGTAGGCTGTCTTGAAGCATGCTCTGAAGTTGCAGTATGGGAAGAGTCACTAGTTACAGTATGCTGTGGTAGAGTTTGCTGGTAAGGTGCTAGTTGATGACTCTGAAACAAAAAAAAAACAAAATGTTTTAGAAACTTATCAACTAAATTATAAGTTACGATTTTTCACTGATCACTTACAGTCATCAGGTAATTTGTGTATTAACATGATCATCTTGGTAATCTAAACAAAGGCTTACTTTAATCCAAACTGAAGATTATTAAAAAGCACACAAAACTCATGAACATAGGTCTCATGGCTAAATAATAACAGCCACATGGGTTGATCATCTAGATTAAGCTCCGCTGGCCTAGGTCGACCCGTGGATGGATCACCATCCATCATCTACCGAGGGTCCTCAGAAAGCTCTTTAAGTCGTTGGTCCCGGCTATCATTCGTAGATCTTTGACAGTCGTTAAAGGTGTGGCGGCCGAAAGACTGACAACCATTCTTATCAAGAGGTATCGTACTCTACTCTGTTTTGACTGGGTTGTGGATGTCAGATAGGCAATCGCTCCTTGTAAGATGCGTTTAGACTGGAAGTTATAGTTGAGAAAAGGCTGAGCAAATGATGAGGTAATATAATCCTTCGGCATGATTTACAGTGAACAAGTGTCTACGCAAACAGATACACTGCGTTACTTTACTCTCGTAGTCGGATGGGACGCCAATGTGACACGGCCACGGAGAGGTCAGGCGCGGAACCAACGGCGTAACGTGCGTACCGGTGGTCTCCCACGAAAATATTTTTTTTGTAAAATTATAAACTAACCTCAAGAGAAGAACTCTTATCATTCCTTCTCAGGACTATGTCTTCAAAGAAAGAATCCAACATAATAGACTTTTCCACGATGTCTCTAGGGTCGTTATAGTCTGGAATAAAATTATGTTTTTCGAATATCTCGCGGGGAAACAGCCATTTGTAAACTTCTTCAAATCTGCTCAGGTTACTCTGTAATCAGAACACAAATAGCGAATATTGGCTTCAACTAAATGCACAGGTAGCTTCAGATCATCAACCTTTTTTCAAATTTATTTGAGGTCGGCGCAGCATGTTTTTTTCCGTATACTTCCATACTAAATACTGATACTGTTAGCCTGCGTTATCCCACTGCTGGGCAAAGGCCTCTCCCCATGACTTCCAGTTGTTTTGATCCAGGGCTAATGTGGACCACTGGTCGTTAGTTTTATCCAGCTCGTCCCGCCATCTTCTACGAGGTCTGCCGCGACGCTTTCTGGCTGTGTCAGGGCTCCCAGAAAGTGGTTGTTTTGGCCCACAGCTCATTGGGCATGCGGTAGACGTGGCCAGTCCAGTCCCATACTAAAATAACAGCTCAAAATAAAATATTCAACTAACTTTCATATTGACCGAAGTGTTCCATATCTTGAAGCAGGCTCTGAAAGGTAGCTTCAATATTGGGTTAGGAGATTTGACCTTATCACCTTCCACAATGATGATGCTCCATTCGCGAGCACAGAACAAGTGTAGGTTCACCATAGGGTTGATCATCACCATCTTCTTGTTGTGCGGATTTACTGTCTCTATTATCACATCTGAAAATAAAACATTAAACATATGATTATAGCCTGTGGCAGACGGACCGACAGCGGAGTCTTAGTAACAGGGTCCTTTTGGTACCATTCGTGATGAACGGAACCCTAAAAATGTTTTTAAATGATGTGGCCCATTATTAATGCACTTGTTAAAGGGGTTTGAACTTTTTTCTATGGAAGCTGGTATTGTCATCCCAACGCCAATTTGATTTTCTTAAAAGTTGCGGTGTATGATGAAACTTGCATTTCTGGGTAGAGATTACTTGAACAAACAAAAAATATCCAGAGTTTGCCCTAACCTGATGCGTTGCCTTGTTATTTGTAGGTAAAGAATGAATATGAGAACTCTAACTCTGAAAATCTCGCCATCGAGCAGCCATACTCAACCTTTTTGTTATATGGGCCACAAAGACGTTTTAGCTATGGTACCGCAGGCCACGCGGGTATATTTTGGGTGTTACAAAAACGCAATTTAATGTAGTAACTCATTGATTTTAACCATCATCATAGACCTCATCCATCGCTTTCCATCAGGCGGGATTGAGGTCAAGAGCAAGCCGATCTTGTAGTAAAAAAAAAATATATTATTAATTATTAAATCTGGCTGGATGATCTTATAACATTAAAAAGTTACCATCCAGCTACATGCCACCACAATTTCAAGAAGCTCAAAAAAGCTTAAAAAACTAAACTTTAATATTTTGAAAGCTTTTGCAACGTTTTGTCAAAATCTTTGAATGCAGATTTATTTCTTTTTAAAAATAAAGGAATGTTTCCTTTGAGTAAAATTTTTTATCTCCAGTATTTAGAGTACTTTCCCTCCAGGTGGCATTGAAAAATTCCACCCTGTATATCCAGGGTTCCCAATCCCAGGTCATCGTTTTTCGTTGTTTTCTACCATATAATCAGGTTCATCGTGCACCATATCTTTGAAGAATAATCTAAATGGCTTGACTGTTTTATACTTTATTGGTAGGGTCCAGAATAGATGAGCCCTGGCCCTGGAACACAAAGGGCAAGGAAGGAACATGGATGGGTTTTAGTCAATACAAGTCTGACACTCCCTTCCGCTCTGCCCAGAGTGGGAGAAGTCATTTGATGATTTCCCATCCGAAAAAAACAAGGGTGCTATTAGACCACGGTCGATAGATGTCCACCATTGCATAAGTCGTCTACTCGTCTCAAAGGGCCTTACAATCTTTATAAAATTATCATCAGTCTTCCTAATACGAATGTCTTCGATCGACCGAGGTCTGGTTGCACCATAAAGGCTTCCGTCCTTTCTTCCGATGTCCACAGTCTGCGCGGCGGTGGGTGCAAATAGGTGGCCGCAGTGCATCGCGATTTTTTGTAGCGAGCAATAGGGCGTCATTCAGGGACTGCTTGCTACCCCAACAGAAACAACAGATAGTCGCTAGTAAGCAAGGTCTTTCGGAAGTAAACAAAACATCATTCTACATGTACGTACATGTAAACTCACATGTGTACATATAGACGTAGTGAGTATATACTTTGTACTTTTTTTACATAAATTATATATTGCATAATTTTCACGCAAAAGCAAGTTTTCATACTATTGAAATCAGCAGAAAGGCTGCTGTAGGTATTCAGCAAAGAGTAGAACATAGCCAACATAATGTCTCACCATTGACCAGCTTTTCATCTGTCCAAGTGTCGAACCTAGCAACCCAATCCTTTGCGTTCAGCTCCTCACACAAGATTAGTACCGGCCTATGGAGCAATGGGCGAACCGCTTTGAGGAACAGGCATATTTGAATATTCCTACCAAAGCTGTATGGATCATTTAATATCACGCCATTTCTTCTCTGTAAAGTAAAACATAATAGTAAATTATATTTATAATTTAAAAATAAACCAACGAAAAGAATATGATACTATACCAAGTGTTTTGTACTAATGTGCATGCTTACTGGATACATATTTACACAAAAACATGTTCTAATAAAATCATAAAAGGAAGTCTGAAGTGGCACCAATGGCTGAAGACGTGTGTGGTAATCAGTTGTTGTGGTATGGGTATATGCGGAGGAATGAGGGAATTTTAAGAAAGTTTTGAGTATGAATGTGGCTATTATAAAAGTAGAGGAAGACCAAAGAAACAACAAATGGACTGTGTGAAGGAAGATATGGCTAGAAAGGAGGTGACAGCTGAGATAGTGAATAATAGAGAAGTATGGAAGAAGACATGCTGCGCCAACCCCAAATAAATAAATTGGCATAAGGGCAGGAGAATATTGATGATGTTCTAATATGTATAGTCATGTATGTAAAGAAAAACTAAATGAGAAAAAAAAAACAACTAAATGAAGAGAAAAAATATAGGTTAAAATGTGAGTGTGAGACACCGCTGCCTTACTCCTCAGGGATTACACACGTGATGTTAATTATTGTTTGATATTTACCCTTTTAAACTGTTTGTAGAGAAAGCGGATGCCATTAATGGTGTTCTGTGGTATTTTGACATGATCAATGTAAATGATGTCCTCATCGCCCTGCGAGAGATACAGCCGGTCAATCATGTTTTGGTTGCGGATCATTTTGAGTTATTGTATATTAGTTATTGAGTTATTGTATATATAACTGAAATCAATGTTAGAACATTATTAATGACAATCAACTGTCACAATATTATTGCTTAATATTTATTGAGATTTTGCTTGATTCGCTTGAGAGTGAGTCAAAATTTTTTCACAGGAATGACCTATCAGGGTAGAAATTCAGATTATGATCTACCTAAAAAATTTCATCATAACCTGTTCAGCCCATAAGGTGTGACAACAAAACAAACTAACTTTCAAATTGTGAGAATTATACTCAATTATTTGTCACCATTAAATTATTATGATAATAAACTTCATATTCATTGAATCTAACATAAAACTGGCTCAACATTGATGTACCTCAGAATACAGTCTAGTCTAATGGAATTCCAATGTGGGCGGCTACTAAGAACATACATATTGACAGGATTGATCCTTACTTCTATTTTAAGGATAAAATGTGGGATTGATAAGCCATCCTTACATAGAGAAACAAAGTCGCTCCTGCTGTCTGTACCCTTAGATCTTTTAAACTCCACAACGGATTTTAATGCAGTTTTCAGTTGGGTCCCTAGTTAAACAATAATTTACAATATTGATTCACATAACTTTTGAAATAAAGCTGAGGCTGTTGCTTTCATTATAGCTTAAATGAACCAGGATTGAAGATGTTAAGAAATTTTAGTTTGATTTCTCTATTATGGTTGCGTCTTGCTGCTACTGTGAAATTGAAAAGTAAGGTAAGGACTTCTCTCTTTTCCAATTTGAAGTTTTTTTTATTAGCCTTTCCTGTGCTACTGCTGGGCAAAGGCCTCCCCCAATTAGTTCCATGTGCCCTTTTCCCGTGTTTCCTCGGGCCAGCCGTCGCGGTACGCATCGGTAACTTGAGGTTATAAACCAAAAATTATTAGGAAATAAGATGAAGGTAATAAACATAAATATGTAAAGTTTGTATGTAAATAGATAAAGTACTTACAGTGAATGTAGGTTTACGACGGTAAGTTTTGATTCAATCTATTCAGAATAGATAGCGTCATGATTAAAATGTAAAGCATTTCTAGATAAAATAGGGCCACAAAGACTGATACACTTGTTTTGTGTACCTCTATGTCTTCGAACTCTTGCATGATGTGCCTGTTACGGTAAACATGATCCCAAAACATGGAAACAGATTTTTAAAAAAAAAACGTTAGACACTTTATATACACACCGAAGGTACACATATGACTAGTAAAGTTCTCTTTGCATTATAAATAAATAGGCTATAAATGCTAATTCATTAATTTAAATACAGACAAATACATGCGTACCAAACAAACTTGTTATCAGAATAACATCTTATACTAACAAATTAAAATGTTATCTGTTGGAACGCAAAGTAGATGTATTTTCTGACATACGAAGGCTATTTAATTTAGTTGTATTATATTTTGACAGTTCACCCATAATTCATTCTTGTTGACGCCATTATATGTAGCAAAGGTACACAAACTATGCTGCCAAGTCATTCATCATTTTCATCCAGCCATAGAGTAAATACTGCAATGCAGTGCAACCCACATTGACAATGACAAAGGTTAATACAGGTTAAAAAGGATTTCGTAATTTTATAAGAAGATTGAAAGTTGAAGAGCTTAACAAATTAATGAGTTTAGAAGCTGGGACAAGGATATTAGATTCCAATCTCAATGTGGGATGCAGTTTAATTGTCACACAGAACTGTAGTCAGATTGGCAAAAAATCTGATGAAGTGATGAGATACTTATAACATTTTCAACATATTTATAAGAATGTTTCGCCTGTCCTACAATCTTAGTGCATTCCGCACTAAGATTTTAGAAGATATGAGATATCAATATCCTCATTTGGGGTTGAGATAGGGATCACATGCCATATTAGAAACACAAAATATTATTATATGGATCCAAAAATAAATTCATTTATTATAAACAAAATATAAACTGGATAACAGGCATTCTGGATCTACTGTGTATATAGCACCTTCTCTTACAATACAATATACGTGAAACATGATTGAGTAGACAAAAAATCATATCAAAATTATTGATTTTTGAAGTTTGGTGGTCTCTTCTCAACAAAAGCTGTCATACCCTCTTTGCGGTCCTCCTGTAACAGAATAGAAACACGAAAATGAATGTTACCGTATTATAAGCGTACTTTCATAAAACACATATTTCCATGTCTTGTCTTGTTTTGCAAAAAATCTACAGAATAACTGAAAGATGCATAACCAGTATCCGCTGAACCATAGAAAGTAAAAAAAGAAATACAATCTCCGAACGCATATAAAAATGCTATACTACTTTCAGTTTTAGGGTGTGCGATTGGTTCAGTTAAAATGTTATGCGAAGTTTCATCTAATTTATCGGTGTTTTGTCTATTACATGAACATAAACCGTCTGACCGGCTAAGTCGTTTTCGAAAATACAAACTCACAGTGGCGAAAGTTCCATAAAATTGAGCCTTTTCGAAGAGCAGTCCTGACTTCAAAGTGGTCTCGTAGGCCTGGTTAACAGCTGCCTTGGCCATCTTCACGATGAGGGGGGAGTGAGTTCCGATCCTCTCGGCCAGTTTGATGGTCTCCTCCATCAGTTTATCCACGGGGAACACACGGCTCACCAGACCTGGGGAGAATATTTAATTATTTTTGGACCAAAACCGATGTATTATATTTAATTTTCATGTGGAATTGAATGGTGGAGCCCTGAAATGACATAACCAGATGGCGTCGTGTCAGACTTCGTAGAAGGTCGTGTGACGAGCTGGACAAAACCTACGACCAGTGACCCACATTGGCCCTGGATCGAAAGAACTGGAAGTCATGGTCATGGGGTCTTTTCCCAGCACTACGGGGTCTGCTGCGGCCTTTTTGTTACTCTTAAATATTATTTGTTCAATGCTAAGTAGAGAACTCCCAGAGTATTTCTAAGCGTCATAAACATTAGATGTCAACTAAAAAAAAATGGTTCACAGTCAACTAATAAAAAGATGGTTCCGTGTTACGTTCGGGAATCTAACCCGCAACACGCAGCGTAGCAGCCGATCGCTCAGCCACTGCGCCGTCAAGTAAGGAAGTATAACGTCTGTAAATAGCTAACAATGAAATATTTTTCTATGTTGTAAATGTTAGTACCTAATTTATTTGTGCAGTCTTAAATATTTGACTTACCCATCTTCTCAGCTTCAGCAGCATCAATGAAATTGCCGGTCAAGACGATTTCCATGGCCTTAGACTTGCCGACGAATCTGGGCAAGCGCTGGGTGCCACCTGCCCCGGGAATGGTTCCGATGTTGATCTCAGGCTGCCCGAACTTAGCCTTCTCGCCCGCGTAGATGATGTCGCAGAGCATAGCTAGTTCGCAGCCTCCGCCAAGCTGGGTTACAGAGATTAGAAAATGCAGTTTTTTAAACAGGAATGCAGTTACATTGCTCTTTTTTTACAAAAAATAAAATTGCCAGAGGTACTTAATTTATTGGTAGTGTTAGTTGTCCATAAAAAAGAATGAAACGGACCAGTTTTTTTAATGTCTTTTGACTCTGTTTCATGTATGGATTTCGTCTGTACCTATAGTGCAGGAGTTCCCAACCTATTACCCTATGCGCCTCTCTGAAGTTTACGCTAAAAAACTACGCCCCCCTTGTCCCAACCCATCTACGATGGAAATAAAACAAACGAAAACTTTAATGGACTTTATTAATCATAAGTGGGTGAGTAATCAAATAACTGAAGTACAACATACTATTAATGATTAGTGAGAACATAGTGCCTGCACTTTATTAAACAATTGACTTGCCGCTGTTGCAGTCAGTCGCTGGCAGTCCGCGGCGAAATGATGAATTTTAATAAATACCTAAGCCGCTCGTCGCACCCCCCTTGGATCACTCTACGCGCCCCACTTGTTGGGAACCCCTGCTATAGTGTCATCAGTGCCACCCCTTTTCAGAAGAAGTACGATTATTGGTATAAGAGATGGTGGTAGGCCAGCTTGAAAAGCTGTTTCGATGTGGACTGTGTACTTACAGCAAATCCATTGACAGCAGCGAGGAGAGGTTTGCCGCAGTTGGAGATATCTTCCCAGTCCCTGAGGAAGCCTTTCTTTATGTTGTCACTGAATGAGTTGTTCTGCATCTCCTTGATGTCAGCACCAGCAGCGAAGGCTTTCTCGTTACCTAGGGGAGAAATAGGCTTTATTAGTTTAATATGGTACTTGTAACAGGGGACAAGGGCAGGAAGATGACGATGATCCAAACTCCAGAGTACTACTGAGAAATTCCTAATAGAAAACCTAATAACGCTTTGCCTGACCCGGAAATTAAAACAGGGACTCCACGCTCAGCAGTCGCGCTTGCGACCACCAGATCAACCAGCTACCATTGTACTCAGCTCATGTACCTCATCAAGGCATGGACGACGATTTCACCTAAATCCTTTTCCAAATCTAAACTTTAATAATATTATAAAGAGGAAAGATTTGATTGGTTTTGGTTTGTTTGTTACGATTTAACTCAAAAACTCCTGGACTGATTTCAAAAATTCTTTCACTAATGGAAAGCTACATTATCAGCGAATAACATAACCGATATTTTATCTCCGTATTCTCACGGGAACGGAAACTACGCGGGTGAAACCGCGGAGCGTTTTTAGTGTAGAGTATAGTTACATAACACTCCGATTGAAAAATGTTATCGAAGTTATCTGTTGATACATATTTTTTATTGATAATCATATTTGCACACTTTAGCCACACTGGGTGTTTTTTACATAATACGAAGATAACAAGAATGACACAGATATTTTATATTACGAAGCTATTTTTCTAGTGTATTGCTTATAAAGTAGATATTTGATCAAAGTCGAATTATTTATCAAAGTACAATTACTTATCTTATCCTTAATCCTATTGGTATATTAGGGTAGGTAGACGTATGCCACCTGCTAAGATCCTTACATATTCCTTTCCCCTCGTTCACGTTCATACAACTGATCATAGACGCAGGCCGGTTGCGAGATCTACACACCTGACCTTGCCTACACAAGGTGGTGTTTCCTTTAAGTTCAGCAGTCAGTTCAATAGATGGTTCCTCTCTGTGAGTGAGGGAGTTTAAGAAAGAAGAAATTAATTAAAATTTATTAGAGGATGATCATTCACGGGCCAGTGTAGATTGGTGGATGTTTAAACTCAAACTCAAACGCATTTATTTCAATTAGACCATTACAGGCACTTTTGAATGTCAGAAAAACAAATTAGGCTAAGCTACAGTCACAGGCACAAGGCATAATAACTTGTGAAAGTACTGTAGTTGCCCATTCCAAAGTGTAGATCTCTATGGAGAAGAATGGGCAAGAAACTCCATGGACACTCTTTTCAATCAAAATATTGTTACAAAATCTTGGTTACATCATTCATATTGAGATTATACATATATATGAGAACGATGTAGAAATACGTGCACGTTAAGAGCGTCCAGAGTAAAATATTATATCAACAATTTAAAAACAAAGTAAGTAGTTAAAATAAACCGTGGCAGCTTTGAGATGACCAGTCCCATCCGACAGCGCCCGTTCACGAGCATGACGCATGAATCAGCCCCATTCAGCTCAACCATATTGAAGGAAGCTAAATGACCCGACACACCCGCCACCATCAGCGAGACATTTTAGTGAGTATGACATTCTCTCACCCACCAGGGTAAATTCAAGTCAATGAAAGATAACCAAATGTAAATGGTAGCTTTACAGTACATAGTACTCACACATGTGCTATGCAATTATATAATACTAAGATATTGAGACTATACAATGCAAAGATATTATTACAATCTTCTGCAGCTTCCACAATAACTTCACATGGTAATCAATTAGTTTGCCCCTATGGTTGTGGAGCAGGACCAGCATTGAGCCAAGCATTTTTATCATCAATGTAATCCCCCAACTTATAATATGCTTGCCTACATAGTGTGCGTTTTATACAAGATTTAAATTTCGTCTCATTTAGTTTTAGTCACATGTCACATGAGTTTTCAGTTCTAGGACAGATATATTAGGCAGAGGTGTACCTAATACAACACTTACGTTTCGCCAGTTCCAGGCTGCTACTGAGAAATTTCAGATGGAAAAACCCACTAAAACTTTAGTGGATGTGGGAATAGAACCTTGGGCCTTGTGTTCACCAGTCGCGTCTGCGACCACCAGACCCTAAACCATAAACTTACACCTTTTCTCGTGGGGATAAGTAGCAACTACAGGCCGCCACCAGCTACGGTCTTTAATACTCCTTTTGCTTTTGAACTTACCAGTGATGATAATGGCAGAAATCTTTTCGTCAGCATCAAAATCTCTGACAGCCTGGCCTAGTTCAACGAAGAGGGGCCCACACAGAGCATTCAAGGCCTTAGGCCTGTTCAACTGGATGATGCCTACATTCTTCTTGGCGCCAGCAACATCAATTTTGATGTTTTCATATGCTGGGCCTGTGGAATAAATAAAAGTATTGCACAGTTAGTATGGTAAAAGACAGTCCTTGTACAGATAATATACCTCTGAGTTTGTCACTGTGAACTATATTGGTATAACAATAAGGTTGCTGTCATGGACAAAGCAGTCCAGATAAGAGTGATCTTTATTCCCTCTACAATAAGGTTGGTATTGGAATACAGCTTTCAGAGGTAAGATAACTTTGGTGGTACTGTAAGCAGCTATCACAAGTTGTATGTGAGCTGATAATCTAAGTTACTTAATTTTTGTCATAGCTTGTCTGTGTAGTTTCTCAGATGTTAATTCCCAGCCAGAACACTAGTTTTTAACTCCTGATGAAAAAGGAGGCATGTTATAAGTTTGACAAGTGTAACTTGTGTAGGTACTATAAGTCACTGTGACTCCAAAACAGATAACAAGATTTTAGCTGACATACTTAACATTTTAAAATATGACACCAGAGATAGATAAAGCAAATCATCATTGTATTAAATAATGAAATTAATCTCCTTCCAAAACAACTTTATTGTGATAAGATATCAGTTTTATTGTCAAGGCCGTCATAATGTAACATCTACCTTACTTGCACAGTAACAAACTTACCTAAGTTTGACTTAAGAATACCAGTAGAAAAAAAAAAAAAAAAATAATAAACTCAAAAACCTAACTTTCAGTTTTTTCTTATAATTACTAGCTAGGTACTAATTAATTAAGTTTTTTTACAACTTCAGTTGTTGGTGATTCTCAACAGGCACTGGTCAAAATCCTACAATTGAGTCCTAAAACTCTATCTCAAGAAAAGCAATTTCAAGATTGGTTGAATTTATATCCTCAGACAAGACACCTCATGTGAGTAATATTATAAATGGAGGAAAACTATGTTTCAAAGATAATATAAAACAAAGAGTGATCTGTCTAGGAACATGGGCTAATAAACCGATAATAGATAGGTAGGAAAATACTTAGGAAAGAAGGGTTTTAAAATATTTCTCCCATAGTCAATTCCATATTACTGATAACAGTAGCTTAACTCTACTATCGCTTACATCACAATCACACTATCTAAGCCCGATCAGACACATGTTTCGAGCAAATGTTTGCACAAAAGTTTTGCTTACCAGTGCTGTAGAATTTAACTAAACCGGTATTGGTGGCAGCTACTCTATTCACCACATTCTTTCCTAACAAAACACGAGTTACTACACCGACTGAAGCCATTTTCTGTTATTAGTATTATTAACGACTATAACGTCGCCTTTCTTATACAATACTGAACGATTTAATGCCCGATAAAAGTAAAACACCGGCGAAAATAACTTCGGAAGAATGAACTTTGGTACTGTGATAAGTAATTGATAAGAATAATAAATGAGCACCGAGAAAGAAACAGATATATACGTTGCTCTAATGTGTGAAAGAGAAGCAAACTATTTACATTCTTTCGAGTTGCATAACACGACTGTGTAGAGATGCCCACATTTCAAGTGCAAAGACAGTGAAATGTAAGACATTACAATTCAAGTGCCTCACTCAATGGGTTGAAATGTCAAACTGCAGGGGTATTTTAATTTGGAATAATCGATAATTTTAATAAATCGATTATATAATTTACACATTTTTATTAAATTAAAAATATAGAAGCTATGCTGCCAAAATTACACATTTTAATCGATTTTCAATAGATTTTATTTTCATTTAAGTCAAATGTTAAATGCTATTGAATATTTGTGGCAAGAATATTTTTTCGTTTTTTATTATTTAAAAAATTTAAAGAAAGATTTGTTTTGTATTTTAGTTTTGAGACAAAAGTTGTCGGTTTATTATTCATACTTATCCGTTTTATTTTAATTTTAGCCAAATGTTAAATGGTAATAAGCATTTGTAGCAATGTTTTTTTTATTGTTTAAAAAGTTTAAAGAAAGATTTGTTTTGTTTTATTGCTGTTAAGTCCAAAAGATTGTTGTTTTATTTCTAGTCATTATTTTTTCATTTTATTTGATTTTAATAAAAATATAGCTTTTTTTTTCTACAATAATCGATTCATCATCATCATCATCATCTGCCTAGTCTTTTCCCAACTACGTTTGGGTCGGCTTCCAGTCTAACCGGATGCAGCTGAATACCAGTATTTTACAGTATTCTACAATAATCGATTATTTCTTCTAAAATCAATTTATCACAAATCGATTTATATTTAAAAGACAAAAGTAATCAATTATATTCCCTCATATCACATCCCTAATATCCCTATGTCAAAGGTAGTCGGGTCACTCGGGCGTCACGTCCTCATGTTGGGGTTTGCGCAATTTCTTTATTTTCGTGTAAACTAGTTTGAGTAAATAAGACTCACTATTTTGTTTAAAAGCTTTCTGTTTCATAATAATTTAAAAGTAATCGGATAATTAAAAGTATCGAAAAAAATATATTTTTTAAAGTGTTTGTTCCGAAGTAGGAACTAAACGCAACCAATATTTGTCAATGACATTTGCCTAGAAATAAATAATCACATAACCTCAATCAGCTCTTTAGAGATCTAATAAGATTGATCATTGAAATTCGATTCTACAGAATAGATCATCATTGACAATGGCGACTAAAAAATATAAATTTTTCATTCTAACCGGCGAACCTGGTTAGGTACTTATTAACTAAGATGAACACAATAAAAATAAACCTTAAAACGTCCTAAAAACCAATATAATTTTCAGGAATTGGTAAGACTACTCTGACAAAGAAAATATCATCAGAAATCGCAGGCAAGGGTGTTAAGACTACAGGATTTTATACTGAAGAAGTCAGAAAAAATCGAACAAGAGAGGGATTCGATGTAGTGACTCTGGATGGAAGGAGAGGCCGTCTAGCAAGAGATCAGAGCCTCTTGAGCGGCCCAGTGAAATATAAAGTTGGAAAATACGGCGTTTTAATACAAGAGTTTGAGAATGTAGCATTGCCCTCTTTAGTTATGGTGACTAAGTTTTTGTCTTTTGAATGAACCTGTATTTCACTTACAAGTCGTAGTTAATTTTGTAAAATAAAAGATAGGAAGCGACAGCTTTTAATGCAACTCAGAGAGCCAGCAAAAAGAACTGTAATATATTTTTTTTCAATTTCTAGCCAGATAACGCACAGGCACATTTACTGGTCATAGATGAAATAGGTAAAATGGAGTTCTTCAGTGAGCCTTTCAAGAGTGCTATAAGAACAATATTCAATCCTACATCTAACTGTGCCGTGCTTGCAACCATCCCTGTCAGGAGGGGTGATCAGTTGATTGAGTCCATAAGAAATAATAACCAGGCCAAAGTTTGGATGGTAAGTTAAGGGGTGTCCATTAATTACGTGAGGCATAAGGGGAGGGGATTGAGTTTATGTGGTTGACCACAGATTAAACAAAAACTCCAATTTTCTAATATTTTTACCTCATTCTGTTTGAAACAACATTAGTCCATTGCTGGGATACTGACAGGGAGATGTGCCATTATCCCAGTAATATGTCGAGAACTCTGGGAGAAGCTCATGGTTAAATAGGTGTATTCCCGTTTACCTCACCGCCTGTGGCCCCACTAGTGGGGTCAGCGGGGATTGATTAATATGATTAAATAATAACCGCCGCTTGGGTCGATATTCAGGTTAAGTCGCGCTTACCTAGGACCGTGGATGGGTGCCCACCCATAACATACCTAGTTTTCTTAGACACTGAAAGCACGTTTAGCCGTTGATCCTGGCTATCTATTGTAGATCTTTTACAGTTGTTAAGTATTCAGTGGCCTGAAAGTCTGACAACCAGTCTTACCAAGGGGTATTGTGTTGCCCAGTACAGACGCCAGCACACCAAGCTATCCATAAGGGTTTGGTTTTCGCACTTAGTCCTTAAAGGTGGACTATTGTGCGTGGCACACCAAGCTACCCGAAACTGTAAAATTTTCCAAATCAACCTTGAAACTACGTTTAAGTCAAAGTTGAAAATCTATTAAAGAAATTAACAGATTGTAGTAGCTTGATGTGCTGGCGTATGAACTAACTGGGTTGTGGAGGTCAGATAGGCAGTCACTCCATGTAAAATACTGGTATTCAGTTGCATTGGGTTTAACTTGAAGCCGACCCCAACATAGTTTGTAAAAGGCTAAGCAGATGATGAGGTCGAGAACTCTAGATATTGCAGTCCACGAACGCCGAGTCATGTAACTTTTGCCATTGGATTAAGGTATCAATTGGAATGATCGACGCGGATTCGTGAAATGTAACATTTGTACATTGTTTGAAAACACCCATTTTTAATATTCAGGTAACCAGAGAGAATAGAAACAACATCCATGAAGAAATATTGAAGGCAATAAACACAGCGGTGAAATTTACAACATGAATTATTTATTAATAGGAATTAATATAATATTAAAGGTACAATATTTTTGTTTTATTAATGTATTCTATGTGAGCACCATAATTAATTTGTAACAGCTCTATAAAGCTGGTAGCAACCAGATTTTATAAGATGCTGGTAAAGATAGCATTAGCGGCTTGTACAGGATACAACAACTTACAAGGTACTTATACAAAATCAAAATATTTTATTTCACATAGGCCTACATAGGCACTTGTAAAACGTCAACAAAAAGGTGCACGGTTCGGTTGGTCGTTTCCTATGGAGAAGAACCGGCAAGGAACTCCATGGTATGTACAGACGCCAGCAGGTCAAGCTACCCGAAACTGTCAGATTTTCCCAAACAACCTTGAACCTAATGCTCTAGTAAATAAAGTCGAAAATCTATTAAAGAAATCTGACAGATTGTAGTAGCTTGATGTGCTGGCGTCTACATTGCTACATACTTATGGATTCGTATCCAATATTACCGCGCACTCTCATTTTCAACGGTCGGCGTTGAGAATGAAAAATAGCGCATTCATGTGCATTTATACAGCGTACTGTCTGTTGCCTTTTCAACGTTTTTATCTAAAAAACTAGTGAGCGTTAAGGTGGTTGCGTCAGGCTAGCCTGCTTAATTCAAAATTTCTTACGTTTTTTGTAATTTGCAGGTCAGTGTCAGGTTATAGTAGTCGCGCCAGTAACACGTATGTAGTTACAGAATTACAATCATAAAAATCATCAATACAACCCTGTAATATTTAATGAAAAAATCATTAAATAGGGTTACAGGGTTATATTGATGATTTTCATGATTGTGACGTGTGATGACTACATACGTGTTACTCGCACGACTCATTTTTCAACATACAACCTGATAATGACCTGCAAATTTCAAAAAACGTAAGAAAATTTGAATATCGCAGGCTACCCTGACGCAACCAACTAAAAAAGCGCACGTGTGGTTAATGCCACAAGATCTAGACTTCTACGACGCCGGGCAATTACATCAAGCAGATATTTAAAACTAAACAGTCTTATTATTTCGGTGCATGCGTTCATCCGCAATTGAATCGAATTGGTGCAGGTTTGATCAAAGTCATCTGGTAGCCGTACCAACATCAAAATTTGACGTGTTACAAAGTAACTAATTCAAACAGTCAACAGTAGTAAATATAGCAATATTTTAAAGAGAGATAATGTTTGGATGTGCAGGCATGCTATGATAATGGAAAGCTACGTTTTCACGGAGTAGCTACATTTAACACGTTTCAATATGTGCGGAAAAAGTTAATTGTTAGATAATAAAGAAAGAAGAGTATTAGGCCTGAATAAATTTAATTAACAAATTGAATTCGGTCCTGTGTATGAAACTGACGATAACATGATGTTTTTTTTTTTTTGAAGTGTGTTTTCCAAGATGGTAGGCAGAGTTTATCATACGCACTAGTTAACATTTAAACATAGACCTTAAATACATCTGGATTGCTTAGTCTTTCAAATTGGAAAGAGAAACAAACTTTAACACTGGACCATTTTTCATTACCTATATATTTATGAAAAAAATGGTAGTCTCTTTGACTTACTGGATGGTAGCCTTGTCTCGGGAACGTGAGACTTTACAAGATTTTGTCTCATATAATGCTTGTTTGCATTGATACCAGCTATTGATTTATACAGGTTTTATGCGTGGCCGCTATATTGAAATTAAAATGGTGGAAGTTAGGTCATGCTTCATAAAAAAATCTTCCACCGGCATTCAAATTATTTTTTTAATTTATTTGTGTTAACGGAAAAATATGTAATCCGTTATTGTATACAATGCTTAGGAAATGTGTACAATTCCTGAAATAGATAGGAAATCTATGATATATTTTGTAATATGTACTTTTCCTAGGAAATCTATAAATTTCCTAAATAGCGATTGGAAATGTGATTTCGGAATTGCATACAATTCCTAGGAAATATATACATATATATTTCATAGGAAATGTGTGTAAGTATTAAAGAATCTTTGAAACTTAATTTTACACATTTTCTAAGTAGACTCGGAATTTTATACATTTCCGGTAACATTTATATTAATATAATATACTCAGCTTTTCCATCATGTCCTATTATTGAGTAATATGAATGGTCAGCTCAGTATGAAAAACAGACAGAGTTACTATCTTTGATCCTCTCTTTCAGTACCGAATTTGTGGTGCAAGTAAACATTCCAGTTGCATTAATACATATTAGTTGGAAGTATTATAATAAAAATAGTTCCAGGCTCTAGACTCACACTAAATAAAGAAAATACTTCTAAAAGGGCTTTTTGGGCTCTTTAATATACGCAACAATAACAAATAAATCAACTATGAATACTATATGAAACAGAAGGCAGGGAGTCACAAGCAAGTAACCTTAGCTTAAAAATAGAACTATGCCATTGCCTTTAAGTCAATTTTGGGAAGGGAGAAAATTAGTTAAATATTGGTGCCGATTCCCTTGTTCACAAACTAAACTAAATTTAAGTTGAGTGCATCTTTTTCTTTCTATTTCATTAAGAAAAGGACAGAAGATACAGTTTAGTTTAGTCCTGTCAAATTAACCAGCGCCTGACACAAGTTTAGAGGTGATTAAAAAGTTGTCTATTAAAATTACATCAAATTACGTCAGGTGCTGACTAATTTGACAGGACTAAACTAATATTTATCTTCCGTCCTTTTCATAATGAAATAGAAAGTAAAAGATGCACTCAACTTAAATTTGGTTTAGTTTGTAAACAAGGGAATCGGCACCAATAACTAGTAAAGAAAATTGTCTTCTATACAATTATTAGTTTGACATGCCCAAATCAAAAAATGCCACGAAAAAACTACCCAACCCGATGTAATTGTTAATCAGCTATCGTCATCAGAATAATCGTCGAACTGTCCGTCTATCTCAACTACAACCGGAGGATTGCAATAATTTTCGTATCTCACTTTATCCACTATAGACACCGGATGCACGTCCATCGGACAAAAATTGCCTTCTGCCATTTTCTTTTTGACGAAGATGAGCCAAGGCGATCTTGGCGGTGTCACCGGTTTGTAGTATTGAGGAATCCAGTAATCATCAGAGTCCCAATCTTCAGGAGTACTGCACCTGGTATCTGGTACATCTGAAAAAATCATATTTTTTTTTCTATGAGCATTTATTTTTAATGGCTTATGACATGTGTTTGATGCCTAGTTGCTAAATAAGAGTCGTCTATAGTAGTCATAGCCGTGATAGTAAGACATCTTTATCTGCCTGGCCTTTTCCCAATCATGTCGGGTTTGGCTGCAGCCTAACTGGATGGAATACCAGTAAGTATTTAACATGGAGCAACATGGAGGTCAGGTGCTGATCTGAACTCCACATTGTTCAAAGTTGGCTTAGCTCCAAGTAACTGGGTAACTGTTGTCAGACTTGGGATTCTGATTACCTGAACGAACTGCTGTAAGATATTGTGCCTGAAAGTACCAATGTCTTATATCTTTAAAGTTGTATTCTTGGAGTTTGAGTTACAAAATACCATGTGCAACTGTTGCTTGCTACCACAAACAACATAGTACAAAATTGTATGAAAATGTTAAATATTTGGCTGTTTTCTTTAGATAATCAATATTACTCAGTTATTATTTTGGGAGGACTCGGCGTCCGCAAAATTTCAAGTATTAGTTTACCGGCTTTTATATCCTCGGTCCACGGCACTAAGAAATTAATCAGGAATATCCTGTCTTCCACACTGATTGATTTTGATGTGCCGTGTATGCCCGAGGCTATCGATGCTTGGAATCTCGCTTGCCCGAATACTGAAGAACCCGACCATCCATTTTCCCAGAGACGGTGGGACGAGCCGCTCTGCAGAGTAGTTCAGAGCAATCTGCTGAACACATCTGCTACTACTGCTGAGCGTGCGCGCCTGCGAGCTGTGGGTGAGTGGGAGTCGGGTCTTTGGCTTCACGCACTACCATCGTCGAGCATAGGCACATTGTTCGACGACACAACCTTCCGCCTCGCTGTTTCTTTACGCCTTGGTGCCGCTTGCTGTTCTCCTCATCGCTGTCACTGCGGTGAAGCTGTCAACAACCTCGGTCACCACGGCCTGTCATGCAGCCGAAGTGCGGGCCGTTTTGCACGGCACGCAAATATAAACGACATTATCCGACGAGCTCTTGTCACCGTCGGCGTCCCAGCTGTTTTAGAACCCAATGGCTTGGCACGCGACGATGGCAAGAGACCGGACGGCATGTCTTTGTTTCCTTGGAAGATGGGTAGGCCTTTAGTGTGGGAAGCAACATGCGTCGATACTCTTGCGCCATCCCATCTTCCAAGCTCATCGTGCTGTGCTGGTGCTGCCGCTGCGGCTGCAGAGAACCTCAAGCGGCGTAAATATAGAAACCTGTGTGGTAACTATATTTTCGAGCCGTTTGGGGTTGAAACTCTAGGGCCGTGGGGTCCGAGTGCTCATAGCTTATTTAAGGAAATTTCGAAACGCCTAGTTGACGCTTCCCGTGACCCAAGGGCTGGCTTTTACTTTGGGCAGAGGCTAAGTGTTGCCATACAACGTGGCACGTCGCCAGTCTCTTGGGCACATTACCATCTGACAGCGTTGAGGAGGAGTTTTTCGATGCCCTTTTATAGTTTGTTGTTAGTTTATCTATTTTAGTTTAATAGTTTTTAATTATCAATGTATATAGTTAGTTTAACCTAATAAAGTATTTTGTATCATATTACTCAGTTAAATCAAGAAATATGGTTGTGTGTTGAATAATAACAATGAACTGGGTGTTATAGTTAAAAATTCACTTTGTTACAGGTAAAATTCTGCCCCCTTTGGTGATAACATATTTTAATAGCAGTTAGAAATGCTGTTTCTTTAATTATTGCGCTACAGTTTAGGTAAACTACTTTTGTTTAATTCAATATTAATGTGTTAAATGGAAACTCACCATGCTTTTCAGAATTCACACGCTCTTCTGATATCAAATCATAAAGCTCTTCATCATCACTTGTGTCAGTACTATGTATACTATCTGCTTCCAGTTCAATTTTTCTGAAATTTGGTTTTTGTAAGTTGATTAAATTAAGCAAATCACAATTCAAGGAAGTTTTGAGTCTTTTCAGTACTGTCTACCATCAACAGTGTTGTGCAACACATTTGTCCGCGTGAAATCGGATTTTGTTGACCATTTCATGGGTTTTAATTGTATTGCATCAAATCCTATTTATTTAACCCTATCATTTTTTTTATATATGTATATATATTCAACGATGATCTGGACAAATTTTTAGCAGATTGGACAGATAGGGCAAACTGTAAACAAGATTGGAGCCATGGGGGAGCCCTTTGCCCAGCAGTGGGAGGGAACAAGCGGACTTAAAAAAAATATTCAAGATGTTACATACCCATACATTATAGCAAAATTTTAATTTTATTAAATTTAGATTTTTTGCAAACATACCTTCCATCATTTCTCTGAAGGCAATTTACTCTTAACATTCCTCTCTTCACCAAATATTCTTCATCATTGGGTTCATCCAAGTAGTTTTGAGCTAAATCAACTTCTTCCAAATAATCTATCTTAACTAAGACTTCATATAAGGCGTTGTTGTACACATCAAGGATTTTAAGACTAGTTATTTCATGCAATGTTTGTGGAAGCATGCATAGCTTATTATCATTTAAATATAGTCGCACTAATTTGGTTAATTTACCCATATTGTCGGGCAGGGACAGAATCATATTATATGACAGTTTACAGGTCTCCAAGTTCTTCAAATTGCAGAATTCATTTGGCAAACAATAAAGATTATTCTGTGCCAAATTAATTTCTTTCAAATTTGTATAAATATCTATATTAGAATTGATGTGGTATAGTCGTGTGTTGCTTAGATTCATTATCTCTACCTCGCGACATTCTTCCAGGCCAGCACATGGTATTTGTTCTAAAAAGTTCATATGCATAAAGTTCTTCAGATCTTCGGATCCAAAGTTCAAAACTTTTGCATGGCAGAATGTGGCCATAAGCTTTACATGGTTACCTAGATTACACATATGTACATCTATTTCACTGACTAGAGTTTTGTAATGTATTAGTTCTTCAAAATAACCATTAGTAAAAGACTGGCATATATCCTGGTTGTTACTTAAATTCAAATATGCCAATTTGTTAGGTTTTTCTGCCCAAACCCAGAATGGTGGTCCCTTTAGGTGATTATTTGATAAATCAAGCCATTCCACAGAATGGCCAAAACTAGGTGTATCGTCGAAAAACACAATTGAGTTATAGGATAAGTCCAGCGCTTTTAAATTGTTTAGTTTCAATACTTTAGGAGGTACTTCAGTCAACTTGTTGTTGGATAACTTTAGATGGAGTATGTTCGGTGGGAGCTCATGGTTTTCATCAAAACTTGATAATTTCCCATTACTCAAGTCCAGGTCGGTGATGTTAGTCACATATTCTACAATTTTTGTGTCAATAGTTTTGGAAAAACCATTTTTTATGCCATTCTTGTTATTTATCTCTTCTTCGTTCCCAACCATTTTCACTGTTATAAAGTTATTAGGTATGTAGTTATAACAATTGTTTACTAGACATTTAATAAATACAATGAAAATTATTTGAAAAGTTTTCTAATCTCTCCAAACGTACAACAAATCCGGTGGCAAAGGCAAACTGACAAAGCGGCCAATAAAATAACAAATCAAACTACTCATCAGTGTCCTGTGTCACTGTCAAATCGACAATGACAGTATCGCAAAAAAACCAATTTTTTAGTGTGGTTCCATGGATTTTGAGTCTGTGTGTATCTGTGTTGTAATGGGTTTAGTGCTTTATAGGAGCAAAAAGGCTTGTGTAAAATGTGTGTTATATGTTCATAATTGGTACTCCCTTTCTTCTCCTAAAATTGTTGGTCCGAAAATCATAACACTTTAGTAACCATAATGTTCAAAAATTAGAAATTTGGTTTTACATAAATTATTTTTACTTCTAAAACTATTCTGTCTTATTATCGAGTACTACTAATAATTGAATCTCCTATTTTTGCATGAAATAATGTCATATGTCCTAAGTATTGTATCATATAATGTGTATTATTCCGAATATTCATTTGTACAGACACCAGCAGGTCAAGCTACCCGAAACTGTCAGATTTTCCCAACCAACCTTGAACCTAATGTTTAGAGATAAAGTTGAAATACTATTAAAGAAATTTGACAGATGTGCTGGCTGTACTTAATAAAATTGTTAGTCCTAAAACATTTGCTAAAAATTAGGTTTTAGTGACAGAAACGAATCGCTGTAAATTCGACTCCACGTAGTCTTATCTGCCCTACCCCTAGTATGTTCGGGTAAATTATCATTCGGACAAATAATGATTAGGCTCAGCGCAAACGGGTCATTTGGTACTGCGCAAACGAAGGTGGTCAGTGGCTGTCACGAGTGGCCGGTGGCCACCACTAGTAGTCGGTGGCCGCCGTTTTTAAGTAGCGAGTGGCTACCACCGGTGGCGTGTCGCGGACATTGAGGCACGAGTGGACGCCCTACACGTGTGTAGCGATTCCATACAAAACGTTTGAAAAATCATATAAACAGCTTGTCGCCAGCCACCGGTGGCCGTGGAAAGTGGCCCATTTGCGCGGAGCCTTAGGACAAAAAAAAATATGGCACTTTGAATTATGGATAAAAAAGTTAGGGAACACGGATGGAGGCGGTTATGAGACGAACGTTTTGGCAGTTATCTATAGGAACAACGGGCAGAACATCTGCTTGAGGTGGATGTCTGATGCTCATGGGTTTGATTCTCGGGTCAGGCGAAGCGTCTTTTGAGTTTTCCATCAGGAGTTTTCCGATTACGACGTTGAACCCACCAGGTCCAAAAGTCTTTCGCCGAGAAATACTGAGAAGGGAACACAACAAATAGACGGTCGTCACCCCAAGTATGAAAACTAACTTCCCCGAGTCGGTCTGAAAAGACGAAAACGTTTCCTGAGAGTTTTCCTTTGGAAGATAGTGCGGCAATTGAAAGATCCGTGCCGTGGAGAAACAATTTTTCCCACCCTCACAGTTTATCATTCCGGCAGTGGCCGATGTAGAAATCTGTATATCTACTGCGGGCTTAATATGCGGCTTATTATTTTATAGTTCGAGTTATTATAACTCTGTAATATTTCTTAAGATATTTAGCTAAATTGAATTGTGTTAGGGCAATTTTGGTCTTAATTAAATTCTTAAGATGAGAACATATTTATTTAGATAAAAAGATTACTTAATACTATGTCGGTAAAAACAAAATAAAGCATTATTTAAGACCAAATGAACTCATCAAAATGGTTTTTGTGAGTTAACCATAAAAGATGGACATATGCTAGTGCGGACTTTATTTTAACTTTTTTAGAGGAACAATTCTCTCGTAAATTATTTTCGTATTTTCGCAGCGCACGCCACGGTAAATCTCGGAAAGAAATTTATTTATTCCGTCTTATCTCAAAAATAATGATCATACCGGTAAATTATTTATTTATTTATTATTTATTTATTTTACTATTTATGTACACACAGTAGACAACACAGGAGAATAACATTATAAAATATGAGTACAAAGGTACTGCTTATTTCTTAAGAAATTTCTGCCAGCAGACCTGCAAAAGGAGAAATGAAAAAGAAACGTAGACAAAGTGTGTGAGAAAAGGACAAGAATAATGCGTTTATGTGCCTTACCTAACTTAACCTATAATATTAAATATAATTACACATATAAGTAAATAATAATACATACTTATATAAATACATAATGCTAAGATATATAAACTAGTAAAAATATATATGTATATAATAAATTATAGCAATTGAGAGGAAAGGTAATGATCTTTCACTCTGGCTTTGAACAGTGAAATGGTCTTCAAATCACGAATGTTAGGCGGAAGTGAGTTCCACAACCTTACAGCATGGACGGAGAAGGAGTATGAGTAATAGCTGGATTTATGAGGATGGGATTTAAGTAGGGATCTAAGGTGCGATCTACACGGTGCGTCATTATATTCGCAAAATATTCATAATTTATATCCCACTCAGGTAATCTGTATTTCTATTGGTGTAACCGTATAAAAAATCTATACAGTAGTTTCTGAGATTACCCCGACTTCAATTTTGTAAATTACTGACTGCCGACTGTTCAGGGATCGTTTTTTAGTTCGAGAAGTTATAAAATTGTGGCTATTACCACTATGTTTAAACGGTACACTAGGTAACACAATGGTATTTATGCTGCGTATGTTTTTCGTAATTTACAAACACGGCCTGATGTAACAATTTATATTGTTGCTTAGGCAAATCCTAAAAGTGTAATATTTCCCCCATGGGGGCAATGTTTTGTAAATACCTTTTACGTGAAGCATCACATAATATAACTTCCATTACAAAAGTCGTAGAAGCAAGTAGTCGCGTTTAGAACATAGAATGATTTCAAAAAAGTATTTAACAGTTAAAGTGATTTTCATATTGCTATTTGTTACATTAGTTCATAGTGGTAAAAATTCAGATGAATATGGCAGTAGTAATCACCATAATAAGCCAGAAATTGCCCGGCAGGGGAAAACGAAAAAAGCTCTGATGAGTAAGTACTTACCTGATAGTGTGTCTTCGAATTAGTTCGCCAGACAATGCCAGTGAAACCGTCGCGTTGGACCAGAGTTGTCTTTTCCGAAGGCCACTGCCCAGGATCTCGTGATCCATGGGGCCTCCTAATTCTGGCCAGCGTCGTAGGTAGAGGCTGTCAACAGACAACCTTAAAGATGGGGGTACCACCAACTTTTGTTATCCTACATTCTTTTAATTTCTGATCTTTTGGTGGAGCGAGTAAAGATACATACTTGCAGTTCTTTATGGATGCTCAAAATCATACCAGGCAGGGTGTTTAATTTTTTTAGGCTGTAACGGCAGTATTATATACAGGATGTAAACGGACTCTTCACGAAGCCGTCAACCAAACATTATGTACATCAAACTAAGTAACTTACGCAAAAATGATTGCTGGGAAACGACTTTTTTTTGGTGTGAAAAGTGTAAAACCACGTTTCATGATGTAACGTATTCGAAACATTATGCATTATGATTGAATAGTAAGGGCGTCGTGAAGGTGTAGTAAGTAAAAAAAATACATTAAAAACATGTATTTAAAAAAAAAACTTGTAAAAAAGTTGGAAGTTTGACCGCCAATATCTCCGTAACTAGAAGGTTCCCAAGTATGGTCTAGAGCAAAAAAATAATCGTAATGACGGGGAGAACAAGCGGCTTTCGGTTTCGTTCAGCGTCTTTTTATGCCCTTTATTATGATGCTCTGTGTTGTTATACTTGCTTTTGCATCCTACATCTTAGGGCGTAGTGTCAATTCAAAAAATCGAACTCGCTTTTAGCCCTACCACCGTTCAAAGATGTGAAAAGCGTAAAAAAGGGCAGAATGTTGATAATAAAATGAAAAACACTTTATTATTGTTACTTTGAAAAATATTGCCCAAAAAAAGATTGCACCAAGTTCACCCTACCAGATTAATAACATTATAAAGAACATTAAAATACCAACAGTGTAGGATAAAATGGTATCTCTACTAAAATAATTAAAGCAGTAAATGAGGATATATGCCATCACCTGAGTGAGGCGATATCAACTGGAATATCTACAAGATCTCAAACTATCAGTTTTATTCAAAAAAGAATGCAAACTGTTAATGGTGAATTATAGGCCTATTGCACTATTATCAATATTTAAAAAAAAAAAACGAAAAATATATTTATGGCGAACTTAATTCATATCTAGAAAAAAATAAAATTCTGTGCAATGAACAAAAGGGCTTCCGACAAAATAAGACCACAAATATGGCCATTTATGAATTCATCCAATATGTTATCCGCCACGTTGACAAAACAGTTCCAGTTTGCGCTATTTATTGCGATATGTCACAGGCTTTTGATTATGTAGATCATAATATACTAATCAGTAAACTTGACGCATACGGCATAAGAGGCAATATTTTAGATTTAATTAGATCCTATTTAACGAATCGGCAACAAATAACAGTAATAACAAAAGTGAATCCTAAACCAAAAAAAGAAGGAACATTCAGCTCCGTGAGGAAAAATGTCACATACGGTGTTCCTCAAGGCAGTGTGCTAGGGCCGCCATTGTTTATTATCTATATTAACGACTTGCCAAAGGCAACGACTCACCTATGACATTATTTGCTGATGACAGTACAGTTTCGATTGCATGTAAGGACGTTAATAATTATAAATCTGACAGAAATAATTCACTGACATCTATAATTTAAAAATGAATTTATCAAAAACAAATATAATGCACTTTGGACAAAGATTGCATAATCCATTAAATGTAAATTTGATTCATGATAATTACACTATAAATGAAGTATCTAATGCCCGTTTTCTCGGCTTAATTAATGACAATAAACTAAATTGGAAAGAACACACTGACGCACTATGTAAAAAAAACAGTAGTCAAGCTTATGCTTTGTACCAACTTGCTCCATCTATCAACACCGATGTGTACTCTCGGCTTATTATGGTCTTGTTGAATCTGTCCTCAGATATGGCATTATCTTTTGGGGTAACTCATCAAATAAAGATATGGCATTTAAAATGCAAAAGCGATGCATACGTGCTATGTTCGGTATCCAAAGTACTGGGAGCTGTAAGCCACTTTTTACAAAGTATAAAATCCTCACACTGCCGTCACTTTACATTTTAGAAATCGCCTTATTCGTTAGAAAAACCCACATTTGTTTCCTCGAATATCGGACATTGTAATACGAAATCGCCGGGATAATAGTAAACTTCGCGTTCAGCCAGCTAAGACAGCGCTACTGTATAAAAGCATTGTATGCAGAGTGCCATAATTTATAATAATATCCCTAAATGTGTAAAACAACTAAATACAGACCAGTTTCAGAAAACTTAAAAAATAAAACTTACAGAAAAAGCCTATTATACTGTCAATGAATTTATAAATTACAAATCGCTTTAAATATTAATCTTTTTTATTTATTTTGAATCACATGTTTGTTTACCAATTTTTTTAAATTTAATATGAATCTTAATGACTATTTGCCTAATTTTTTAATTTAATATGAATGTTAATTGTTCATTTATTTATGTTATTGTTTCTTTTAGTTTTTATTTTTCTCTCTTATGAAATCTTATGGTCTTTCGACCTAATGTGTACACCAGCCATGGTCAAACATGTTGAGCCAAAGAACACTTTGTAACACCTATAATATGCACCATCTACACATGTTTTTGCAAATTGTTTATAAACCTCCAAATATGACAAAGACGTCCCTGCATCAAATTGCTTATTCGGGACAGATTTTCCCCAAAGCCACGCAATCTTGCAAGATTTTGTTAAATCTGTAAATACGACGTAATTTAAATTGCGTAATATAGAATTATTTTTAGCTAAATCTGAGTTTCCTTTTACCGTCAAGATAATCAAGATGTTTGACGACTTTTTTACTTTTTAGCGCAGAAGACGGCAACTGGCACGTTCTCAAATGTAATCACTCAGATACAGAACTTGCCGACTATGGACCTCGGCAGAAAGTTCCGGACACCATGTAAGACTGGTAATCGGTGTGGAAAGGTACGTGCTATAATCCTCTTTAAGCTATTAATTTAAATACCTTTTTTTCTCTTCGGTCTTCTTTACTGTAGTCGTACTGTGCCCCTGATTGGATCATCCCGCGTCACTTTCATAAGAATGCAATTTGGGACATGGAGACAGTTTCTGTTTCTTCCAATACTTCCGGAAAAGGATCTTTCGGCTTTTAAGTTCTATAATTATCTTCTTTTGTTCGATCGTTTTAAACAGCCCGACGCGGCGACGGCTGCGCAACCGATATTTTTAAGCATATTTTAAAACACTTACTTGGTCCATGAACCATCGTAATAATTAAATTTGACCTATATTGTATTATATTTTATCCAGGTGATCAAAAGGCTGATGGTACCAAAACTGGCGCAGTTGGAGAACACGATAATGGGCATCATGAAGGATCTGGCGAAGATGCCACCAGGCTCCCGTCTCCCAGACAAGTTCACGAAGACGGAACCTATCAAAGTGATGCTGGATCAAAATTATAAGTGAGCGAGTTTTTGGTTTACTACGTCACCATTCATTTATGAGCGGAAGAGATCTAGAGTGCTGGCAGACTAACCACAGAGTGGATCGACGAACTGGTGAAGGATGCGGGAATACATTGAGTGAGAGCAGCGTAGGACCGGTCGTTGTGGCAATCTCTGGGGGAGGCCTTTGTCCAGCACTGGAAGTCTTTGGGCTGAAATGGTATTGATGGTACCGAACTGATTTATAGGGTATAGGCATTATACAATGACTACATGGTGTGAAATGATATTAAACTTAAAGGTTTAAAAATCATTATTAGGATGGACATAAATAGTGCTAGGAGCATTATATCTCAATAACAGGAACGTATAACCTAACATACTTTTCAGAATCCGACTTCGCTCAATGTTAGTTCAAAGATGGCGAAGGACTCCCAAGTTACTATCTATGTACCTACTGAAATAAGGCACGCTTTAACAATTTGTTTGTATTTCAGGGAGGAAGTGTGTATGGACAAACTCGAGTCATGTCTTAAAGAAGATAAACGCCGGAAGCGGATCCTCAAGAAACTGTTTTTCAAGAAGTATAATTCTCTCCGGCAAGACTTAATCGGTTACGGTGGAAGAAGGCTTTGGGGTGGGGAGGGCAACTTGTTCTATAGGAAATAAATGTTAATTGTATAATTATAAACCTACTTTTAATGAATTTGGACATTTTATTTCACTGCAGGTTAATATCAGAATTTAAAATAATGTTATCAGCTAGCCTAGCTATAGTCAAAATACACCCTGAAGTTAGCCAGTCAACATTTTAGTTTTATACGCCAAAGAAGTAAAACTTCTTACGTGCGTAATAAGTACATACACACTTTTTTGTTATAATTTGTGGTGCATGCAGTCTTTTAGACTCAGAGTATCCTAAAACAGGGCGCTAGCTTTAATTTTCTCTATACAATCAACAAAATCCAGACTAGGTCGTAAAATTCGGCCATGAATCCATGATGCTGCTTGTGACTAGGGCTACGGAAGTTGGAAGACAGGGTATCATGCCACAGCTTCAGAAAGGCCTACGTCTACCAATGGACTGTGATAGTCTTAGTCGATTGATGCTGCCACTCAACAACAACTCTCTAATTGTCTCTCTTCTACTTATTGTGTATGAAACGACATATCAATAACTAGCAGCGCCCTGCGGTTTTACCTGCGTAGTATCCGTTCCCGTGAGGATACGGGGATAAAATATAGCTTAATAAGTTATTTGCTGATAATATAGCATTCCATGAGTGAAAGAATTTTTGAAATAGGTCCAGTAGTTTTTGACATAAATCGTAACAAACATAAAAAAAATCAAATCTTTCCTCTTTATAATATTAGTTTAGATAGTTTAGATGGAGAGTAATAGTAGATAAGAGGACGTGTATGTATGCAGAAATAGATTCGAAAACTAATCCAGTTCCTGGTCTTCTCTATGGAAACTTTTTGGTAAACAGTCTCCTACTACGTTTTTGATTCCCACAAGGATTCATACATTGAATAGGTATTTTATGAAACTTAAAGCTACGGGCACATTACTGTGTCGTGTTGTGTCGTGGCGCGGGATAGGCCAATCAAAACTCACTGCGACAGAACGCGCCACAACCAAACACAACCTACTAATGTGAATCTATTCATAGTAAATGAACGTAAGCAATTGCGCTTTGGCGCGCCCGACACAGCAATATGAACCTAGCTTTACGGTCAATCATGATATAACATCACGCCTGTAATCTCCGAAGGGTTCAGCAGTGGTGTACCGCTACCTATAATTCCACAAACCCAAGGCCAAGGCGCAAGGTATAAGGCCCACATTTCGCCAGTTATATTTTTTAAGTCCCATGTAATAAGACCGAGCCTATTGCCATCAAATGGGCACAAATCCAGGCTCCGTGGCTGCTTCTGAGAAATTTCTGATAGAAAAACCCAATAGTAGTTTCCCGACCTGGGAACCAAACCTAGGACTTCATGCTCAACAGGACCCGATTTACTACTACTACTGTTTACTAGCTTTTAAGTGATGATAAAGATGGTGACTTATGGCCACCAAAGCCTACCGCCGAAAAATTATGACATAGCCTGGAGGATGATGCCATGATGAAGTAGCTTCAATGAACTTTACCCGCGATTCACGATATTATCTCCACGATTTTCAAATAACCTACAGCCAGAAGTCAATTTTATGTAGCTCGTACTGTCCCACTGCTGGGCAATGGCTTCCCCCAAGTCTTTCAAAAAGCTTGTCCCACGCCACCTCGACCCATTGCGTCCAGGTCGTTTCACCACCTCTTTCTGGGCCGGTCTTAGCGGCGCCGCGGTGCCATCGCCGTCCATCTCCCGGCACCCAGTGTGAGGAAACTTTTACCCAGCGCCAGCGCTGCAGCGGTCATCGTGCATGTGGCGGACGTGATCCGCCTTATTTCTCTTCAGCCTGGCAGTACATTAGCATCTGCAAATCTGGCAAGACGACCCGGAGAGAGACTAGTTTTTTACAAGGAACAATAACAGAAACTTCCACCACGAGACGAGTCAAAGTCACGTGCAGAAAACCTAGTTACGCAATCCATTGTTCATAATGTCTACGAAGGAACCGCTAAAACATTACCAACAATTTAATAAACACAGCTCATGTTTACCAAACTTTCACACCAACAGAAGTCGAAATCCAAGAACCGAACTTGATTCAAATTCAGATCGAAACTTTTTACTGAACGACCTGTTTGCAGCGATCGAAATTTAGTTTTTTTTTTAGTATGATTTTCAAACTGGTGTGCTAGAAAAAGAGAAATTAATTGTTGGCCAGTTATTGCATAGTTCTATACCAAAAAGACTTTATTCAATCTAATAAAACATGTGTGAATCAAAATTAAAGTTACAAGTAGTGCTAATAGTTTTATGTGTTGCGTTAGAAGGGTTTCAAGCTTTTGATGATTGTAAGCACTTATTATTTTTCAAAAATGGAATTTTTGCGACTTAATTATTCTTTGATACCTATACCTTTAATTTAATATTGTTCTCATAGACGTCTTTCAAAAACCTTTTAGGGAGACTATCCGTTGCCTGATAGGCATTATTATAGAATTTGTCATATTTTACATTCCAGCCCTATTATTTACGGTGACGCGAGCACCTAGGTATTTCGGGATTCTTCAGGACCATAGAGGACAGCCGATATCCGTGGAGGTTTCAGAAGAATATATGGACCAGGATTATATTGCTACGAATAGGTAAGAGTTTTATCCTCCTCCTCAAGTCGTATTCCTCATTACTGAGAGTCGTGATCCTCCCTTGAAAACATTTTTTCCTCGACGATGTTACGATGTGCCATCTCTGTCTATCCTTTGCCAAGTGAAGAGCAGCATGAAATTTTGTATCGAGAGAAGTACTTATCTTAAGAGTTTTATACTTTAGTAATAAATATTGTGTTTAAAATGTTATAAGCACTTTAATTTACTTTAAATATTTTCAATAATTTCAGAAAACGACACAGAATCGCCTGGAATAAGTGAGTATACATATAGTATTTGTTTAAAGTTAGAATAGTTAGCAAAAGACTTAGTTTTTATTACCAACAACTTATACTAAGGGATCAATCGGGATAAAACATTTATCCCATAAATTTGTGTCTACTTAAATCTCCATAATGTGGTGATTTCAGGAGACCTCTTATAGTTATAGTTGATCATAACTTTGAGACGCCAGCATAACAAGCTACCAGAAACTACCAAATTTTCCAACCTTGAACCTTAATGATTTGGCGATAAAGTTGCAAATCTATTAAACTGATAGATTGTAGTAGCTTCATGTGCAGGCGTCTGTACGAGGTAAAGGGGCTCAGGGAAGCTTAGAGGTTTAGGGAAAACCATTTTTTTTGTTTTGATAATGGCGTCTCGCAGTTCAGCCTAGGAGGCTGGCTACTGCTTAACCGGTCTTATCCTGTGGATGCCTTGTAGTTAAGGCCTCCAGCCAGGGAAAACCAAAACAAAGGCTTTATATTTATGCCAGCCAGGGCAGCGGGACTGTTCGAAAGAGATACCGCGGCCCTGGAACACAAAGGGCAAGGAAGGAACATGGATGGGTTTTAGTCAGTACAAGTCTGACACTCCCATCCGCCCCGCCCAGAGCGGAAGGGGTCATTTGATGATTCCCCATCCGAAAAAAAAATGAAATAAAGGCTCTATATTTATTTTAAAACCCAGGTAACCTCTAGGAGAAAATTCAACTGGGGTACCTACAAGTAATATTTTGAACTATTCCCATATAAGCAACATCCGGAAATAGCCTAGTGAACAGACAGCTGAATTATATTTGAGGCTTTTAAATTTTTCAAGGAACCCCCTGGACATGGAAGATTTTGACGAAGACGAAACGGACGAAATTTTGGATGAAAAGGACAAGGATGTTAAACTGCCCAACAAATTTAATTTACAAGCCGGCCCCGTGTAGAAACTGAATTAAAAACTTAATTTTAGTACTAGAATTACGGTTATTTGTAAGAAATATATGTAATAAACCAGTCGTATATGAATGTTGCTTTTTATTTACTGATATAAACTTTGCTTTTTGCGTTAGTGCAACATCGAGCGAAACAAATGATAGGCGCTTTTGTAAATTTTAAGGTTACACCTTTCTTGTTGAAGTTATACTTCTTTTGGCGCATTTGGATGAGAGTGAATTCACGACGTGCCACAGTGGAACGAATGTATGGGAGCGGTTGGACGTAGACATGTCCGAAAAATAAGAGTAAAATTATGACAAACTAATGATGCCATCTTATTCGATTACTTAATGCCTTCATAAATTGTGGGGATGAATTTCTTCATAACTCCCATATTTCGGGAGTAATTTGAGAAAATGTGAAATTTTACTATGGAAATGAGTGTATCGAGCTCTCTCCCTCCTGATTCCGGGCTTGTTTCAAGTACCGGTCTCTAATATCGTAATGCTATTACTAAGAGCTATATTTAATACTAAGACACATAGTGCGCCAAATGTGCACTTTCTGGGATAAAAGGAAATGAAAATTTAAAAAAAAAAACGTTTTTTCCCCATTTGTATTTACTTTAAACCGCAGACAGACTTATTAAGAGGTCTATAAATATATTATATATATACAGAAATATATATTAACAAAAATATTCACAAGAACTGATGAGAGTATGACTTTTAAGTAAGTTGATAATAAATTACCTAGTTTCATTAAAAGTACAATAAATAATAAGGATGTAAGCTCTAATTTACTAAGTTACACATTTTAAAACAATAACATCATTTAATTATCTTCGTCATCATCATCATCATCAATTAATTCAAATTCAGAATCGATGTCCGCTAAATCATTTATGTTAACAAATTCGATATCACTTTTCTCAGAATCCGTAAGCTCATAAAATTCCTTAAAAGAAGATTTTTTTACAAACTTATTTCCTTTTGGACGGATACTTGTAACAAGTGGATCAGAAGACAGTAAAAGATTGTGCATAATATCTTCATTGCATGAGATACTGCTATGCTTTCGAGAATGCCCCTCTCTATATTTTCTAAAATCTTTATTTCTAGCCTCAGATGCCTCTTCGGATAGAAAACCAATGGGCACAATTGACATGTTCTGAACTATGTCTGGCCCATGCATTAAAATTTTATGAAGTGAAGAAGGCATATAATACCATGGGTATAACTCCACGTAAAGCTTAGCAGTATCAAAGCAGAACTCTCGGAATTTAGTTACGTTGATCTTCTCTCCTGATGAAATACACTGCAAGATCACACAGATTTTTCTTAAAAGCATAGCATCTATTCCGGTCAGTTCAGCAGATTTAGTGTAGTTTTCAAAAAATCTCCTTGCCGAGTTGCCATTGTTGGTGGATCCACTGCCTTGTTTCACAACATCGAGAAGTAAGCCCGTTTCTCTTCTTACAGCCTCTTGAACTCTTTTCTTCCTGTCATCAACTTGCCTTTTTGCTATATCACCCCTTACTTGCCATGATTTTATGTCTAATTTGTAGGAAATGTGTAATAAGCATTCCATTGAGCGAATCCAAGCGTGAAGGGTGCTTAAGCTATATTTATACATGTCCTCGTTTGCGTGTTTATCTTTGATTAACTCTAAATTATTCATTTCTTTAGGACAAGCCTTGCATATGTCACACACTGAAGCTGCTGTATCGGATATAATGGAATGAATTTTACCATCAATCATTGTCAACAGCAGTTGGTGTTTGACACTAATTCCATCAGTGATGGTGGATGGAGTTAAGGCTTCAATCTCTGCTTCGATTTTAGCCATCTCTCTCTGCACATTTTCTTTGGTTTCCTTTATAAACTTAAACAATATTGGCCGGCAAAATGAAGTGGAAGATGGTCGCTCGTTTTCCCAAATTGTTACACCTTTTGAGACGAGCCGCAGTGGTACAAGACTAATCATAAAATTACTAGCAAGATCGATTTGCTCATCTTCACTCGTCCTTTGATGATAAATGCTTTGGCTAGATGATCCGTCAAAACCCCATTTGCTGGTCAATACGAGCTGTTGATTGGGATCAACAGGGGTTTCTAACGACCTAATAAGTCTTCTTGAGGTTAAATCCATCAAGGCTTGTAATTTGATTTTTGCAGAGCTCTCTGTAACTGTGAGATCTTCTTTGGCCGGATAGCACTTAATTTTTTCTTTAACCAACATGTAGTAACTCGGGTATTGAAGAGCTCCTTCTTGAGTGTTGAAATCCCGAAGAGTGTTATAGCGCCATTTCGATAAGTTCATCGATACATAAAGAGCCAATGCCTTCAAAGGGGATATTTCCCGTACCTGAATTGATTTACCTTCAATGAAGGCTTTGATTTTTGAGGCCTCTTCTGGATTCTCCGTCAAGTATTTCATAACATAAGCTGTATCGCTTTGTCCTGCCTTTTGAAGCGCCCTTTCGGCCGAAAACATAATTTCAGCGCTGCTACTGCTGCATGAAAGACTATCTTCAGTGCGTCTTCTTTTTTGCCGGTTACTAAGGTCCTCAAAAGATTTACGAGGACTAGGATGTGTACAAGTTGAAGCATCAGATTTAGCAGGAGAAATTATGGGCTCGATGACGTCACTTATATTTTCTGTAGAAGGTTCCATATTTTCATTCTGTAATTCCGGCCATTGAATTGCAGCCTGTAGCCAAATCTCATGTTTCTTCCGAAACTTATCTGTGCTTCTTCCAGACTGTGTCCATTTTGCATAAATGCGGTAGCAAAATCGACGACACCAGTCTTTTAAACTTGTTTCAGCACTTTCACATAACTGAACACAACTGTTATCTTTTAAAACACTGAACAAATAGTTAAAGTCGCGTAAATCTTTATGTGCGCGTGCGCATAAAGCAACGTGAATATCAAGATTTGTATTAAAATTTGGAAAATACATTGCGAGATTAGCTTGGATACAACGAGGTGTAAATCAACACTGATTTTAAAGTTACTAATAGTGACCTATTTATATAAAATCCAGGTATCCCAGGTATCCTTTGTTAAATATTGCAAGGTAATTAGTTATTGTGATAATTAGTAAATGATGCATGCTAAATTAGTGTATTAAGAGCCATTTAGTAATTAAATAATAGCAATGTTCTTATCAGTAATCATTAGTGCATCAGTTTTATATGTAAACCTTAAGTCCCTAATTATATATCCTAATTAGCTTATATCTTCTCTAATTGGCTGCTCAGAAATGTTATTGTAATAAGGTAAACCTTTAGAAAAACGGTTTTAATCAACAAAATAAACAAAAAATAAAAAAATTGTGTTATAAAATAAACATCACTCTTTATCCCAGAAAGTGCACATTTGGCGCACTATGTGTCTTAGTATTAAATATAGCTCTTAGTATTAGCATTATGATATTAGAGACCGCTACTTGAAACAAGCCCGGAATCAGGAGGGAGAGAGCTCGATACACTCATTTTCATAGTAAAATTTCACATTTTCTCAAATTACTCCCGAAATATGGGAGTTATGAAGAAATTCATCACCACAAGTTATGAAGGCATTAAGTAATCGAATAAGATGGCATCATTAGTTTGGCATAATTTTACTCTTTTTTTTCGGACATGTCTACGTCCAACCGCTCCCATACATTCGTTCCACTGTGCGTGCGCGCGCACGATGTCCCAAAAAATGACATGGTGAAATTGGCTGCAGAATAGAATTAATAATATATATTTCTTTAAATGACTAACTTAACTTATAAGTAAGGAAACTGAATATACAGTACTTACTGTATACCTATACTGTTTTGATTGATTTTAACATTTTTCTTCGAAATTTACTGCAGTTTTGTTTTTTTTTTATAGTTTACAACTTCTTTAACTCTCTTGTCGTCAAAATTTAACACGCTTTTATTTAAAAAATGGGATATAATATGTACCTATAAAATGGTATATTTGCTATCAGAAATAAATTATTTTTAACTTTTTATTTCTTTTTATTAACATGAACTTAATAAAAGCTTGTTTAAAAAAAAAACTTTATTTTTAACTTTTAGTATTTATGATTCCGATTAAAACCATGGTTATCATTTACGACTCAAACGAGCCCAAACTCGTTGGGATTATGTCGTTTTATTCCGGAGTTCCTATGGCCACCTGCCAACACCATCACCACACCCTGGATAATCTAAAGACAAAGTACTTATCAAGATGAATCAAACGAGTCCAAACTCGATGGGGTTGCTTCGTTTCATTACAGAACATCCACAGTTCCTATGGCCACCTTCCAGCCCCATCATCAGACCCTGGATTCCATCTAAAGGCAAAGTACTCGTCAAGACGAATCATACGAGCCCAAACTCGATGGGTTTATGTAGTTTTATAATGGAATTACTATGGCCATCTTCCAACTCCGTCATCAGATCAGCTTCATGTCATCATAATATTGCTAATCATGCGATATATATAGGCGTGCAAAATTTCAGCTCAATCGAAAACCAGGAAGTATGTCAAATTTAACTTGCAAGATTTGCAACGGACAAGTGAAGCTAAAAATAATTATATGAAGTTATGACGACGAATAACTACCGGAGATTTATTGTGAAGGATTTATGGTTGACATGATTATGTCGGGGTCTCGCTAACGGAGAGTACTTGCATAGGCACAACCTTGTAGCCAGCATTATACATCAGCAACTTGCTCTAAAATACAGCCTTGTGGAATCGGAATTGCCTTATTATAGGTTTGTGCCCGACCCAGTTCTGTACTGGGATCAATCCATCATCACTGACACGACTTTTGTAGCCAAGAAGCCTGATATAGTGGTGGTGGATCTATCAGAGCGGTGCGCAATGTTTGTTGACATAACGGTCCCGCATGATGAGAACCTCGTGAAAACCGAGAAAGATAAGCAAATCAAGTATCTTGACTTTACTCGCGAGGTTGTCGACATGTGGGATGTAAGCTCAGCGATCATTGTAGTAGTTTCAGCCAGTGGCTTAAATGCCAAGAGCCTGGACCAACACCTGAGGAGGCTCTCACTTGGCAGGTGGATAAAGCGGTACTTCTGGACACGGCGCGTATTGTCAGGAGGTTCCTCTCTCAAGAGCCCTGACCATCGGTAGCTCAGACCCTGTTCCCAATGCTGGTGGGCTACTATTTTTTATATATATATTTTTTTATTGTTTTATATTTGAATATTAAAAAAATGAAATTAATGTGTATAAAATAAATAAATGAAATAATAAAACATGATTCAAAATCCAGCGCAGTAGAATTTTTTGTGTCTTTTCTAATCTACATCGTTGTCAACTTGTTATAGAGTACGTAATCGTCTCTATGCTCTGTGCAAGTAGTCAAGAAAAAAATACTTATGATATGTATACCTTTTAAGTTAGATAAATGCAGTCTTATCAACATGATTAAGGAAATACGAGAACGAACAAAAAACCGTTTTACTAAAAAACATTTAATCAACGCAGTAGGTATAAAAATAAAAGATTAAAAACAACTAGATATCTAAATCGCTGTACATACGATCTAATTGTTCCTCTATGGAGGGCGGGACCTCTGCAGGGAACAGAGGCAGACGAGCCATTTCCAGGGACTCTCCAGAACCGTCCACAGACTCTTCAGAATATTGGTCATCTAGATGGTCCTGGTAAATCTTCTCGCATTCGCTCGGGTGTTCGCTTTTCATTGTGCTAGGGTGGTATCCTATGGCTTCTATGGTGCCTACAGTCAGGTACGGCAATGGAGTTGTTACTTGAAAATGTTTGTCTGAAAATTTTTATTAAAAATCTATGTAATGCAGTCAGGTGAAAACAATTTAAAAATGGATTTTTATGAAGCTTCGGAGTATCGAAAGTTTAGCACAAGTTATACGAAAATCGTTTCTTTCTGTCTTGTTGACTGCTGCCAGCAGACGTAGGTTCTTGGAGGCACCATTTAAAATGCCAATCATAGTATTTTGAATATGCAAATAATCAATTGAAACTTACGGTCAATATGGTCGGGAAAAATTACAGTAGCTATCGTTTTCGCAACTTTGTCATCGTAATAGTCCGCAATGATGTCTACTATAGGACCCTCAATCACATCCTTGCCACCGGGCTTCTTGTTGCAGTCATCTTGTAAATGTCTTCTGCCTGATATTTGGTCGGGTGGGCCATGGGGGGTGTGCATACTCCCCTCTGGTGGGGGTATTTCTGTCAGGGGCACAAAGCTCTTTGCGACTAGTGCGCCAACCGGCTGCACTTTTGAGAGTCTGGGAAGAAGTATTCTGTGGATTATTATTTGGTAAATCAAGGGCAAAATTGTTATCTACCAACAATAAAAACAAGTGATTAACGGATCTTAGGTACATGTCGCGTCGCACCACCAGCGATTAGCGAGACGCGATGCGGCCTAGGGTGGAGCACGCTTGCCTAGAAAAACCCGATTTACTAGAACTTTCAATAGATCCAGATTATAATGATCAGGGAACAGAGACGCCAAGAGGCAGTGAACCCCACAGATTGGCGATACGCACAATAAATGTGGAAGCATAGCGCTTTGTTCGGGTCCATGGATTTTCAACCATAATTATAACGGTGACGCTTCGCCGTTTCTCTACTCGTTTGTCGTTCGTCTTAGAGGCAGCGAAAACGGCTACTCTAAGAATCTGTCCGAAAAATCGACCGATTGATACTTACAAGATATCAAAATTTCGTTTAAAAAAGACTGAGTTTTATTAATTTCCTCGCAAATATGTCGTATGACATACGTGCGGTTTGATAATTACAGCCTCTGCTTTCTTATAGCCCTCGCCTACGGCGCGGGCTAGCAATATCGCCTCGGCTGTAATTTTCAACTTACCGCACTTATGTCATAATGTACTATTACGCACGCTTGACTTGGGGAGTAAGCTAGTTAATGCGTTACATATAGATGGAGCTAAAGAAGTTTTACTTCAGTCGTGTGGTCTAATTTAGTTTATCGATTTATATTATTGATTGAAACCGATGTTAGAGCTTGAGTTAAAGAACTAACTTCAAATATGTAGGTATTACGTGTTCACGGCTTTTATGTCAAACGCCAGCAAATATTAGGTACAGTGTTATAAGATCCTTTTTGGTGCTTGAATGCCGTTGTCGAAAAATATTTCAGAAAAATGATTGTGTGATTGTTAAAAATAAACAAGACTATAACAACAATACTCACTTGTTCACCATTACACTTGATCTGATTTCAGCTGCCGCATAATAAATGTGCAACAAAACTGTATAATACAAAAACTCCATTGCGTTGTTCGACGGTCACTATAGCATTTTAACAATTTCACTGAACAGGCAAAGGTCTTTTAAAGCCTCCTTTCAGATGTGTAACAATGAATGAAATTCTTATTGTTTTCTGCACAATGCAACAGGTGGTTAACGATACTTTTTGTTTTAATTTTCTTTTTATTGCGTATTGATTCGGAAATGGTTGATGTTATCTCAGTGAACCTTTTTGGGTAAAACGGTGTTTAAGTAATGTCCAGATGTTTGCAGAACCTCGGAGTTTTTCTGCTTCTTATATTTTGTAGGGAAAGGTGTGATATTGGCGTTTGGTTTGCGTAAAAACTCAGTTACTGCAAAATATAATAGTCTGGGATTTGCGAAACGGTTTGTAGATTGTTTGTTACTAAATAGTAGTGTCCGTGTTAAAGTTATGTTTGTAATAAATAAATGACTTTGTAATGCTCTTGATATCTTTGATGCGGTTGCGGCCGGGCTGCGGACCGCGGCCCTGGAACACATAGAGCAAGGAAGGAACATGGATGGGTTTTAGTCAGTACAAGTCTGACACTCCCTTCCGCTCTGCCCAGAGCGGGAGAAGTCATTTGATGATTTCCCATCCGAAAAAAAAAATGCGGTTGCGGTAAGTAGCGTAGAAATAAATCATCATCTACATAACCTTTCCCTCTGTTTTCGAGATGGCTTCCAGTCTAAACGAATGCAGCGGAATCTTCTTCTGCCAAGTATGTTGTGGTCGGCTTCCAGTTTAACCGAATGCAGCTAAATACCCGTATTTTAAATAGAGCGACTGACTATCTGACCACTATAATCCAGTTAGTACTGGGTAATACGATACCCCTTGGTAAGACTGGTTGTCAGACTTTCGGGCCACTGACTATCTGTAATAATTGTCAAATTGGTCTGCAAATGGCGGACACTTCCACCTGAGCACCACTAAGCTCATTTTTACTTGCACTTACACCATGTAGCGCTCTCTAGCCGGTCGGGGCGCCTCCACATGATTCAAGCGATTTTTTTTTTTACTGATCAGGCGGAAAAGGTCGCGACTGTATAAGGATGCAGCGTATTTTATTTACAATAAAGGTTTCTTAACAATAGGTATGCATATGTCTCTGGTAATAGGAATACTATTTTCCAAAAAGTTTTTCCTCCATCCTTTTAAGATGATTGGTCGTAACTTTTTATGCTGATTGGCTAATCTGGGAGTCAATTTATTTTGGTTGGTAATTACATGGCTCTGGTAAAACTGTTAACCAATGAGCGCACCCGTCATTGCATAACGCACATATATCAGCCAATCAGCGTTCACATACTTAGGCGTCTTTGTTCGCGATTATCAAAGATGTTTTTAGTGCATAAATCCTTGGTTTTACGCGATTTGACCAGTTATCCTGCGACCAAATACCAATAGGACCAATAAGTCTCGAAATTAAGAAAAGGTTCTCGAAATAAACAAAAAAAAGAAAGTACTATCTTATATTGTTTTAAGCTTTCACGATTTTTAAATAAACTTATACTGTCACTTACGGGATATCTTCCTTGATTATCCATTATCCTGAGCTCCCGATATTTTGATGGTGTTACCAGGATGTCACGTCATCGCAGTTCGTCATCCCGCGATCATGGCGCTTGCAACAGCGTCGAAATATCGGGAGCTTAGAACAATGGATAATCATGTAAGATATCCTGTAAGTGATAACATATTTTATTGAACGTAAAACTAAAAGAATCGTCCCTTCTTCTTCTTGTAGACGATGGGGTCCAAATGCCAGGTCTGGTTGCCGCCACAGGAGACCAGGGTGAAGCAGCCTCCGAACACGATGGGTGGGTCCGTGTCCGGAACACAGATGTTGTCTTGACAGAACGTGGCAGTTCCTGGAAGAAAACAGATGTATAAAGGAACTCTTTGCTTTTTGACAGGAATAATGTCTTTTCACATTTACTTCGTTTCTGCTTTACTGCCAAAATACAGCGGTCTTTATTGTCATTACAATAAGGCTGCTGTTGGGTTGCTGTGTCAGAAAAAAAATTAAATGGATATGTAATTGAAGGTACTACCTAGTTCACCGAAGGTATGCTACTTTTCACCCTTATGCCCTGACTATAAGTAATAAGGTTCAAAAGTGGTCGTCCGCCAGTGAACTCGGTAGTACAGACGCCAGCAGGTCAAGCTACCCGAAACTGTCCGATGTTCCCAACCAACCTTGAACCTAATACTACAGAGATAAAGTTGAAAATCTATTGAAGAAATTTGACAAATTGTAGCTTGTTGTGCTGGCGTCTGGATTTTTTTAGTGCGTGGCCAAAATTAGTATTAACGCCGCGGTGCCAACCTGTTTTTAAGGTTGCGTACCCAAAGGGTAACCAACGGGATTATTACTAAGCCTCCGCTGTCTGTCTGTCAGCGGGTCCTAGAGGGGGGGTCACAAGGCTCATGACCCACCTAAAATCCAAAAATCATACACCCCAAATTGACACTCCTTCTCCGTCCCAACCAAATTCCTGGCCAGGGCCTTGTGTGACCCACCCCAGTCTTAGACTGGGACCGCGCCTGGCTGTATCTCATGATCCATAATAAGTATAGACAGTTGAAATTTTTACATTATGTGTATTTTGGTTGCCGCTATAAAAAAAAACATAAAAATAAATTAAAAATTAAAGGGGTCTCTCCTACTATGATGGTACGGAACCCTTCATGCGCGAGTCCGACCACACTAGGCCTGTTTTGTTCAATACAATTTCACAAATGTTTCCTAACAACGTCCCCCTTTAAATGCAGTCGGGACTGACCACTTCGAAATCGATTGGTACGAGCGGCTATATCAAAAGTGCCCACACGACACAAAAATCCACAACACCCCTTACCAACGTATCCCGTAGGTCTAGCCTGCCGTTTATTCTTCACATAATCAACGACGGCCTTCGAGAGCGCATAAAAGTGCTTGCTGGCCTTATACCGCATCTTGGCGAGAGCAGCATCACAGTCACTCTTGTCGGCCCTGCAGTGGTAGACCAGGTTCCTGGTGTTGGTCTTGATCATCTCTTCTCTAAGCACTTGGTACTTACTGTCCGTGAACAGCATTTGGCCGAAGCGGACGTTTACTGGAGAGGAAATGGGAGATTTTAGGACTAGTGAACGCAGTTATTGCAAGGCTTGACCAGGCGAATGACTTATTTAGCATTTGTTGCATGGATATAAAGCATTTTTACCCGGGTAAAGCCGATACCGCGTCAATTAGGTAGTCATTCAATATGAGCTCAAATAAAGAAGAAAAAAAAATTACCAGAGAGAGTTCAAACCTTGATTTGTGACAGACTTGCGAACAAGAATCTATGGTAACAACGTGACACGTGATTAGCAGCACATAACACAAAAATCTGAGCTATTATTTATTGGCATAGACTTTCAGGGACTTATGACTGACTGGTGGTGAATCAAGATTTGTCGAACAAAAGACACATTACACACTTCATCATCATCATTTCAAGCCCGGAAACCTCGCACTGGGTAGAGGTCTCCCCTTTCTTCTGCCATACTTCTTGGTTTCACGCACCCCTCATCCAGGTGCTTCCCGCGACAATGACAATATTGCTTACCCAAATATTCTGCATTTAGTTTCTTATGGAGCTCGGGGCTAAGTAATAACAGCCACTCGGGTCGAACTTTAGGTTTAGCCGTGCTTGCTTAGGTTGGTCTGTGGATGGGTGACCACTCATTACATACCGAGTTTCCTCCGTGCCTCAGAAAGCACGTTAAGCCGTTGGTCCCGGCCGTCGTCGGTCATTTGTAGATCTTTGACAGTCGTTAGTAGCCCAAAAAGTCTGAGAACCAGTCTTACCAAGAGGTATCGTATTACCCAGTACTAACTGGGTTGTGGCGATCAGATAGGCATTCGCTCCATGAAAAATACTGGTATTCAGCTGCATCTGGTTAGACTAGACAGATGATAACTTTCTTATGGCAATAAAATCTGAACTCACATCCAGCCCCAACCATATATCCGTCCAACAGACCAACATGGTTGGCCAAACACGTTAGAACGGTGGCCAACACGAGTCTCCTCATCTTCTTGGATTACCAAACTGAGCACTTTAGCGCCCTAAACCACCAATCAACCAAAGATTTCATGGTCCAATTTATACTAACGACTAGCAAATTGGCCACCGATGATTAGAAAACTAATTGGAAAATATATTGGAATTCATGATAATAGGTTGGATAGATGCAAAAGTTACAACAGGAACATAAATAAAACAACATTTCGAACAGTACAGCCAAAAATCCCTCCAATCTATTTTCGGTGACATCCATTACTTTTTTAAGACTCTAAACAACAAATCAAGGCATTCTTCTATTCGGCCACTAAGAAACCCCCTCCCATTCATAACCATTCCAAATTCAAAATGCGGTACATTCTTGTATTTCCACCAAAACACGGGTACCACAAACAAACATGGCTACGAAAGAGGTAAGACCAGAAACAATTAACAATAGCTTACACAATCGTGCGCTGGTCGGGAGTTAATTGCCCTCCCTCCCTCCTGACGGCTGATAGCACCGAATTATACCAGCATTTCACGCTTCACTGTAATCTAGACTCCATTTAAGGTGGCATGAACTAATTTGTGGAGTTAGGAGTCTCGTAGAGGGTTTTTTTAATTATACATAGGTAATTATTTATAGAGAGTCCTAATTTGTTTCATATTGAATATAGAGTATTTTTTTTTCAATCTATTTTGTTTATATGCCAATGCAGTCACAAAAACATACGGTGCGATACACCGCGTAGACATGACTACTTAATTTCTGAAGAAACTATACGTTAAAGTGACTTGTGGTCGACGTTGTTCCTGCACCTGATTTTGATTTAAAGTGACACTGAGACACGGAGTTACATTATTTTTTGACGTTTCTTCTGATCGCCTCTCTCACCTTAGATCTGTCTGTGTAGGTCTGTGAGACGTAGCTCTGTGTTAGCACCAAGTAAGGACAGTATGGCACGCGTGCTATCGCGGCTGTCCATCGTCTATAATATTGTATGCTTCTTGCACTATTCGATCGTGTTCCAACGTAACACTTTTCTATACACTTCTGCTGTTGAAATCAGAACAGGGAATTGAAAATTCAGGGACTTAATGTAAATCTTTATGCTGTTAGAAATAACTTTGGTGATAGGTCATCCTTAATCAACTGATTCTTTGATCTATTCTTTGATTCTCTGAAAAGCAATTGATTTCAATGATAGTTACTAAACGATCTTCTAGAAATATGCTCATTTGACTTTTCCGCGGTAGTAGCGTAAGTTAAGTGTGAGCATTTGAAGAATAACCTGCGTCGTGGACTAATCTCGTAGCTTGTCGAGATGGCCTGTAAAGAAGTATTATATTGCTATTTACACAACATAGCATAACCTCACGCTTCATCTGACTACTTACCACTTCAGAGGAGTAGTCAGAGCTGTATGCATTAGTTCTTCATCAGTTATTTTTAAGTGCCATGGATAAGGTAACGAGCCTATTAGTCGTGTTTACTTCTACAACAGCGAGGCAATGGTGCTGATTCTATACAAAGTTAAAAAACAATAATAAACAGGATCTGAAGTTTCCTTAACCCAGCAATGTATTTCTCCTAACAAATACAACCTCCGATCGGTTTCCAACAAATTGCGTTCGTAACAGACGCACTAATTGTCTAACAAAATAATGCATCAAGTTTATCTGTGTTCGATACAGCGGCGTCGCCACAATATAATTAGACGATTGTATCCATTGTCTATGGTCCCCGTGATATATTGGCGCGGAACTCAATGGTTTACCTACGCGGTTGGTTATATTTCAAAACTTGTTAGTTTGTGCCTCTTTAGTATAGAGGGGAAAGTTTGGAGCCCCCCTTAATAGGCTGCTCAATATGTGATGATGGTCAAATTACCAAATGTTACAAAAATAACGTTCTTCTTTGCAGGTTCTGGACTAAGGAAAGCAGTACAAAATGCCTAGTGTGAAGTGACCAATGTTGTGGTAGGTAAGGATAAACACCAACGCAGTATAAAATAAAATAAATAAATTTCATTTATTTCAGGTCCGAGACCCATATAAAACAATGACAGATAAAAATATAAATCACACACAAATTATTATTATTCATAAATAAGTATCGTTGCCTCCTGTAGAAATTGCTGCACAGAAACATTTAAAAAAGAAAGCATAAATGGCTTTCTAATATCAATAAATAATTCAGTTTCTATAAGCGTTGATATCTTGTTCTACGTTCAAGAAAACCTGAAGGAATAAACTAGTTTTATCAGTAATTGCAGGTGACACTCCATACAATTATGGGATTGTGAACCAATTTCAATACAGGTATCCTGGTGGGTGTCTCGCGAAGAGTTATGATGGACAGCCTGACAGTCTGTAGTTGTACTACGGAATTTATACCCCTGATACCTATTAACCATGTAGTAAATGTGAATTATCAGCAAACTTAACTTTGCTGCTACACGGTACGAATATAAATTTTATGGCGTTTGAATAAAGAGTTCTAACTGTGCTGTTTGATGGCAAATTTATCATTGTAATTGTAACATCTATGCGGGGTGGTCAAGTCGAGATATCGATTTTATTGGCGGATAATATGTATTAGGGAGACAGCACCGATTTTCGGCAAGTGAATATGATTATTGTTTAAATTATTGTTATTATTATATTATGTTAACTGCCTCGTTGGTCGAGTGGTCGCAAGCGCGACTGCTGAGCATGAGATCCTGGGTTCGATTCTCAGGTCGGGCAAAGTGCTATTGGGTTTTTCCATCAGGAATTTCTCAGTAGCAGCCACGGAGTTTGGATTTGTGCCCGGTTGATGGCAATAGGATCGCCCCCTATTACATGGGACTTAAACATAACTGGCGAAATATGGGTGTACTACTAGGTACACCTCTGCCTCACCCTACGGGAATAACAGGCGTGATGTTATGTTGTGTATATTATACTCATGGTTTAATTGAAATAGAAATCAGTTTACAGGGAATTCAATTAAAGCTTGATAAATATTTTACTGGTAATTGTACCTACATTCATCTAGGGACCTCTTTCCCTTCCTTTGCAGTTGTAAGACATCATCTGCTGTAACTCAAAGCAACTGCATAAAGCTAAAATTATTGTAACTGCCTAACTAAAATAATAATTTATTATTGTATATTATACGCATTAACAATAGTATTTAAAAAAAATATTTTTCCTTGTCTACGTAAAAATAGCCATCTAGTCCAGGAATATTATTGTAGGTACTACCTACCGACTTCATTGGTGATGTTCTCTTCAGGAAGTACTCGCAACTGGCGTGCATGTTTGACTAGATGAAAGAACGTAAGCGAAGCAAAAAGAATAATTAGGTTTGGTAGCAGGTGCTTTTCTGTAGGATCTATCTACCCCCTGTGGAAAATAAAGCTAGAGTTTATTAGGAACCTTCGTCTTGCAATAGTTACATTCACCCTATTTACCGTGAATTATGACATGTTAGCAGGTATTGGTGCAGTTCTGATGACTTATATTTAACTGACCACACAGAATGTAATAGGTATTTTGATTCAAAACCATTCAAGTATTTCTTGTTCTTATCAAAATGGTATTAATTAAAATTGTAACAACCATGTATATTTGCATACCTAAGCTTGTCAAACAAATATTAATTCTTAGTGTAAAGTATTGAGTTTTCTTTTCAGACTCGTCGATTGTCGTTATTTGAGTTGTATTTTTTCTTAAAACTGAACACTATAAGCAATCTAAGTACATCATAATAATTGGCACATTCCTCTTGACTGATCACGTTCAGTTTTATGATGAAAAGTTTCGCTACTTCTAAACTGAAAAGTTTAATTTTCACAATTCTATGACAGACGTTCTTTTCTGACTAGCCAGCAGGTAGTCTGTGGATTTATAAAACATTCGAATGAAAATTGAAAATCACTGCACTTGGTATTTGAGTTAGTATCTACCTATTAGTAGCGGTCCATGAGTTTTCTTATACAGCATGAAGGATTCGCTTTTGTAAGGACTTGCTTAAGTGGCGTGAGGGATATACAGTGTAGTCAAGTAAATCAAACAGAAACAAGCAAAACAACGACCTACAATAGATAACAACCGCATTACAGTTTTGTAACACCCATAATTCGTATTTAACGGTTTATCAAAGCTGAAGCGGCCCGATTCCACAATACTAAAACTAACTAGACTAATAATAAATCTCTGGTTGAATAATAACAATCTAAATGCTTTCAAAACTAGTATATTATTCAGAATCCGTGCAGAATAATGGAGGTAGACGGTTATCTCGCCTATTGTTGCCATTAGCAGCCATCTTATAACAGCATTGTTTCCACCAATCCTAGCCGCACGAGCGCCGTAAATTGCCGGAGATGTACGAAGTTAAAATTTAAATGTGGAATTGTTCCTTTCGATTTTGTTTTAAGAGAGTTCGCTGTTATAATTGAGTGGAGATGACATTTTGAGTTTTCTAATCGCTTTTCCACTGTCTCAACATAATCTTGCGTAGGTTCAAAACCTCCAACGAAAATCATGGCAAATATCATGTATATTTGTCAGGCCCCTTTCTGATGTGTTCCAAGAATCTGTTCGATGAATCAGTAGGCTACGTACTACGCCATGAGGTCGTCGAAACCGGAACCCGTAAATAATATGATTGATAAATGAATAAAGGGCAAAATATCACTATATATTATAAAATCCTCCGCCGCGTCTGTCTGTCTGTTCGCGATAAACTCAATAAAAACGTCGCTATTCTTCCAGCGAATGTAAATCTTAGAAATTGGTCTGCTTAAACTAATTTTACAGAACTGTGGTTCTGCCTGATTTTCATACGTCTTGCCAACTTTGCCTTTGTAAACACCAGAGAATGGGGTAGAGATACAGAAATATAGAAAATGCTCAGAATTTCTTCTCTTATCGAAAGAAACGGTCGTGGTATTGCCCAACCTGTAAATCGAATCCAGGACATCATGCTTAGCAGTAGCGCTCACAGCCATTAGACCAGCGAGGCACCACTAACCAATTTCTTGATGCCAATAAATCTTATAAGGATATACTATTTTTACCAAAATAAACGATGGATGGACTGTGTGAAGGATGACATGGCAAGAAAGGAAGGGTCTGATAAGATGACGAGTAACAGAGAACTATGGAAGAAGAAGACGTCATGCTGGGCCGACCCCAAATAAATTGAATAAAGGATTTTATAGGAGCAATTTTTCGGTCCACAAAGATCCCTCAGTGCCTATAGCCCCGCCTTTTTAACCAATGTGTCCTGCCAACAATGACCTACGGTTCTGAGACATGGACGCTAAAAAAGGAGACTGTCCACCGAGTACGAGTGGCTCAAACGGCCATGGAGCGACCCTTGCTCGGCGTAACCCTCTTAGGTCTAGTGCGTTATACCGAAATCCGCCGTCGGACGAAAGTCTACGACGTCTGGGACCGGGCGGTGCGGGTCAAATTGGCATTGGCAGGACACTTGGCTAGACGCAGAGATGGCCGATGGGGCAAGGCTTTGACCGAATGGTTACCAAGCTTAGGCCATAGAAACCAGGGCCGTCCTGAAACTCGTTGGGTTGACGACATCCTTAAAGTCGCGGAAAACACCTGGATGAGGGCCGCACAGAACCGGGAAGTGTGGCAGAAGAAAGGGGAGGCCTATACCCTGCGGTGGGTGATTCCGGGCTGATAAGACGATGCTGATGATGATAATAGGAGCAATTCATCCTGAACACCAGCAATTCTTTTCTTAGAAGATTTCATTGAATATCACCAAATCTCTTATTTCGTAGTTCCTAACATTCGGCACAGCAAAGCAACTCGTGTTGTACAAGTGCATTGTTTACTCGACATTGCGCCCTAACTCTTTGTGCAGCCATTATGGACAATAAATACCGTGTATTGAACAGTGGGCCCAAATTAATTAGTATTATGTAGCGATGTAATCAGTAACGATTGTTTCCAACGATTTGTTATTGTTTCAGACCTTTTGGTTGCGAGTTTAAAGGTGGGCGCCCGACTTTGTTGCGGTTTATGGTTGAATGGGGCTTTGTAGTTATGTAGCTGTATTAGATTACTAGCACTTCGTTCGCGACTTTGCCCGTAAAAAATGTGATAGCTCGGTTAATATGTATGATAGAAATATAATTTATAGCCTATTGCATTCACAAATAATGTAACTTAACAAGTACACTCACATTTCACCAGTTATGTTTACGTCCCGTATAATAGGGCGCGAGCCCTTTACTATCAAACCGGCATAAATCCAGACTACGTAGCTGCGACTGAGAAATTCCTGATGGAATAACCCAATAACACTTTGCTCGACACGAGAATCAAAACCCAGGACTTCATGTTCAGCAGTCGCGCTTGCGACCAGATCAACGAGGCAGTTTAGAGGAGAGTTTTAGTTAAAAACTTTAGTGGTTAATTCAGTAACTGTATTAAAATCACATATATTTAAAGCGAGCGCACCTTAGTACATTACATACCAAATTTAGTTGCGCGCGTTCCGTGTATGTTTACCTTTTTGTTATGTTAAATTATTAGCGGTTACCCTACACTTTTAGAATATTTTTATACCTGTTTTCAAAACTGTACGTAAAATCAAATGTTTGTAAAATTAGTGTATTATTTCTCATGTAAGTGAAATTTCTTATGGGAAATAAAGATATCTCAAACCCGAACTGGGTAATACGATACCCCTTGGATAGAATGGTTGACACACTTTCTCGCTACTGACCGTGCATGGCCACAGATTCCTCTCGGTCATCTCACAGTTTGGATTCCTGCATAACAGATCATTCATCTATACCAGTCCATCCTGACCTGTCGTACTAAAACTACATGTATTTCAGCCACTGCTATCGGCTGTGGATCTACGCAGTAGTATCGGGGGCGTCCGCGGCTTGGCGTGTACAAATGGTGCGCACAGTGGTGCACGCGCGTAAACACTCCAGATATTTTACGTTCGTGCTTTATGTGAGGTAGTGGGCGAGTTAGGAGATGCGGCGGGTTGAAAAGCCTTTACTAAAACTGTCACTTAGGCACACTTGCACCATAATTTGTTAAACTGATTTAACGCTAGACTACTATCTACAGATTATTCTTAATTAATGGGCACTCTATGATAGGTTGTGGTAATTGATCGAAAAGGCATGACTGCAAAGGTCAATTTATCCACACTAATATTTTAAATGCGTTGTGTATCTGTTACATTTTCACGAAGACTGGGATAAAGTTTGGCACATGGATAGACCAAGACCTGGGTTGGGTTATAGAAAGAAAGAAAGAAAAAGTTTTTATCAGCTCGCACGTGACAAAACACTAAAAAGAAAATGGTTTTACAATTAGCAATAAGTGCGGTAAGTTGAAAAGTACAGCCGAGGCGATATTGCTAGCCCTCGCCTACGGCTCGGGCTACAAAAAAGCAGATGCTGTAATTATCAAAGCGCACGTATGTCATACGACGTTTTATAACATATTTGCTTGGAAATAAATAAAACTCGGACTTTCTTAAACGAAATTTTGATACGCTTGTAAGTATCTATCGGTCGATTTTTCGGGCAAGAAGCTTAGAATAGCCTTTTTCGCTGCCTCTGAGACTTCAAGCGGTGTCAAATTAATAAATTCATCATTATTTGACGACATTTTCAAATAAAAACAATACAGCGAAAAGAAAAAGCGCGCGGAATAATTTTTACTTGTTCACAAATTAGCGAGGTGCGCGCATCAGCGGCTTTTTTTTAAGGCAAAGGCACAAAAAACAGCCAGTATTACTAATACAGTAAAGTAATATTTTTGTGTTTTTGTTACAGATATTTATCTGTTGTAATTTATTGAATATATTAATTAAATTAAAGAATTAAATGTTTATTTATTATATTTTATTTCCCAAAGTTAATTTTGTTCATAAAATGTTGACCACTTTTCTGACATAAAAACTCTTTGCTAAGATTTAAAAAAGTACCGTTCGGTTTTACGGATCATCTTGATAAACCGTGCGTTTTACATTACATTACCGCATAAGTACGTAATGAGATACAATACGATATTGAAATTGGTGAGACCCTTTACAAGCAAATGTGTTATAAAATTATATTAAAAGTAAACATCACAACGAAATTTGTTCTGTGCGAGGCCAAAAGGTGCTGCAACATTAAAAAATAACGATATATACGTTTTATAGGATACTTTTTATCACGGTTGTAGAAATTGAAGAAATAAAGACGAAAATAGTTGACTATGTCTATGTGAGGAATGATAATATGAAAGAATAAGGAGTACCTAAATGATAGCGTGACGGTTAACAGAAGAGAATGGAAGAAAAAACCTGTTGTGCCAAAGACCAAGTAACATGGGACAAGGGCAGAAGATAATGATTGTTGACTATGTCTAAGGAAAGACGTCTCGAGTTCTCAACTCTCAAAAAGAAATAAGTTCCACAAACGCTACCTCTCGTCTCTTCCACCATCCACCAGATCCAACCCAAACTATAATACCTAACATCTGAGTGTTCTGGTGCAACGACTCCCCAACTCTTAATGTCTTCAATAACTTAGCTTTTCCTTTTAATATTAGGAGCTCATTCCTAAGAACACTGATTGCGATACCCGGCTAAAGTTTAACTTCGTGATCGCTACCTGCGGTGTTTTATTTATCTTTTATCTTGAATGCAATAAAGCGGTAGTTGGGTTTAGTTGAAATATGTATCACTGGTGAAGTGGTTAATAAGGTCTTGAACTTAGTTGTGATGTTTGTTTATAAATATCCGTCCGTTAGGACAGAGGAAAGTTTGCATTTCGAAAATGCTTCAGTTCCAAAAACATCTAAATATGTCTTAGAGCTTAGGTCTCCAAAACGTTCGAAAATGATTCTATGGTCTCTTTTTATACTGGGCAGAAGATTTTGTGATCTCGAGTCTGTGGTAGGCTCTTGTCTATCATAGTGAGATAATCCCTTGTAAGCTTTTTACGGTAACTAATACAAAGCAAAATCAGCGTATGTTGGTTCCTCTGTCATCCACCACACGGCTCCATTACGGGTTGATGGATTACAGTATGACTTGGAATTTTTTGTTCTGATGTTCTCTTTCACCGTTATGAGACCGAGATGTATTAAATTCACAAAATGCCTAGGTTCAAACCAGAGTCGTGACCGTTACCATTGTGTCACCACTGCTCCTTCTCCGAAAATAGTATATTCCTTTCTGCCCTACTAAAATAATTCCTTAGTAACCCACAGTACCCAAATAGGACATTAACTGTGTATGTCCTTGCAGAACAAGAAGTTTATCAGGTACCTGTCCATCTTGTCCATTTGTGTCCATTCCTGATCAGGCGATCATAATGATTCTTATCGGCTGATCAGAGTGTAAACAGCAATGTTCTGCGTCGGTACAGATGGTAGTTAAGATGTATGGAGGTACGGAACTGACCTTTGTTGCTTTGGTTATTGTTTGACCAGGTTTGTCTGAGGGTTAGCTAGGACAAAGCTTTTTCTAACTTTGATCGAAAATGGTTACTGTCCTCTTCTAGATGATTAATGGTATTTGTTTTGTAAACTGTAAAACGCACTTTTGAACGTTCAAAACTAGAAAGGGTTGGTGTTTCCTATCGTACATACTACTTTGAGAAGAAACACCGAAAGTCAGCGAATTCACAGTGATATTTAAAGTCCAGCCTATAGTAATCTTGGTGTGGTCTTATAAGCACCACGCAAATTAGTGTTGTATTTGACTATCAAATTGTTTCAAAGATCGTTAAGCCGTTTAGTCTATTTAGACTCTAAATGGACTAAACAGGCAGATGAAAGGACTGATGGATATTTGTTACTAAGATGGTTGTCAGTAAAGGATGATTGAGTACCAAGCGATGTAGACGAATTGGTGATCGAAGAGCGATAAACCGAAAGGAAGATACAGCATCTTCCTTGATCGTCGTCTTATTCGTCTCATCGTGTATTTTCTTTTAACAACCTATGAGGTAGTGAATTCATTCATTCATAATTTGCATATTTTCATTTATCTCATGACTTTCATGAGTCACCCTCTTTCTATCCATATCATCTTTCACACAGTGCATCCATCGTTTCTTTAGTGTTTCTCTACTCTTATAGCCGTCCACATTCATACTAATCACGGAAGATATCCCGTAAGTGATAATTTAAGTGTAGTTGTAACAGAACTCGTTCTTACATATTTTTTTGACCTATTGCTTCATTATCTTAAAGTTTCGTTAGTTCAAACGTAATAAAATAACAGTTACTTTAAAACGTTCATCACAAAACAATAGTAAATAAAAAGCACGATATCCAAATCTCTCAATCCTACTTCGTAATCGGAAATCCTCGGCCACTATCGGCGATCTTCGGGTCAGCGGCAGGTTGAACCGAGACAACATCGGTACATTTAAATATCCCAGGGGCTGAATGTAAACAGCTGATATCTGATAAAAGGCTCGTGGTCAGATATTGGTATCGTTGTCTTACCACTGATTTTCGATATAAACGTAAATAGGACCATGGAAACTGTTATTTTTAAGGAAGCTTCGATCGTTGAATGTCGAAATTTTGTAACCGGCGAAGATATTTTATTACGAAGTATTATCTGAAATTCCTGCTAAGTGTATGCCGTTCTTGGCAACGTAGTCAGCCATACAAGACAAAATAACTATACTCTATAGGATTGTAATTGTAGTAGGTTGTGTAGTGATTTATTTTTAGCCCCCAACTGTTGTAGACTTTCAGAAGCACTTTTTATTGAGGTTAGCAGAAGAACCGTGAATTTTTTTTTTTGTAAATTAAGTACTCATGCAAAATTTCTATGGGTAGGGGTCCTAGGTAGGAATGATGTACTGAATACTGAAGATGGTAATCGTTTGTGCGACAATGTGCCCTTACTTTCGCCATTAAAAGGGTATTAATCTAGACTCTTGGATGCTATTACTGTGGTGCTGTGTGTGTAACAGTTCCCTTAGAGAATCGCGTCTACGTAGATCATAAATGGCTCTGATGGCTCTCTTCTGCAGAATAAATATAGACTCGATGTCTGCAGCCCGTCCCCATAGTAAAATACCGTATGTCATAATACTATGAAAATAACTGAAATAAACTAGTCTCGCGGTATTTACATCAGTAAATTTGACGGATTTTTCTAACAGCATATTTTGCTGAACTCAGCCGTCCTGCAAGAGATGTTAAATGGGGACCCCATTGTAGCCTTGAGTCAAGCGTGATTCCCAAGAAAACAGTTTTATCGACAAATTCTAGTTTCTCTTGATTCAATATTATGTCACAATCACTACTTCTGACATTTGGTAGAGCAAATCTTATGCACTTAGTTTTTTTCCCATTTAATACTAAATTATTTGCGGTAAACCAATTATAGACCAGCAGTAGGGCGTTATTTACGTCGTCAAGATCCGCGGCACGTCTGTTTATCCTAAATATCAAAGAAGTATTGTCAGCAAACAACACCATTTGCGGTTGGTTGTTAAATAAATGGGGTAGGTCATTAATATATACTAAAAAGAGGAAAGGACCCAATATCGAACCTTGTGGAACACCCATTTTTACTTTTAAACCTTTTGAATTGTCACCATTTACTTGTACTTGCTGCTGTCTATCATTCAAATACGATTTTACTAATCTGAGTGCAGATTTAGTGCATTTACCTAAACCGTAATGCTCAAGTTTCATGAGCAGGGTCTGATTCGTGATTTACGCAATCAAATGCCTTGGAAAGGTCACAGAAGATTCCAATGGCATCTTGTGCCTCTTTCCACGCAGCAAATATGTGTTTTAATAAAGTAACACCGGCGTCAGTCGTACAACGTCCCTTAGTGAAACCATACTGTTGCTCGTGTAAGATCTTATTGGTGTTAAAATGGTTAAGCATTTGATTGAGCATTATCTTTTCAAACACCTTGCTAAAAACCGGCAACACGGATACAGGCCTAAAGTTATTGGTGTCTGTACTGTCCCCGGATTTAAAAAGCGGTATAACCTTACTGTATTTCATTAGATCCGGGAAGACCCCTTGATCCACGCATAAATTAAATATTAAGGCTAAATACGGTGCTATAGTCTCAATAATTGAGGTACAAGCTTTGACAGACATACCCCATAGATCTTCGGTTAATTTTATCTTGATTTGTTTAAAAGCTTTTATGATTTTTATGGGGTTTGTATGCTGAAATTTAAATTCTTTCGGACAGGCTGAAACGTTCGCTTTCAATAAATTAATAGAAAGCAAGGGTGAAGAATTCAAGGTTTCAGTAGTTTTAAGAGGGATACTGGTAAAGAAATTTACGAATTCTTGAGCAACTTCATTGTTAGATTTCACGAGGCCACGTGAGGTCTCTAGTGTGAAGTCATTATTTCGATTTTTATTTCTATTTGTTTCATTGTTTATAATTTTCCAAACCGTTTTTATTTTATTGTCGGCTGATTTAATCTTGTTGCTAATGAACAAAGATTTGGCTACCTTGCAAGTGTTTTAAAAAAATTTCGAGTAAGTAACAACATATTTATTAAAAGTTTCAGTGTTGATGTAAGGCTTAAGGCCGTACAGCTCAAACAATCGTTCCCTACTTTTCCTTATACCCTGTGTTGCCCAGTCACTGAAAATAAACTTTGGCCCAATAGTTTTAGTTTTCTTTCTTTTTTAAAGTATTATTGAACTCGGTGTGCACTACCGAAAAGAATTCTTCATAAAATTCATTTACATTGTTTATAATATGGCCCGGTATACTTAACTTGCTAATTAAATTATTATTCAATTTATCCAAACTGCTGGGTGTTATTTGTCTAGTTTGTATCTGAATTCTTTGTAATTGTATATTGGACGTGAAAGAAACGGTCTGACCGCTGTGATCTGAAGGAAGGTAATTTACGATGGATTTATCTAAGTAGTCGCAGCTACAAAAAACATTATCAATACATGTAGCAGTATTTGTAGTAATTCGGGTTGGTTCAGAAAACACATTTGACAAATGAAATGATTTAAAGAGACTTAAAAATCTACTGCTATTAACATTATTCTTTAAGATATTAACATTAAAGTCACCACAGATAATTATTGTTTTTTTACCAGTTACAAGTTTTGCTAAAGCTTCCTCGAGTACTGACTCAAAGATAGAGTAGTTCAGATAATTTGGGGGCCTGTAAACGCACACTATTACATGCTTTTCAAGCTCAACACAAGACAATTCAATACTATGTTCAACCGAAAGATCGACTATATCACTACGGGACTTAGATTTAATACAATTTTTAACTAAGATTAATGAACCCCCACGCATCATAGATTTCCGGTTAAAGCAACTGCCCACATTGTAATTTTCATAATTAATTAGCATTTCATAGTCTTTCAACCAGTGTTCGGTGAAACAAACAATATCAAACATTCCTTTTTTCTAAAAATAACTCCATTTCTAGTTGTTTAGAAGAAAAACCTTGAATATTTTGATGAAATAATTTCAAGGAATTTTGCTTAGCCCCTTTTTTACATTTAACTATCCGAGAGCAAGAAGTATCTTCCGTTGTCTTGCTACCTAGTTTAAATGAGCCCCAGAACGCCCATGCCAGTAGATGGCAATGATTTCCTACTACTAGTTGATCCTACTTGAGAATCATCTACAGTTATGCATGAATCCTCCAATGTACAGTTATATGTCCCTATGTTTTCCTTTTTGATGATATATAATCTGTATAAGCACTAGAACCTTTACAAAATGCTTAAAATTGCCTATTTAGATCGCCTTTCAACAGAGCCGTGGTGAACATAGACAGTTATTAACAGTGATCGGAGTAGGTAGAGCTGTTTTTGCTACTTGCGACATGCGGACATAACATTGATATGCCAAATATTTCCCGGAATCCCGGGAATTCTCGGAATATTTCCTTGTGCAGTAAAAGTACATTATGATATAAGTGCGGTAAGTTGAAAATTACAGCCGAGGCGATATTGCTAGCCCGAGCCATAGGCGAGGGCTACAAGAAAGCAGAGGCTGTAATTATCAAAGCGCACGTATGTCATACGACGTTTTCAAACATATTTGCGAGGAAATAAATAAAACTTAAACGAAATTTTGATACACTTGTATGTATCTATCGGTCGATTTTTCGGGCAAGAGGCTTGAGACATCAGGCGGTGTCGAACTAATAAATTCATTATTACTTGACGACATTTTCAAATAAAAACAATATAGCGAAAAGAAAATATATAGGAATAATTTTTACGCGCGGAATAATTTTTACTTCTTCACAAATTAGCGAGGCGCCTTTTTTAAGGCTAAGTAACAAAAAACAGCCAGTATTACGACTACAGTAAATTAATATTTTTGTGTTTTTGTTACAGAGAGGTTGTAATTTATTGTCAAAATTAATTGAATTAAAGAATTAAATGTTTATATATTATATTTTATCTCCCAAAGTTAATTTTATTCATAAAATATTGACCACTTTTCTGAAATAAAACTCTTTGCTAAGATTTAAAAAAGTACCGTTTGGTTTTGACGGAGCATCTTGATGAACCGTGCGTTTTACATTACATTACCGCACAAGTACGTAATGACATACGATACGATATTGAAATTGGTGAAATAAGAGACCCTTTACGAGCAAATGTGTTATAAAGTATATTTAGTATTGTATCTAACAGTTTTACTTAATTAATTCATATTTCACGAAGCTACCTCTAACAACATTCCAGGATCCCTGTGTGTGTATATAAGTAAGCATATACTGTTTGAGTGCTCACCTACTACCTGCTCATAACTGCCCACTTACCCATAATAACTCACTTAAATCAATCGACAATTTCAATATCCCGGGATTTCAGAGGCATATCCATGTTAACATCAATGTTTGCTGTCATTCACCCCAAATAGCTCTACCTACTCCGACCACTGGTTATGAAAAAAATATAGGGACACAGTATATATCCTTCTCATTCAGTTAATGAAATATCTTTTAAATTGGCCGAATATTGGAGGAGGAAATAGTTGAGAGCCAAATCTTGACTTTTTAGTGTAGTTGTCCTTATCGTACCAATGTCGAAATCACGCTCGCAGAGCGACAGCGACAGTTTCTTCAAATACGTGTTTCCTCTTAATCTGAACGCCAGGTAGAAACCAAGGGCTCAGTCATCGCGCTCCAACCAGAACACTATCTCGGCAAAACCTATACAATTGATATAACGGCATAAGCATAACCGCAGTACACAGTTACTTAGCAATAATACGAGAGATTTAAGTATGGTGTACATTTACGAGGTCGTATCATCAGGAGCACTGTTGGTAATGCGATCAAAACACGCGGTTTATTGGGTTTAGGACCCTATAAACCGCGTATCCCATCAAAAACATAAATGTAGAAATGAGAGCCAAGTTCAATATTATGATTATGCCTTGGTTGTTGACTTTAACGACAAAATAAGTGAGATCTAAATGGGTGCCAAATTCAATGGTTAGTCCTGAAATCTATTTATAACCTCAAAATATTTTTTAACAACTTTAAATATAATTTCTTCTTATAAGAAGTTATAACTTAGGATAATATATTGAAGCCTAAGGTCTGACTTGGCTAGTTTTCATATGCGACACGGCTTGACACACTACCGCGTGACTAGATAAATAAACTTTAATATTTACTCAACATTTGCTTGTATTAAATTAAATGCTTTATTACAGGTTAGTTGTGGGAGTTATTATTTTATTTGTAACTAGCACTTCGCCCGCGACTTCGTCCGCGTGGATTTCGAAAATACAACCCATAAGTATTACTCAATATTGTAGCTTTCTAAAGGTGAAAGAAATTCATAAAACTTAAGTCTGGTAGGCACCTAATGAAATTAAATAGGTATTTAAATTAAAACTGCCCTGTTTAGAATTTTTTAGGTTGTTTCATTTTCCGGTAACAAAATAATCTGATTTGCGGGTGATCCAATTCCTGATACACCGCCCATTATAACTGCCCATGGATAAAATAATCCTTTCTTAGGTAAATGCCAACCAAAGAGAATGTTTGTAACTGGGACTTGTTACTAGTAAACAGGGCAAATTATGTTTTATGGGAAACTGGAGTTGCTTGAATTATGTATATAGTCTAGGTCCGTAGAAATCATTGAAATTCTCGTGATCTGCGACAACTGGCCAGCTCCTGGTCCGATGAGAATAATCGCTACAGTTAAGTTATCTTTTATTAGTAGCATTGTGCCATTGCACTTGTTAGGAGGGCTTAAATTTCTTAAAAGCACGATAGGCGTTTCAATTTGCAATAGCAGTACGTAAGGTCAGGCCAGATGGATAAAGAGAGATCAAAAATTCTTGCGGACAGTGGATTGCATCATCGATATTACACACTGTATCAATGGACTTGTAGGTTTTGATTTAACCGGGGACTTTTTGTAAAATTGGTTTATTGATGTTTTTGATTATTGACTACCTCGTTGGTCTAGTGGTCGGAAGCACGACTGCTGAACAGTCTTGGGTTCGATTCCCATCATGATGGTTTTTCCATCAGGAATTTCTCAGTAGCAGCCACGGAATCTGGATTTGTACCCGGTTGATGGCAATAGATTCACCCTCTATAACATGGAACTTAGCATAACTGGCGAAATGTAGGTGTTCTATTAGGTACACCTCTGCCTAACCCTTCGGGGATTACAGGCGTGATGTTGATTGTATCGTTCTTAGGTGAGACGATAGCCAAGGGCTATCGTCTCACCTAAGCGAATGAATATCTCTATCTAGTAAATATTCAAGGTCAAGATATACTGCATCTATTATATTCTATCTAGTTGCTGCAAGCTGTGAACTATCCTACCCAGACTCTCTTTTATAACGTTTTCCACCGCGTTAGCGCCCAAGGTTGGAGAAGAAAAAGACCCGTCTCTAACTTTGAGCAGCTATTGTGGAAAATCGTTAACCATATTTCCGAAAAGATGGGCTCTCATGTTAGTACATAAATTAAAATTTAAATTATACTCCATAGGGGCGATGATTTTGGACATACCTTAATGCACGTCCGCACGTGTCCCTTTTGTGAAAGTCACCAGTAAACATAAAAGTTACACCACCCACGACAGCGACTGAGTTTCTCAAGTTCTTAGGTGTTCGATCCACTGCTTCAAAATGAGCTTGACTCATGGTACATTCTTCCCATATTATGAGTGACGTAATCTTATAACAACTTACCAAGGTATGTTCTAATGCGGTTCGTGAATGTTGGATGGCATTTTGCGATTTATTAATTTTATATTATCTTCGAAACTATTTAACCGATCGACAAACTGTAAAGGGCAAATCTTATCTCTATGATATCTTTGTGATCATAAAAAAACGTTTTTAAAAAAAAGTTTAATATTTTGTTGTTTAAAAAATCGTTTAAACGTAAGTATGTCGAAAAATACTTTTTTTAAACATAAAAGCTACTATATCTGTATATAAAAGATAGAAACATGGTGTCGCGGACTTTTTTGTAGAACTATTTAAAACAGACCAGATTGCCCTATATTAATTTCAATTATATTCAACGGTTGCGCATGCAAATAACTCTGTTTTGAGAGGTATTTTTTTCCGCCTGGCCCGATAATAATTGTGATAGCTCGGCTAATATGCATGCTATCAATATAATTTATAGCCTATGTTACTCGTGGATAATGTAGCTTTCGAATGGTGAAAGATTTTTTTAAAAACGGTCTAGTAGTTTTTGAGCCTATTCATTACAACCAAACAAACAAAGTTTTCCTCTTTATAATATTATATAATACTAGGTGTCCCGCGCAACTTCGTCTGCGTCAAACCTAGATAACGACTGCAGCGCCATCTGTCGGGCTAATTTGTGAATCTAAACCATCCAGGGTGCCACCCAAACGCATACAAAAAAAATCATTCAAATCGGTCCAGCCGTTTAGGAGGAGTTCAGTGACATACACACGCACAGTAGAATTATATATATAAAGATATAATAATATAATATATAGTGTAGATGTAGATAAAAGTTGTTTGGTATTGAGGATAAGTTTCATCATCACACCATCGTTGTCTTTTACGATATTAAATGTTAAGTTGACCGTATACTAGACCGCACTCTCGTATCCGCTGTGCGCTTGGGGGCCGAGTCATTTGGATTTTATATGTTAGTTAAGTATCTACTCAGACTGCCTCGTTGGTCGAGTGGTCATAATAGCGACTGTTAAGCATGACGTCCAAGTTATTGGGTTTTTCCATCAGCAACTTCTCAGTATCAGTCACGGAGTTCAGATTTATGCCCCGTTAATGGCAATAGGCTCACCCCCTATTACATGGGACTTTAAAACTGGCGAAATGTGGATGTAATATTAGGTACACCACGGTCTAACTCTTCGGGGATTACAGGCGTGATGTTATGTTATGAAGGTAAGTATCTACTTAAACCCGGTCGTTGCGATTAGTCAGAAACCCAAAAGACTGAAGATCAGTCTTACAAAAGGGTATTACATAAAGCGGATACGTGCAGGGAAACGACTCATCATATCCTCATCGCATCTTTCGCCGCTCATTTGATTGGTCAAAATAATCTTGCACTTCTTCAATTTGTAAAACCAAACTAGATTGTGGGAGTCATACCGTAAAACACTGACAAGCTAAGACCGAATCTAACGTAGTTTGGAAAAGCCGAGCAGATGATAATATGAATCACCATGAGCCGGACAGAGAAAATATGTTGAAAAGATTAGATTGAAAACTGACTATTGCTAATGAAATCAGCCATTTGTAAGGACGGTAGATTATACTACAACTTGAAAGTCTCTACGTGATCGAGTCAGAATTGAGGAGACATCTCAGGAGTACAAGATAACCGTATAGGCCAAAGAATTGCTAAATTGAACTAGAACGAAACTAGCAATTATGCTACTGGAATTAGGGATATTGTAAAAGAGCTGTGTTACAATCTTGGTGTAAATAAAGTATATTCTACCTATTTTCTAGCGGATCCAGTTACAGGAACTGTTAATTCCTTACTCCACTAAATGTAAATTATGATTCTTTATAAAATGCCATACAATAACAGCCTCAAGTAATATTCCTTCTAACCCCATAAGTAGAACAAGGAGGCTACGCACAATCTGCTTTGTTCTGGTTTCCTCAGTAAGCAGTGTTGTTACAAAGGTAGGAGCTTCCAGCGCCGGCTGTATGTCTTGGAACCAATCTTTAACAACTGCTTAACGTCACAGTGATGGGAAACATACGTGTTATTATAGTGTACGGGACTGTCGTTATAATTATGTTATGTTGAACCGTCTGAATTAAACTCAAGACAAGAGATACTGTTTACGGCTGTTGATAATTCTTCTTCTGATTGATAACATTGATTGAGTGTTGATTGTCTATAAAGAAAGCAGGTTTAAGTGAATAATCAACCTAACGGTATGCCATGACTTCCGCCAATGAACAACTGTATAACTGAGCTTTAAATTTAAATGTGTTTGCACTCCAGAAACCTACTTACCTCCAACACCTTAACTTTAAATGAGAAATCAGCTACAAAGAGGTGGTGGTATTTCTTCTTCGGAGAAGCAGGCAGCAGCAGGTCCTGAACTTTTTTCTAACATTTTCTGATCACTTTCCCTGCAACATAATTCAAAGACTAAAATTGTGTGAAGCTCAGCTTCCGCCCACAATACACACCCGTATATTTTCTCATAATGTCTTATTTACGAATAATCCGCAGTGTGCGAGTTTCAATAAGCGCGCGTGCGTTGCCGATGTCGTAATTATGGTGGTGGCTCAACATGGGTCAGTTAGTAACGGCTAAGTACTGGTAACCAACAGCCCTGTAGGTATAAAAGGTATCAAATGGGGAAAGAAAACATCGTGAGAAACCGGCTTGTCCTTATCTTAATTCTTCTGCCCCTATCCCAATTTATTTGGGGTCGGCGCAGCATGTCTTCTTTTTCCATAGAACATGCATCTCTTCTTCGTCCTAGAACTAAACATTCTAAGACATGTGGCATCTATTTCCGCACTGGGTCCGCGTGGTGAATCAACGCACTGACAGGAGGTGAGAAATAAGGAATATTAAAGGCTGTTTATGCAGAGGGTATAGTTAGAAAAACCCGTAGAAAACTAAGGGTAAGTATAGTAAGTAATCTTTTTATTGGGATTGTTAACTATTAAGCCAGTAGGTAAACTAAGTAACGACACTTGATGAGTCTTGACTTGATGACACAGCGTTTTATTTTGTTTTTATTAAGTCAATTCTAGGGAGAAATTGTGTACGAGGACGATATCTGTGTAACATACCCGTTTGCATCTTATCGACCCATTTCTGAAAATACATAAAAGCTGTGTACTTAGTTTTTCGATAATAAAAATAGATTTTGACGCTAGAAAACGCTTTAGGTACCCAATGAACTACCTTAAATAATAGAGATAGCCAAGTATCGCCAGACCTGGACCACAGCATCCCATTACCAACAATTCTTATCAAACGCAATCCAAATGCGGGTGGCATATAATATCAACATAGCTTCTGTTAACAAGAAAATTATTAAACAGCCTTGTCTCAAAAGTAATAAGGCTGAAATTCCGCTGCAACGATGGTAATGTAAATGTAAATCCAACTTTGCACACCGAATAGATATTGGCCCACAATGACTATTCGACATGTCAAACAATTGAAGAATTCCTCGAGCAATAAAGTCTGTATTCGTTTGAAGATTAAGCGCCGTATTACGGCGTTTCCAAGGCGGATGGTGGAGTGTGCAAGTGATATTGATCCTTAAAGTAACGAGCAGTTAGAATGTGTCTTACTAACGAACGTGATAGGTCTGTAATGGACTGGCTTCACGCCACCAAAGACATCAAGGACAAAAATCTGTGGAGTAGTGAGGCTGCAATTATTTGAGATAGAGTACCGTTTGTGCGCAGATGAGATCAGACAGTGCTGAGAAATGTAGAGGAAATATATTTACACTGGAATTTATTTATAGGTACAATAAGCAGACGAACAGGGGTCTTTGTTACGAAGTGTCACAAGCAAAAATGTTACAGATAGCGGGAATAAGGGACCCGTACAAGACGAACTGGGAATATCCTTTTATTTGCAACCAGAGTATCAGTAGCGAAGGGTCAGTTTTTGTAAGAGGTAAGCCGGAGTACATATTTAATGTGATTCTATTATTTGTCTATAAAATACTGACTGTGCCATTTTTCAAAGGGAATCCGGTAGGAATCGAGTTGTATGAACCCTTCGCCACAGCAAAGTATGATGTCTGGGATCTGTTCTACCTGTACATGGTATCACTGTATCGTCACGTGTAACATACAGAATGGTGCAAACAAAATGCTTAAAATAGTTAACAGGAGGCGACGCAGCTTGTTCTCTTGACACGAGGTGTTTCTCCTACTTATTTAGGAAATTAGGGGACAAGTTACGAGTACTGTTTTAAGCTCAAAATAAAAAAGACTGAAGGTAATCTGCAGAAAACATGAAAGGATTTCATGTCTAGGTTACCAGAATGGGTTGTAGCGGCACTACAAAAAGTATTACACGAACGTAGAACAAAAAGTATTACGGCGCCATCTATGACACAGATGATGAACGGAACATCGAAATTCTACATCGCGCAGTTAAAAGAAACCGACAACAACTGTTGGGTAGTAGCTCACCAGACGTAACACCCGTCTGGTCAGCGGATCTTCTCTTTTCTATGGTGGAAGTAGAACTTTACACCCGGTTCTTCATACCCAAACCTGGTAAGACAATAAAAATAAAATCTGCAAAAAACTACCCAGAAGCGGCTCCACACCTTATTTTCTTAATTCAGCGAAAAATCTCTAAGTTGTGGTAAAATTGCGTCTGTCGTTATGTGGCTAATCTCGCCTACAAATTGTTGTTTACGCCGTATCACATTTGTTTATCTCACAAACGAGGGTTGGACTCAAATAAAAGGTAGTTAGCTCAATAAAAGGCATTCTAGGCGGTGGAAACATCTTGATTCATGTTGGTACAGGTAGAAGAAGATTTTGCATGCAAAGCTATTGTGGAACAGTTGATCTGAAAATGAGGCTCTCTACTACACAAACATTTTCTTAGTCGGTTCGTCTGGTTTCGACCTGAGATGGATACACAGATAGAATAGAATATACGTTATCACAAGGATGTTTTGGCGTGGCGGCCAAATATTGTTTTATGTAAAAAAATCCAGTTCCGATTCACCAACAGCGCCCATCTACGAGTATCTATGTCATTATAGTAGCACTATTTAATCTTTATAGACCTGATTTTTGTCATAGACTTCCTTACGGTCTTTTCTATCATGAACTCAAGTTGAGGTCAGACCGATTTTTCGAAATAGATACCGCGGCAAGGAACATGGATGGGTTTAGCCAGTACAAGTCTGACACTCCCTTCCGCTGATCTGTCTAATGTGGTCTACCAGTCTCAGATTGAGATACACTTAAATAAAAGTTACTTAGCACGTGTTTTAGTTTACACTAATGTTCCCTTACCCTTGTTGTTTGACAGTGACAGTTATAACACCCAGCTAAAGTATGTGCGTTAAACATTATTTTCGGATTATTCACGTTTTTAAATCTTGTACCAAATCTCTCGTATAAAAATAAGTCAGGTTGCATAATGAAAATCAAAAATCAAAAAATCCCAGCCAAAAATTGTATTCCATTTAGAATTAGTTGAATAACTTACTTGAATTTAGGATTATTTCAGTTAAATCCAATTGATTTTTCCCCAAGATCCATCCCACGATATTGTAGATTAGATAAACGTTTTATATGTCTGTCCCGTGTAAATTAAAATCTAACTACTTTCTCACACGAAATTGAATACATACCTACCTCCAAAAGTATCTATATGTATGTTTTCATATAAATACGTTGGTACTTACAATGTCAACACTGTAAGAACAAGGGCGGTAACTGATAATTTTGTTCAAAATTATTGAAACAATCATTGTGTCAATTAGATCTCGTATCTCGTGAGAAGTCGCGTCGTTAGGGTTTAGGGCTAATATTTAGTACCTACTCGATGTGTGCGAAATCATGTGACTTCTTTATAACACCACATATTTCAGGTGCACTGTGGTTGGCGGCACGATTGGCGCAGTGGCTGAGCGATTGACTGCTGAGCTGCGTGTCGCGGGTTCGATCCCCGGACGGAACAAATATTTGTATGGCCTACAGATAGTTGTTCCGGGTTTGGCTGTTTGTGTATGTGAGTTTAAATGTTTGTGAACGCATCTACGATACAGGAGACATTGCTAATGTGGGGCAACGTTAAAAAAAAAAAAAAGGTTGTATGACATTGTGCGTCCCATTGTGACAAGACAGGGGAGTGCTGTTGGCAAGCATTTGTGAAGATCTCTGTGGAAAAAAACAAGATGGATGAATGATGATGGATTGTTTATTAAAATTCGTTACTTGCTTTATGTTTTCAAATATATTTTATTTTCTCTTTGTTCACACACTGTGTCTACTAGACATCTCTTTTCATCGTCTCTCCTTTCGCAGGTATGCTGGAAGAGATTTCTTTAGCAATAAGCATCACCTTTTTACCAATTTTTCTGTTCCTTTCTTGATTTCTGTATTTACTGTGTACATAAACTGTTAAATAAATAACATAAATATGGTGGCGTAAGTTTCGATTATGGCCACTCGCCAAAATCAAGAGTTGACGGCGAGATTTGGTTTCAAATTGAAGTTTTGGTTGTTTTAAACATCTTTTATATTCCCTGTCTTTTATTTTATCATCAACATAGTCACCTGTTCCTTGTGAAAAGGCCGCCTATTTCCATACTTCCCCAGTCAGTTTTCTATATTCACTGAGAGCTATTTTTAATACTCAGAATGTTACCAGCCATGGTCCAGCTGCACAACTAATAATACCGATTTTCTGTGACGGTCATCGGTTAGTCAATTGAATATTTAACTACCAGCAGAATAATAGCAAATTTAACCAGTAAACTGAGAGCGATCAGAATATTTAAACTACGTTGAAGAGCTGTCGGTTCGTGCTTTTGAAAGCTGGTGTAAATCACATAATAACATCACGCCTGTAATCCCCAAAGGATTAGGCAGAGCCTAATAGTACACCCACATTTCGTTATGTGTATATCACGTTCAGTTTCAGTGGCGAAATTCGCTATAAGTGGTTTGTTTAGCCCCATAAATAATTCCAAACCGTTGAAAGCCCAGTATGCAGCCATTAAACCATTATTACGACTGGAGAGGACATATCCACGTAAATGATGACGCCATAAAGCTCTTAATTAGAGAATGTGCAGAACTGTGCACTTAAGACGCAATTTATTTACTCAGCTAATCTAATTGCACAAAGATTGCCTGGCATTCAGTTTTGCTAATAAAACTTCGGCTTTATTGACTTTTCTGGTCGAGGGTCGGGTGAGTCACCGAAGAGAAATGGAGCAAGCTGGGCTGGGCTGGCATTTTTCATTGACTGGCCAACGAAGAAGGCTAGTTATGCAAGAGCAGCAAATCATGATAATAATTATGCTATGTGTCAACCTGAGTAGTTCCAAAAATGTGGTTGCCTATTGGAACAGCTCTGGTCGTTCTCCTGCTTGATATAGAGGGAAATGGAAATGTTGTTTTTTAATCTTCCACCGTTCTTAATAAGAAAAGAATTTCTTATTAAATTCGTTGCGGGATCTAAGACCGTTGGATCGTATCTCTGGAATACGTCCAACTTCATTGCCTCGATGCTTTTCTGGTGGTCGCCACTGTTGAGTCTGGCTTTTAGAAGTTGTTGTGGTTGGAATAAGTATGGCGGGCTGGTCTCAGCTACCTATATAAATGACGCTGCCAAATCTGGTCAGCAATAAATAATGGTTTAAAGTAGGCTAACGAGAAAAAAGAGTGAAAGTTGACATAATCTGTTCGGTGTACGGACATATTCGGTTAAAACATACGGATGCATTAGAATGAATATAGCAGCAAATCCCCTTAAGGCAAAAAACATTCAACCAAACGATTCTGTATCAAAAAATATGCAATAATACATTACCAAGTCGCCCAATTAAGAATAACCCGGCCGAATATAAACAGTCGGCATCACATTCGCAAGTTTACGAGTGTTGGAAGCAATTTATTGAGAACACGACGCCGATTATTCTCGGTCGGTTAATCATCGGGAGGCTATGAATTAGAATCAACCTGTTGTTGATCTGCATCTATCATAATTATTCGTTTCGCTTGTAAATCCTTGCAGGGAGTTGTGTGAGGTTTTTTATTGGAAGTAGTCGATGTTAAATGGTACTGAAATGTAGTTTTTTTAATGTTACCAAAAAATAGGTTTATCTGCTTTGGTTGTAATCTTGTAACCTATAGAGTTAAAGGTAATGGGTTTGACAGTATGTCAGAAAGTTTTTGGGTTGATTATATGGATACGGGTCGCGCGGGACCGGTCAATGTGGCGACACTCGTGAGAGGCCTATGTCCAGTGGACGTCTTTCGGCTGAAATGAAGATAATGTTGATGATAAATAAATAAAATGTGCTAATATGTGTTCTATGTGTTTCTAAAAGTAGAATAATACATGTTTTTAAGCGATTCTACTCTAGGATCATGTATTGTAAAAGTAGTTGTAGTAGCTCGATACAGACGCCAGCACATCGAGCTAATTTTTTATTCTAATTTTGTATACACGTCATGTCTCTGCGACTAATAAATGTTTTTTCTTTCTTACGATCTGTCAAATTTCTTTAATAGATTTCCAACTTTATGGCTAAGGTTCAACCTTGATTGGGAAAATTTGACAGTTTTGGGTAGCTCGATGTGCTGGCGTCTGTACCCCCTTAAACATTGTATTACTTACTTAATATAAAAATATTTTCCCTATTATTTTAACATTTCCCCTGAATAATGGGGGTAAAAAGACCATTAAAGAATCCGAAAGGCACTTTTTTAGGCTTACATTTTTTATTACAACTTTTTTTACTGTTAATAACTATACTTCAAATACCTCCGTTACTCCTGTACTGTTTAATACATCCATCAGCACGTTTTCAGTGCATTGCATTGAGGCCTACAGTATACCGTGATTTTTTACCTCAAAAATAGTCGTTTCTCAGCAATATTTTTTGCGTAGATTTACTTAGTTTGATGTAGAGGCTTTAATTGCAGCTTCGAGAAGGGTCCGCTTACACCGTGTATGTTGCAAGGTTTCATTGTACGTTAATCGTTGTCTACCAGAACGGTAGTAAGCTTTTAATATATTAAAAGCTTGTGTGAAAATAAATTTGAAATTGTGTTTGCTTTGTTAGGTGTTCCATAAAAATAATAGTTATTATACTTGTTTAATTTGAAGTTAATGGGACGTTTGCACCTGCTTATTGCAATTGTAACGTTCAACATAATATGCTTACATCTAACCCTGTCAAAACCAACTCAAATGAATGCGTCCTAATTATAGAGGTGCGCAGGAGTTGAGCATAATAATATTAATGAAAGTTGCATGTAGCTTGTGTTTAGTAATAAAAGTATTATATTATATTGTATACTGTTTGTTTGTATTGTTTTGTTTGTTGCTGTTGTATTATTTTTGCAGGAGCTCGTGGCTAGATAATAACAGCTGCTCGGATCAATCTTCAGGTTAAGCCGCGCTTTCCTAGGTTGGTCTGTTGATGGGCGACCACCCATTACGTACCGAGTTTCCTCCGTACCTCGGAAAGTACGTTAAGCCGTTGGTCCCAAGTGTCATTAGTAGATCTTTGACTGTCATAACAGGTAGTCACATAGGCAGTCGCCTCATGTAAAATACTGGTATTCAGCTGTATCCGGTTAGACTGGAAAAGGCAAGGCAGATGATGATGATATTTGTATACTGTTTTATTTATGTAGTTTAATGTCAAATTACTTTCCTACAGTGCTACAAGGATATTTAGGCGCTTGAAAGACATTGGCAATAAATTTTTATTGTAAAGAAGAAAGAAAAATAAGATGGTGTCTTTGGTTCCGATTTTAGTAACGTGCCAAAAGGATCGTTTTAAAGCTTCAAATCGCTAGGTATGGTATATTGTCACATCTTGCACTACTGTATATTATGTAACTACATAATAAAGTAAAAAAAAAACCATTGTTGGATTTATTTTAAAATCCCTTTGGATTCTTATGAATATTTCCTATATTTTGAAAGCTGAGCTTTATTGAAGAATACAGGAACAAGTTGCATACACCAATAGTAAAACTTCCGGGTGATACAACCTTGTCACGGGGTGCATTTTAATTTACAACGCACTCGCCGCGTTGAGCCCTTATTGTCGTTTTCAATGCGACTGCAGCCCATACTAGCCGTACCGTAGGGTCATCAAAATCTTTCGTGTTTATTACAAGTAAGAACTGTAAATACCTACTTGTATGATATGGTATGATATCTTTAATGAGGTATTATTTATTTAAATTACTTCAGCAAATAGAAATTTTGAATGCTTGGTGTACATAATATTAGTCATATCGCAGATTACGAATTATTACGGTGTTGTGCTATGCACCATGATTTTTTGATAATCAACAAAAAAACCTTCCTTCCTACACATTTATTTGCATGACATTACATAACATAAGGCCTGCCGAAGGGATAGGCAGAGGTTGCTTAGAGCTTATTGCCATCAACCGGGCACTAAACTAGACTTCGTGGCTGCTACCGACAAATTCCTCTAATTGTAAAACTCCAATAACACTTTGGCCAACCTGGTAATCAAACCTCAGCAGTCGCGCTTGCGACCACTAGACCAACAAGGCGACTTGTATCTATCAATTAAAACTGACAACTTCATAAAAGTGTAAACCAAATCTTTAGATGGGCGTATATCAGTTAGCAGCCCTAGCGTTGACATTTCACACCTCGCTACAACGTCACTTCGTCCACTCTCTGTCAATTAGTTACCTTTGGACTATGAATACTCAATTACATAGCCATATCGGGTGAAACAGTGAAATCTTCAATTATATTCACAATATACTTAAGTGCGATTGTGGAGTGTCGCCGGAATAAAGCAGTGGCTTTGCATATCACATTTATCATGGTGATTTAAAAAGTTGCGCGGTAAATATTTTAGATGTTACAATATAGTAAAAAGTAAAAAGGTAGTTAAAGGTAAATTGCTTAAATGGAAGACAAAGCAATAAAAGAGTCCGGATTTTGGTTTATAAATAGATTTTTAAGCTATTTGTTATTACACCAATGTACCGACCGTGTGCCGTGTGACCGTGACTGTCTGCGACCCGGTCACTACTACCTACTCCTGAAGGAAAACATCGTCAGGAAACCGGCATGGCTTAGAAACAAAAAATAACATTAAGTGTAATATGACATCCATTCACCCGGATTGGGTTTTTTTTTGTAACACCCTACCACTACCACCTTTCTATCCAGGTATCAAACTCTTCTATCGACAATCTCGATTTAAATAACGTTTTCAGATAAAGATATACAAAAACATGAGTGACTGACACAATCATGGATCATAATAAAAGTCAAATAATATATTGTACAGTATATGTAGTCGATGTCAAATAAGGCTCGTCTGGCTGTTCACAATGGTGTGCTGGTGCCTACACTTATGTATGGAAGTGAGTGTTGGGTATGGCAAACGAGGCATGAAAGTAGAATTAATGCTGTGGAAATGCGTTCCTTGCGAAGCATGTGTGGTGTAACTCTGAATGATAAAGTGAGGAATGAGGTTATACGGAAACGTTGCGGCTTAAAAGAAGATATAGTGACAAAAATTGAAAAAAGTATGCTTAGATGGTTTGGTCATGTGGAGAGGATGAGTGAAAGGCGACTAACAAAAGGTATTTACAAGGCAGATGTGAGTGGCAACGCCGGGAGGGGACGCCCTAGAAGAACATACGCTGACCTCATTGGTGAGGTTCTTCAGAAAGGTCAGGTGCGTAGTACTCGCAACCGGCGTGCGTGTATGACCAGATGTATGAACGTGGACGAGGCAAAAGGAGTATGTAAGGATCGTAGCAGGTGGCGTTCTGTAGTTTCTGCCTACCCCCATGGGAAAAGGGCGTGAGTTTATGTATGTATGTATGTATGTATGTAGACGTTTAAACGATCATTTGTCGGCAACATGTCAGAGGACGTGAAAACAATCGTTGGCTGCATTTTAAATGTCAAACGCATGTCAAATGTCACATTTAAAGCGGAGATCTCACGGGTTTGTGACAAGACGAGATCTCGAAATTAAATAAAGGTGTTTTACGATGTATTTTTATCAGACCAGTTAATCAGCAATTAAATAAATTATAGAATTACGACAGGCGCCTTTAATTGTCGCATTGTGTGGGGACAGTTATCTGTTGAGTACTTGTAGGTGATACCACTGATATATAAACTACGTCATTTTTTATTGTTCTAAAAGGTCTTGTTTGTGATAGGCATCAGTTTGAATAAAAAACCTTCAAAATGCCTGTTATAAACAACTTATAAATTCTTCGACTAAATTAAAATTACAACTGTAGATTGCCTATTGTCAGTGAATTTACTGCGAATGTCATCAAGAACTGTCAGTGTCATTTACTTGATAAGGAATATTGATACTGATAGTTGTTAAACGCGGTTTAGAGGTAGTTGAAATGTTCAGTGTCATTGGTTAAAGCGCCAGGGTAGCCCACGAAATTTAAATTCTCTTACGTTTTTTGCAATTTGCGGGTTGTCAGGTTGTATGTTGATTAAAATATGATTTGCGACATTGCAAATCGTTGTATGTTGATTAAAATATGATTTGTGACATTGCAAATCATCAATACAACCCTCTAAGTTCATTTAATCCCATTCAATGGCTATTTCATGATAATAAATTAACAGTAGTTAGCAGCTATTTCCTTGTTAATTCACAGATTCAAATATAACCTTTGTACGTGGAAATATTCCCAGGATTTAACTTTATCTAGACCGTATCTAGCGAAGAGCGGGCGCAGCTTTAATAGTATTGTTTAATTGTATTCGTTGGGCTGTAAAGAATACTTATCGCGATCAACTGAACGTTATATGATATCTACTAATACGGAATCGTGTGTGTTTGTGTTTATCTACGAATTAAATTGCAATGGAATAGAATCTGTGGGCGATGTAGAGGACTACTGTTTTGTTGTAGATGTTGTTAAAGATTTTGTCTGGCTACAGAGTTTTGAGTTATGTTCATATTAGACGCCATGCATTTTATGTTAAGTTTTGTTTCATTCCATGGGTACACGACATCAACAAAATGTACATACATGAACGAACGATGAACATGGTATGCGAACATATTTCGCTCGCAGTGACGACTGTGAAATCCCAAAATTCAGTTCACTAATCAATTAATTAATTTTTCACTTTTGGTTTATGTTGGGTTCGAGCGTTTAACTTCGAGTTAGACGTAAGATGCCAATTGATTCTGTTTTACTTGTTTCGGATGTTGAAGAATGTTATCTTGTAATAACATAAGGGAAGAATGAAATGGTTACACAGTCGTGAGGAAAGTTTTGAGTGTGAATGGGGACGCCTACAAGAGAAGACGAAGACCAAAGAAACGATGGATGAACTTCTTTTTAGGGTTCCGTAGCCTAATGGCAAAAAACGGAACCCTTATGGATTCGTCATGTCTGTCTGTCCGTATGTCACAGCCACTATTTTCTGAAACTATAAGAACTATACTGTTGAAACTTGGTAAGTAGATGTATTCTGTGAACCGCATTAAGATTTTCATACAAAAATAGAAAAAAAAACCAATACATTTTGGGGGTTCATACTTAGAACCGAAACTCAAAAATGTTTTTTTCATCAAACCCATACGTGTGGGGTATCTATGGATAGGTCATTTATAGGTCTAAACTGAATAGTTTGCGCGAGAGACACTTCCAAAGTGGTAAAATGTGGGGGCACATTTTACCACTTTGGAAGTGTCTCTCACCCTGTAAGTTCTAAAATAAGAGAATGATAAAACTAAAAAAAATATATGATGTACATTACCATGCAAACTTCCACCAAAAATTGGTTTGAACGAGATCTAGTAAGAAGTTTTTTTAATACGTCATAAATCGTAAATCGGTCTAATGTTGTATTGATAATGGTATCGAACCCTTCGTGCGCGAGTCCGACTCGCACCTGGCCAGTTTTTTTTTAATGGGACAACCCCGCCATCTATTCCCAATCCACTGTAACTCCTGTAAGCTAGAATCAACAGATGAGGTGTCTGATGAGATGATGAGTAATAGAGAAGTATGGAAGAAGACATGCTGCGCCGACCCCAAATACCTTGAGATATTTTTTGACTTTTGTGGAATTAAACTAAATAGCAATATAAAGCAGACCCTGGACCACTAACACTAGTATGTAACATTTGAATGATACAGAGCCAACAATGGTTATTGTGGAACGATTGATGTCTGTATGTCTTTACTTCTAAGTTATTACACCATAGCTTATTCAAGCTTAGCCTTGGGGATATTGAGAATTTAAAAGCTCTCTATTTAGTTTGGTATAGACAGAATCGAGGGTGAGGACTGCGGGCTGTCATTCGTAGATCTTTTGACAGTCGTTACAGATAGTCTGAATGCCGATTCTGACAATCAGACTTGACAAAGGATATCGCGTTACCCAGTAATAGGGCATGTTTTTTGCATTGGGCCAACCCCAATAATGTTAGAAAAAGACTATAGGCAGATGATAAGGCAGACTTGGGGACTCATATTTGTTAAGATTAAGCTAACTGTACTTACAAATATTTATGAATAACTATCCGCATTACCTATCTGGCATTTTCTCAATAACGTCTAGTTATATTCCAACCAGATGTCATATATCAGTAAAGGTATTAAATAGTAAAAGCGATTTTATATTACTAACACACTTCTATAAAAAATGGCATCTAATTCAAACCAGGACACGGACGTTCATTACATTACCACGAGACCTTTTGAGACCCCAATATTTCTATTCCCGCCATTTCATCTGTCAAAGTCGAGGCCCGGCAAAGGAAATTATAGCGAACAGCATCTTCGCTTGACTTAATCTGTGGTCTGACAGTTTATAAGTACCGCTTAATTTCCTAAGACAAACCCTTAAAGGGGGCGTTGCGCTGATCATCCATCATTGTAAGGTAGGAGCGTTCGGTTTATGGAGATTGTGGTTTAAGAAAGGTTTGGGAAGCGTTTTAAACCCTGGTTATTCTTCCAGACTTCGCAACCAAACCTAAGTAAGTTGGATATCGAAAGAGATTTTATTTTCAGAAAAGTGATGTCACCTCTCTGGCCGTTTGACATAGAAAAACCTTCGGATGCCAATAAAGTTTTTTTTAACTCTTTTTTTATAATAAGCAAATGACTAGTGCATTATTTTTCCAACAAAAAAAGCCATATTTTTGACGATGTTGTAGCAAAACCTTATTCTGGAATATTGCTTTAATGTCCTTGGTTTTCAGAGATAATAGTAATACAAGGATATTGTCTAAGGGTGTGATCATTCTTATGCACGCAGAATCGGATTGAGTTGATCATGTTTCAAATTCAAAATTTAGCAATTTTGCTTCCAGAACTACTTTTCTTTTATAGTTTGAAAAAGCTCTCCGCTTTTAACTCATACCACATAATTGGTATCGTCTTCTATCAATAACATATTGATAGTATAAAATGTAGTTCTGATAACGTCATTAAAGATGCTGCAGCTCTATTCAGTGATTATAAATCATGTTCAAATGAAGTATGTTATCGATAAAGATTTCTATCTATTTGCGTGTAAGACTTAGGTTATTAACAAATCTATCGTTCATGAAGTGTTTTTGAGGAATATACCAAATAATCAATCAAATATTTTTAAGCGTATAAGTATTGATAGATGAAAACTTAATATAGTTGTAAAATAATCTTTCAGCACGTGGCCAAAAACGGAACTAACGCAACCATCTTGATTTTCAACATACTGCGCCTTACAGATTTACAAAAGCCTTACAACAGCGCCCCCACTGTTTTGAGAGCGCCAAAAGATTCTAGAACTGCATATCTAAAAATATATAGCTCAATTATATATTTGCTGTTTTTGTAGAAAAAATAATGCACTGGCCATTTGCCAATTATTACAAATTAAAAAAAATATATATATGGCATGAGATGTTGTGTATTTTTTTCGATATCAAACGGCCAGAGACAACATCACTCATTTGTAAATGAAACCTTTTTCGATAAAAAACGTACACTAGTTTCATATTGACAGAAACAATAATATATGCATATTATAAAGCATAGTTTTTCTTTAGGTTTTGCTTATTTTTACAATCTTTTGACATACTTGTACTCTCTTTAGTTTTTACTATATACCAGCCTTATTATAGCGTTAGAAGTCAGTAAATAAAGATTAAAATCCACTTCAACGCGATCCTATTTACAACTAAAACGTTTTACGTCGAACGCAAGCAACATTGCGTTTACTTTCATAAGGGGTATGATTTACTCCATCGCCGTTTGATATTTAATCAGGATTCCATCAAAATTGACCAGCTGTTGATCACTTAAGGCTGGTCTGGGAGGCAACCTGTTATTTCCACCATTTTCACACCTACCGCAGTGGGTAATTTCAAGACATAACTTTAAAAGATTGGGTAGCGCTGCTCAATATAAATACGGGGTTTGAAGTATTACCTCTTTGGCGTTTCTTGTTGTATTTAGATGTCCCAATTCTATTAGGTTAGGGTGATTACGCTACTTTTACTGTTGCCAGGAAAACTAAACAACGTATAGGTAAGAAGTTATGTCTCTACTTTTCGTTATTAGTTAATTCTCTCAATTTATTTCCTCTTTTGTTTATTTCTTTGATTCAGATCACTTTTTGTATTTTTCTTTCTTTCCTTAGGTACACATGAACACAAAAAGCACCCCAAATTCGGAATACATTTTCAATCACAATCCAAAGCCAAAACCTAGGCAAACCTTAAAAATTCAGTTTAAGGTTATCGAGATCAAAGTTTGTCTTTGCCAATTTTGGTTCTAAACAAAACGTGACTATTATATCCTATGTATTCTCTATTAGTTTTCTATTTCTTCTGAATCGTTTTAATTATGTCAGCCATTATTTCAGTTTTCATGTTTATCAAAACATTACATCTTAGTGTATTGCATATGTAAGCAACTTACAAGCCATTTACATGTAAAATAGACTATTAAGTAGGGCTGATACTTTTAAGTTTAAGAACAATAAATGTTTTGATTTTTTGGCCATTAACAAATCCAAATTTGAATCTAATCAAAGAAATATTTCAAACTGCGAAAATACTTTTGAAAAAAGAAAGGAAAATAGAAATGATACCTACCTATTCAATGGACTTTTGGTTACCTATGGATTTGTAAAGCCATGTTCTCGGAAACGAAGACGAGTATCTCCAGTTGCTCCCAGCAACTTTGACTGGAACTTTTGAACTTTTTGAAATGAAATCAAATTGAAACTTGTAGCGGAGGTGATCGACATCTTAAGTAAAGTCAACTAAAAAGCTGTTGCAGATCTCGTAAGCAAGTCTGTCGTCATTCCTTGACAGCTGTCTTCATTTAGATTTGATAGTAGACAGCTATTCAGTCCTTCCTAACGGCAGCAGCCCTACCGCCACAGAGCAGTCACGCCGGTGGTCCACCGCTCCACGAGCACATTTACACGCGCGCCCCCTAACACACGCCTCATACTTATAACCATCGCAATCAAACTGTGCCTTAACGTGTCCTGGTATCTGAGATGTGTCCCTCTATCCTGTGACAGTAGGTTAAAAAGGGTGGAACTAACAAACTACCTCATTTGACAGCCTAAAGCTGGTCGCCAGGAAATTACTCTTTGCGAAACGTTGCGGAAGTTTTGAATTGCAGTAAACTGCAAAGTTCTTTGTTTTCTTTGAGTATAGTTGGCTTTTACCGTTACAGACCGTCATTTTTCTACCCTGTCTGTTACAAAACAGTTCAAATGATGGGTGGCCTAATACAATCGGCCTTCACCCATTCAAGAGAAAATTCCGCCAGATTGAATGCGTCATGATTATTCTCCTGCCCTTAATCCAATTTATTTTTGATCGGCGCAGTGTAATCTTATTCCTCCATATTTCTCTATCATTCATCATCCCAGCAGTCACTACCTAATTCCTACCTAGCCATATCATCTTTCTTACAGTCCACCCGTCGTTTCTTTGATGTTCCCCTACTCTTATATCCATCCACATTCATCCTCAAAACTTTCTATCCTTTCCTCATTCTTCCGCATCACATGCTTATAAAAATCCGTTAAACTAAGTCAATACTCTTTAAAATGCTGAACTTTTTGTCAAATGAAAAAATATAATTACCGTCAGCCACTTATCTCGATGTCTAGATCTTTACGTGGCGGCTTACTTAACACTAGATAGGTATCTTTCGGTTTATGTGACAAGGAAGAACATCTCCACAAATGTTGAACGGTAACGAAAGTGTGTGCCGCGCTGTCCATCCGTAAGTCGTGATCATTATCTAAAACAAAATGATAGAACTGACGTTGTCTCCTGCCACACAATATAAAAACCATTAATTAGTATGCTGAAATTAAAGGAAAGGTTCCTTACTTGTCACCTGTCAGCCACCATTTCGAAGAACTGGTGATAAAAAGTTGTCATTCAGTTTTTTATAATTATGTTTCATCGTGTCTATGTCACAAAAGTGATATTTTCCTTTATGTTTCATTAGTCGTAAGATACATTGCGTAATTGGTAGGAAAAGTAAGTTAAGTAAAAGTGAGAAAGTTGTCATTAATGCAGTTGTTATCATTATGACGAAGTAACTTTAATGTCTCATTGGCTTCATGATAATGGCTCGTTACCGGGATAAAAAGTATCCTATGTGTTTAAAAACAGGTTATAAACTAGGTATGTAGTGTTTGCCAAATTATCTAAATCCTTCCAGCCGTTTTTACGGGATTGAGTAACAAACACCCACACATGCAAACTTTCACATTAATAATATAAAATAGAATATGCTCTAAACTACGGTACCTTTAAAATAACAAAAAGTTCGAGGAAATATCAGTCAAAAATACGGCTGCAATCAATTTCATGGATGTATAAATATCAAAACAATTACTACGAATAAATATGAATGAACGCGAAATGAATTAAAATACCGCTTCCATTAATTATTTAGAAAAAAGCAAATGGCGCCCTCATGTGTCAAATTGACAGCCCGCCATTTCGTTACACTTGCGACTTGCGATTGCAATCTGGCGTGTGCCATATATATAAAGAAATATTTACAAAAAATGCAAGATTGATTTAAAACCACGGGTTCTGTATTGCCTACACACGTTTTGGAGAATAGAAACTCTTCACAGCCTGGCTGACATTAATAAGTTAGGTTCAGTCGTCTACAAGCAGTCTGATTTCCGAATAGTGTCTTTCACTTATGCTCTTATTAAAATGATGTAAACTAGCCTATAACATTGCACATCTTTAGATTTACAAACATGTTAGTTAAAAATCGTCATCACCTTTATCCTAATTTATTGAGGGTCTGATTAGCATGTCTTCTTCAATACTTTTCTATTATCCGTTCAGTAGCCACTACGTTTCTAGCTACCTACAGGGTGTAAACAGACTCTTCACGAAGCCGTCAACCAAGCATTCTGTACATCAAACTAAGTAACTTTACGCAAAAATTATTGCTGGGAAACGACTTTTTTTTTTTAGGTGAAATATTACGTTTTACGGTGGGACTCAATGTAACGCATTCAAAACATTGTGCTGATGGATGGATTGAATAGTACGGGGGTCGTGAAGGTGTCTTAAGTAAAAAAAATATATTGAATTCGTTTATTTAAAAACAAACTTGTGAAAAAGTCGGAACTTTGGCCCCCAATATCTCCGTAATTAGAAGGTTCCCAGGTATGGTCTAGAACAAAAAAATGATCGCAATGACCGGGAGAACAAATGCCTTTCGGCTTCGTTAAGCGTCTTTTTACACCCTTTATAATATTATCGTTATATATTCCATCCTTCATTTCTTTAGTCTTCTTCCTATTTTAAAAATATCATAACCGTATCTAATCTGGGTACAATCTGCTATTGTTTGTATTAAAAGCGGAACCCTAGAAATATAGTTTGCTTAAGGTTATTGACACTATTTGACTAGGATGTACATATCAGCAAAAACCAAGCAATATTTTTTTGTAATAGTATTGTAATATCAAACTGTACAAAGTCTTTAATGGAATACATAGTTGGTTTGCTTCATATTTTTTACCATCTTTAAATGAAAATGGTTGGTACCTATATTTGAATTGTTTTGTTGGCATGCTGCTTGGGAATGGAAGTCTCCTAAGTGAGAGAATATTTAAAGATAAGAGAGGTAATTGATAACCTATGGAATATCTGATAATACGGACTTCTATCACTACTTTTTATTCTGATCTGTTTCTTACAATTTTCTAAATCCCTGTTTGCCTTATCAGTATTTAGCTCTGGGAATGTGTGAAACTTTCCGGGACTTTCAATTACTTTACAGAATTCGTGAATCGTAAAAATCTGAATACCGATAAAATTTACAGATGTATTGCATGCTATACGTGCACAAAGCACATCGTACAACCAGAACAAGAAGTGCCCATAAATTACAAAACACAAACAAATCCTGTCTAACCACGCTTATATTCTCCGCACGTACAATCCGCAATCACGCAAAACTTTATTAACTCTTCAATATCCATTTCCAATAGAAGCAATCTTGGGCCATTACTATTCTTTATAGACATAGTTAAAGGCATAAATTACAGCCCATATATTATCTCAGAATGGCTAATGTAAACGAGGATCAGGCAACGTGCACGGATCGGAAGCTATGACAATACCAAACAATTTATTTTAATGGGCATTTATTAAGTTGGCTGTATAAAATCGCTGGTAACTCGGCGGGTGGCTGAATGCTTAGATTATCTGTGTCATGCGCCCGAGCGGCCGAGATGCGTATCGGGTGTATTCGGCTTTATTCGGCCCGTATCGGCAGCGATGACAATGGCAAACATATGCGATCACGTTCGCTCGTATGTTCTGTAATATACGATTTTGATGTTGCGATTTTGAATTTGAATTTTAGTTCTCAATGATTGTTTAGAATGTCTGAAGACTTATTTCATCTCTTGCTAAGCTTTCTCTACCATTCAACATTGTGAAACTATTGTTATTACTCTTGACAATTGTTCTTCTTTCTTTCATCTAGTTAAAATATTTCAACCTGGACTGTGATCTCGATGTTTTAATACTTCACCCAAAAATTGCATCAACGCTGCAAAGGCTACTTCAGTTGGTATGCCACGTACTCCATGACCATGACATGACCTGTCGTTATGGCGAGTCGGAACCAAACCGGTTTCTCTGATACACTTGAGAGCAGATAAGATAGCAAGGAAAGTTCTGGAGTTTGGAGCAAAGTCAAGAAGATAGTCGCAGCAAAGTCTGGGTAAATCGCTTTTGAATGTTGCATAAGTGTATTTATGCTCGTGACTATACTGCTGGATATGAATGTATGTGAGGTAAGGGTACTCCATAATTAACTTTTGAGACAATAGGAAAAGGGCCATAATACAGTACACGAGCCCAGCGCTCGTGAATGCCTGCCGAATTTTTTTAAATTAAGAACGGCCACCGTCGCGTCGAGCCTTTTTCTGGGTCTTCTTTTTTATCATAAAAATGCAACGGTAATGCATCTCTATAATCAGCCAACCTTTTTAGCGTATCTATGGCAATCTAAATTGAGTCAGCTTAATAGTGCTGAGACGATTTATCGTATCAGTCCGTGTACTTTTAATATAATTATCATGCGTCCATACACCGCAAGACTCAAGTCCTGAGTCCGCTAGACGTGGTCGCGAGATCGATGAGAAGATGGCGGGAAGCATTGAATAGCTTCCTTATGATGGAACAGGAAAGCTTTTGCCCAAGAGAGCTACCATGACCTCTTTAAGTAGTATTATTTTAATCTTATTCCAAGCGGAAAAGAGATGGCGATCGGGATATTCCACGACTCCCAGTCGCGATGTAATTAATTTGTCTACGCCAAATTATGTCTATTGTATCTATTGTTTTGGTGTAATGAATATAAGTATTAAAGAAGTATTGAGGGTCTAGACGTCCTGTATAGCTCCATCCCTGCCCGACATCATGGTGGACCACCAGCTCAGGCTCTCAAAAAAGACTTGTAGAACGTTTTTGCCTTGCCACACTTGTTAGTAAGAAGAAATCACTCTGTAATAAAAATCACTGCTTAACTTAGTTTAAGAGATGAGTGTCGATTTTCTATAGATAGTACGGCTAAGTTTTTCGTTTCAAGTGATGATTAAGTTGGTAGTTAAAGCGGACTGTTAAGTGATCAAATATAAATATTCTAGTTATAGACTATAATAATATAAAGAACCCGTAAATGACCACCATAGGTTTCAGTTAACTTGAATATTATATATATAGGCAATATTCTCGTCCCCCTTTGCATGGGACGTAATCATGTCTGGCAAAATGAGATCTACTATAAGTACACCTCTATCTAAACCTCCGCAGAGTACAGGCGTTATGTTATATTAGGTAAGAATATTAATAAATATGTCCTTGTTTTTATGCAAGCCTAGTGGGTAACTTATTATTCTGTTCACCATAAAGATGACTTTAGCGTTCCTATACATTAAAACACTTCTGTGACAAATGAGCATCGAATTTTTCACCGCATTGTGAAAAGGACTACGTACTAGATTTTTGTAAACAAGATGACAAATCTCTCCACTTTTCTCATATTTTCATCCCGCGACCCCTTCCCACTTGCGCCGACGCAAACCAACAGCAATTTAGAGCCTAGATACGAAGCGTTAGTCTGTCCAGCCGGGTGCTAAGTCATGCAAGCCGAGCAATAACGCTGCATAATTCAAGGACACAAAGCAGTGGCGTGATAAACGCACTGGCTCATTCACTGGTATCCAGGCACCTTTGTCCGGCGTTTGTTTCTTATCCAAAAAGGTCGGTATTATATTGAGTTCCGATGTAAAAGTGAAGTTGGGGAGTAAAATGCTACTGGCTGGTTTATATCGTTGCAAAAATGTTCGGAAGCCAATGTGGAATGGGTGTTATGTGATTTTCTTGGAGTTGCCATGTCGAAGGTCTACATTTTTGAATCTGAGTTAAAGTACTTGAACCGTTTCTCCTGATGTTTCTTTTGAGTTTGACCAACAAGCTTGACATAAACTTTCCGGTAGTATTGCATGTCATCCAACCATCCACGTACATTTTTGACTTTCTCATCATCGTAAACACTGATCTGGGAATAAATGACACTATATCTGGGCACTGCTTTTTTATATAAAAAGAGAGTCACTTATTTTACGTTTTCGTTTCGATTAAATACCATATTTGTACTACAGTCGGCAGTGGAACAAAGAGCTGAATTGCGTTATGCATTATCCGAAACATAGGCGTGTCCGAAATACATCAGGTTCTAAATACCGCAGCAGCTGCCCAACCTCATACGAGATACAATAAGCTACTTGACATCACAACAAAGGATTGCAAAGCCACTGTGTAAGGCCCCTGACCGACAGTACGAGGAAGCGACGAGCAATGCTTTTGACTATTTTGTGCTTTCCCGTCTCAGTAAAAGAGATACATATACTTAGTCAGTCGCTGACTGTTCACAACTCCCGGCGAGAACTCTGAAAAATAAACAACTGGTTTTTATTAGTGTTGTATGGTTCTGTTAGTCATGGGGAGAGGCCTTTGCCCAGCAGTGGGATGACGCAGGCTAACAGTATCAGTATGGTTCTGTTTGGCGGGTTGCCATAGAGTACCTCATTGGTGAGGTTCTTCAGAAAGGTCAAGTGCGTAGTATTCGCCACCAGCGTGCGTGTATGAACAGATGTATTCACGTGGACGAGGAAAAAGTGGTCTATAAGGATCGTAGCAGGTGGCACTCTGTGGTTTCTGTACCCAAGAGAATCTACGTATTGGGCGGAGCACCGTTTGGGCGGAGCACCGCCGTGTCCTCGTAGCGGTGGTCGGCAGCGGCGACCTATAGCGTCCGGCCCTGGTTCAACCCATGATCCGGAGCGAGAGGGAATGGGAGGCCGTCACCTCCTTCTGCGAAGCAGTCATGCTAGCGAAGGAGGTGGCAGAGCGTGAGAGGAAGAGAACCTCTCGTCCCAGCCGCCGCGGGAGACGCCCCGGGCGTCGGGGGTCACGTGGTGGCTTCCGGCCACCGAAGACGCGGACCTGTGGACGGTGAGTAATGGGCTAGCTCGCCGTCTGTCTTTTGACGACAGGCCGTGTTGACGGCGCGTTTGTGTTCCACGCGCGCCTCAAAGAGATGTCAGTAAACAGGGAGGGGCCCGTAAGGGCCGATGCCTGCCAGGGCTGCGGGACTGTTCGAAAAAGATACCGCGGCCCTGGAACACAAAGGGCAAGGAAGGAACATGGATGGGTTTTGTCTCAAGTCAAGTCAGTTGTCAAGTCTGACATTCCCTTCCGCTCTGCCCGGAGCGGGAGAAGTCATTTGATGATTCCCCATCCGAAAAATAAAATAAAAATGGAATATATGTATTAAGTAGATGATACAGTACAACTATAGTTGCTAGTTCTACTCGCTGGCAGTAAGACCTGTGTCTAATAAGCTGCAAAGGCAAGGGCCGTAGACCGGCCGCCTGACCATAATCTGAGCGCGATGTAAACATGTTACAATTTGCTGCGTTTACCTATTACATGTTCCGATGGCCTGACTTTACGTGTAGCCTCGGTGTTAGTGGAAAGAGGAGCGGCTAGCTTGGTTTTGATTTACAAGGGGTAAGTAAACTGTGCAGAGCAGTGGTGTCCCAGTAGCCCTGAGTTACAAATTATGGTTGAAGGCATTTGTTTTTACCGAAGGTTTCGTGAGGAAACCTTCATTTTCTAGAGCAAAAAATCGAAGACATGTGACAACATCTACCAACCCACACTGGGCCCATGTGAAGGATTAAACTTTACTCCCTCTCAAATAGAAGAAGCCGGTGGCACAGCACTGTTAACATTAAAGGCTGTATAAGAAGGAAACTGTACAAAACTATATCTCGATAGGTTGTCAAGTGGAGAAAATGTGACACCCATCGAAGACCTAAGGGTGGACGGTAAGACATACTAGACTGTGAGAGTTCGAATGGATTGCAACAGCAATCAGCCGGGAGGAGCAGAAGGAAGCATTTCATCATCATCATCACCATTTCAGCCGAAAGACGTCCACTGCTGGACATAGGCCTCCCCCAGGCGTCGCCACATTGACCGGCATTTGTCAGCATTATATTCACACACTTCACTTTACTCACTTCACTTTTTTTTGTTTTCTAGTATCTTGGTTATCGTAATTATATTTTTTTTTAGGATAAAAAGATCTCCTATTTTTCGTGCTTACCCACCATAGTCTTACCCTTAATTCTATCCGTTTACACGGCGCACACGCTTTCTTACCCTTTACATTACGGTCTTCGGCACACGTCTGGGTATTGGCGACCATTTGCGCAGGAGTGCGGTAGCTTGCGACCGACTGATGCGCGGTTTGCGACTGCTTAGTGTATTGATTGCGGTTGCTACTTAAGTAGTTTATTTGTTTCTACTAGAAAGTATCCTATAAAAGGGAATGGCAGTCACGTTATGTATCGGAGTATAGAGGAAACAATAACTACGTAATTGACTAGAAATTAATGAAAAAAGCCACGGATTTTCCTCTCAATAGCCGTTTCATAAAAGATGCATCCACAAAGACACGGCAACATAGGTACAACGATATGAAATTCGTACTTAATAGAGAACAAAATAATTTATGTGCAAAGTAATGCATCTTGCGTCGGTCGCCTCGGGCAGGGCGGTGATTTTACGCATTGCAAATCGTTCCCAGGGCAGAGCTTTGTTATTGTTTGATAAAAGAACGTTGAGCTTTTATGGAACATGATGTTATAGAATTTTTAAACGTTCAATCAGAGTAGTGGGAGTATCAGTAACTTGAAAAGGTTCATTTCAAGGTTCGGTTTTGGTTCATGAATCATGATTCTACTACCTTCGCTCCCTCCTTATACTTGATGAGGTCATAATCATTGAGTCCGCTATCTTTCTGACTGAAGAAACTAAACCAGAACAGCAGCAGCAGCAGTGGCACAGCAGTTATATCAGCATGTTGTGATGTTTTCATTTTAAAAGAGGTGACCTCATGGTGACCGGTGAAGAAGAAAAATAGGAAAATTCAATCACTGTTTTAAGCTTTCACGGTTTTCAATTAAATTTATACGCGCGTAGCAAAAGACGAAGAAAGATAGATTGAGAGATTTGTCTGCTCCTAACAAGTTATTTCCATCCACCCGAATTCTCCAGTCAACCCGTGATCGCGACGCTTGCAACAGCGTCGAAATATCGGGTGTTCAAAATAAATAACTATCACTATTTAAGTGACAATATAAGTTTAAAATAGGAATATTGTTAACGTTTATTTAAGATTATTATGTCTTTTTTTGCATAACCCTATCGCCCTCTCTCACAATCATTTTATTTGCAATAAGTGTTGGCGCAACTTATATTGGTCTCATGTATTGACAAATATGACATAATGAATAAGGCGCAAGTTGCGACCCTAAGTTTTGTTTCATCATTAACTATGCACTAGAAGAAGGACAATAACATTAATACCCATTATCTCACTACATCGGCGATCATTCGACTCTCTGACCATTGCCACACTTTAGCACCTAATCGGGGATGTATTGAGCACAATAAACAACAATTACGGCGGATAATGAATGTCGCACAAACGTCATTAGTCGTGTTAGTACAACGGTACTAATACAATAAATAATATAATGTTATAGAGGACGCGGATAGCTACGGACGGGCTCGGACGAGATATTGCGAGCTCGCGATCTACACGCTTTGTGGTGCCGCGGGGTCAGGGGTGGCACCTAAGGTGTCCTAAATGACGAAAATTTAAATTAGCTTCTTTTTCAGCTGCCAAGTAAGTGTATGTATCACCTTGTATGAAGTAAAAGGATCTGTAAAGATCGTAGCCGGTGGCGTTTTTAGCTTATGCCTATCTCCATGGGAAAAAGGGTGATTTAAGTATGTAATCCGCTGCTTGAAAATTTGACGAAGTAACAATGGAGAAATAGTTTAGTTAGTTTAATTTGGAGTAGCAAAATTTCATAATAGCGGTACGAAAATTCACCACACCCGTTAAATACCAGAAGCCTCAACTTCGACCATCTTTTTTACAACACCTGGTTTTTTTAGAATCTTACTACAATTTATAGCATTTTTAGCAAAAGGCGAAGAATTTATAATCATTAGGGCTTCGATCAGTACGTCAAAATAAATTATTTATTAACGTTGACAAGAAAGTTTCCACATATTTTTTTTATTATAAATAATCAACATTGTCAATCTTCCTAACATAACAAGAACAGTCACAATCAACGCAGGCACTGTTACGTGAATCCCTAACAAAGTGAAGTACATAATAGCAGCTTGATTGAAGCGGGTTTATTGCATTAAATTCTCGCGGTGTCAGCCCTAATTCCAAGTGCATACGATACGGGACGAGCTTTGTTTTGTAGTGCCATAGACTGAAGAGGAAATTGGACGTGGACTGTATATTTTTTATCAGATATTTTACACATATTAATAACAGCTTCCTTGAATTCCATATAGGGGTGAGCAAGGATGAATTACTTCATTTTATGTCAGTTATATTTAAGACCTATGTGATAGGCGATTGGCGAGATGGAATGATAAGCCTATGGCCATCAGCTGAGTAGACATCGAGACTGTTGTAACTAATGATAGCTATTACTATGAAATTGCTATTGGAAGAATCTTACTTGATTTGAGTACTTGCGTTTCCAGGAGTCTTCTTAAAAAATGAGATGGATGAAGAAGAGTGTACCAGAGGCCTATCATCACTGACTTGCGATGTTGAAGAGTTGAATTACCCGAGTTCGCATATTTTTTTCTTGTTAAAGGTAAACCTGCTACTATTTCATATTCACAACTCATTAGATATATATTCAAAGGGGGTCGATATTAACGTGCTTACTACAGTTATTAAACTCATAAGCAAACATATTTATCAAGCTAACCCTCCAGCGGTCCCACCTGTTATCAAGCCGTCTCTATCTAACCCTAGCTCGTGGGTTGCCAGCTATAAATATATTTTGTAGCGCACGCACAACAATTAAATTATCATAGGGAAGTCACCGCACGCGACCCGAGAGTTATAGGGACGAGTGGATGCCGACAGTCCCGTGGTGAAGTGGGGTAACTGAGGAATTGAGAAAAAAAGGTTGTGTTTAAAAAGGAGGTTGAATTTTTCTTGAAGCGATCTTATGGTTCGGTGTGTCCTATTTTTTAAAATCATTTTTGATTTTGTCTAAAGTAAATCTACGCTGATTAGCTCCTGGGTAACTTTTATGAAGATATAACTCTAGTTAATATTGTCATATACAATTTCGAACAAAGTAGCTATAGAACATGTTTCCTAAAGATGATAGGGGCAAGAGAATGATGGTTTCTTGAAGATGACTCGAGGCTTTTAAAAACCGGATAAGATGCTGAAATCTTAAAAAGATGAATAGATCTAAAGGTTGATTGCGAAGGCACTAGGCAGGCAACAGAGAGAACGTTATATCAGTTGATGATGCTACGAGTGTAAACCGTGAATCTCTTAAAAATACGAAAGATTCGCTTGCTTTTTAAATGTCAGCTCTGTAATTTTCGACACCTACCGCACCTATCCAAAACACATTTTAATAGACCCGTAACTTTCAAGCATCACTAATTTCCAAATTTCCTACTTACCCCCCTGCGGCTTGCCCCCCGCCGGCTGGGTGGCTGACGTCAATTACCGGAGTTATAGCCAGGACTGATCGTGAGTCGCGTCTTCGCCGCGCATGTAACATGGCGACCGGAATGCTCAGCGGTTCAGCGGAGGGGCGAGTATTCTCCCAACGTAGCCTACGATCGCATTCGTTGCCGATTTGATGGACATATCATAAAGTTTGTAATGATTTCCGTGTTTGGTTATGGTCTTGGTCTTGTTAGCTCTGTTTGGGTTTATTTGATTTTTTGAAATTTATAAATAAAATAAAGAGATTGGGCCACGGCAGTAAGCCGTGAGAAGGTAAAGGAATGAAGAGAGGCTTTTGCCTAGCTGTGGGACAGCATGGCCTGATATAAATACAATATTACTTTGGCATAGACCTATGCCAAAGTAGTATTGTATTTATATCGTAAAGTAATATTGTATTTGTACCTTTATTTAGTTGTTACCTAACAACGACCGTTGTTAGGTAACAACTAAAAAAAAGGTAGCAACTATGAAGGTGCATAGTGCATGAATACTGGGACAACACGGGGTGTTTCCAAGTTTCCTTTTTACATCATTTTTTTTCTAATTTTCTCAAGGATATCTATTTAAATATGACTAAGAATTTGTTTTGTGAAAAGAGTTACAAGGTGGCACAACCCGTAACTTATCTTGTTTTGTATGAGAAAAACGCTTCAATGTGTAAGTGTTAAATCTATTAACGGTCGTTTAAACCACGATCAAAGAGTAAAAACTGGAAAATTCACTGTGACTCGTCACAAGAATTGACATAGTCAGATCCCACTACTACGGGGACTACCGGTAGCCATTTTGTAACCCAATCCGTGTCGGAGACGTAACGAGGCGAGTCAAAGGTCGACGCCGCCGCGCCGCCCATATGCGTGTACGCACATACACGCGTACATTACTCACATTGCGAGCCGAAGTGAATGGAAGTGGGAAACCGGCAGAGTTCAATGGGTTTAGTTCGAGTTTTTATCAGATGTGAAAAATAATGAATGAATTGAGGGAGTCACAGAGATCTTAAATGTTAAGAGTGTGAATGTTTACAGTATCCTATTATGTAAGTGTTATTATAACAAAGATAAATCATTCAACAATAAAAATGGATTTTTGTTTGAACTTGGAAAATGAAAAGTGCATAAGTGTGATTTTAGCAAACGGATTATAAGAGTCTAAACGTCGGAAAACTGATTGTGGCGTGGCACAATAGACAACATACAATACCATTTGTAGACGAGTATTTGTAAGTATTTAAATTCAAAGTACAGTCGTTGCCAGCCAGTGGTAACATGGGATCAATATTTTCTAAGATTCAAAGAATAAAGAAGTAAAATGTTACAGGAGTTACATTTTTTTGTAATACGATGTCACCACAAAAAAAATTATTATTGTATTAACTATATACATTGATAATTAAAAACTATTAAACTAAAATAGATAAACTAACAACAAACTATAAAAGGGCATGCACCACAAATAAATGATTTTCATTTTCTTTAGAATGACTTGTTTTTTTAATTCATATTTTCATGCAAAACTTAAAGGAGCAGCCAAGGACTAGGGGATAAGGAGCAGTCATTAATTCATTACCACTGCTCTCAAAACAGTGTCGGAAGACGTTAGGTGGCCAGAACCAAAAATTCAAAGACTTATTACATACACACTGGGCCCGCTAGGTGGGTTATAGTTATATTATAGCCCATTCCCTCGCATAGCAAGGCATGTATTAAGCTAATGCTACATAACTTAACCTCGGCTTCTTTGACGGCCTATCAGCCAACTTTAACTTAGATACACCTAATAATCATATCCGAACAGGTACCCATCCAATTACAAGTAATATTAATAACTCCGCTACTTGATAAGACAGGGCTAAGTATCTAATAGCTTTTGATAAGCTGTAAACTGACCGAAGCAGGATTATTGACACGGCTTAGCGGAGATGTCGGTGTATAACATGTAGGTGAGATAAAACACTGATTTGTTTTTATAGACGTGCTTAATTAGAAGGATTAAGAGTAGGAGTAATATTATCGTCTTTAGTTAATTACCTTAGTATCTTTATTAGTTTTTATGGGTCGACATTTGTGTTCTGGTTTCGCTGAAATATTTATAACTATTCGCATGTGACTGGCAATGAAGCGTGTAGTCCACCTGCTTGTCATTGCGTCGTTGAAGTTCTAACATAACGTAAGTCAATAGCAACTTTACAGGAGATTGAGAAAGCTACAAAATTATACCATGTAATGGTACAATACGTTGATAATATAGGAGAGGAAAAGGAAGGCCAAAGAAAAAATGGATGGATTGTGTGAGGAATGATATGAAAGAGAAAGGAGTATAAATGATGCCATGACGTTTGACAGGGGAGAATGGAACAAGAAAACGTGTTACGTCGACGTCAAATAGAGAGGGACAAAGGCAGGAAGATGATGCTGATGATGTGTGATGCATTTTATAATTTGTGTTCACTTCAAATTAGATAGAGATGTTGCTTGTTTCTGTGTTTGGCTGAAACAACGCTTTTTTTTATCGAAACCCTAACTAATACTTTGGTATCTGAGTATTCAAGTATTTAGCACCTAATTAGGTTCTGATATAATTTGATGAGCCCGAATTAAGGTTTTAAAGTTTTGTGAATACTGCAACATTTTTTTTGTTTTACGGATGGGAAATCATCAAGTGATTTCTCCCGCTCTGGGCAAAGCGGAAGGGAGAGTCAGACTTGTACTGACTTAAACCCATCCATGTTCCTGCCTTGCCCTTTGTGTTCCAGGGCCGCAGTATCTCTTTCGAACAGGCCCGCAGCCCTGGCAGGCATCGGCCCTTGCGACCCCTCCCTGTTTGCTGATATCTTTTTGAGGCGCTCGTGGAACACGAACGCGCTGTCAACACGGCTTGTCGCCATAAGACGGACGGATGGCGAGCTAGCCCATTACTCACCGTCCACAGGTGCAACCTTAATGCTGCAACCTTAGGTTCTGATTGTGGCTGTGGGCCATACGTACCTCCGTCATGCTTTACCCTTATAGTGATAACAAACAGACAACAAATGCCCTGGATGACCTGGTGAAGGTGCACAGGACCGGTTAATGTGGCGACACTTGGGGAAGTCCAGCAATGGACGTCTTTCGGCTGAAATGATGATGATGAATAATAATATTTAAAATCAAACCTTTTTTAATACTTTTCTTTACGCCATTACAGACGATCGCTCTAATATCTCCAGGCGATGCTGAGTGACCTTAATGTTATAAAATTTTATTGTTATATCGGGTACACAAGTACTAACAATGCTTTGTGTTGGGGTCGTGTTGCACCTAATTGCGGTTTGCTTTTAACGTGGGATATTTTAAATACCTGAAGGATATCGATCTGTTAACTGAACGTGTGTAGTACGAGAATTATTGCTGTTATTGTTGTGTTGGATCGCTTTAAGGAATCCAAAGGGATTTCTGGGTTTGTGAATCTGGTCTGTAGGAAGGTGACTATTTTTTACGCAGCAGGAAAAATGGGTGAGATTGTTATCATAGGGAACGCTGAATATAGAATGATGCTGGAAACTAATGGTTCACGCTTAAAAACGATCATGCGATCGTTTTTGGCTGTGCATTCTGTAAGTTGGCATCGTCGCAAATGGCTGTTAAATATTTCGCCGTTTGGATTAATTAATGAATATTTAGCATGTGTCTTGTTAAGTTGTTACTACAGGAGTATTGAGTTTTTTCCTTGGTGTGTTCTTTTCAATGCTGAAGGTTTGACGGTTTATGTAGTTTAAAAGACTACTGGAGTCATTAGTCTAGTCAAGGTGTTTTTTGTAGCCTTTTATAATTAAGAAACTAGTGACAACAGCTTCAAGCCTAGGGCTAGTTGTAAATTTAAACTCGATTTTGAAAATGGGAATTTATCATCCGTTATTAACCTAAAAGGTTAAAAGACATGACTTTACAAAGAATATGTTCGATCCAGTTTTAATCGTTTTCTTGTCATTACTACTTCCAACAATACCGATTAAGAATGATCAGTAATTAGACAAAAGACATCAAATTATTGAAAACGTATTATTCTTAGATTGCAGCTCTGTTTCGCCCGGAGGCTACTTGTTACCTTACGATATCTTGTGACTATCGATACAAATTAGTACCAGTAATCATATAAACAGACATCACCGAAGGCCCACTACTAACAACATCATAAATATTGTCATTAGAAGCCGCACTATGAAGTCAATATAATTTTAGCTGCAAAAGCGAAACCATCGCTGCAAAGACGACCGGGAATCAGGTGTAAGACCAACGGCTTAACTAGCTTCCCGAGGCACGGGGGTGGCACACCACCAACATCTGAACACAGAAGAATTACTAATGGAAAAATCCAAAACACTGCCTGCTCCGTGAATCGAATCTACGCTTAGCAGTCGAGCTAGAGACTATAGCTTCCGTGCCAACATTTTAAGCCTAGGCGGTCGAAAATCATACATACATGTTTATTTCTTTGTATTTATGTCATTAAGAGGAAATGCGGGTCGTCTTTTCTCCATACAAACACTCTCGCCTGTTTTCTTTCTGATTTATGACTTCAAAGCTATGGTTGTTTACAGTTAAATAAATATCAACCTCTTCTATGTCCCTATTTTTCCTTTTTGCAGATACATAATCTGTATAAGCACTAGAACCTTTACAAAATGCTCGAAATTACCTATTTAGATCACCTGCCAACAGAAGCCTAGTGTACCAACTATTAATGAAAAACGAAAAACATAAGGTCATTTATCCTTCTTATTCAGTTTATGAAATACCTTTTAAATTGATTGAATAAATTGATTGATTGAATTGAAAAATAGTCGAAAGTCAAACCTCGAATTATAACTTTTTACTGTAGTTGTCCTTATCGCACCAATGTCGAAGTCGCGCTTGCAGAGCGACAGCGATAGTTTCTTCAAATACCTACCGCATTTCCTCTTAAGCTGTCTAAATTTAGAGGAGACTGGAAGAAAAAACGTGTTGCGCCCACCCCAAGTAACATGGGACAAGGGCAGGAAGATAATGAAGCTGTCTAAACTTAATCTTCTGTCTCTAGCCTGCTCATTAACATTACAATTCTGTGCTGTCGTCAAGAGTGTCATTATTGAAATATTGTCCTTTACCTAAACAAGCGAACAGAAAATAGAAGAGTTGTATTGATGGCAGTTGTAAGCGAATAATTATGTAATGGTTAGTCAACTTAATGCGAGCTACTGTTCAAGTTACTCACATAAATTATACTTTATTGTAGTTGAGGATTTATAAACTTTGGAGGTGGTATCTCAGGTTTTAATTGAAGAGGAAGTAAATATGCATTTTGTGTTAGAAAAGGGCATGACGGTTTTCAGGATAGAATGGAAGAAGAAAACGTGTTGCGCCGAACTGAAGCAACATTAGACAAGGGGAGGAACGTGATGATGGTGATGCCAGGTCTTCATCTTTTATAGTTTAAACATTACATCCCGCCACTGTTCTTTGAAGGGCAGCTGTAATACACCAACGAAGCGAGCCTTATACCAACCGAGAACCATTCCAGTATCCTGGATACTAATGCTGATGATGGAATTCTTAATCACTTTACCCAACATGAGAATCGAATTCAAGGGTTTTAAATGGCCGATTAAGCAAAATCTTAATAGGATATCACAAAGTGACCATTCATAATATTAATTGCGACTGTGACTATTTTGTTACGACTATTTTATGCCCCCAGAACTGAATTCTCGGAAGCGACTATTCATTTTGACGTGCAGCTAACTGTAGAACAGTATTGTGGAGTCCCATCATCAGTATCACCCTTTGTCTTATCCATAGGTTTTTATTATTACCTAGATCTATGTAAAACTTAGTCCGGCAGCACATTTTTAACCGACTAATCATATTAAAATGTAACTTCAAACAACATTAAACTCGGACTTATCATCAAATAACACTGCTATTACATGACCCATGTTAGTCAGGTAAATTATATACCTACACGGTAAACTAACATTTATTAAGTTGGTTTTACGAGTGAAAGTCCTGTAAAAAGTTGGCAGCTGTTGATCCAGCTGTCTTGTTGCCTGTACCAATTAAGAGTCCGAATGTCATGTTGATAATATAATTATTATGAATTTTAAAAACGCTAAAAATGCTGAATTTATATTATTTATCATTGAAATAACATAAAATAAAAATGTCCCTGTCTTATAGAAGGACAGGAGGGCCTAAAAAAATTGGAGTCGTTTTCAAAGACTTCGGTATTTTTGCAAACTTTTAACAGAATTGATATACATATTGATGTTTTCGGTTGCTCATTAATGTCAATCAAATATTGATACTAAGAATGTCTTGACAGCTTGTTTAAGCACTCGGGTTCTTTTCTTTACAAATACAAGACTAACCCTGGTATCTACAGTCAAGTTAAAATAATTACTTGACTTTGAGTAATTACGGCAATAATTTTTATGCAATAGACAAGAATTTAAGCAAAGTAAGAACCGTCAAAGAAAGCAAAGCCAAGAATTCCATCTTTTGACAGTTCTAACTTTAAGCCATTACAAAACTACAGAGTAAAAATCGTATTTTAAATTATTACTTGTACTCCAGTAATCACTTTGACTTATTTATAGATACGTACGGGTGTAAGTATTTTCCTAAATTTCCCGCACACCGTGTTGTGTTTCAGACTATTATGTCCATATTTCAACACAATATTTCTGTTATCAGCCTATAATGTTCCCACTGCTGGGACGCAGGCCTCCTCTCTATGAGAGGGAATGGGCTATAATCCACCACGCGGCCCTAGTGCGGGTTGGTAGATGTCACATGTCTTCGAATTTTTGGTTCTAGGACATGCCGGTATCCACACGATGTTTTCCTTCACCGTTTTTGAGAGCAGTGGTGATGAAATAAATTACACAAAGTAATGTCCCTTCCTGGGTTCGAACCCACGACTCGTAAGTCGGGATCGCTACCACCGGGCCACCGCTGCTCTCTGTTATCTTAAAACTGCTGATTTGATAAAGTTACATTGCAATTCTTGCCCCAAATTCTAAAGAAACTAACTTTAAAGCTATAAATATAAATGTACAACTGTACCTAAACGCTTAACAATAATTAAAAGTATTTATTTGTTCAGTAGAAATCATTTTCAAAACAAGGTGAAACATAAAATAATGTAATAATGAACGTAGCGTAAACACAAAATAGTCATTTAAAAACACTACAGGAATGAATTGTCTTAATTCTAAAGAGATAGCCGTTTTGGAGTCTGACATTGTTCTATAAAATAGGCATGATATTGAAGAGAACCGGGGTAAAACATGAATACAAATCCCGAAGGGTTAGGCAGAGGAGTACCCAAAACCACACCCACATTTCGCTAGTTATGTATAAGTCCCATGTAGGGGGGGAGCCTATTGCCATCAACGGGGCACAAAACCAGAGAACTCACGCCGTTTTCGTATAGGGGTAGGCAGGCACGGAACGCCACGTGCTATGATCCTTAAATACTCCTTTCGCCTCGTCCAAATTCATACATCTCGACAGACCCGTCAGACACGCACGCTGGCTGTGAGTACTACGCACCCGACCTCACCAATAACGTAAAACTAAGCCAAAGTGGCAGTGGTCTTAATAACTGATCAACGTAGCCTACCTACTTTAATCGATCAGCGTAGGTACTTCAGCAAGCACCGCTGGTCGTTAAAGCATCAGGGTCCTTGAGTGGACACTCTGAAAGAATATGTTACCAACATTCCTGAAGGTTAACTATCCAGTTTACGTGTGTTGTTACCTAATACTTTAAAACTTACTGAATTCATGAACCCGCTTCTCCTATGCAACTTGCACCACACCCAAAATTGGTGATAATCGTCTGAGGCGATTGTGCACCGCCTCCAGACCTGTAAACAATAATTTGTGGACATAAACCACAAGGTTATGATCTAACCACATAATTGGGACAAAGAAGATATTTGCAAAATGCAGAGAATTATATCGGTTTAATATTACTGTTGCAGATTTTGATTTCTAGATCAGTTAGCTTTTGTTTGTCTCGCGTAGGAAATTTACACTTACATACAAGTTTATTGTTTTTTCCTACTCTTCCGCTATTCTTTTCTGATTAATTTCGTTACGGGATCCAAGATAGTTAAATTGTTTCTCTAGGACTTCGTCGAGCTTCATTGTATCGGCGCTTTTCTGGTGGTCGCCACTGTTGTTCTAGCTTTCAGGAGTTGCCGTGGTTGGGGAATAGTATGGCGGGCTTGTCTCATAAAAAAATACTTACATATTTCCATACCTAGTGAGGTCATAAAGGGTGTAAAAAGACTTAAAGAAGCCGAAAGGCACTTGTTCTCCCTGTCATCATTGCGATCATTTTTTGTTCTACACCATACCTGGGAACCTTCTAGTTACCGAGATATTAGGGGTCAGAGTTGCAAGTTTTTTACAAGTTTTAAATGTAAGATTTTTACTTTAAACACCTCCACGATTCCCGTACTATTCAATCTATCCATAAGCACAATGGTTTGTGTGCGTTACATTGAATCCATCATTGTCATTCGTAAAACGTGAAATTTACACCCAAAAAGAAAATCGTTTCCCAGCAACATTTTTTGCGTAAAGTTACTTAGTTTGATGTACATAATGCTTGGTTGACGGCTTCGTTAAGAGTCTTTTTACATCCTGTATTATTATGAGTTTATGATCAATGAAAAATTACATGTTGAGATTGAAATGTTAGAACGTAAGTATGTACATATATACGAGTATCTTTGTATAGGTAATATTAATAATTTATTTACAGATTTATACACCTATCACTGTTTGTCCCTCCATCACCCAAAGGTTGACTGGTAGAAAATGCCTATGGCATTAAGTCCGCCTCTGTACTTTGTGCTTGAAGTGTTAAATAAATAAATAAATACATAAATATCGAATGTATTATGCCACGATGAGAGAATCAGTGAAAGTTTATATAAATAGATTTGCAAGTTAAAAATCAGATGGTGTTATTGGACAATTTCCCATTCTAGCTCGCTAAATTCAGGCTATTTTCGGTTCAAATATCCTCCACAAGAGTAGTGTAAAGCCTGTTTCACATAGCATTCATTGTATCTCTTTGTGTTGCCATGGTAAGTATTGCCTCATATTTTAAACTAGCTTTTCCCCTGCACTTCAGATTTGGTATCAGTAATATTAGGAAAAATTCTATATCGATAATGTTTTAAGTTAAGCAATTTTCATTGAAATAGAAATATCATCATCATTTTAGCCGAAAGACGTCCACTACTGGACAAGTGTCGCCCAATTGACCGGTCCCGTGCGACTGGCATCCACCGGATCCCGCAACCTTCACCAGGTCATCGGTCAACCTAGTGGGAGGCCTTCCAACGCGACGTCTTCCGGTTCGCGATCGCCACTCCAAAACTTTTCGGACTTTATTATTCATACTTAATTTGAATTAGTTAATGAATGAAGGTAGTTTTTAAGTTAAATAAAAAAATATATAAAATTGTGTAAGCTTATTAACCTGTATAAAGTACAGGTAACTGTTATTCTATACTTCTTTACTACAATAATATTGATTTGAATTTTTGTATTTCTGTATGTAACGAATAAACTAAAAAACTACTGGACCAATTTGAAAAATTATTTCAGCAATGGATAGCTACATTATCAGCGAGTAACATAGGCTATATTTTATCCCTGTACTCCCACGGGAACGGGAACTACGCGGGTGAAACCGCTTGACGTCCGCTAGTCTAAAATAAAAAAAGTTAATAGTATGCTTTGAAAACTGGGGGCCTATAATGGTCGCTTTAGCATAATCTTAATAGGATATATTTTTTTTTTATTAAAGAACCTAATCCCACACTAGGAATTTCTCCTGTATCGTGGGTGCGTTCACAAACATTTAAACTCACATATACAAACAGCCAGACCCGGAACAACTATCTGTAGGCCATACACATATTTGTTCCGTGCGGGGATCGAACCCGCGACACGCAGCGCAGCAGTCAATCGCTCAGCCACTGCGCGAACCGTGCCGCCAATAATATGAATTACGTTAAAATTCCTAAAGTGGTCACATAGTGTCAATTCATACCCATACATACACCATTTTAAGTATTTTTCCCACGGTAATCTTAAAACATGACACAGTTTTTGAAAGTTGTATGGGCCCCGCCCACTTGCTCCATACTAAATAATGTTTCAGAGACTTTAGCAAGCAAGCTTTAAAAATAAAGATTTTCACAAAATCAAGAAACTATGCGTTTCTTGCGAAGCATGTGTGGTGTAACTCTAAATGATAAAGTGACGAAGGTTATACGGAAACGTTGCGGTTTAAAAGAAGATTTAGTGATAAAAATTGAAAAGTAGGTTGGGTCATGTGGAGAGGATGAGTGAAAGGCGCCTTACATAAGGTCGCCCTAGAAGGACATACGCTGACTCATTGTTTCAGTCAGTTCAGTTTTTTCAGAAAGGTTAGGTGCGTAGTACTCGCAACCGGCGTAAGTGTATGACTAGATGTATAAACGTGGACGAGGCAAAAGGAATTTGTAAGGATCGTAGCAGGTGGCGTGGTGGCTGTGGTTTCTGCCTACCGCCATGGGAAAAGGGCGTGAGTTTATGTATGTATGTGTATAAAGAAACTATCCAACCGAATCCAAAACAAGTGTGCCTCATTCATCACTAAATCACACCCTAACACCGTGTGATCTTAAAGTCCAGCCACAGCTCCTCAGCGGCCAGCTCCACAGATACACCGTGCGCGGGCGCTTACCTGAACAGTAGCACAATGAGCGAATAAATTAGCCAGGAGGTTATTGCGATGTCCGCCTGACGTAGACGACTCAATGACTCCCATGATATACGGCCGAGAATTGGTAGTGAAATACTTGTATTTACTTAGTTGTGGTAAAAGATAGGGATTTACTCGTTTTGCTTCGGTCTTGCATTTAAAAAAGGGTTTCTGTAATTAACTTTCCTTATTCAAAGGAGATGTTTCATTTTTGTATGGGACTCCGGCCATAACTTGTACCTTTCAGAAAAGCTGGGAAACAAACCCCTGAATAGATTAAAGTAACATTTTTTACATGTTAATAGATGGTTTTTATGCACATAATAAAAATTAAAAATGTTTGACGTTTGTCGCGAGAGTTATGACAGCCATGACATGTTGTAGAGATGACGTTTACATAAACTAGAAATTGTTATTTGTAATTGTCTATCAGAACTTGATCAGAACTGATTATTTTTAATACTTGCGTATTTAAGTTTTTGTTCTGTTTTAATAAAACGTTACACGGTTAGACAATAGTAACTCACCAAGGCATGATCAAATCTTTTGAAACCTTTTCTGACACTGATGGATGAGTTTTGGTTTTGTCAGAACAAAATGTCATTTTGAATTTTTCGTTCAGAAGTACACTCCAGAAAAGTATTACCTATTATATATTTTTTTAACGATGAAAACATCACAATTGCTTATAATTTGTTGAAAATGATGTAAAGGGAATAATAATTAATTACAAGACGACATACTTTTCATATTTAACGTCGACGTGATATTATGTTTTTATGTGACATGATTTCAGAACGAAAGCAGACTGCAAACTGTAAGACGCCATCTTGATTAGAATATGGAATAATTGAAATACTTTTACTTTTTGTGCACAGCAAATCAGGCTTAAATTCACGAAAGAATATTTTTCCCAAGTTCGTGGTGTTTTTTCTTCTTTTTCAATTAATGTACATCTTATGGCCGAAAATGAAACATCTCCTTTGGTATAAAACTAAGATTCGGAATGTAATTTGTTTATGCGATTTTTTATTTGAGCTTTGTGGAGTAATTGCCATATTTTTAAACATAAGAAAAATGTACATATAGAAAGAACAAATGTAGGTCCTGCACCTTCATGGATTAACCTGCAACATCGAAGAAAATTAAAAATGTATTTATATTTACAGTTCATCGTCATCTGCCTAGTCTTTTCCCAATATGTTAGGGTAGGCTAAAATATATAGTACCTGGATGAAACCTAGCTAGATCGATTTATCGGCCCAGAAACCTCCTACATACGAGATTCACATTATTTAAATATACAAGAATTGTTCGTTTAAAAAAAAAGACATGGCACTCGGAGACTGCCGCGGTAGAGCAATTGCATAGCATTTTTTATCAACTTATGTAATTATAATTATTTATTCACTTTCGTAGTGTCAGATATTGACAAGCCTAGGTTATTATTTTTAATCTACCGCTGGAGCTAGGAGGTTAGGTTGTATGGGTAAAACCTACGTAACTACGTGTTAGGCACTAGGTGTTAGGTTATTTTCGTTACGGAATTTCTGGATTCGGTCTCCACGCTCAAGGCCCGCGATAGAAGCTATGCAATAGCTTAAAAACATTCATTTATTTCAGGTCCGAGACCCAAATTAAACAATGACAGATAAAAATACAAATCACACACAAATGATTGCTCATAAATTATGCTACAATCATAAATGAAACCAAAATGTTAGAATAACACTAAACAAACAAAAATAAAAAAATAAATAATTAAAGGTTAGATTAGATTTGCATTTATTACTGTAAAATTGCTTTGCCTTTACAGGGTTCATATTAGGTGCTGGCCATATTATTGCACAACCTATACTTACCTTCCAATAACATAAGGACTACAACGGCACATTAATTAGAAATCATTGTAATTATGTGCTTAATGCGCATAATTACGATCACTCAATGTGCTGAAAACAAGTTTGATGAATTCGCCATTAATCACCCCTGTTAATTTAATGCCGCACCATAGTGCTAAGGGCACATAGACAAGAAGCAATACAAAGCGTTTCGTATTACAACAATTATTTTCAACCAGATTGACATAATTTTCGTTGACATATTATGTTAAATCTTGGTCAATTCCAATACATGTTTGACTTTTCTATCTTCACGCAAATAACTAACGCCGCCATCTTGTTTTTTTGCGACAGTCTCCACCTGTCAACGTCATTCGAGCGCCATTTATCCATGTACCACTATAGAACGTAACTTTGTCGAAGCTCTTAGTCCAACTTTAAAACCTCCACCAATATCTATGCAAATAATAAAGTCTCGTTTATTACATCAGTCAGGTCAAGCTGTCTATTACGTACAGTCGGCTGCTAAATAAGGTCCATAATCAGGGTTCAGGGGGCCCTCAATAAATCCACGGACACTTCCCTTTGTGCGCGATTGTCCGCCACCTACGTCACCTGTTGGTGTGGCGAGGAATCATGTAGTGTGGGCAGAGGGGATTGGCGTAAATAGTAATTAAAGGTTCTGATTAAAATGTTGGATAATATATCGTTAAATATAAACCAAATTTTTTAAATAAGAAGAAGTGTGAAAGTGGTGCCAGTGACTGAAAAGTTGTGTTGGAAACAGCTATCGTGGTATGACATGTGATGCGGAGGAATGACGAAAACGTCGTGACGAAAGTTTTGAGTATGAATATGGATGACTATGGGAATAGAGGAAGACCAAAAAAGATGCATGGACTGTTTGAAGAATGATATTGCTAGAAAGGAGGTGACTGCTGAGATGACGAGTATGGAAGAAGAAGACATGCCGCGCCGACCCCATTGAAAGTTGAGGCTAGCACACATAGTTTTATTTTATGGTCTAAACTAGATCAAACGATAATATACTTGAGATGAGACGATGAGCTGTATTAAACAATTCATTGACTAACTTCTGGAAGAGTAACTTCCAACTGCATATTGCTATTAACGTATGATGTTTCAGAGTGTTATTGATAGGTAATTTATACACAGGTACTAACACGATTTATGTCGTCAAAATGGCTTTGCGATATGTCCAAATGAACCACATATCTGCCACTCCATAGCAAGCCCACTATATACACAGAGGTGTGCATTCTCGTAAATTGAAGATAACTTTATTCATGTGATAGTAAAGTCAATGTAAATATATATTTTATGTATTTAATTTTCTATGCGTTAGATTTGACGCCAGGGAATACCTTGCTTAGAATTTATTAACCAGCTATGTATGTGCATTAATAGGTTAGGGAAGTACATTTTGCATTTTATATGAGTTTTAAAACGAGTTTGTGGACGTTTTGATGCTCTAATGACCGTGTTATGTATGCATGGCTGTCTTAGATCTAAATATATGCAGTTTACTTCCTGTTCACATATTAGTTATCATGGAAAATGTGCTTGTAACTGCTTCTTAATTATCTGTTATTGTTTTGTTACAAACAACACTAAACGGAGAATTAACTAGTATTTTTTTGGATAAATTTTATAAACAAAATATTCATTCTCATTTTCTTATTCTTTATTGCACAGAAGTTAAAAATATAAATACAAATTGCAATGGTATAACGTATGTACAATGGCGAGCTTAACCCAGAATTGGGTTTTCTTACAGCAAACCTAATTTTGATTGCGAGATTTACATTTACACTTATGTTATATATACATTTAATTATATACACATATACATTAAATTAAAAAAATAGAACAGGTAAGGGGTTTTTAACATACTTTCAACGTCTTTTCAGGACCAAGTTATATTTGAAAACTCTTTGCGAAATATACACAGTTACACAAAGATAGAAATCCAACTACTTGGTTCCTTTCGTCAACATGGTTTGAAAGATTAATTCTATGGAACAACCCAGGTGTTACATACCGTGTGGAGCTTGCCTTCTAACCTGAATTACGTAGTGTGCCTGAATCTTCCAATACATACCAATGGTAGGCAGAGATGTCAACACCTCCATTTTGGGAACCGCGCAGCAGTCTTTGCGTTCCTTTAATCCTTTAACTGAGAACAGAGTAAGTTATGTGAAGAATTCTGACAGACTAATCAGAAATTTTAGAATACCAAGTACATAGCACAGTAAGTATATTTACACATAACTTGAGGTGTTCAATCCTCATAAATTTCCGGAAAGGTTGGGCGGTGTTCACACCGTATAAGTATTCAATCGGACTGTAAATCAGTGGGTTGCACGCGTGCCATTGTATGTACAATGTACGGTGTGACAGCAGCCGTTATTCTAGAATATTTTGCTGGGTGTAACTTCGTCAGGCGGTATAATAGATATATATATATATATATTCTTAGTTTGTAGAATAGGTGAAATCTGAGCTGATTTTAGAATGATTTTCTCTCTGTTGGGCATCGCGGAAGTTCTCTAACACCTACCTATTCAACTTCATTGCAGAGGTTTTTGTACTATAAATCATATTTTTAGAATATAACAGATTAATGAAAAATCTAGTCGCAAAGTGCGCAATTTAAGCAAATATACACTTTATTTTGGATTTCAATTACTAAGTATTGTGTGTTGTCGCGGGCCGGGTTAATGGCACTGGCTGGCCGGATTTGGCCGTACTAGGCCAGATATTTAAATTCAAAAAGACAGAAAAGTTATATATGCATTACAACATTCTCAAAAGCTGAAGTGGAAATTGGCGGCCACGTAGTACGTTTTGCAGACACAGAATGGACCAAACGAACAATTATGTGAGCAGAACCACAAGGTAAAAAAAAGAAGGTAAGGACACACAACCCAAAAATGGCTTACAGTAGCGCGAGATCGTAACGAGTGGAAGAAAATGGTGGAAGCCTTTACCCAAAGGGATCCTTAATTAACTTCTCTAAGTTTTATTTAACCATGTTTATAATTGTAATTAAGGCGTAAAGAGGTTTTTTAATCTTTATTAATCAACTGAAAGTATTTAAGTGGCAGTTTTATTTGGTTTTATGAAATCTCGTTTTTTATTAGCTTAGAATGTTCATAATTAGTCCCCTCCAGGAGATATCTTTAGTTACACGCCATGTACCGCGATCCCTAGCTACGCTCATACAGTTGTCACTAGCTATCCTACGGAGATCGTCCCTCCACATATTGTGAGGGCAACCTACCCTGCGTTTTGCTAATTCAACATCAAGAAATCAATTGTTAAGTTAGAAGCTTGAATAAATTGAGTAAGCTCCAGTGACGTCATTGCTGTAATAAGGTACAGAGGTCAAGGGACCTTCTATCAGTTTATTGATGACTGAAAACTTAAAAATGTTTTGGTTGACACATGCTACCGAAATGCTGTGCTATCTTGCTGAAAGCGGGAGGTTAGTGGATCTTTAATCAGACTAACAGACTCCTTTCTCAGGTTCAAACCAGTTAGCGAAATAGAAATCCTCTTGAGGAAACCGGCATGTCCTAGAGCCAAAAATTCGAAGACGTGTGAATTCTCCCACTCTCTCTGGAGCACTCTCTCCCAGCAGTGGGAACATTGGAGGCTGATTATGCTTTTACTTATGATAAACAGACATTGACATTGAAAACATGTTGCCAAAATGTAAGCTTAGGAAAACTTTCAACAAAAAATTTTCACCCTCAGCCAAAAGTGTTCTAATCCCAAACTTTCCAAAATTAAACGTTTTTGCAAATTTTCACTAACCCCTAAAAATAATTCCAAAAAAAAGTATGTACATTATGCAAAATGGCGGCAATCAGATCGTGGAGCGGCGCGAGAGCAGTTACCGTTTTGTCCCACATTCGTATAATTAAAACGATGAACGTTTGAGGAGCAATGGAGCAGAAAACTTCTTCTAGAAATATGTCTAAAAGTGGGTAAATACTACTGTCTGTTTGTTAGATATGTTTAATGGATAGTTGAATAGCTGTACTGGCAACCACTGCAAATATGCATAGTAAAAACGTTCCTTAAGAAAAGTAATGAACCTTGATCACAGATATAGATAGACATACATAACGCAAATATCACGATCTGTATGAAAACCAATTTTTGACTACCTATTATGACGTCACAAGCACTATTTAGTGATGGGAAAATCAAATCGATTCAAAGACGATTTTTGACTACCTATTATGACGTCACAAGCACTATTTAGTGATGGGAAAATCAAATCGATTCAAAGACGCCGCCGCGTGAAAACTCAATATTGAATAAAGTTCGCCTTTGTATATACCATTTCTAAATTACTATAAATACTATTTATTGAGTAATTGTGTACAGTAAAGCATTATTAAGAATCGTTCAAATCGATTTATAAATCGATTTTATGACAGAGTAATGAGATAGACAGAGTAATGAGATATATAGAGGAATGAAATAAACAGAGGAAAATAAAATTCCTGATCTGCTTATAAGGCGGTTAGGAATATATATTTTTTACTAAATTGTTAGTATTTCCCTAATTATTTCTTGTAATTGTTGTAAACTATCAAAGTGTCGGAAACAAAGACAAAATCCAGAGAAGAAATTTTGGAAGAAAAACGAAAAGCAAATAAAATACGTTATAATAAAATTAAAATAGATCCAAAATTACATGAGCTACGAAAACAAAGAGATAAAGAAAATTACATGAAGAAAAAGAAAAACAAGAGTGGTATAGGTATAAAAGACAAAAGCATAGATGAACAGCAAAAACAGCGAAAGCAATGGCGTAAGAATTCGAGAGCATATATATATATATATCAACAGTCGAATATGCTGCTTTTGTCAATATTTGTTGCTTTTTCCCTTCAACAAAGCTTGCTTCCTCAAAATGTATTGAACAAATAGTGGTATGCTTTGTTGGGAACCAATCTTTGTTTCCCGTCGCCTCAATCCATGTTTGTCTTAAATTGGGCTCATGTGGAAAACTAAAAAGTCACGAAATGTTACGATTATTTATTAAAATTGTCTACATAACAAGTACTTAAACACAAAATCATTCCGAAATCAATTCTTGAGAATCGATTTGTGTTGCATATGATGAACAGCACTTATCGCTAAAATTGACAGAAAATGATAAAAGTCTCTGTACTACAAAACCGAAGCGATATACGATAGTATCTCTTGTTTCGATATTCAACACTTGTTAATACAGGACGTCTCATCAACCGCTCCAAGTCAAAGCCGCAATGTAATACGAATGTCTTGTTTTTATCAAATTTGGCGTTACCAGGTATTACTGAGGGTATTAGATTGAAAATAATTGTTTTTTTTTTTAAATTAATTACGCATAATATTAATCACAAAATGACTTACCGATGGAAGGAAACGCTTACTTTATTTTTTCTCCTCGCATTTGTACAGTTTTTACAATTTATAACAACACAATTAACCATTTTAATATTTTTATCTGACGTCCGGCTAGCGCTATACACCGATGCAGTCTGAGTGCGAAAGTGACCACTTACGATTTTTGTACGTAAGCTAGGCACGCGAAGTAGTTGCTCTTGCGTTATCTATGTCTATCTATATCTGTGTCCTTGATCCTCAGGATTTTTCTGGCATCAGTAAAGACCGGGTTATATGCATATGAATATTTGCATATACAACTGTGTATTTGCATATGCAATATGCATATATAAAATATAACATCACGGCTGTAATCCCCGATGGGTTAGGATTATGAATATTTTAGCTAAAATCGGCTAATCGTGCAACGCCTTCAGGATACTGTTGGGACTGTCATAGTGCTGTAGCGCATCGGGAATGTTCGCAGAGGCTCGCACTGATGGCTTCCACGCCATCATGCGAAAGAAAGTGGCCTACTTAGTGCAGCGTCTGCCTGGTAATGCCAACAGCATTTTGAAGATGATTACTGCCAGATTCTCCTCCTCATATACTTAACTTTTAAATTAAATTTAACCGTATTTCTAGACACTCAAAGTTGATTATTGGTTGTTTTGCAAAATTCATCAGGTGAGGCGGTCCTATGACAATTTATGTGCATCCATACCATAAAATAGGCGTGTGGCACCTTAAACGCCGTAGTTTATGGTTTAATAAACGTCCATATTTATTTATGTTGCTTTATACTACTTGCTTCTGTCTCAGACATCAAATGTTTGCGATTGTCGCTAGGTAAGCGTGGGAGTTGTGGGAATTAAAGTGGCAAGAAAAACAGGGCAAAGTAAACTTCTGCAGAATTTCCATAGCCTTTAATGTGTCCCACTGCTGGGCTATGGCCTCCTCTTTCTCCTTTCGAACCTCTCTGTTTTGTGCAAATTTGTAATTATTAAATATATTTATCTTATCGAATTTGCCACTATAATATATATATATATATATATAATATGAGGTAGTTAATTTTCTGTTTAACACGGACGTAAAGAGTAGCTATCGAATCACGTGCGCTCTATAGTTGTCTATGCTTGGCTGTATAAATTTCCGTAACACTTGAAAAACCATAAAATTTTGACAGTTAAGTTCAAAATTGAATGAGAAAATTTGACAATTTGTAGCTAACTTGATGCCTTGCCCTGGCGACTGTACCTACCACACACATACCGTAATACTTGACTATCTATTTTAGAAAGTAGACTTTAATATTAATTATATAACGCCATTTTTTTTCTTTTCATTAATTTTTATTTCGTGAACGTCATGGTTCCTTTGGCGCGTAGATGGCTACGGAACCATATCGGAACCAACACCGCCATTTTGAATTTTTAATACAATGTCATTGTTGAACTGAAGAAAAACAAAAAATGGCGTTGGTTGTCAGTCTCAGCTTTAGTATGACCACTTTATGTGTGCAGTTCAAGGCGGCGCTACTTGTCAAGAAAATTTGCATCGATATGTCAAACTTGATACATCTATTTTAGTTCTGTGGTTTCCCGCCTGCACAGATAAGTTGGTTGAAGTTTATTTCCAATAGTTTCAACATTTTTCTGACGTTTCCATTAATTATTTTTAAACAATATAAAAATAAGTTTGTAACGAGGCTGAATAGCGTTTTACCTTGGCCAACATAATTTTATTTCATTAATCATAATATTGAGGGTACAACTAAAAATATTTTGGTAGATTTTGCAGTTATCACAAAATATTTGTTCTAAACGCACAAATGTCCGTAAAACCTGTCATTTATTTTTAAAAGAATAAAGTTTTTTTGAAAATAGTGAAAATTATGATGAACAGATCAACTTTTGGTAAAAAATCTGTAAGTAAACACACTTTTTCGAACATAATATTGGTATAAGTCGCGAGTTGTTAGTGTTTGCATAGAAAATATTCATTTCATTTTGAGTAATCCTAACCGGGTAACCGTCATTCTACGTGATATCTTCAAAAATCGTGTTCTTCTTCTTCTGCTAGCAAACCTCACGAAATAGAAAAGGCGTGTTTATTCCCTTGATTTCCGCGTAACATACATTTTTAATGCATTATTTTTCAGAGTAAGTAGTTTATTTCATGTCAACAACATTATGCAGTAGATAGATTCAATATTATGTAAAGACACTGTTAACAATTTGATATTTCATCCAACCCGCTGTTAGTAACTGTTAACAAGGAAATTCATACATTCCTAAATAAAAAACGTTCCATATATTTTTCCTCGATAACGAAAGGATACGGCGAATTAATAAAACGGAAAAAAATGCGTAGAATTTTGTTTAGAAACCATTAAAAAGGTGTTAACTTCCTAATGAAACCTAATTACAAGACATGGACCATTAGTTTCTATCTTCCTGAAGATTTTTTTTTTATTATTCTTCGAAATCTTTTCTTTTGCGCCTTCACAGGGTATTAATATGTTAAATATTTTCACTGCAAAACCTTGATGTATATAAATGAAAAGAGCATTTAATCGGCGCTTACTGCATGTAATAAACTAGACCTTAATTAGTACGCATACATAATAGGTCTGCGGCAAATGATTGGCATTAGTGCTGTGTGAAAAAGTATTGATTTGACCTTAGAGATCCTTACGGGGCAATCCCTCTTTTAGTCACTGGTATGTTGTGTATTGATATGTTTTTTGAAGTCAAAAACAACAGCGTTTAATATGTTATGAATGCTTGGTAAATAAAAGAAAAATACTGCAATGCAATTTCGAATATATCATCACACTTTTTTGAAGTTGTATTTCGAATGAACGTCTTTTTTTGGAAATATACACTAAACACGTTATAAAAGACACATTTATTAAAACATTGATTCTTTTGTTTTTTTAATACTTTCAAATTAGTAGAAACACAGTGTGATTTTGTATAGGTTTTTTATATAGGCCTTTGTCCAGTAGTAGTGGGACAATATAGGCTAAGAAAAAGTAAACAATTGTAAAATATCTGTTTTAAAATAAATCTTTTCGATGTTTCAAAGTGTTGAATGCCTAAATTTACGTGGGTTTCTAAGTAATAGTAATGTAAATCACTGTTGGATGTGATATACTTTCCTTAAAATAAATTCAAAAGTTGTGTGGAAACGTATCTTATACTATGTCATGTTTCGTGTTCAAATCATGAATAAAATTGCAATTTTTTATCACGATGTTGATGACTATCATTCTTGATATCGCATCATAACTTTACTTCAAAAAAGAGATGAGAAGGATTCGACGAGTTATTTTTTTAATTTCAGTTCTGAATTCGAATACAGTACTGAATAGTACAGAAGAAAGGTGAATAACTGAAGGTTAAAAAAAAACATTTATATTCGTAATCAGTACACTCATTAAATGTGTGTTTTAACTTAGACTGACTTTTTAGTATTAGTTTTGGTCAACTTTCAGCTGATAGTTATCGTTTCCTTTGTCTGTCATAATGTACTATCAATATAAATCCATATTTCGTTTCAATGGTGTCCAGAAAACCACTCTTCGCTATACTTTTTCACACACATTGACACCAGATACTTAAAAAAAAACATGCGTGCAATTCACACGTGGTAGAAGTGAAACTTTCCAAATTTTTTTCTTCAGGATAAACACTGTATAATGCTTCCTATCTCATTTTATCCCACGTTAAATGTATGTGCAATTGGAAGTCATGCGGAGAGGCCTTTGCCCAGCAGTGGGATGACGCAGGCTAACAGTATCAGTATCAGTATTTGTTATTATTCATAACCTACTGCTCATGAATTCGCCTGCCGTGTATTTTCATCATTTTTGAAGTCTCTTTTACAAGTCCCAGGTTACGCACCTGCATTTCATATGGATCCAGGTTAAGGTATGTTAAGGTTACAGACAGATGGACAATGTTACTTTTACATTTACCTATTATTAAAGGATGAATGAATATTAAAGCCTTTTTTGGTTTGTCAACATTTGAAATTTCATACTGAAATGGAAACGCATTTTCAGGCACTTTCTTAGGAAACTCGGCTATACATACGAAAATACACAAACTCAAATAAGACGTAAAGATCTTTTGGGACGTGGTTTTTCGTATGTATGAACACAAAACAAATGAGTAGAAAACGTCTATGTTACAAATATCATCAAATATTTTTTTAATATTTTTGGTCATCTGTAACATAGACGTTTTCTACTCATTCGTTTTGTGTTCATACATACGTAGTTTCTTGTAAGACCAGAATAGAAATTAAAAATCCCAGAGCTTGTAATTTGTCTTTATAATCCTTATTTAAATGACTTCTAAAGCTCGTGAAGTCGTTTTTGACAGGCGAATAATACTACGTTTACCAGGTTTATGTGTAACCCTTTATTTGCCTTTCTGTTGACAGTCGTGCCTTTCAGTAGGAAGGTAGTTAGTTATTTCCATTAAGAGTAGTTAGACAGTAGCGGTCGCCTGAGCTGAAAACAACTTCTTGGGTTTTGCAGTGATAATTAGGTACTTTAATTAGTTCAGGAAAACCTAAGAATTCAATCGTAAGTGGTACTTTTGCTGCCAGGGCTGCGGGACTGTTCGAAAGAGATACTGCGGCCCTGGAACACAAAGGGCAAAGAAGGAACATGGATGGGTTTTAGTCCGTACAAGTCTGACACTCGCTTCCACTCTTCTTCCTTCCGTCCAGAGTGGGAGTTGTCATTTGATGATTTCCCATCCAAAAAAAAAGGTGGTGCTTTTGCTTAAAATCAATGCATAATGCTAAAATGTTAACAGTCAACAGAGAAACTTCTTTTGTTTGAAATCTGTAATACCTGAAATTTAGGTTGTTGAATATTTACTAATTTGTTGTTAAATACGTGTTGGTTTATGATTGGTGAGCAAATATCTTGGGCACGGCACACTGTTTTTATTTTTAAAGTTAGCCTTTTATGTCTCCCGCTGTCACGTGTAAACAATATAAATAATTACCTTGTTTTCTAAATTAAAATTAAATCCTGCGTTTACATATACATGTCGCCGCTGGGAAAGAAATAATTTCTGTTTCACATTTGGTTATTTTAATTTAAAAAAAAAAAATGTTTTTTTGCCGCAAAATAAATATAATCTACGGACCCGCATATTCAAACAGTTTCGATCTTGACCTAAACGTTTACTAACAAAACAGAAATTGATGAATAATGATGGAATAGCGTACCTTGGCTTAACAAATGTTGCGCACTTCAGTGGTCATTTTCTCAGAAGTTCGCTAAGCCAATGCGCACATTCCCAGAAAAAGGGCGATCGTCCGCGGAAAGCGCATTATATATTCTATGTATGTTTTACTACAATTCTGAGTATTTGGAGTAATGTTACTAGAAAACTAGTTATGTTTCGCAGTAGCGCTTTCGTGGTGTTTGGTATAAAAACATTTTATTTACAGTTGAATGGGCAGCGACCCCGGGTGGATAGGTTCATAACTCCAAGGGAGCAGTTTCCGGAGTTGTGCAGGAAGATGAAGTGGGCCGCCAGGGAGAGGAGCGCTGATGACGTGTGGGTGAGTCCTGCCTACTAAAATTGTGTGGAAATAACCCGGAAGAAAATTTGGAGGATAAGAATTCCTTTTTTTTCTATTTATAGGGTACAAAAAGACTCTTAACGAAGCCGAAAGGCACTTGTTTTCCCCGTCATTGTGATCATTTTTTTGCTGTAGACCATACCTGGGAACCTTCTAAGTTACGGAGATATTGGGGGTCAAAGTGCCAACTTTTTCACAAGTTTTTTTTTTATTGTAATATTTCTGTTTACTTAGGGCTTAGGGTTAGCTTGGGTGGGCCCGTACTGTTCAATACATCCATCAGGACAATGTTGGAATGCGTGACATTGAGTCCTGCCGTAAAACGTAATTTTTCACCCCAAAAAAATTAAGTCGTTTCTCAGCAATAATTTTTCCCAGCAATAAGTTACTTAACATGTACATAATGCTTGGTTGACAGCTTCGTGAAGAGTCTGTTTACACCCTGTATTTATTATTATCAGAAGATGCGTATAGAGTTTTTAAAATTTAATGAATTACAACTAAATAAAACTTTTATCATTATGAAAATATGCGGTGATCAAAATAGACAAGTGAAGCAGAGAATGGGCCACTATTGAAAAATGGTAATTTTAATTAATCAATCTTGCATAATATTATAAATGCGAAAGTTTGTGAGGATGAAAGGATAGATGAATGGATGTTTGTTACTCTTTCGCGCAAAAACTACTGAACGGATTTGGATGTTTGGCACATAGATAGTTTATAACCTGGATTGACACAAATAATACTTTTTATCCCGGCAGTATTATACCGTGGGTCAGTTACCGAACTTCACGCGGGCAAAGCTGCGGGCATAAGCTAGTTATTTTATATACAACTAGCTTTTGCCGAAAAGTCCTATATGTTCTAAGCACATGGTCATAGTCACATGTGCAAAGTTTAATCGAAACCCGTTTGTTAGCGAAACTTTCCAAATCATGGGAGAACTTGACATAGATTTAAGAAAAAATGGAAACGTGCCTTATTTTTTTTTTTTTTTTAATAACTGCTGCATAGAAAGAAAAGGTAAATTATACTGTCGGATCTTCCAGTTTTAATGTAAAGAGACTTTAATTCCGTTCAAGTTTTTTGTACCTAAGTAAAGGACAAATGTGATATGAAACAGTTTAGCATGTCAACATACCGAAAATATGCTTTATTAAAAAAATACTGTCAAAAAATCACAAATCGAACAGTCTTTTAAAAAAAATTAACTGATATTCAGGATAAGGGTGCGTTTCTACCTAGAGACATGCAAGAAAGCGAGAGATAGTGGTGCAAGGATACATAGCGAACTCTGCTTTGAAAAGAAGTGATCATGTGCATACAAAACGATGACTTGAGATAATCCACACATCATCACTTTCCTTTGTATGTAAGGCGATTCTCACACTGGACGGTGAGTAATGGGCTAGCTCGCCGTCCGTCCGTCTTTTGACGACAGGCCGTGTAGACGGCGCGTTCGTGTTCCATGCGCGTCTCAAAGAGATGTCAGCAAACAGGGAGGGGCCCACAAGGCCGATGCCTGCCCGGGCTGCGGGACTGTTCGAAGGAGATACCGCGATCCTGAAACACAAAGGGCAAGGCAGGTACATGGATGAGTTTTAGTCAGTACGTCTGACACTCCCTGTCGCTCTGCCCAGAGCGGGAGAAGACATTTGCAAATCTCCCATCCGAAAAAAAAGGCAATTCTCACACGACACTGCACGTCCGCGCAGTCGGGCGGTGCAGTGCATCTCACGTCGCATTGTCTTGTATAAATTCGTTGATGCCCAACAATGCGCAAAGCTTACCGCCACGAGATCTTCGTCACCTAAGCCCACCCACTCTGACAAGCGGTGACATATGAGAATCACTTACAAGACCTCATCTTCACTTAACTCTTTGTCGACATAACTGCGCTGTGTAAAGCCGGGAAAATCTTCTACCTCTTTGTCTGTCGATGGCAATCTATATTGTGTCGGCCCAGAACTGAGCTACTAGTTTGGCGCTGTGGGTAGCGTCCATCAGTTCCTGTAGTGAACAAACAACAGGACACGCAGGACACGATATAAAGTGCCTCATTGTTTGTGGAACAGCACCACATTTACAGTCCAGGGCAGAGTCATTAATGTATCTCCACCTGAGCAGGTTTTCTTTGCTGCGGCCAACCTGAGTCTGGAGTCTATTTAAAGACTTCCAGGTCAGCCATGGTAACTCTTGTCCAGGTGGGAGATTTTCAGCAGGTGGAACGAATGGGTTAGGTAAGAATGCATACTACCTCGCCACAGCTTTAGTCCTTCCGTGGGCCGCTCGCCAGTTAGTGGGGAGACACACTTCAGAAAGCTGTTTCGGCTTTTCAGCCTTTGCGACACGAGGGTATTTAGGTGTAAAGGGGGTCGTGTGCTATCTTGGCAGTGTTCTGCGAACTTTTGGTGGTGCTATTCCTGCCAGTGGTTACAGCATTTGTACCGGTGTCGGTTTAAGGCAACCAGCCGGGAAAATGAAAGGACGTTAACCTATTTGTGGGTATCCCACGCATCCCTCACTACGCATACTATGGTACATGACGGTATGGTACCCTTGTAGTAATGCACCCCAGAGTAACTACTGCTTATTTGATTATCTCATTAATAAAAGAAGCACTACTTAACTTGACCTCTTTGTCATCATCATCATCATATCAACCGAAAGACGTCCACTGCTGGACATACGAGTAGGTCTCCCCCAAAGGGGGGTTGGCGATCGCAGTACGGTTGTTAAAAAGGCACAGATAACGCTGCAGCCCATTCTCTGGTAAGTCCCTTAGTCGCCTCTTACGACACCCACGGGAAGATATGGGATGGTGCTATTCTTTACGTCCGACACCTCCTCTTTGTACTCTTATGTAATAAACGTTGTGTTTTGTTTCCTACAGTATACAAAATACTTACAACAGAAGAAGTACGCAAGCTACTTAGACGAGGCTTTCGGCTTGGAGCCGGTGAAGTCTGAACCATCACAGAATGGAGACGAAGATTCTGTGCAGCTGTGGCCCTGTGTTCCTAGGAAGAGAAGCTACCTGTCTTCCGCTGACAGCATCCTGGATCTGCCCACTTATAGCTACGCTGCATGTATGTTATTCATTCATACAGCGTGTACTTGAGATGTGTGGTCACAAAGGGTGTAAAAAGACTCTTAACGAAGCAGAAAGGTACTTGTTCTCCCTGTCATTGCGATCAGTTTTTTGCTCTAGACCATACATGGGAACCTCCTAGCTACGGAGATATTGGGTGTCAAAGTTCCAACTTTTTCATTTTTTTTTTAAATACATTTTTTGAATGTTTTTTTTTCACTTGAGAGACCTTTACGACCCCTACTATTCAATCCATCCATCAGCAAAATGTTTTGAGTGCGTTACACTGAGTCCTACCGCAAAACGTGATTTTTAACCCCAAAAAAAAAAGTGGTTTCCTAGCAATCATTTTACGTAAACTTACTTAGTTTGATGTACAGAATGCTTGGTGGTCGGCTTCGTGAAGAGTCTTGTTACACCCTTTAGGTACATAACTGCCGAACCCTTCGGGTCTTACGGTCGTAATGTCTTGTTAGATGATGTCTGGTTCCCAGCTATTTGTCCGTTCCATGTTGTTGAACCGGAGGCCTGAGAAAACAATGAATGAGGTAAATAAAACAGCTGACATTTCATGATTATCGTTATTCAAATTCGGAAAGCAATGTTATTATCGGTAATTATATTATCGTGTTGCTTACCTTAAAAATGGTTTGTGTTAAATACTGTTTTAATTTTTACGGTTTTTTGTAGTTTTTTACGGTTTTGAACTACCTAGGTAGTACTTACTCTTACATTGTCACTGGCCTTTGTTTATTCAAATCGCGGGTTGACACCTATACCCTGCGATAAGGCACTTGCAATTGCATTGTAAAATCAGAAGAAACCGGAAAATATCTTGTAAGTGGACAGCTGAATTTTGATGGCCAAGTTAAAATTTAGCACCCCACTTCGGATAGATTAGATTCCTTTTGACCATTCAAATAATTCGAAACTAGTAAATGGAGTAACTTATTCAACTTATGCAGGAAAGTGAAAGTCCACGACTCGAATAGAACAGATATTTTTTGCCAATTCCTCTAAATTATTAACTTGGTCGACTTATAAACTAATCAAGAGAATACTGACTGCTAGAGCGAGCTCGCAGTTTTTTGCAGTTTTTTCCTCGAATGAAGTAGGTTTGTTTACTTTTAATATAGTGCTTTTCTAACATTTCTGAATGGTTTTGTATATTTCATTTAAAAGAGGGTGCAACCACCACTTGGTGCCCATGCAACTAATTAAATCTAAAATGTGCCACTGTATACTATGTAATGACCTCTTCCTCTTTTTTTCCTTAGTTCCCGAGTTGCTCGACTGGTCGAACGACAACATCCTGGTAGCAGCGTTGGGCAGGAACTACCACAAGTGGTCCTGGAGATCACAGAGCCTCATCAGCCAGGGATTTGCGGATTATGAGATACACTGCTGCAAGTTTGACCCTCAAGGGAAGCTGCTCATTGTTAGCATTTGAACTTTCATATAATATTTGGCAAATGCCACAAATTTTGTTATTTTAAAAGATATTTTTAGAATATCACACATAATCAGATATTTAGTTAATGAAAATGGATGGAGATCGGTAGGTGACTACTTGAAAATTTTCATAACTAAAATAAAACCGTTCGTAATACTTCTTACTCCAATGTGATAATATCATTAAGACCATTGACAATAAGAGGCCTCATAGGGCTAAAACGAGAATTTAAAATATAAAGAAATTAGTATGTGTGAAAACAGGGCTAAGCTAAATAGATCGCCTTTTTTTTTTTTTTTTTACGGATGGGAAATCATCAAATGACTTCGCTCTGGGCAGGGCGGAAGGGAAACTTCTACTGACTAAAACCCATCCATGTTTCTTCCTTGCCCTTTGTGTTCCTGGGCCGCGGTGCGGTATCTCTTTCGAACAGTCCCGCAGCCCTAAATAGATCGCCTAAAGCACTTCCGTTTACTACGTAGCATGATGATGCAGGGTTTCTTTTGTATTATGCTGTTCCAAATAATTCTTTGGATTTTCTCTTTTTGCGCAGGTAGGTACGGAAGTCAAAAGGGTAGAGGTGCATGACAATGCGCAGAGCAAGTGCATCGCGAAGAACAGCTGCCGGTGCCAGGAGAAGGCCAACACTGAGTACTGCTCCATCACTGCCATGGACTGGAGCCCTACTGGGAACTCGTTTATCACGTAACCGCAGCTTCATCTATTCTTATATTTAATTTTATAAATGCGAAAGGAATTCTTTCAATCTGTTGCCTTCTTATGCCCGAACGGATTTTGATGAATCTAGGCACATTTTTCCCCAAGGCTGCGGGACTGTTCGAAAGAGATACCGCGGCCCTGGAACACAAAGGGCAAGGAAGGAATATGGATGGGTTTTAGTTAGTACAAGTCTGACACTCCCTTCCGCTCTACCCAAAGCGAGAGACGTCATTTAATGATTTCCCATCCGAAAAAAAGGCACATTTTTCAGAATTTACGACTCATGGAAACATAATTACTTAGAAAATAACATAATCATATGCAACCATAAACCCCAAAAGGCCTTATGCCATCCCGGACTTTTGTTTACTAAGGAGTTTTTCAAATGCTCTAAATTCTTCACCAGAGGCTGTTCCCAAGGAATGTTGAGCACTTTCACTCGTAACGCGACGGCAATCAGCTGGCGTCAGGCCAAACAGAACGCAATCCTCATCGTCCGGGTGTCTCCGGACGCGCGGTACGTCGCGGCAAGTGCTGTCAATGATGACGATGTCTGGGTCTTCACCTGGCCCAGTCTCCAGCTGTTTTCTAGTCTGAAATCGGATTGGACTATAAAGGTACTATTATCTCAAAGAACCTAAGATGCAAGAGCGAGCAAAGCTAGCTCGAACATTTAGACACCTCTGATCATTTCGATTTTTTTTTAAACTGTTATTACCAATAGAGGAATCACTTATTTGGTTGTCTGTGTATGAAAAGTTTTGACTTTTCTTCTTTTGGTATATTCGCACTATGCGGGGCTGCATTGAGGCCAGACGTCCGGTTGATCGCGAGGCTGAAATATATGTAGAACTGATTTCTATCCGCACTGCGATGCGGCTGCCCGGAAACCGCTCCTGTTGCTAGCAGGGCTGCAGACCCAAACTGCCGGCAGTCACACGGTTGCTAATTGTACTGTGCGTTTAGTTAGTGGTTGCCCAAATATATTCCAAAATGCTAGCCTTCATGTCGTGCTTACAATTGTGGATGAACCCAGTACGTTCCCGCCTCAAGCAAAAGATGCGCGAAGTATCGACTCGTTTTGTGTCGTTCGATTTTTTTGTAATGTATATACTTTCTGTAGCCTTGCGTATATGTAACATTTGTCTGATTCACGACATTTTACATACATACAAGCCTATGAATTGTGTGATCAAACTGTGTGGTTTGTGTGTCATTGCAGGCTCTAACGTGGCACCCATGGCGCAGTGCCCTCCTTGGCATTGGTGCTGTAACGTCGAACATGCACGCACGCGTGGCGCTTTGGGACGCGCCCACCAGCAAGGTGCGAAAACAAAACCTTGGGAGGTATCACTACAGCCTCGACGCGATGCTGTTCAGTAGGAGGACGGGCGAGCTGGTGCTCAGTCTCTGGAATACAGGTAGGATGACATCCGTCTTAACAACATTTTGCTGTTCGAAATACTTATTTAGCTTGTGTCTGTAAATTGGAAATAGGTCCCACTTGCAATTGTTAAGAACTCTTGATATATATATTATTTCTGGGTCCTATTTAAAGAAATTCTAATTCTGCCAATACAAGCAAAAAGGGCACATAAGGACACATACTCGTAAGTAGCAGTGGGCAGGGCACATTACTCGCCGAACGGACGGCCGATGGGGCCAAAAAGTTCTCGTTCGCGAACCGGAAGACGTTGCGTTGGAAGGCCTCCCACAAGGTGGACTGATGACCTGATGAGAGTTGCGGGGTTACTTTGAAGTGTGAAAGAGTTAATAAAACTTACTATTGTTTAGTAAGCTTATACGTTTTTTAAACAGACACGGAGTCGACGACCCCGAAGACATCTTCTCAACTGGTGGTGATGAGCGACCCGGACACCGTTGTGGACCAATGGGGAGAGGGCCGGTCAGGGCTGGACCGCGTGCGGACAATGGTGTTCAGTCCGGACGGCACTAAACTTGGTAATGACACTATATTGTTGTTTATCAGATAATTTATGAATTAAGATGGATTGCTTCGTTGGTCTAGTGTTCGCGACCGCACTGCTAAGTCTGAGGTCCTGGGTTCGATTTCCGGGTCGGGGAAAATGATATTGGGTTTTTCCATCAGGAATTTCTCAGTAGCAGCCACGGAGGCTTTGACGGGTGCATTTTCGATTCAAATATCAACGTATATGCATTACTTTTTATAGGTGTATTCCCGTTGACCCCACTGGCATGGCACCACCGTCGTTTTGTTGGCCCCACTACCATACCCTACTGGTGGGGTCAACGACAAGTCAGCAATTTTGTTCCCGCTGGTGCTGCTGCTCCGCCCCACTGGTGGGGTCAACGGGATGTCTGCAATTTTATTCCCGCTGTCCCCACTGCCATACGCCTTTAATGAAAGAAGAAGATTACGAATAAGGAAAATGCAAGGACGATTTATTGGGAGATGAGAAACAACGATAGTAGTCTCACAGACTACCAGGGGGCCAAAATCATGAAGAAGTATATCAAGAAGGATCTTTATTGCTTGCTGCAAGATATTTGAAATATAGATTTGGTTGTGTGTGAGATTCCTATTTTAGTGGAGAGGTGGCAGGAACTACTAAGAGATCAGAAAAATTAAGGAATGAAACAAACCTTAGTGATGTCAGTGGGGATACGTCATACGTCCTCTAATATAGTAATTCTTACTTAATTCATTCCTTGATTCCTACCACTCCTCACATCCATCTCAAGATTCTTATCTTTGTTACATGTTACCGCGAGCTCATGCTAGGGCTCCAGACCTTCAATAGTTTCCTTTACGTTAAATATTCTGTGATTTCTAGCAACAGCGACAGCGGACGAAGACTTAATCATCTGGAACTTTCTCCCAGAAGACAAGAGGAAAAGGAAACAGTCTTGCAAGCGATTCTCCGCCATACCCGTCTTTTTGGATAAAGTTACTAGTGGTGTTTCCTTTCGATAGGTTCTAGTATATTTGTAATTTTGTTTATCTATTAAATTATTGCAGAGTCTTCTTATAAATTTATTTATTTAATAATAAATATTGTAGTTATGTAATGATATTGTTGATTTTACTTTTATCCAGTTTAACAGTTTACTTATTTTGTGTGAGATAATTTTCTATGTTCAAGGCTTTCCTCCGCATTCATTGGGGTACATAATTAATTCATTTATTAAGGCAAATGCGCTAAAATAACTCGCGAAATTTTAATGTTTTATTGGTCTTTGCTAATTATAGCTCTGTATCAAGTCGTGTGTTGACCTAAGTACAAGATTTATTTACTAATTTATATTTATTGGGAAATGTCACCTCTTCATGAAATAGTTATATGTATATCGGTATTCTCCTTATTATTGAGTTGTACAAAAAATATCGCGTTTTACCATGATCGACAGTAATGGCGTCAATCATGATAAACGCGGTCTTTTTCCTAATGTTCAACATGATCCCAGTGCTTGAGCATCAGCTGCTAATACTTAATTCTTTGATTGATCAATCATCATAATTATCATTAATAGTATCCACTAATCCTCATTACTGGACATTAAATATCGATTACTTTGTAATTTGATCTTTGTTTGTAGTAGTTTCTACTTTTAGATCTTTGACAGTCGTCAGGTAGTCAGCGGCCTAAAAAGTCTAACAACCAGTCAGTACCAAGGGGGACTGGGTTGTAGTTCATGTAACCCTATTCAATGAATATTTCATGAAAAAGTCATTCAATCCCTATTGATTTGTTTTGATTGATTAAATGAACTTACAGGGTTATATTGATGATTTTCACGATTGTGAATCTGTAATTACATACGTGTTACTGGCGCGACTCATTTTTCATCAACATTCAACCTGACACTAACCTGCAAATTTCAAAAAAACAAAGGAAAATTTGAATTCCGCGGCTACTCTGACGCAACCACCTTACATAAAAGACGCCACATTTTGTACACACATACCATCGACACGAAAGAAGAACAAGACTTGATGTGATGGACAGTGACAAGTTCAGACATCAACGAGTCAATTAACCCTTCAGGTCGATATGTCGCATCCTCCGCCACCCTGTCCTCTTGCGACGAATTGCGTCAGCAATAAGTCCTACCCTTGCTGCGCTCCGTCATTCCTACGCCAATCTTCACGTTCCTATGCCAGCCTCGTCCAAATTTTCCCCCTGGTGGCAAAAAGTCACCTGCCTATCATGCCGCCGTACTACTTTAAGCTCCTTAAAAATGAAAGCGGTTCCAAAATGTAGTTTTCATTGGTGTTAATGAGGTCAAAATGCAATTAAACATTTTTTTTATTAGTTCGCTTGCATGGCTTTTGGTTTGGAGTACTAACCTTATAATATGTAATCCATATCTAGATAAATTAATTCAAGATTGCTTCAAAATCGTATCTTTATACAATACTTGTACTCTTCTTACTAACTAATCAATAGATCCCTTAACAAATTACTTTGGCACAGATTTAAAGAGGCAGTTGTAAATAGCGGATAAATATCGCTGCGCTCGCAATAATAAAAACAAACCCATTTTCTGTCACAAATGTCGTTGTCGTTCCGCCGGCCTTCGGCCTACGCTCCTCACGCCAGCTAGCAAGACTTTTAGGATATTTTTTGGGTTAATTGCCGATTACCCATGCGTTGCTGTAAGCATCCCCTATGCGGGGGCAGAAATATAACAACTAAATCAAATTAGATAGAAAAATTATCAGCGTTTAATGTCCAATACACCTTTTATGAAATAATATAACGAAATGCATACTCGTAATAAGAATAATAATCTAACTGCCCATTCCATCATTTTTACCGCTCATTCAATTACTGAACTGCTCAATTATTTTAAGAATTGACATTGTATGATAAAATAACCGACTAATTGATTTTTATTACTGTACATGTTTTACTGACGCAATAATTAATCAACCGCCATTAAATTAAATAACTGCTCAATATGTTTTTCAACTGATCATAATAACATCTCGAATATTTAAATAACAGCTCAAAAATTAGTTCCCAATTACTTCCCATACAAAATATAGTTGTCTAATTTGATGACAGAACTCAACACCTAAAAGGTATTGCGCTTATCCAGTTACAGCCCTGTATAATCTGTTTAAAATAAGCTACAATGAAGAAACAACTATTTATTTAAAAAAATATCTCAAGCTGTGAGCTGCTTCTAGCGCGTGTTTGAAGTGCGTGAAGTGTAACATAATTGTCTCTTTTGAATTATTATATGGAGAGAAACAGCATACCGATATGTCTTTTAGTTTCTGAGTGTGACACTTGGTGAAATTCTGTGGTAAGATTTTGAAAGGCGATGATTTCTAAGAAACAGTAAAAAGAGTTAATAACTACTTTTATTATTGAAAAAACTGGCCAAGTGCGAGTTGGACTCGTGCCTCAAGATTCCGTATAAACTTGCAGGTATTTTGTTATTAAACAACATATTTACGGTTTTCAGATTCTTCAGAAGAAATTGCTTCTTGCCAAATTTCATGATTCTAGGACAACGGAAAGTTCCCTATAGGTTTTGATTCCCTTGTGAAATCGCAAAACATGCGACATAAACTGTCATATGTTTTGATCGTGGTGATTTACAAGTTCACTGCTCTAAGGAGTACCAGACCTGAGTATTTGATAGTAATTTCAGCTTGATAACTTCACACGTTCCTAAGAAAAAAGACCGTGATAGACAGAGAAACGGACAATAAAGTGATCTTATAAAGGTTGCCAATGGTTTCTTGGTAACCCGGGTAAAAATATACTTCATTGAAATGAATGCAGGTAAAAGTCTGTTTGCCCTGACCATGCAAATCGTCATCACGCGCCATTTATGTGCGATAGTATTTATTTAGGTAAAGAATTTCATCCATCTTTCCAATTAACGTCAACGTAGATGAAACAGTTTTGTTTGTCCATCGTTGACAAAACACTGTTTTGTCAGAGTTATCTGCGCCATCATTGTTTACAAAGAGCGCTATTCTGAAATAAAGATAAGACATAGTATTGTGTCGTGTTGTGTCGTGCCGCGTCAAAGGCGTATCGGTTTCCCATACATTGACATTAGCTGTGACATTTTTTTTAATGAACACCATGCTAAGACATGGTCATGCCTTTTGGCCTCGAATAATGATATCGAGGCTCCTGAAATACTTCTTTCTTAACTTTATGGTTGATCCGATAGTATGATTGTCCTATTTTTTTTTGGTTGTTTTCTTTTTATTTAATTTTGTATTATTGGTCTATCCTGTGCTAGTCAAATAAATACATTTTCATCATTTTTCGTTTAGTTACTAAATAGTGGATATTATTTCAGCGAATTTTCATGCTTGGCACTTATCTTCCGACCCAGAGACATGTCTGATAGGAGTAGGACATATTGTCACAAACTCAGGCTTAAATGGCGCGTGATAATGGTATGCAAAAAATATTTTCGTGGCTTTATGTTTTGCCAAGTATGAAGTCACTTAGATATTATTATGCTTGAAGAAATATGTCTGAGTTTTTTGTGCCATTGTTGTTTGTCATGAGATGACTTTGATATTGCTTTTATAGGTAAAGGATTGTCACGATTAATGGTTATTTGTTGAGATGAATGAAATGTTGCGTAAGCAACCATTTGTCAATAAAGATTTTATTATTATTCCTTTATTCATTTTTAAACCTTATTATTTAATTTTTTTTACTTATTTAAATAATAATTTAAAGAAAAAAACATTTAAAATTATAAAAAATAGTATCCCACCGGAATTGGGAACAGGGTCCAAGCTACCGGCGGTCAGGGCTCCAGAGAGAAAAACCTCCTAACAATACGAGCCGTGTCTAGGAGTACCGCTTTCTGAATCAAGCCCATGATACAGCTGCCTAACGAGAGCCTCCTCAGGTGTTGGTCGAGGCTCTTGGCAATAAAGCCATGGGCTGATACAACTACCGGCACAATTATTGCTGAGTCCATATCCCACAAGTCAACAACCTCGCGAGCCAAGTCAAGATACTTGATTTGTTTATCTTTCTCGGCTTTCACGAGGTTCTCGTCATTTGGGACCGTTATGTCAACAATCATTGCGCGCCGCTCTGATCGATCCACCACCACTATATCAGGTTTATTGACTACAATAGTCCTGTCAGTGATGATGGATTGATCCCAGTACAGCGTGATATTGTCACTATCGAGAACTGGGTCGGGCACATACCTATAGTACGGCACTTCCGATTCCACAAGTCTGTATTTTAGAGCAAGTTGCTGATGGATAATCCTGGCTACAAGGTTGTGTCTATGCAAGTACTCTCCGTTAGCCAGACGAGAACACCCGGAGATAATGTGACGGATTGATTCACCTGGACGGTGGGATGCCCGACATATGTCAACCGTGCCGTCCTTCACAATAAATCTCCGGTAGTTATTCATCATCATAACTTCATCCATGATTGCACAGACAAAGCCTTCGGTTTCTCCGAAGAGGTCTCCGGAACGTAGCCAAGCTACGGACGCTGATAGGTTTACATCGGGCCCATGCAGGGCCCGGAAAAAGCGTCCATGGAGCTCCTTACTCTGCCATACCTCCCTGCGGTCATTAGTGTCAATCACTACAGGTTTGCGCCAGTTCTCTTTAGCCAAGGAGAGCGGGGTGAGGCCCTTGTCCACCGCGACCACATCTCGATGCATCCCCACGTCTTTCTGGGAAATATTCCCTGAGACTGCATATCTCGCGATTGTGGAGATTCTTAGCGTTTAAAAAGCCTCGACCCCCACACTACCGCGGGATATACAGTCTCATAACCGAAGAACGTGGGTGATGCATTCGGTATGCCGTCAACAATTTTCGGACTCACGTATCCAGGGCGTCTAATTCTGTTTGAGTCCATTTGAGTATGCCGAAAGAGTACATCAAAACTGGCATGACCCAACCATTGAAGGCACGCACCTTATTGCCTGATAAAAGACTATTCAATACTTTTCCCAGGCGGTCAAAGAAGCGCTCTTTCAATGATTGCTTCATGTCAGGAACGTTGATGCCCAGTGCCTCCGACATACCCAAATACTTATAGGTTTCGGTTGCTGAGAGGGATCTAAGATTTATGGTATCCGTGAGCTGGGTTCCCACAGATTCCACAATCTCTCCTCGCTTTACATGCATGACCGCACATTTGTCCCCACCAAATTCCATCCTGATGGGACCCCATCAGGATGGAATTTGGTGGGGACAAATGTCAGTTGAAGTGACAACTGAAAGTTTCAGTTACCTGCAGTAGCTCCATCAGTTGCAAATCGTTGGGAGCAAAGAGTTTCAGGTCATTCATGTAAAGGAGGTGAGATATAACTTGACCCCCTCTCTTCAACCAATAGCCTAGGCCTGAACCCTCCAGCAGCGTGCTAAGAGGATTCAAGGCTAAGCAGAACCAGTGGACTCAAACTATCGCCCTGAAATATTCCTCGCTCTATCCTTATCGGTTCGCTATTCCTCTGGATTTGCCGACATCCTGGATAGCGAAGAAATGTCCTCCATTGCCCCATACACCACATCAGGAAGGTGCGCAGAGTTGCATCAACTTTATACAACTCTAGCACCCTCATGAGCCATGTATGTGGCACCGAGTCATAGGCCTTCATATAGTCTATCCAACATGTCAACAGATTCGGGAACGGCGACTCTGTTGACTAATGGCCATATCAATGAGGAGTAGCTCCTTAGTACCGCAGGACCCGTTCCTACATCCATTTTGAGAAGCGGAAATAACAGAATTTTCGTCAATATGTTTAGTGATTTTAGCTCTCAAAATAGAGGTAAGAACTTTATAGACTATCGGAGACACGTAATAGGTATTTAGTGTTATTTTTAACAATAGGTGTTACGTTTTTATAGTGGACACGATCTAACAGAAACGATGGAAGAAATATCTTTAGCTGCTTTCTGTCATCCTACAGGGTACGTATTATCATTGTGAGAGCTTTTATCACCTCCCTCCCCTCCTGCTCCTATTAATCGATTACATCTTCCACTCCGTCGAACAGTACTTGGTGCAAACTCTGTCGTTCCTCGCCTTTGCAAATTGTTAAATAGCTGCAGCGATCTTGTTGACGTGCATTTTGACTCATACGCCAAGTTCCATAGAACAACTACTAATATATATATTTTTTTTTCTATTTTTAAGTGTCTCTGTTTTTTTTTGTTTTATTAAATTTTACTTTTTATGTTAGTTGTATATCGTGTCTTCTTCGTGAGATACTAGACCATAATATCTAGTTAAAAATATTATTCTAAATTTTTAAACCCCTATTCTACATTCATTGAAAAGCAATACAAAGAATAAAAATCACATTATGTTCAACTTATCATCTTATAGCATATTCGATCGCTTATTATTATACCATTATTAATTATAAACGAATTCTATCAGACCGATATCAGACAGAACGATTAATTTCGTATTTGAGTGACGGCAGAAGACGGAGATATATACGGTTATCAGTAATACCACTCGGTGTCTAGCGGTAGGCACCAATGATTAACTGTCAGTCGGCACGCGATTTGAGCAACTAATACTCGTATTAACTTATTATGGGATCGATGTTATCGCAGGCAGCGGCTAATCGGATGTGAGAGGCTAGACAACGCTGCTGTTTCAAACTTAGATGTACTCATAGGACCAGATGCCAGCACATCAAGCTACCCGAAATTGTCAAAAGATGTCAACAATATCTGCCCAATTTAGTACAGAAGCTACACTTAGTGGCATAAAATACACTAGATTACACTGAATAATATTGCACTCTTAAATTATTATATAGTTGCCCGGTGAAGAGAATTAAATAACTTTTATCATAATAACAAGCACGCCATTTTGGCACTACATCAATTAAGCACCTTACTTAAAAAAAAAAAAAACTGTCAAGTTGACAGTTGTCAGATTCAGCCAATGTGGTTTCTTATTTGTGTCGTGAAGGGTCAACCAAAACAAAACAAAATGACATTTACGAAATGTCAACCCCAGTGACAACTAAATAAAACGCAAACGTATGTACATAACATGCAAAGCATGGCAAAGTTGCCACATAACATGTTTTAATTGTATTACAGGTTATAAGGTTATTTAAAAAAAAAAATATTAAATAGTTAAAAATGATTTATGAATAAAAGTATGTACAGTTTTCGAATTCCTCTATTTTTTCTCAACGATTTGGTGCACGTATACTTCGAGGTACATATTTGGACAAAATTGTACGGGATTTTGTTGACCTCCTTTACCAATTAACCTTCAACCTAATGCTTAGCGATAAAGTTGAAAATCTATTCAAGAAATTTGACAGATTGTAGTAGCTTGATGTGCTGGCGTCTGTACAACACGCTTCTTCCTCTTCTTCGTCTTCAATTCCATGAAAGGCGAGGTACAGATGTATCTCCCTGATTGCACCAGGTATTTCATGTGTCTGTAACGAGGTGAGGGTAGATACACTTAAAATTACGAGAGCCTATGATCAACATTTTTAACTCATCGTTTTACGACCAAAACCTTATAAAATCTATAGATTTCATTATTTTGATTCAAATAATCAAATATGAGAGCAGCGGAGGCCCAGTGGTAGCGACCCCGACTTACGAACAGTAAGTCGTGGGTTCGAACCCAGGCAGGCGCATTACTTCATCACCACTGCTCTCAAAAACGGTGAAGGAAAACATCGTGAGGAAACCGGCATGTCCTAGAACCAAAAATTCGAAGACATGTGACATCTACCAATCCCCACTGGGCCCGCGTGGTTTATTATAGCCCATTTCCTCTCAAAGAGAGGAGGCCTGTGTCCCAGCAGTGGGAACATTTATAGGCTGATGATGATGATGATGAATCAAATATTCTATTTTCAGACATTTTCCGCGTCACATCTGACCGGACTACATTTTAAATTACTTAAGTCAAAAATCGCCGAACTGTTGTATGATTAGTTACATTTTTGTTTAATTGAATGGGAAGTATATTTTATTAAGGCGAGCCGAGATGATTTTTAACTAAAAAATGTAACCAAAGAATGAATGAAAAATGAGCTAAGTTTTCCTAAGAAAGTGTGTATTCAGATTTTTCCATAATACATAGTTTCCACCTTGTACATTATCTGTCTGAGTATATTATCTGAACACAAAAGTAAAGTGCTTATTATATAGCTAGGGACAGAATATTGTTGGTTTAAATAAACTGGATGTTTACTAAATAATACATATAGGAATGTACTACAAACATCGTTGTTCTTCTAATTATTATTTTCCTGTCAACATTTCCCTTTTTTTTTCGATATTAATTAGAAACGTAGTTCTTATTTACATGCTTGTGAATGGTGCTGAGCTCAGTATCCGGATGTCGATTTTTTTTAAAAAGTATAAAAATAACATTAAATATATTATTTAATTTCTACAAGTTTGTCAATTGTTAAACGAACTGAGAGTTATTTTTCATGCAATTATTAAGTTGTCCTAAATCAGCAGACACGCTCCGATTTGGTTGACCCGATATCTGACCGGAGGATAGCCGAATCTGTACAAATTATTCTATGGCTGGATACGCAATATCTGCTAGCGTATAAATTTGTCACTATTTTTTGCGAATCACTAATAAAATATCACAGAAATATATCATTACATTTTCCGTTTGACTTTAAACATCAAGGACCACCTTTATAAAAAAGAATTTTAACCATTTCGTTAGTTAAAAGAAAACGAAAAAACTAATAATGTAGAACATGTTGATTCGAGTTATTTATGAGTTTTCTTAAATGTCACCGGGAACTCATTAGCTGAGACTGGGTTTTTAATAATACCTAGAGTATTACCTAGACACCTGGAAATCGTACTATCTACTAATATAAATAATGCAAAACTTTGTGAGGATGGATGGATGTTTGTTACTCTTTCAAGCAAAAACTTATGAGCGGATTTGGATAAAATTTAGCAAACTGGATTAACCGTAGGATACTTTTTATCGCGGTAGTATAATCCCGTGGGACAATTATCGAACTCCGCGCGAGCGAAACCGTGGATATAAGCTAGTGAATAACTAAATCTTTGTAAAGAAAATTATTATATATATATAATTATAAAAATATTTTCACTCGTTTTCATTGACCCCTCCGAATCAATTGGCTTCATTATGTACGAAGTTTTTTCACTTCCACATACACCATTGGTCAGAATTCTGAACAGTGGGACTTCCTGCCGGCTACACGTCGTGGTTCAGTGAACTGCCCAATAATCACTAGGTATATAATTTTTTTGATTAATTAATTCGGTTAATTGAGATCTACCATGAAATTCTCCCGTGTCATCCCCCATAATTCTATGTCGCTACTTGTCATGTAAAATAAGCTCGTAGTTCTACTTAATTGTGGTAGATGGCGCTGGCTACCCGATTCCTCTTCATTATTTTGATGTGGTTTTAGATAATATTTGTGTAGATTATTATCGCTACGAATTTGTTGATGTACGAATTTTTGTTCATTCGGAGTTTTGGGTTTTGTATTTCTAAGTAAATTAATTTCTTTCGCTTACAATGTGAGAGTTTTGTCCCCATTACAATTCTAATTAGATTTTATTAATATTACAACTCATTTAGTATTTTATTTTGAATTTTGAAATACCTGCTTAGATTATTTTTTTTTTTTGTAATAAACTATTAGTTTCATTTACTTCTAGAAATTACTTGGCAATTTAAAAACACATAAAATGGGATGTCATAATTAAAATTAAAAATGTAGAGACAATTTTGATCATTAACATTATCATAATAATATTTTTCTTTACAATACATCTCTAGGTTTACTTCTTTGTATTGTCTTTTTTAACTTAAAGTAATGAATTTTATAAGTATAAAGTAGATAAGTAATTAGAGTTAATGTAGAACTAATCGCCTACTCGTATCTAGATTTTGTTTTTTTAAAGTGCGTAATTTAAAAGTACATCGCCGGCTAGCTGTTATAGAAGAAGTCATTATTTTTACCAAATAAAACGGAACAAATTGCGTATTATGCATATTTCGATAGAACACATATAGATCTAATTATTTAATGTATTCGTTAAAACGCAGGGCATGGTCAATCGCTAGGTACAGACACAACTGCACAAGACGAACGAGCTAGGCCTAGCCTTAGAAATGAGTATTTATTTTATGAACTAACGAACCACACGAACCCCCTCACCACCCCACGAACTTCATCCAAGTGAGATTATTATAAAAATATGACTTCCCTCTTTTGAATCGGATTATGTTAATAATTTTAAGGGTTCATTTTGTTTGCACCGAACCCTAATCCGTGTTCTATAATAGAAATAGCAAGTTTCTTCTTATAATCAGCTATCTGCCAGTAAAATTTCAGTTAAAATCGGTACAGCCTTTTCGGAGATAAGCCGCAACAAACAGACGGACAAACATTAACAAAGAAAAAATCTTAAAATTACTGTATATACTTTCATATGCAGCCAGAAATAAGCTATTATTTCCATATTACAAACAGACACTCCAATTTTATTTATTTGTTTAGATTCTTAACCCTTCCTTGACTTGACATCAGTTACAACCGTCATGCGTGCATAACTACACCACTAAGGCCCACTTGTGCCAGGCTGGGTTAGCACGGTTAACTCAGAGGTAAATGCTACTCTGGGGTTAAATTCTATTTATGTCTTGCACTATCAAGAGTTAGGAGTTAACTACGTTGTGCATCATGCGTGCATAACTACATTTTTAACCCACTGATGTGGGAGGGTTAAGTCAACTAACTCTGGGTTATGTCAAATTTGACATAATTATTTTACGTCAGGTACGCTTTGGTTGTGTCTTGTAGTCCGGGAGGTAGCGTTGCAAATGAAAAAGTCATACTAAGTCGGCTGATATTGTCATGGATGGTTTATCTTATATGACCAATAAGTAAACCAACCGTCAGCTGCTCAAGTAGCGGTGAGTGCGGGTGTGAGCGGTTCCGGAAGTGGAAAAAAAAAATGAAGTCAAAGTATGAAACATTTTTCAAAAATAGTTTACATCATACTGAGCTGAAAAAAAATCGTCAGCTGCATGGTGGAGGGGGGATTATGCGTTAGCCGCTCGCATGAATTGGAAAAAAACACGTAAAATAAATTAAATTATAAACTTCTCGATTTTATCATTCAATTTTCACTATGTCGGGTCCTACACCCACCGCGGGTGTGTCAGCTGACGCTTGGCTCTATTGAAAAAGATGGCAACCGATCGGCGTAAAAACACTAGCTAAAATGCAACGCTAGCTCCCGGACTATTGTGTTTTTTGCATTCAGTGATATCGTTTTTATTTTGCCTTTAACCATTTGATAAATTAATGATAGTTGTCGGATGATGATGAAGAGATCATCGAATACATTAGTTCAAACTTTTATAACAGAAGAATTAATCATTGGCATCGGTAATGCAAATGCAACACGCTTATGTCACAACAGACAAGGACAACCGTCAATATAATGCGACAAAAAACTACATGTCATTACTAATCTGACATAAAGGGATAGACTTATTCAAAGTACTGTGGAGCGAGAGAGAGCAGTACACTTATTTCATTCAGCATTCGATCTACCATATTTTGCCGGATGTAAAAAGAATGAATGAACATGACAAATGAACATGACATGACTCGGGTTAGTTGACTCTGGGTTAATTTATACGGGTGCAATATAAATTGTCAGTTACAAATTTAAAACGTTAACACTGAGTTAGTAAACCTCGACTTATTTATTTAGCTCATAGTTTTGGCGCAAGTGGGCCTTAGTGCCCAATTAGAACTAAAATGTTCAGCTATATTCACATTTTAAATTTTTTTTCTTAACAGGCTTAGTTCACTATATAAACAATTATTATTTTCCTAGACATAATAGGGTAACTAAGAGGAAATTTAGACTTGTTTAAACATGTTAAAAAGGTGTGAAAGTCAGGTGGTTCCGCCATCGGATTCGAAAATGGAGGCACTGTCATGCCATTATAACCCACAGACGGACCCAAAAATGTATCAACTTCGTTAGTTTATCCAATTAGGTAAGCAGGACCGATATTGGAAAAAAAACAAATTCGATTTCGAAAAAAAAAAACCTCATAATACAGGATGTTTGTCTAGTCACCTGCAGCCGCTGTAGGGTGATTCTACATGTTATAATACAATGTTGCCAAAGGAATGTCCTTCCTTATTCCTTAGGGTAATATTTTCCAGGTTCCTTAGGGTAATATTTTGAAAGAACCTAGCTGGTTGACGTCAAAAATAAATAACTTCTTGCTTTAAAATACCTATATTCATTAATATCCTTTGTATTTAGCCATAAGTTTATCACATTTTTTTCACCACCCACTTTTGGAACTACATTATAGTATCTTTATAATACAAGAGTTTTCGAAAAACACGTTTGAATTATTTTTTTGTTCGGGTTTTCAACCTTATAAGTGCATTACCCATATGTCCTTTTTTTGGTATTCTTCGTCGTGTGGTTGAGCTCCTTGAGTGGGGAATCGACCTCCTGTCTTGGTGACCACTCAAATCTGTGTGGTTCATTTTACTAAAGACCATCACAGTCACTATCTGCATAGTCCTCATGTGAGTTGACCAAGATTATGTCTGGATCTTAAAAGTGACTATGACCTCTGAGTTTGTTTCGGCTTTCTCATAATAGTCAGGTACAAAACACCGGCCTCATCTAGTTAAAAAAAAACGTGTTTGTGAAATAATCCTATTTGCAAAATAAACATCATTTATCGTAAAGTTCCCATTCCTGGGACACAGGTCTTCTCTTTATGAAAGAGAGGTTGCCATAATCCACCATGTGCTACCAGTGCGGACCGATGGATGTCACAGTCATGTCTTCGATTTTTTCGTTTTAGGGTTGGATGGGATCCTTCACAGTTTAGAGAGCTGTGGTGATGAAACAAATCACGTAAAGTATGGTTCCTGCCTAGGTTCAAACCCATGGCTTACGAGTCATAAGTCCTCCGTTACCACTGAGCCCCTACCGCTCGAAGTTTTCAGTGCAGTCCTATTCTGATTTTGATCGCTTAGTGTAAGGTCTGACGCATCGTCTCGATATGAACAGACGATTAAGAACGTCGCGTGCGCACTACAGGTAAATCAGAGCTGTTACTGTCCCAGGACTATATTAATGACTAGCATAGCCGCGTGACTTTAGCCGCATAATCGTTTAAATGGTGAATTTAATTTCATGATGAATTCAAGATTAGATTACTTTAAGATAAAAAGGGGAATTTTTAACTGCACCTCTATTTAGAAATTTAAGCAAACAAAATTTCTCCACTAATAACCTACTACGTAAAACAAAAATACTGAATTGGTCACCAAATTTTTGTCGAGTTTCGGACTGCAAGTCGAAGCCGCGGTGTTGAACGATCTGCGACGATAGGGAACTAATAGGGCACCCCGAGGTTAGGTTAGTTAGGTTCCTTTAAACCCTTTAGACAGAAATAGAAGCTCCGCGCAGCGGGGCTTCGTCGAGTTTTCACACTAAATAGAGATTTAATTTTGGTGATCATTTAGTATTTTTGGTGATCATTTACTAAATCTGGTGGTTAGTTTTAGATTTACTTTTAGTTAACAGATAGTTATTCAGTAAAACAGTTAAGCTTTAAAGATCTAACAGTATAGTATAATTGATTTATTTGATGAGCAAATTTAGTGTGCAATTCAGTATTTTTGGTAGTAATTTCGAATATTTTGATTGAAAAAAGGGGATTTACAGTTAAAGTATTAAATACCATCCGATAAAAAATATCAAAGCAATAAATAATTGATACAAATGTTTTTCTAGAAACTAAATACATTATGACATAACATCACGCCTGTTTTCGCCGAAGGATTAGGCAGGAGTGTACGAAAAAGTCAAAAGTGGATTTGCATACGCTATTGAAAAGCTGCAGAAATACGAATGTCTTTAAAGCAATATATCACCTGTAGGCCCATATTACGTGGGTATTACGAGCGTCTATCCAATCCAAAAATATTTAATTACATACATATCTACGACCAATAGACGGGACTACACGAAGAAAATCGTAATTTAATACTAGTCGGTCTGTCTAACTAGTGTCATACGCCCGCTTCTCAGGTAGTATTCGTGTGTCAAAATCGAAAATGTTCGAGGTCAAATATAAATATACACCGTGACTTTTTAGTCGTCTGACAACGGCAGCCCACTTCTTGTATCCAATAACTACTATACATTCATAACAAAAAAAAATAGTATTTAAGAGATAAAAAAAAATATATATATAAAATATAAAAAATAAATATAAATATATTATGATGATTTTTATTCATTATTATGATGCATAACTTAGTTCAAACATTCTGTTGCGAGCGAAGATCTATCTACTCGACTCGTCCGATGGTTAGGTATGTTTGATACGTAAACATTATTGACAGGATGTTTCATAATTCTAATATATATTTTTTTTCTTTGTACCTATTATCTTAATTGATGATAAAAAACACGCCTAGAGGTATTTTATGTCGGATACATTGAGTGTACGACCTTTGTCAGGCGACTAAAAATCACGGTGTATATATTTTTTTAAAACGTTGCCCCACACTAGGATTTTCTCCTGTATCGTGGGTGCGTTTACAAACATTTAAACTCACATAAACAAACAGCCAGACCCGGAACAACTATTTGAATATTTCTATATTGTATGAAAATATTGTCGATGTCTTCAAACAAATCTTTTTGATCAAATCTATGTCAGTTTATTTTTATTGCCTGCCAACCCTTACGGACATCACTACAATTACACTCTTATAACCCGCAAGTGTACGACCCGTTAATATGACATCATCATTACTTCTCATCCGAATGTTCATTACGTCGTCATCCGATCGGACGACTAAATGATACCAAATATGCTAATACGTGTTATTTCATGTAAAGGGTTGAACATACAAAACCGAACAAATGCGGTTAGGACTAGCGCTATGAGGGCTCTGGATGCTCTCCCAAGGATGTTCTCGACTTTCCAACTCTTGTTCTTTTTAAACGTTTCTCCATTCTGGGAATTACTCCTGTATCATGTTTGCATTTACAAACATTTAAACTCACATACACAAACAACCAGACCCAGAACAACTACTTATAGGCTATAAGCTATAGGCGTGTTATCTGCACTTCGTCTTGGTAGAGGACTTTTGGCCGCAGGGAGTGGTGTTCCGTCGCTTCGACGGGCAAGTGCCACATGAACGCCCAGTGACATAGTGCGCAAGTGAAGTGTTACTAACATAGTTTTAAGGTTTTATTTACTAATACAATTTGTATTATATATATAATATGTATGTTCTGTAAGGTCTATATCTATGGGCCAAAGTAGCCCGATAATAAATGTATGTTGTTGTGGATGTATACAAATATTGGTTCCGTGCGGGGATCGAAGCCGCGACAGCACCCAGTCGTTCAGCCACTGCGCCAACCGTGCCTGCTTGACATAAGTAATTTTGCTGTTGAAAAAACACTTTTGATAGTATATAGTGTAGACCAATTTGAATAAAATACAGATTTAATGTTAATTTAAGATACGGTTTGATTTTTTATAATTCTGGAATGTAGCAGGTTTTTTTCTTCTTAATCGCAGCGGAAAAAATACTTGTTACGTAATCCTACCTGTTCCGCCAAATGCAACCATATAAAATACACAATACAATATTCGCGCATTCAGAGTACATTACTCCTAAAGCGGAATAAACCGAATTGGTCAAGTATTATTTAAATAAAATCGATATCAATACCAATGATAATTATATTCCACCAATAAACTAACCAATGGGAAGGCGTTGTGCTTTCTAATCGACCAATTAGAACACTTTATAGGTCTTTACATACATATAAGGGAACACTTAAATTGTATATTATTGTTAGACCACACACCGGTAGCGATTCATAAACGATTTGTTTAAATAAAATGTGGCTAATGCGTTTCATCTATACTTCTATACTAATATTACATATAAGGAGGTAAAATTTGTTTGTAAGTTTGTATGTAGGGTAATCTCCGGAACTAATGATCCAATTCTAAATATTCTGTCACTAGCAGAAAGCTACATTATTCGTGAGTGCTATAGGCTATAAATTATATTCATATAATGCATACTAGTCGAGTTATTACATTTTTTGCGGACATAGTCGCGGGCGACGGGTTGCACTTGCAAACAGTATTTTTATTACTTCATTCGCAAGGCAAATGGCACGCACGTTAAGAGCCCTCCCCTTGTTAGTTCAAAATGGGGTGAATTAAAATAGCCTCTCTGAGTACCGATGATGAGCTTGAATGTATGTCCGGCACTTCCTGTGTAGCTTCGCCGCCACCTTGCTGAGTGGCTCACCAATAACTTTGCCACGACATGAGCTGTTCTCAAATAGCTCAGGTCAATTACGAAAGAAGAAAATGTTAACAATTATTGGATGGTGGAATTTTGCGACTTTGGCTTGGTGAGTTCTCATATCATCAACAATTATAATAGCAACCTGTAACACTGGAAAAAAATGGCCTCTAGTAAACGCATCTTGTAATCTGTCTGTTACATTTCCACCAGGCAAACCATGACCTGGATTAAGCCATAGGATACTTTGTATCCTAGTACATTTCCGTGGGGTAACTTTCGACCTCCAGGCAAAAGATAGTACAAGACAAACTTTAATAATAGCTTTAAACATACAGTGTACTTTTTCTTTATCGTATGTTTAGTGCCTAGGAGGAGCTCGAGACTAAATATAATAACAGCCACTCGGGTTGATCTTTAGGTTAAGCCGTGCTTGCCTAGGTTGGTCTGTGGATGGGTGACCACCCATTACATACCGAGTTTCCTCAGTGCCTCGGAAAGCACGTTAAGCCGTTGGTCCCGGCTGTCATTTGAAGATCTTTGACAGTCGTTAGGTAGGCCCAAAAAAAACTGACAATCAGTCTTACCAAGGGGTATCGTATTACTCAGTACTAAGTGGGTTGTGGAGGTCAGATAGGCAGTCGCTCCATGTAAAATACTGGTATTCAGCTGCATCCAGGTAGACTGTAAGCCGACCCCAACATAGTTGTGAAAAGGCTAGGCGGATGATGATGTTTAGTACCTAGGCACAATGTAGGTAACATGGTGTTTATGACATCGAAGATAATCTCGCGGCTATTTACTAATTATTTTACTGGAAATTGTAAATTATGCCGTAACGCCATCTATCGCGTTTCAACGGAAACATTACTTAATAGAGCTGCTGGTCAGGTGAATATAATATCACAGCTGCTCAGCGTTCCTAGGTTTAATCACTAGATCAGGAATAGTTATTGGGTCTTGAATTCGGATGGACAATTTAAGTAAGGCTGCCAAATTACTTCAAATTACCCTACATTTTTTTTTTTAAATTTTTTGACACTTATTGTCACAGAGATGAGGTCGAGATCAAATGAACATTTTTAATACTGCTAACTTGGATTTTGTGCCGTTGAATGGCGATAGGTCTGGTCCATTTACATATGTCGTCGCTGCAGAATGATAACCTCGTATGTCCAGAAATCCAAACATTACAGGAAACAAAAAAAATGTTTCATTTCGTCAATGTTTAAAATATTTTTGTGCTTTTGGCTCATGTTTCGAATGATACAAAGGACTTAATTTTGTGCTTTTGGGTTCACGGTTTCGCCGAGTTATAGAATACGTAGCTTTTTTTCGATTTTTACAAAAAAAAAAGTACTTTTTTGACATACGTGGTATTCATTCTACAGCGACGATATGTGACAAACTCGGCAAGCGTGATGTTGGTCTAAAATATTGTACCCTTCTACCAACCCTTTCGTTAAATACAGACGTGACGTTTTGTAAACATCCTAAAACTAGATCTATCTATAATACCTATAAGCCAAAAGACATTTCAAAAGTCAGGCAAATTAAAACCAAAACATATTAGAAGCCAAACAAAAATTAGCATATCCTAGATAAAATCTCACTAACTTTTAATTTCAAATTCAATCAATCGATTGATCAATCAAGATATGATTGAAACGTGTTTGCGGCGGCATGGTAGGCAGGACTGGCAGTGCCGTTACGATGGTGATGAATATTCATTGATTTAAGTGACACTGGTGATGGCCTACAGTTGAGCGTAGTGGCCGGTGGCCGGGTACACAGTGGGCGTTTACCTCTTGATTTATTTTTAAATTATGTAGATGTTTTATCAGATTTTATCTGTATTATGGTTAAAAGATAAACAATACGTGGAATGGAGATAGGTAATCGTTTCAAGAGAGAGAGCAGCGGTGGCCCAGTGGTAGCGACTCCGACTTACGAACAGTAAGTCGTGGGTTCGAACCCAGGCAGGCGCATTACTTTGTGTTATTTATTTCATCACCACTGCTCTCAAAAACGGTGAACGAAAACATCGTGAGGAAACCGGCCGGCATGTCCTAGAACCAAAAATTCGAAGACATGTGACATCTACCAATCCGCACTGGGCCCGCGTGGTGGATTATAGCCCATTCCTGCTCATAGAGAGGAGGCCTGTGTCCCAGCAGTGGGAACATTATAGGCTGATGATGATGATGATGATGAATCGTTTCAAAGATATTTGTAACCAGGGTCAAATATAAATTGGTTTAAAGGACGTTACCCAAAAAGCCGGAGGTATTGGGCCGGACATGTCTGCTGCATGTAACATGAGAAATGGGTTAAAAAAATCTAGCGGGTTTCATTAAACGCTAGGTGACATAGAAGTAGACCATGGCGAAGATGGCAGGACGGGCTTGACTGCTACCGACCAGGTGTAGGTGGAAGAGGGAGGCAGTAGTCCAGCAGTAGGACAAAATAGGCTTGTTAGATCAAATTAGTTTTGTTATAACTCGGTTAGGTACCTACTATATCCTATTGAAATCGAGTGTGCTCCTTGACATGGGATTTAAAAAATTAAGTTTATATTATGTTGTTCCGAATTTAACTAAAGCCTGGTGAAGATGCCTGGTGAAGTTTGCGGGATCCGCTGGATGCGAGTCGCACGAGACCGGTCAATGTGGCGACACTTGGGGGAGTCCTATGTCCAGCTGTGGACGTCTTTTGGCTGAAATGATGATGATGATGATGATGTGTTCCGAATTTGACTAAAGCTTTTTAGTATTTTCTTTTTAAAAAACGGTAACTTTCGTTTATTTGTTTTCGTACTGCACTAATTCAACAAAATAGACTAGTAACCATGGTCGTCAGATATAGTTGCAGTTTTTTAGAAACTGTTGCACGTCTTCAAATGAAATTAAAATAATTTAACTAATTGCTTATTTTTATTTAATTAATTTCATTCAAAAACATCGATCGTTTTCTAAAAAAACTTCAACTATATCTTTCGACTTTGGTTACTTATTTTGTTTGCTGTAAATACGTGAAAACTGGATCATAATATATTGTGAGATCGAAAAGCGAATTTGTGTTTTCTATTTTCGAATTTAAAGACGAAGATAACTTCAATCTGATGAATGACAATGTTCTCCAAACAACAATATACTATACCTGCACCATGCGCACGCGCGGTCGGTTTACAACGGCTGCTAATAACGCCCTGTAAGACGTACCGTGGCACCATCTGTTGCGTTTAGTATGAACTACAGTGGCTACTTAATTATTAGAGGAACTTGTACCTAAATCATGCATAAAACAGGAATTTAAACTTATTACATAGGCCAATATTTTTATTCTGAAAAAAAAAAACAAACCTTCAGGTATACATATATTGTTTTTCACGTCCTTGAAAAGAAAATAATTAAGCGTGTTAGATTTCAAAATGGAGTTAGTAGGTTATTTTATTTAAAATCACTACCAAGACCTCAAAAATAATAAATTACATCTATGGCCAAACAAATAACATATTAAAGTAGTGCAATCTTATTAGCGTAATGTCACATTAACACTTTTCACTTTATCTGTCAAATAATATTTTTGCTTGGTACCCCTGAAACTTGCAATAGTAACAACTACAAGTATAATTTATCTTTTATAATACATACAAAAAATATTAAAGAAAACCATATAATTACTTCTATTATTTTATATATTTGTTTATTATTTTATCATAAAATTGAAAATAATTATTGAAAAAATTAAATTGAAAAACCTATGTTAGATTTATTTGTTTACATACACGAGATACTGTATTTGTAGTTACAAAATTGATACCTGCCATCACACATGACAAAAACTAAATGTAAAATTACTGTGCTCGCTAGTCGCGATCTGCTCCATAGAAAAGACATCAACGAGTGTGTACTGAAAGTACTTATTTTCAAATAAATTTTATTTAGAAGATTGACTAACAAATTAGGAATAAAACCAAATAACTATTTAATTATACTTCTTATAAATCATTTGTTAAACAAAAAAGTTAAAAAATGATCAAATAAACTTCAATACAAACAAAAGATAAAAGCATAAAAACGCAGGAAACGGTGCTTCGAGCGAATAAATTACCAATAAACATTTTGATATAACAGTGTCAGACATAAAATTGATGGTCGCGCCATCACAGATGTGTTGGGAGTTAGAGAATTGATTAAATAAATATAAATCTTGTGTTAAGCACGACAGCCCCACTTCCGTTGTTAGGCACACTACGGCACTTGTCTCAGACAGCACACTTGTGCACGCGCAGAAAAGGATTAGAGAAAAGATGTCTGAAATAGTTCTTCGGCTCCTCATTCGCTGCGGAGACCGCGGGCAGAGCGCGCGCGTCCGGCCTATAGTAAAAAAAATAAAAAACAAAAATACGATATACCAGTTCATTCACGGTTCGCCGGCTGGGAGCTTTTCGGGTGCAACGACCTCCGGTTATATCATACTGCTGTCATTTTTTTAAAGCGAACGTCCTTGCGATGGCGCGATCAGCTGATGATCGAAATCCCGACGCGGCATTGCGAACTAAAAAGTTGAGTGCCCCAATGTTTCAACTCGAAATTAGTGAAGAATCAGTGCAAGTGCGCGAATGTATTTTTTTTCAGTGAAGTTTTTAGTGCCAGTGATGTACAGTGACAAGCAGTAGTAGAGGTGAGTTTTTAGGTCTTAAATAATGCTTTAATAGGCGGTTTCACGTTGCCCATTTGTTAACACTTGCTTAATGACTTTTGGCGTTTTTTCTACGGCTTAATATAGGTCGTCATTAATTATTTCAGTTTTGTATGAAGTTGATTGAGTCATAAAGGGTTTCGTAAGTTAATCGCTTAAGTATTCTTAAGTACTTAATGGTTTAAAAGGTGTCCATCATTTTAACTTTGTTGGTTTTATTCTACACCTTCGTCTGTTTAAAGTTATTTTTGAAAGTGAACTCAAATAAAAAAAGTTAAAAATGAATTACCCTAATTATTTCTAACGAGCCTTCACACTTTAACTGACCAATAATTACAAAACGTCCTTGTCCTAACCCTACTTAACTACGTTTAACAGGACAGGTGGGCCCGTGGGGTGACCTGTCAAAACAGATCAGTTTTAGCCTAAAGGGATCTAGACACAGGTCTTATATCTAGATCTAACCTAACCTTTAGCAATGATTGTGATGAGATCAATAATCTTATATCCTCAGGGTGGCATATGACATTCACCTATTTTATTGTTGTAGGAAAAAAAGATGATTCAAAGAAAAACCCTTAAGATAGTAACTTAGGTTAACTTAACTACGTTAAACATGAAAAGTGGGCCGGTGGGGTAACCTGTCAAAACCGATCGGTTTTAGCCTAAATGGATCTAGACACAGGTCTAATATCTAGATTTAACCTAACCTTTAGCAATGTTTGTAATGAGAACAATAATTATTATACCTTTAGGGTGGCATTTGACATTCAGCTATTTTAACGTTGTAGTGTAAAAAAAGATGATTCAAAGATAGGTTCGGAATCATTTTATCAAGACATATTTCAGGCTTGTGAGATCCATCTGATTGGATAGATAAATGTTGCCTAGGCCAATTTATTTTACTAGCAATGTTGGTTTGGTAATAGTAAATTCTTCATGCGTATAAACTGTACTAGTTTGTCAATGATATTTAGAATAAGTTGTTATACGGCAAATGGAGGCGATGACTTTGCACAGTAGTTTCCTACAAACTGTATTTTGCTAAAGTTCGGGGGTTGTATTCGGATGACATTGTTTTTATAACTAGGTATGATGCACGTAATCGCCTTATGATTACTGATTACTAGCTTGAACCTCCCAATTTATAAGATTTTTTTTTATATCTGTACACGCAGTAAACGTTCATTTATCTTGACATACGTTGTCACTGGCGAACAAACTGCTCAGATATACATAGGGACCGAAATAACGGACTATTTCTTGCTTTAAAACAAAACAAATTGGATAATATGTCAATCAATTGAGAACGCAGATTAGAAGCAGCGTCTTAAGCAAGACACAGAGACAAGAGAAAGACAAAGAGGTAACCATGGCCACCATCTAGGATAAGCTGTGATTCTTTGGAGTCTGCAACAGCAAATTCTTTAAAGTATTGTATTTGTGTGCTATGTGCTTCGGTTCCAAAAGAGTCTAGAATGGGTTATTCAGGCTAAACAACTTTAATTATAAATTTATTTAATTCAACAGTTTATGAACAAAAATATAAACAGACAAGAAGAGAAGAACAAAAAAAAACGAAAAGGTTGATTCTTATTTTACGAAACCTCTTCGTGAAACGGGAATAGTTAAAATAGCTATGACGAGACACCACTAATATATCAAAAGATTATTAGTCCCCTCAAATTGTTGAAACATTTCAACCTAACGAAGTCTCGGGATACACGTAGTCTAAAATAAATGCTGAGTCACAATCTAATTTAAATTGTTATTGTTGCTTTAGACTCCAGGCGTAACGTAGATGGCGGCGCTTGAAATCTTGCGCCGGCGCCGATCTGAGATGAAATGACGTTGACCTCACAACTGCTCAACAACTTGAAGAAAGAAAGAAAATACATTTATTTGCACTAAGGCTGACGCATAGTTAAAAAGTAAAGCATTATGAACACGAAAAGATGAAACTGGGGGAAAATATGCGACATATTCACACAAAATGGTCATCGTTCAGCATACCGAGATTGAGCCACAGCACTGATTTTCAGCCACAAACCTGGACAGATCTAGATTCTAGATTATCTTTCTGATCAAAGTGATGACGGTCACATTTAGGAGTTGAGACCGTATTTTTTAATTCTGAGATATACTTCATGGATCTTACAACCGAGGACAAACAAAGGGTAGTGGCAGACTGATGTATCCCACTAATTTCCCTCTTTCCATTTTTCCTCTGTCTTTCGCTATTTTTGTCCAATCCTTTTGTTAAGTGTCCAGCCATCTTCTTCTGGGCCTACCGCTCCGCCGGGTTCTGTGGTTCGGAACCCAATCTGTTGCCACTTTGGCCCAACTTTCACATACCTACGCACCTAAAACGCTATGCTGTTCTTTCAAACTTACATTAGATTTGCTGTGGTAGATAGGACTTATCGCGTTTAGCTACCCACTTTGTCGCTCTTCAGAATAACCAATAAATTATGTGCATAAACTCCTAATCCCACGGAGTTTTAATTGGATTGGCAATACAGATATGGGATCCTTAATTAAGTTAATGCAGTTATAGCAAAACATCTCATCACTATTAACGCAAAGAGGGCCATTTCTTACAATTTCGATTGAACAGACATTGATACTGTTTCTTTGAAATCCTCATGTTCCTGTTGGTGTCATTAAAGTTAACTCACAAATGTTAGGAAAATGGTTGATTCTGCACAAAAAAAGGTCGTATATTTACTTCATATCATCATCTGCTTACCCTTTTCCCAACTATATTGGGGTCGGCTTCTAGTCTAACCAGATGCAGTATTTTGTATGGAGGGACTGCATATCTGACCTCCATACCCCAGTAAGCGCATTTTCTTTAAATGACACACTGTCATACTAACTAGCTAAGATTATTCTGATTTATGGCGAGTGGAAGATGCATTCTTCTGTCGACTTGTGATGATTATGAGTTTATGACGTCATGCAGGCATTTCCATCAACCTGTTGTTTTGTTCCCAACAAAGACAGTTGGAAACAGTGCTGCAAAGCATAGCGTGCAGTGAGTTTTCTCAATCTGATTTCGTGATGATGCTGATAGGCTCATAACCAGGTGATATTACAGCACTAAGATTTCGGAACAAATCTTATACCTTTAAACGAGCAATTCTTGAATGTATTATAATCTGAATCTCGCAAACGGCTTCAACGATTTTCATGAAATTTTGTATGCAGCGGATTTCGTGGGCGATAAATCGATCTAGCTTGGTTCCACTTTTAGAAAACGTAGTTTTATCCGTGTTACCGAGCGAAGGTCGGTTATCCAGGTACTAACACTTAATAGAGAAAAATCTGTCCTGATTTTAATTAGTATATCCAATATTGTTTGACTTAGGTTTTTATCAACTAAACGTAAATGTCTTATGATTTATTTGTGTCCATTATTCATTTCCCAATTATATGTGACTATCGCCAATTAAGTTATTACAATGTTTTTTAATTTTATTGAAATGTTTAATTCTAAAATATATGAAAGGTCAGGTGCGTAGTACTCGCAACCGGCGTGCGTGTATGACCAGATGTATGAACGTGGACGAGGCAAAAGGAGTATGTAAGGATCGTAGCAGGTGGCGTTCTGTGGTTTCTGCCTACCCCCATGGGAAAAGGGCGTGAGTTTATGTATGTATGTATGTAAAATATATGATGCCTCGGGGTTGCGCTAGATGGCGCAACGATACTCCTCATATACCTACCTACCCGGTTAAGAAGGATATTCTACATACATTCTCATTAATTATTCTCAAGGTGATCATCAATAACATACTCACTATAACTCGAAGACAGTTGGCGAAACAAAAAGTATTAAAATTCTCAACTTTCTGGTTTTATGAACACAAATCTCTTCTACGGAAGGATATAAATTTCAATGTTTTAAATTCCTATAAAAAGCCGGTGATAATGGCAGTACGTAATTCAGTGAAAATATCACTGAACTCCACATAATTTAGCAACATTATACTCACCGGTAACAAACAATTGAAACTATTACAACATCTTGATCGAATCTCTCAATTGATTCGAAACATGTTAGTGAGATAATGACTTTAAGATACAATCAGAGATGTTCTTTCACTTTCAAGTTATCTCCTCGGAAAATCTTTATTATGACTATATTTACATCACGATTTTGTAAACAAAAGATAATGTTATGTGCATTGCTTTCTGTAAAAATGAACTATGTATTCGGGTTATTTCTACTGTGAGGACCTAACAGATTTTTAAGTCATCATTGTCATCATCAGCCATTTGAACTATGCTTCTTCAGGAATCACATTTTGAAGGCGAAAACAATTTCGATCAAGAGGTCTATCTGGCGTTTGTAAATCAACTATCCATCTGGTTGTTGGTCTCCGTATCCTTCGCCAATCTCACCCCCTTATGACGCAGAGAAAATTTATAGAAAAATAGACGGTTGACTTGAAGGTTATAGCGGTTCTATCTTTAAGGGGTCGGACTTTCAGCGACCATTCACAAATGGCACTTAATCTAGTTTTTTAGTAATGGCTGTAGATAAAAACAAAAAATTGGAAAGAGTTCCAATTTTATAAGCAGAAAATTTATCATAATCATAACATCATGCCTGTAAACCACGAAGATTAAGGCAGAGGTATAACTAATAGTACGCCCACATTTCGACAGTAATCGTAATACGGGCCGAGCCTACTGCCATCAACCGGGCACAAATCCAGGCTCCGTGGCTGCTACTCTGCCGTCATAAGGAAAAAGGGCACAACTAACATTTTTTTCGAAATTGAGTTAAAAAATCTGGCAGAATAGCCTTTTTTTTCTGATTCCGAATATGTATATAAATCAATTTCTGAAAAAAATGTAGTTGTGCCCTTTTTCCTTATGACGGCACTACTACTGTGAAATTCAATTTTTGAAGTTATACTTCTTTTGGCGCGTTAGGGAAAAATAATGAGAGTAAATTTTTACGATACGCGCGCACACCGTTACGAAAAACCGACACCCTGAAGTTAGTTAGTCAACATTTTCGTTTTATACGCCAAAGAAGTATAACTTCTTACGAGCGTAAATAGTACACACACAATTTTTCTTTCATTGTTTAACCATTCTTTAGTAAATTACCCATGTAAAGGGAGCTTTAGACGAGCAGTTCAAAATATGGAGGTCCTCGCAAATAGAGATACAAGTCAGAGCATTATGCGCTCGCGACGGGGCGCGGGGGTGTACGCAATTGTTAATGTCACCAGTAGTTGATAAATTGCTCTGTAACGTTACATTATGGATTTTGTTCATTGTTGCTGTGTTTCATACTTTTGTACATATATATTAATGTGCCGTGGTCTAGTTGTGGAGATGACAGATTTTTAAATTCGTAAAAAAAGAAGTGGTTTCTGATGAAATAAAAGTTTAATCTTAATCATGTAAGTAGGTAAGGATTGCTCAAAAAATGTTGTCGGGTGGTTCAAATAAATTAAATGATGAATAAATGAGTGTGTGTGGTTCGTATGGATGGGATGACGACAAACTTTCGTTCCTTAATTAAACCCTGAGAATTAATTTTGTGCTTCTTCCTAAGAGCCCTGAGGAGGCCGCGCAAAATTGCAATTTGAAGCGAAGGAAAAAGCCGTCAAGATATTATTATCTCTGTTTCACACTTCCTGGCGCATTGCGAAGCCGTGAGCATGTGTAGATAGTGTTTATCTAGCTACTATTTATAATTATAGTTCATTCATATCACCGCTGAACATTTGTGATTAATTTGAATCTGTGCCGTAATACCAAAAATGATGAATGAAAACTCAATGCTTTTCCAATTTTTTCTTATATTATGTAACTTAACAATATAAGTCATGTTTCGAAATAAACAACATTAAAAATATTACCGTTTTTAATATAGAACAGATGAGATGAAAACAGCTTATTTATACTGTAAAAATGTGAGAAATTCAATTTATTTACAATTCGTTTTAGGTAAATATTTTGCAAAATAAAATTGGAACCTAGGTAAACACTGTCTTGTTCCGAATAACAGCATAATAAGGTCGAAATATGCTTCAGCTGAAAATGATTTTGGTGTTACGTTTGTACGGACAATTCATCGTCCGGCCGGCCCCTTAAGGGACACCGACATCAAGCTACTTCAATCTATCAGATTTCTTTAATAGAAAACAACTTTATCGCTAAAGGATTAAGTTCAAGTTTGATTGGGAAAATCTGACAGTTTCGGGTAGCTTGACCTGCTGGCGTCTGTACTTCGATAAAAAGTATTCGGTATACTAATTCTTTAATCTGCTCACTCATTTCCAAACATCTTGTTCTTTACTAGATTCTATTTTATTCTGAACACAGTTTAATATTAAAAGCATGCCGCAAGTCAGTTTTTACCAGTTTTCAAGCAATTAGTCGCGCATCACTCTTTGAATACGAAATGCACAGCGCTGCATAAAAACTATCGCCGCAGTATTTCAAGGCGGAGATTTTCACGACTGAGAATAGTTTAACTCGCGTTGTGATTTAATATTATAATGATGGATGTCGCCCATTGTGAATCTTCTGTCGGAATTGAAATTGAAATTTTTAAGTGATTCTTTTTATAGGTTCTTATTTTCCAAAAACTTTCATGTTCATTAGTCTATATTTTTACTCTACATACGGTGTAAGTAGGAAGTATAAATCCCCGTGAAAACTTATGAATAATGTGCAAGACTAAACCTTTTTATTGATATTTACCTTTTTGTCTATATTTTAGCTACTTACTATTTATGATTTTTGATTGACATAAAAATATACTTTTGTTTTACCACCAGCGTATTTAATTTCGGTAGTTAATATTTGGTCCTTATTTTAGTCCAGCCAGGGTTGAAATTTCTTGTGTGCTAAAAAAATGAGCTAGACCTTAACGAGAAAGCAATACCAACACAATCAAAATGTATGGGACAGCTGATTTTTTTACCGGTTTTAAAAAAGATCTAAAACTGCATGAAAATGAAAACTGCCATACTTACTAATGAACTTCCAATTGATTTTTCTCAACCAGATACTTATATGTCTTCTTCTCCTGTGGGTACAGTTTGCTAGCCGTCAGTAGTGACACAAAGCATAGATGATTCACTTCTCGATGTCAAAGACACTAGAGATCTGACGCCGAGCGATCGTGCGTGACAGTGCGCCGTTTTTTGTCTGATCTCAGACTATTTAGGGTTCTGTCGCGGATTCAGAATTTTAACATTGAGAGATTGATTTGTGTCTAAGAGATCTGATGAGTATGTTTTTTTATGCTTTATTCAAAATACTGTTTTCAAAACGGTCACGAAAATTCGTCGTGAGTGAACATGTTCTAGAACCAAAACTTAGAAGACATGACATAATGTGCTATTTCCCGTGCGGGGTCCGCATGGAAGATTGTGGCCCACACTTCTACGACCTGTGTCCCAGCAGTGGGCATATTATAGGCTGATTATGCAAAATATACTGAATTTCTTTAAAGTTATGGTTTAATTCAAGTTTTTAAGTACAAAATGATCGCGATGGTGATGTTCCTACTTGAGTATCTGTTTTATTATTAAGAGGTTGGATGACGTTGGTTATCCTCTTGCACAGATAATCGATAAGTAAGCAATATGATCATATAACATGGCCTAAATGAAAATCAATGTTCACGGAACCCAGAATCACAACGAACTGCCTTGACAAAATTTCTGCCTTTTATAAATCGTGGCGAGTTCTATGAATTTGATGGACTATATTTATAGTCCATCAATAACTGATTTTAAAAGCCTGATACTTCTAGTTCCGTCAGTTAGTTAGAAAAAAAAATGATATTGTATGTGACGAAGAGACAATGGCATATTTCTACGAAGTTTTAAGTTTTAAACGTTTATAACTTCGCACTCAGTAGGTTGCCAAATATTGACATTGAATCCAAAGACATTTAAAATATCGGTGGTTTACTTTTTTTATGGTGGGCTGTATGATTTATATAAGTGAAGACTTGTAATTGGCTGTCAGATTCACTCACTACTCACTTTTGTTTAGCTGTAAGTCTTCCATAGTTCATAAATAAATAAATGATTCCGGAAAAGTTTTTGTAAAAAACAGTAAATATGAAGCCACTATATTTTTATATTTACCTACTAATTAATTCTTTGAGTAAGGGAACCTTATTTTAAGTTTAGATTTGTCACTAATCTGCAATACCCTGCTTACAATATCTATTGCCAAGAAATATATAAGTAATCATATTAATCAAAACGGTCTCTGAGTATGAATCATCAAATTAATGTAAATATGTACCTATCTTAAATTTTAGCTTGATCACTATTTTCTATAGCCTGAATATAAGGCCTGTCTTTAAAAAAAAGTAGGTCACGGGCAGAAATAATAGATTTGTATCGAAATTATAGATATGTCACCTATTAATAGATCAAATCCTTAATTCTATGAAAAAATACCTATTAGGGGCCTAGGCCGAAGGACGACGTTTGTAACAGAAAGTGGGTGTGTAATGTAAAATGCGAGTATAGCGAGCGCGCGTCATGGAGTCGTTTAGTGACACTTCTATTATTTTGAAACCCTATACAATTTTATGATGATTGATTTACAACTAATTCTTAATTAATATTTAGGTTACCCTTTTGATATTATTTAGTAGTTCAATTCATCTAAATTGAATAGATCTACTATTTTAGGAACAAATATGACTTATTAGATCATTGAAAATGCATTTATGAGGTTATTGATAAAATCATACCCTTTGAGTGAAAGCCTATAAAAGTTACAAGTGCAAACAAAGTAGTATTACAAACTGCAATAAGTCTTCTATTTCTATCACATCACCTTCATTGCAAGTGCATCGGTTCTGCGTTTGCATCTTATAACAAAACAAATTAGCATCTATTCTCGTAGATGGCTAAACCGTACCAAACATATCGAATAATGCAAGTTATAATACATACGTTAATAGACGGCTAAGCTAACCTAACGCATACGAAAATCTGACTTCTCTGTTGTATCTCTCAATGATATGTACGTAGGTACATATAATTGAGCACTAAATAAATGAGCATCTATTCGCGTAGAAGGCGTCACTCGTTGCTCTAACATATAGCGAATAGGTGACCCATACTATCTACACTACGCGTAGGCCGTTCTTGGCCATATGTTCAGCATCAAATACATAGGCAATAGCTTCCTAACATTCACTTTCTCAACATTCCCGCGTCTTGGGTGGGGTGTGTACATAAAAACGCAGCAATCCGCCGTTTATTGGGCGGTCTCATAGACGCGCACTCAGGCGGAACCCACGCCCTACTACACCGGCTTTCGCGAGGAGAGGGGCCTAGTGTCCTACGTATTAAAATGGACTGTTTTAATTATTTCTACGACGGCGTGTTTCCGTGTAGAGGTGGGCAGAAGTGTTGGGTGGAGTGAAAGGAAAAGGAGGGACGGGTTTGGGGTTGGTTTAGTGAGAAAGTCGGTTGAAGAATGATGGCTGTCTCGATGATATGTCGGTTTTGTAGAATACCAGTACGGACGCGCGATGTAAGGTCAAACAAGCTATTTGGTATACACGCGGTTTTGGTATACATATTCACAATCTAATGCCGAAGCATATACTTTCCAAATTACATTTTATAAAGCTTTTGGCATTAAGAGACAGACTCTTAATGACAAAATTTTAGTGTAAGTGTACACTTAACGTAAATTGGTTTCGTTTTTAAAGTCGAAACAAATTTACGTTAAAACTCAGTTATTGTTTAGCATTTTGGTTAAAACTTTTGCGATAAGCACAATATGTATCCCCACGGATATGGAAAAAGGCTTAAATGTAAGTTAATAATGTATAATGTGAAAAATTAAATACTTTCTCACTCAATTTAAATAATTTACGTTACGTTTTTTCATGCTGGGCGCACCGTCTCCTGCCAACATTGAATCTATTCCTGAGTATTGACTTTCTCAGTGGCCTATTTTCAAGATTGCTCACGAATATCATTTGCGTTTAGAATTATGATTGCCTGCAATGCAAACTAACTATGAGTCGGTGTGAATCTGGTTTTATACTTCATTATTTCCCTCATTGTAAGTAATTGACATAATTGTGATTTTTAGATTTTGTCGTCTTCATTGTGAAACTTTTGACAAATGATGTGTCACACGCCAGGTCCTGTCACTGCAGTGCGTGTCTAGTTGACACATCAGCTGACAGGCTGAAGCGACGGATGTATTAACAAGTTTACTGATTGTTAAAATTACAATTAAAACGGCCTACTATTATTGATTAAGTAAATTGTTGATTGACACAATATTGAGAAATTGTAAGGTATTCTTAGCAACTGGCTTTTTATGATCCTTAGAGGTTCGACTAGGCTTTTTGATTGGACTTTGGCAGAGTATTGAAATGTCAAATGTTCGTTAGTTACGTTATTAGTGGGTGTCATAACAAAAAGCTGAGGAATTTGGTCCGTATTTGTTCCGCAGTTTGTCTTCTTGCTCATATATTATAGCTATATGGTTAATTAAATGAGGTTATGGTTAAGTCAACATATTTTTTGAAGTGAAACTTCTTTATCGACGTATGGGAGAAATTTTTTTGACGTATCGTCACGTTTTTCGGATACGCGCCATGTTGCTTTTTTATCAAAGTTTAGTATAGTGACGTAAAGAATATAATGTATCATTATTGATGAAATACAACAATAGCAATGATATTATAATAAGAACAATGATAAAATAAATTACTCATTAATTGTATGCATGTCTATAATAATAAAATAGCTTTAATTTAATACGGAAAAAATTGTTTTTCTTAAGGCTTAAGCCTTATCTACCCCATTTTCGTGAAGTTGCAAATAGTAGAAAAATGATATGTCGTAAAGAAGTTTCACTTCTTACCTGTGTACTCTGGTACACACACATATTTTTTTCTTTTAATTATGTATTTCGGCCTTTTTATCCATTTTAACATCGCAACGTGGAATTTTTCTACAATCTGTCAAGCTGTCTGCATATCTGTCTTTCATTTCTACAGTGTTCATGCTGCGCGTGCAGATATGACCGAATTCTTTTGGGAGCGCAGCAAAGAATGCACGTTAATTAAAAATGTCTTCAAAAATCAGCGGTGTTCGTATTAAATAGCCGTATTTCATATTGTCTTGACTGAGCACCAACATGCGCAGTGACAGATTTATTGTCAGTTTCTGCTTGATTGGAGATGTGCTCGTGAAAAATAGAATAATTAAGTTGAATATTAATACCCAACTATGCCAAAAACAGCAACAAAAAAAAATTAAACAAGATATCGATGTATTTTTTTCGGTTTTAGCATTACCGGAGTCACACATATATATATATCTACGTACAGCATACCTGAAATGTTTAATACCGACGTGTGAGGTGTGTCTCTTTGGGTAAACACAGGCTACTCATTACTAATAAATAATATACAACATATTCTGTAGACATCAACTATTCTTTCAGTGATCGCTTATTAAATAATTACTCTATGTCAAAATCATAGATCTTGTTAAAGATTTTGTTAATACTTTCACTTATCTAGTACAATTATTAATAATCGTGATATGACCAGTTTCGCACGTACGCACTTACTTTTGAAATTGCCCGACCGATTCGTGCGATTTCTTTTAAGTTTATGATGTTTTTTACTTTGATAAAAACTGGGCTATTATCATTGCTCTAAGTTAAATTGTAACAGCGACTGAAGGATTAGTTCTGAGAAAACTTTATTAATTAATGCACAATTAAATCGCACCCTTTTTGTTAGGTTAACCATTCTTCAGAGGGTTGTGCGCAGACATCGGGCACGGTTAACTTTAGACTTATGTATCTCTGTACAAAATGTACAATAACAAAACTGTTTGATCTGGTAATCAAAACTATAATCCCTACAACAACAAAAATAAATCGTATACCCTATACACGGTGTAAGCGACACCGACGCACAAACGAACATCACTTATTCATCATCATCATCATCATTTCAGCCGAAAGATGTCCACTGCTGGATATAGTGTCGCCACATTAACCGGACCCGTGCGGCTCGCATCCAGCGGATCCCCGCAACCTTCACCAGGTCATCGGTCCACCTAATGGGAGGCCTTCCAACGCAACGTCTTCCTGGAGCTACTAGTGAGATTTGAAAAATCTTACAATTTGATAGACCGATTCTTGAGGAAGGTTTTATGCTACATAACATCACCCTACGATCCTTGGAGTCGAGCAAAAAGAGAAACGGCCGGAGAAGCCGCGGGGTACAGCTTAGTCGTTGATACGAGCTCACTTTTCTCAGTTGGAGTCTTTGATAGATACGATTTCCAATATTAGTGGCCACAATATCAACGTGTCAATATCATTACTTAACAATGTTTGCTGGCGGAAGGGCAAATCTTACCATTCTTTGGTCTACGTCACACTTACAAATGACGAAATCAAATCATGGCGTCCATCTGAAAACATCTAAACAATATCGCTTAGTACTGGTTTAATGGAAGGCATAAAACACTAGCTATTATGGAAGAATTTAATTTTAGTTGTGATGATTGTGGACTCCGTAAATAACACCTTTGTGCATAGATATATTGGATAGTCAGACTAACCGTTTCATTAAAGCTGTAACCGTTTCATTCAAGCTGAAGAAATATCAGTTAACAACCACAAACGCACTTTATAATTGTATATTCTGAAAGGCGATAAATACTGAAGTGTAAAACTAAAGTAAATAAACATCATACAACATAATTATAATTTTACCACAAATCGACTGACAGAGTAATAGCATTTTAATCGCACCTATCTTCGAACAAAAAAGTTAATTTAAAACTATATTTTTTTAAATGATCTTGTATTGAACCTAATTATTACAATATTTCTGTTTGTTTATGCTATCGTTACGTATCCTGTGTTTGACAGTCTGACTTTGATGAAAATAAAATGACGGGTCTGAATGCAGGAGGTGGGGTACAGTTTAATTAAAATAAAAAAATTAAAAAAATAAAATTAAAATAAAATGGGTGTTAAAGGACCTATAACGAAGCCGAAAGGCATTTGTTCTCATTTTGTGATTTTTTTTTTGGTCTGGACCATACCTGGGATTTTTCTAGCTACGGAGATACTGAAGGTTAAAGTTCCAAACTTTAACGAGTTAAAAAAATACAAGATTTAAATGTTATGACTTTAGTGTATGAGAGCTTTACATTGAGTCCTACCGAAATACGTGTTTTTTTTTTTCACCCAAAAAGAAAACGTCGCGTTCGTGTAAAAAAAATTGCCGAAGAATGCTTGGCTGACGGCTTCGTGAAGCGTTCGTTTAGTTTGAAATAGTGTTGAATACTAGCCAACCACCCCGGCGTGGTATGGGTGTAATTTACGAATGAAGGTATAATGAGAAGTGCACTTAGTATAAAAAAATACAAACTTTACCCGACAGTGATAGTTGGGTTTTTCTATATCCTCTTAACTAGCGGATAACTTTAATATCGACTTTATTATCGGATTTTGATGTTAGTTCTGTAGCGGCACTACAAAAAGTACTAAGCAACATAGAACGAAAAGTACTACAGCGCCATCTATGACCGAGCGGGCGAACTAAATCCTTCATCTCGCAAGTAAAGTTATCGAGTTTATAGAAGAACCCGACAACAACTGTCGGGCAATAACCCACCAGACATAACACCCGCCTGGTCGGAACTCCCTTTTCTAAGGGGGATGAAGAACTTTACACCCTGTTCTTCATATGCGTCATAGATGTCGCTAGTGTTATTTTTGTCAACTTAATTATATCCGCTACTGTATGTTTATCAACTTTGTTAGTATTGTGTCGTTCAGGTACCTACACCTTAATACCTTTGCAGCAGTGTGACGTAGTTTTTAAACCAATGTCGTTTTGCAATAACAGGTTAAAATGTCAACGGTTCGTATTAAAATACTGTCCGTTTAATAATAATTATAAAAAGTAGTCATTTCATTTATCTATTCAAACTCGTTGGCTGGATCGTTAAATTATAATTTAAATGAATTCAAATTGGCATCAACACATTAGAATATTAAGTCAAAGGAATAAATAAAACTAAAACAAAAAATATTATCAAATTTAAACAAGCCGCAAGATTTATGATTATAGATATTACTTGTATCCAAATACGGAGCCATATTATTTCATTTAATTAAAAAAATATTGGGCTAATGGATTCAGGCTAACTTATAACTTTACTCTAAGTCACAAAGTTTATCTTACCCATTAGTCGGAATAGCCTTTTAGTTCAAAAAGGGTTTATAAAAGGGTTACTCCGATCACCCCAGCGGTCTCTAAAAACGAGTAGATTTATGGTAAATAACATTAATTGGTCCAGATATGCCATGTAGGGAGTATTGACAAGACCCAAGTTATAAACGCAAGGGCTAAAGACCGTACACACTCGTGCGAAATTCATTGTATATATATAATTTCTCATTGGCTTCAACGGAGGTATTGAAGCCAATGAGAAATTATCTCGCAGTGGACCGGTTAAAACTTGGCGGTGACCCAATGTTGAGTGTATCAAAAATTATGACAGCGGGTTGTTGTTCGTTTACATTTGTAAAATTGTAGTAAAAAACCGGCCAACTACGAGTTGGACTCGCGCACCGAGGGTTACGTATAAACTTGTAGGTATTTTTTATTAAACTACATATTTGCGGATTTCAGATTTTTTCCTTTACATGTGCTGTAAGACGTTGCTTCTTCTCAAATTTCGTGATTCTAAGTCAATGGGAACTACCATATATAAACCTAAAGGGTACTTCTTTTTATACACCTAATAGGTACTATAGACCTCAGTATCTGGTATATTCAATTTGCTATGTCCACCCGTTCCTGAGAAACTCGGTGGTGACACACGGACAGACAGACGGACAAGAGATTGATCATATAAGGGTTCCTTTTTTACCTTTTAAGGTACGGAGGTACCCTCAGGGCACGCAACAGTAGTGGCGATAAGTCCCCTCTTTGAGAAGTGGCTGGAGAGGCGCCACGGCACCCTCACCTTCCGCCTGACGCAGGTCCTCACCGGACACGGTTGTTTCGGGAGGTTCCTGCACCGGATCGGGCGGGAGGAAACGCCCGGGTGTTACCACTGTGAAGGTCGCCCAGAGGACACGGTGGAGCACACGGTGGAGGTCTTCCCCGCTTGTGCGGAGCACCGCCGTGTCCTCGTAGCGGCGACCGGCGGCGGCGACCTATCGCGTCCGGCCCTGGTCCAGTCCTTGGTCCGGAGCGAGAGGGAATGGGACGCCGTCACCTCCTTCTGCGAAGCAATCATGCTAGTGAAGGAGGTGGCGGAGCGTGAGAGGGAGAGAACCTCTCGTCCCAGCCACCGCGGGAGACGCCTCGGGCGTCGGGGGTCACGTGGTGTCTGCCGGCCACCGTAGACGCGGACCTGTGGACGGTGAGTAATGGGCTAGCTCGCCGTCCGTCCGTCTTTTGACGACAGGCCGTGTTGATGGCGCTTTCGTGTTCCACGCGCGCCTCAAAGAGATGTCAGTAGGGAGGGGCCCGCAAGGGCCGATGCCTGCCAGGGCTGCGGGCTGTTCGAAAGAGATACCGCGGCCCTGGAACACAAAGGGCAAGGAAGGAACATGGATGGGTTTTAGTCAGTACATGTCTGACACTCCCTTCCGCTCTGCCCAGAGCGGGAGAAGTCATTTGATGATTTCCCATCCGTAAAAAAAAAGGTTTATCTAGCATAGCATTGGTTTTGTCAGTCCAGTTTCTTTTGATGGAGTAACAGTAGACATCTTTGTTCAGTTGTGGTGCAGATCTGCAGGTTTGGTTTTCGTTGTTGAATGTAAAATCGTCAATAGCTTAAGCTGTCACTTTCCAAACAGCGTTTAATATCTTCGTAGACTGAGGCTTAAATATTACGTTGCATTTTGATGTTTTGCATATTCGGGCTTCAACGTTTTTTTGGTGCTCAAATGTCGTTGCCTTATCAAGCGCTAATGGTAATTTGATTAGTGAAATCTTTTCGTGAAAAGTATTGAAAAAACAAGACAAGGACGATAACTACCATAGTTTCCACTTAAACCACGCATTTTAAGATCCTAGTAGTGCTGCAGATACACCTATATCTTAATCGAAAGTGATAAATCTCACATCTCTCTAATTCGTAACTTACTATTTAAACTTTTCACATTCCACTGATTCTCCGACAAGTGTGTAACCTCCTTAACACATTTTAAAATAAGGAACTCTGGTCACGTCTTCTTAATATTAATTAACGCAAGCGTAAACGGCATTATCTGTACCTCATGTAGGCAGTGTAAAATATTTCTTTGGCAGAATATTATTTTACTTTGACAGTTCTATTTTTTTTTCTATCCACGCATAGACAAGCCAGGTTCTGTTGAAATATAGAATATTTTTCATTAAAAAAAGGTTTTTTCACTCACTCTGGTTAACATTATAAAATATATGGAATAACATTGCAATTTTCTGCATGTGCGTTGTAATTTTTTTTTTTTTTTTATTTAATTTGAATACTATATGTATTCAAATTAAAAGTTAAAGTGAGCAAATAATTTATGATGAAGACATGCTGCGCCAACCCTAAGTAACTTGGGGTAAGGGCAGAAGAAAGATGATGATGACTTATTAATGAGCAATTAGCAATTAAACAACTTAATTTAATGACAATTCTTGATACATCGATTGACACAAAAAATCGGGTTGATTATATCAATCAAAAGTAAAAGATTTTCAGTTGCCAGTATCTCATTTAACCCTAATTATTATTTTTATTAACCTTACCTGTTTTTCTACAAGATCTTCAAAAGTTTTGAATAAATCGAAGCAAAATATTTCTTACATTTCAATAAAGTCATCAGAAGGCTATAAAAGTTAAAGAAATCTTTTATGACACTTTTATTACAATCAATAAAACGATATTTTATTAATATTAACTAAAAAGGATAGAACGGCACTTTATTAAATTTTATCAATTGCCTGCAAAATAAGATCATCGGTAGGGCTGTCACTGGCGAAAACCAAATTTTATGAAATACTAGATTTTCCCCGCGGCTTCGCTCGCGTTAATGCAGAATTTGACAATTAAACTCTAAATACATTACTGATGTTTATATTATGATAAAATTCAATCATGATTCGAAAGACACGTGGCGCCATCTATTATCATAAGAACTTTATAGTTGTTTTCCTCAGGAACCTGACAACGTATATACAAAATTTCAGGATGACCGGTGCAGTGGTTTTGGCGTTAAAAGGTAACAAACAAAAAAACAAACTTATTTCTCATTTATAATAAAAATAATAAATATATACAATATGGAAGTATGCACATTAGTATGGAAGTATGGATACCACTAGCACACACACATTTAATGATTTCCAAACTCATATTAATTTATCTGCTTTTACCCATCAATTTACTCTTATTTACGAATTTCAGTCTCAGACTTTGGTGGAGCCCCAAAACCCTTTATACGAACTAATTTGTACTCCAAGTATTATTTTTTAGCAATATAATGTACCTTAATTATTAAGTGTGTATGTATTTGTGCTAATTTCAAAGGTTCATTTGAGGGTTCTGTATCCGAACAGCGGAGGCTTTGTGATAGGCTCCCGGGACGGGGCCCACGGGAGCCTATTACAAAGCCTCCGCTGTCCGTCCGTCCGTACGACTGTCTGTCAGCGGCTGTATCTCAGGATCCGTAATAGGTAGACAGTTTAAATTTTCACAGAATCTGTTTTTATGTTGCTACTATAATGACGATTAATACATTAAAAATTAAAGGGGGCTACCCTAATACGATGATACGGAACCCTTTATGCGCGAGTGGCTTTGGCTATAACTTTGTTTGTTGGGGGTGGTCTGGGTTTTATTATTGATACTGTTAAAAATTAAATTATAATTTTCAGATGTTCTTCATAATAAAATCCCCATGAGTGTTATCGTGAATGTGTAAAAGACTAGGTCTACAAATAAAATACACTTCGTGTCACTGTCCTCAATTACTTTTTTGCAAAATCGATCAGGTCGGCCAAGAATCGGGACGGACGATATTAAAAATCAACGGGATTTTTTTACGTACGTTACGAGCTGCAATCTTTTATTGTGGCCACCTTAATATTCTTACACTAATTGCTTCTGGCTTTGATTTTGACAGACACGTTTTCCGGGCCCCAAAGAAATAAAACCGTTGAGGCCCGAAACACGAGCACGGGAATTACCACAGATTGTGTCAAGGAGCATCGTAGCGGTGCTTCGTTGGTCTAGCTGCAAGCGCGACTGCTGAGACCTATCCGATATGCACACAAACTTTCAAACAAATCGGTTCAGCCGTTTCGGAGGAGTTTGGTAACAAACACCGCGACACGATAATTTTGTATATATATTATATAGAAAAGAAAGAAAGATAATAAATCAAATATTTTACCGTTTTCTGATTCTGATTTTGACGGAATTTAAGTGGGTTTTTATGACATTTTAACGTTAAATAAATAAATAAAAATTAAAAGGTTTGCACTTTTTAGGCTTTATTGACTCGTTTGCGTTTTTATAGTTTAGTGTGGAACTAATGGTCTTCGGCATAACTGTTTTGTAATAAACTTGATTCGTGTTTTTTTGATACCTCGATTTATACGTTTTTATTTTGCGATTGTTATTTTTAAAATACGATTTTGGCATTTTAGGGTTAAACAGTGACATCTACTTTATATCAGACTAGCTTATTTATGCTTGCGGCTTTGCCAGCGTCAATTTAGGTAACTTTCCCACTGGATCATACTACCGGGATAAAATGTATCCTGTTATGTTAATCCAGATCCACTATATATGTGCCAAGTACCAAATTTCATCCAAATCCGTTCAGTAGTTTTCGCGTTAAAGAGTTATAAGGATTCATCCAACCATCCTCACAAAATTTCAGATTTATAATATTAAAAAGAAGTAAGACGGCTAAAAGACGCACAAATCAAATCGCAAATAGTTACAATGTTATTTCAGCTTTATGTTAATCGTATTTTCGATAAATTCCTGCTGCATGCTTAGAAAGTGAACGGTTTTTTTGCGGTTTCAGTCGATAAGCACCTACTTAAATTGGCTGCATAATAAAGTAATTCATTCAATTTGCACTATTTAATAAAAAGCTACTATTCAACATACTAACGTCTCAATCACAGCTATAAGAATCTAAATAAATTACTCAACGGCCATAAGTATTAACACTTAATTAGAATTCAGTGCTGCCCAATAAGGCCGGGCGGTATTAGGCCCTAATACATATTGGTAGAGATGTGGCGTCGGACCTAAAGTATCGATACTGTACTTGTTTGGTGCAAAATTATCGATACCTTAAAAGTCGCATCAGGTTAGGCCGCCTTCACGAGTGACAATAGGTACAGCTAAACCAAAACAGTTATGCACTTCGGTAATCTTCGTGTTTCCGAATTATGACGAACGAGGTGTACATCTATAATCTATAGCTTCTCTATGTCGGGTGATTATTACTACTACAACTAAGTCTTCAGTCGCGAATCTTCATAGGGATGTTTTTAAAAAAAGAGAAAAAAATATCTATTTAGTTCGTCAGTTAGATTGTCGAAAAATGTAGTATACTGACGTATTTTTTGTTTTATCAAATCAATAAAAACTGACGAAGATAAAACGCATCAAAGATCAAGACAGGGGGCTTGTGACGTCACTCCGCTAGTAAAAGAGCACTGACATTATGACGTCACACGAGTTTTCGAAGCACTGTATCGTCTTCTTTTTTGTTTACGTGAAAAAAGAAAAAAAATACGTGTCCAATATTTTTTGGAAATCTATCTGACGGACTAATTAGATTTTTTTGGTAAACTATCGAAATTAACTATCGGAAAAGATTGTTTATTGATATTGCATACAGTTATTAATCTTTCTTTATAGTCAGAGAAATACAAAATAGGCCAGTACCTCATCCCTCTTTCATATTCCCGAAGTTTGACGGTGATTCCTAAAGGACATACTTAGCTTGAGAAACTCTATGTGCCTAGGGAATTTCCTTAATCCAGCTCCCTTCAGTCGGCAAAATTCTCTCGGAAGACATTGGCCAAGTAACGTTTTTATTAATCTCGATCTAAGAATAATGCCCCAAGTACTTACCTATCAAATTTACTTAACTATCGATACTTTTCTGGGACTGTACATGATTGATTGCAATCATGTACAGTCCCAGAATAGTATACTTTAGAAATAATTAGAAAAATATCGTCATCTGATGAATAGTAATGAAATGCGCGTGAAAATAGGAAGTGGGCGGCAGAGTGAAGTTTAGTGCTTTAAAGTGGAATTGTTTATTAATTTGAGAAAATTGATTAATATTGGTGAAGAATGTTTTTAAAAATCAAAGGTTCATCGAGGGGTTTTCGCAATTTGACGGCGCGTTCGTGTTCCACGCGCGCCTCACAGAGATGTCAGTAAACAGGGAGGGACTGGCAAGGGCCATGCCTGCCAGGGCTGCGGGGCTGTTCGAAAGATATACCGCGGCCCTGGAACACAAAGGGCAAGGAAGGAATATGGATGGGTTTTAGTCAGTACAAGTCTGACACTCCCTTCCACTCTGCCCGGGCGGGAGAAGTCACTTGATGATTTCCCATCGGAAAAAAAACGGGGTTTTCGCAGTTTTCGTCATTGTTCTGGCATTAACGTATAACACAATTTAAAAATAACATTATTTGATTATGTATATTTCCACTCCATAGCCAACATCATTAATTTCTTTTCTTCATTTACGAGTTTATCTTTTTTATAATTTAAAACATGGCTGTTTGACTTCAGAATGTAAAAGCTTGTTGTGACTGCATTCGGTATTTTGTTAGGAGAATAATTTAGTTTTTTATTACATGTTAATGTATATTTATAACAATATACAGGTGTTAGGTGTTTTGCACGCTATGTTTTGCATATTAATCGGTGTTTAAGCGTAATATTTACGGCTTGAATTGTAATAAAATAACTTAGATCGGTCACAGTAGGGGGTTTTAAAAAGATGTACCTATAACCTGCGGCTTACACGCTTCCGATAGTTCTTTCGAGTCATATAATACATAAATAGGTCACGAGATGCGAATACCATTGGAGTATGTGAATAGTTCCACCCAATTACATTTTACCTACAGGTATGATTTTTTTGACATTTGAATATATTGTTATACAGATCCATATTTAGTTGGTGTCGGCGCAGGATGTCTTCTTCTTCCACACTTCTGTATTACCTCCTCGTCATCTTAGCAGTCACCTCTTTTCTAGCCATAATAATCATCCCTCACAGTCTAAACAGTTCATTATAATCGTTTCTCTTTACTTATAGCTTTTCTCACGACATTTTCCACATTCCTCCGCATCACCATGACTACCAGTTACCACACATTTTTTCTGTCACCAGCGCTTTCAGATTTCCTCTTAAACAAGGTGTAAACGAACCCTTCCCTAAGCTTTCTGTACATAAAACTAAGTAAATCTAATATTGCTGGGAAACAACTTATACGTGCAATGAATAGTACAAGAGTCATGGAGATATTTAAAGTAAAATTTATCCTCAAAAACCTTGTGGAAATGTCGGAAATTTGGCCTCCAATATCTCCGTAACTTGAAGGTATGGTCCAAAACAAAAACATGATTGCAATGACGGGGTGAACAAGTGTTATAACTGCAGTATAGCCCACACAACAACCGAGTGTTATGGAGCTCATTAACGAAAGGCATCCCATCCTTTTTTACAAACAAACTGATTTGTAAACCCATACACGTTCCAGAGCTGCTACAGATACATCAAAATCTTGAAACCGGCTACAGATCCCAGGAAGGCGTAAGATCTTGAAGATAACAGACAATGGCGAAACAATTCTGAAATATGAGGTCTTCAATCAGTAAATTAACTACGTAACTTCCATGTAGAGCATAGGATTAACGAGTTTTTTTTTCTATAGATAAGGCACAAGTCATTAGCATGCAAGGAAAGCCAAGTGCTGTATATAGTCTGTATCTGTTGCTAAAATAAAAAAGTTGTCAAGTACGAGTGTTAGTTTATGGTGTGTTCCGTATGCAGTTTGTTTATGGTTGCCATTTACATAATGCGCTGTGTTGGACAAGTAAGTGCCTTGTGATGGATCTGTAACTATTTTTATGAAGGTTTGAATATGGGAGTAGGGTAGTTAGATTTTAATAATAAGCAAGTAATAACCAAAAGAGGTTTTGAATTGTTGTTTTTATTAACCCTCAGTAGCTTTGACTTTTATTCTAGAGGCAAAAAGGCAATAATAACGATATGATATCTGTATACTACGAACTCAAAAGTCGTCGTGATAAAAATCGCTTAATAGTTGGTCGGTGTAAATGTACGAATGCTTAAAGACTAGCTGACAAGGCATTGGTTAGGAAAATCAAAATAAATCAAGAAAATTCTATGTACATTTACTTAAAACACGGAACCCTAAAGCTATTTACGCATAGATTACTTCTAACTAATTAAGTCGTAGCGTCAACTAGTCTATGCCTATTTAAGATGGCGCGACCAAAGCATAGACAAGAAAAAAACGGTCAATTAAATGGAACCATTTCAATTGATTTATTTTAACGAATTCTTTTCAATGTATATCTTGCATCTTGTTAAGTAGAAATTCATACATTTACATGTACATTTCTTCGTATTTTCATTTATGGGCTTTTTAATTAACTTATAGATACATAGATTTTTAGAACCTCCTTTTGGACGAGTTAGTTCTAGAAATAATAAGATTTTTTATTTGATTTGTTATAAACTTATAGGGATTTACGATGTTTCCGGTTTGTCGCTGATCTGATTGACCTTCAAGATATGTTTTAAAGATCAAAACAAACGTTTTGATTAAAACATAAGCATGTGTGTTTACATTCATTTAAGGATGTGTAATTATGTGCCATTTAGAATGTCTAACTGTCAAATAAATACCATGCCGAATTCAATATTTTTTTGTATATAATAATTAATTGAACCAGTTTGCCATTTAACATGATTTTTGCTCTAACTGAATATTTTTTTATTTAACAAGGGAATATTCCCTTTCTTTCTTATTAGTGTGGCAAAAATCCAATTACTGTAATTCTTGTTTCAGTTAGCAAGAGCTCAAATTCTTTTCATAATTGAAATACCTTTTACCAATGTGTTGGAGCAGGCAGTAATTGGCCAAACAAGGCAATTTTATTTTAAAATACAAACTGCATTTTAAGTATTTCTTGAAGTTATTTTAATTAATTGTGTGGCTATCAATCGAATGGTCAAAAGCGAAACAAATAATTTGCGACAAAAGAGGCCCTAGTACGAGCGCGCGTTGTAAACGTAACGTAATTTTTTGCATCGCAAATACAATTATCGAATAGCATTTTATTTAAATGGTTGGCAACAAGAACAAGAACACACGAGAACAGTATTATCCACAGACATAATAAATTCTTAAAGTTATAAAAGTATATTACGTGAAACGAGTATTTTTAATTTATCGTCATCATCATTTCAGCCGAAAGGCGTCCACTGCTGGACATAGGTCTCCCCCAAGTGTCGCCACATTGACCGGTCCCGTGCGACTCGCATCCAGCGGATCCCCGCAACCTCCACCAGGTCATCGGTCCACCTAGTGGGAGGCCGTCCAACGCAACGTCTTCCGGTTCGCGGTCGCCACTCTAGAACTTTTCGGCCCCATCGGCCATCCGTTCTGCGAGCAATGTACCCTCCCCACGTAAGTTTGGCAATTCTTCGGGCTACGTCGGTAGCTTTGGCGGTTTTCATTTATAAATCGAAGCATTTACACCGCACACATCCTCTTCTTACACATCACACACGTACACCCCCATCTCACACAAATAAGAGGCCCTGCATGCAAACACGACACAAACTCTTTTTCTTTTTGATATTTTTGATATTTTTAGTTTTGTTTTTTTTTTTCTTTCTACAAAGTATAAAACATATTATTTTGAATTGTTAATACGATAAATTATTGTACAAGATACAAGTGAAATGTTGCTGGAAATTATATATGTTTAATACTCAAGGGGTTTGGCGCTGATAGTCGAAATACAGGCTCTGTCTAGTTCGACTACAGATGACTACACTACATATATTCATCTAAATTATCCTGTTGAAATGTCTTGTAACTTACGCCTAAGTTTCTTTAAATAAACATTGTTATTATTTACGTTATGTTTACACCGAGCACTCGATGAGATGGGTTTTTCCTTTTCGACTACTCGATAAGAAACACTGAAAGTAACTCAGAGGTCATAGACTGTTTTAGTAAGAGATCCTCAAACAAAAAGGCTTGTATACATAGGTGCCAACAGATGCACATTATTTTCTGCAACAGTAGCAAACACATTCCGAAACGTTATCGTCCCTATAACTAAAGCTAAATGGAATTTAAAGGCTCTTTCACACTAGTTACTGTTCTTAGCTAAATGCTGAAATTTTGTGTAAATTAATTCTTTGAACTAAAATTCCCATTAGCAGTCCCGGATCTGCAATGCTATAGCGTTTATTCAATAATCTTACAAAACATGAATATAAAAGTAAAATAAATTGAGTAAATATTCAGTCACTTGTTATCATTGTTCAAGCTGTAATATTGCTTCGAAAAATAACAAAAAGTCCATCACACGTAAAGATTTAGTACCTCTGGAAAAATACATTTAATTGTTAACTACTTATTCTTAGCTGGTTTCCATGTGACTGTATTCTGCTTTATTTATGGTCAATTAAAGTAATTTACGTAAAAGATACATTTTCTCTGTAAAACATCTTTGTCGCGTGACCAGGGAGCCTAAAATAGCCGATTTAGTAGAATCATAACAGGATAATATTGGCATTAAAAAAGCTGAAAGCAAAATGGCTTTCAAAAGGGCAGTTCGGAAGTCAGACTAAATTGCTTACTATCTTAGAGTCATCACTAGAGTCATAGTAATTATTATAAGGTTTCTCGTATTTCGGACTATTTGAATGTATTATAATATATATTAATTTATTATATCTTTATATAATATATGTATGAGTATGTACCCATTTATGTATATCACTACATGTTAACAAAATGGTAATTTTCTTATTTATTGTTTTTGTACTCTACCACAATGTTGTCCTATTTGACTTAAAGGTTGACTAATGACTGCCTATGTACATACCACTCTTATACATCAAGTTTGAATAAATAAAATAATAATAATATGAATAACGTTAAATTGTTAAAATGGTCACAAGCGCAGTTAATATTATGAATTGTCACTTTGTGACCATTACGAATTGTAAACTAATTCAAATTATTATGGCAATTATGAATCTGTTAAAGCGGCCGTTCAGATATATCGGGCGTCATAATATTCCACTTTTATGTGAAAGTACCTTAAAAGTACATTGCGCCGTATTTAAATTTTATTGTTTAGTAGATAGCGACTCCGTACAAAACGGGTAATCATACCAGGGTCAAACTGTACCAATATACTACTGCAGTACTAATATACTATTTAATAAATTGCTGTTATTGGCTATGAATTCTGTAGATATCCTCCGGTTATTTCCGCTCTGCCTTTCTGGGGTCAGATAGTGGTGCACCAACGGGTTACATTGATAGGAAAAGGCTGTTTATGAGTTTTTGTGAATGAGGTATTTTGAGAATAATTTTAATCATTTTAGGGAAACAAAGGCCGAAAGCACTTTGAGCCGTTGATCCCGGCTGTTATTTCGTAGATTTTTGGTAGCCGTTACAGGTAGTCAGTGGCCCGAAAGACTACCATTCTTACCTAGTTGTAGCTGAAAAGGCTAGGCCGATGATAAAAGGCCTACCCAAATAGTATTCTTCGACTCATCGTCTGAATGTATAATTACGTAAGTTCTGAGTTTATTTACACAATGCGTCCAATGTCTGGAGAGGTTCACTCAAATCTGCGCAATGCTTTCCTCAAGCGTAAAAAGTACAGTACGTCTTTTCTGGTATCAATATCTGTGTTCATAATCTTGTTTGTGCACATAAGTACAACATACAAAACTTGGTATTTATAATTCAGTAGCAAAACTTAATCAATTACTCAATTTTTATACAAAGATAACTTCTAGAAGACAAACATTTGAATTAAGTCTTCTTTTTTTATTCGACACAAAAGACTAGTCAAAACCAAGGAGTTTAAATAAACTCCTTGGTACATACAAATTGAAAATGACCTGCAAATTGCAAAAAAACTAAAGAAAATTTGAATTTCGCGGGCTACCCTGACGGTTCCACCTTAAGAAACCAGAACTCGCGACTGATTACTTTAAAGCATTTATATGTTCATCACCTCCAGTCTTAAAATAACTTTTACTCTTTAAAAATAAACAAAAACACGACTGCACTGAATGACGGCACCGGCCCTCTCAAAACCAGTTGCTGGTTGTTAAAAAGAGATATGCAAGTGGAATTACCATTTTCTTACATCACGCTAAATGGCTGCACTTGTGCCTTTGGACTGTGTCAGCTGAGTGGTTGTGCGAGATTCTCGTAATTTTAAGGGAAAATACCGCGGGCTGCGGGACTGTTGGGCTGCGGGATTGTTCGAAAGAGATACCGCGGCCCTGGAACACAAAGGGCATGGAAGGAACATGGATGGGTTTTAGTCAGTACAAGTCTGACACTCCCTTCTGCTCTGCCCAGAGCGGGAGAAGTCATTTGATGATTTCCCATCCGTAAAAAAAAAGGGCGAGCACCCTGTAAAGCTCATTGAGTTTTAAGTGAATTAAAGAGTACAAAGCATTATGTTTGGTGTAAGTGAATTAATTTGATTATTTCTTTCCATAAGGAAAGAAATAATCAAATTAAGTACAGTAGTCATAAGTACTTTCTCATCCTGGTAACTAAAAACAAGCTCAATGTTTAACAAACTCAAATATCGCAAAACCGATTTCAGTACGAACCGGTTAGAGCTTCGGTAACTGAATTAATTTCCACTTAGACGTGTCAAATTGTTCTTTATTGGTTCAATCAAGTTCAATACATTGTTGCAGGCTGTACGATACTGGTTTGTTTCTATCTGAGGGTTGTTAGCCTGGAATATGGTGTATGTAGACATTTATTTAGATATAACAATACTACAAATCTAGTTTATTCAAAAGAAAATCTAAGTTTAGGAAGTTTTAACAAAAAATGCATTTTTAAGAGAAAACTGACCACAGAATACTTATTTAAAAATAAGCAAAAAAAGCGTTTGTACGTAAAATTGAGGCCGCCAGTCGGATATGTAATACTTTACGAATAGAAATTGCGCTGAAAGCTTAATACCATGATTTAAAAATTATGAAAATTATTTTTATTAGGTAACACTGAAGTTTTGTTTTAGTGAAAACTTCTATTAGGCCCTTAAATACACATAACATCACGGCTGTTAAAGATAAAACAAAATTAAATACACCCGATGTAATAAAGGTGAGCATAATAGCCATTAACCGGGCCCAAGTCCTAACTGAGGGCGACTGCTAAGTAATTCCTGAAGGAATAAATCACAGAAACACATTGCTGGGAAAAAAACAGCAAGCAAGCAACAGCCGTTTATCACCAATGGACAGGTACGTTTAACACACTAAACATTGACAAGCATCTAATTTGATTCCAATCTGATCAGTAATGAACTTGCTTCTGAGAAGTGGCTCGTGGCTTCACAAATAAACGAGCGTTTGATTGAACGAATACTTCCATGACTTGTGGTTTGTTCTGATCTTGTAGGTACATCCATTTGCGTATACTTAGCACATGCCACCTGAGCATTATTTATTTATTTAACTCTTATAGGTATTTTCTAACAGTAAACTTTTGGGTATTAAGTATTAAACAAGGGTTTTTTGAATTGATTGTGTTAAACAAGATGCAACAAACGAGAGATAAAACAGGCAAGTGGTGTCCATTTTAATCAGTCAGTCAGTCTTGTTTTACGAAATACTAAATATAAATATAATGAGAGCAGCGGTGGCTCAGTGGTAGCGACCCCGACTTACGGACAGTAGTCGTGGGTTCGAACCCAGGAAGGCGTATTACTTTGTGTAATTTATTTAGTCACCACTGCTCTCAAAAACGGTGAAGGAAAACATCGTGAGGAAACCGGCATGTCCTAGAACCAAAAATTCGAAGACATGTGACATCGACCAATCCGCACTAGGCCCGCGTGATGAATCATAGCCCATTCCCTCTCATAGAGAGGAGGCCTATGTCCCAGCAGTGGGAACATTTTTGGCTGGTGATGATGATGATGATGATATATGTATAATAGGTTGATGGAGCCTACTACCACAAAACTACTCATTAAGACGAATCAAACGAGTCCAAACTCGATGCGGTTACGTCGTTTTATCACGGAGATCCTATGGCCACCTTCCAGGTCCATTGTCAGACCCTGGATACCATCTAGAGACCAAGTACTCGTCAAGACAAATCATACGAGCCCAAGTTCGATGGGGTTATGTCGTTTCATAAAGGAGTTCCTAAGGCCACCTTCCAGCTCCATCATCAGATCAGCTCCATGTCATCTATATATTACACTATCACGCAATATACACAAGTGTGCAAAATTTCAATTCGATTGGAAATCGGGAAGTACGTCAAATGTAACATACAAGACTTCCTGAGACGTCGCGTGATGTACCAATTAACGTGAAAAGGAACCAAATTACTGAACCGATATTGATGAAATTCTATGGGACCAATCGGGAAGTATATCCTTTCACATAAAAAAAGAATTTTCCAAATCGGTTTCGAAATGACGGAGTTATGAGGTAACAAACACAAAAAAAAACAAACATACAACCGAATTGAGAACCTCCTCCTTTTTGAAGAAAGTCGGTTAAAAAAAGAGATAGACAGCGAACTTCGTCTTTGGAGATGGAGCCATACGGGGCGTTACAACTTCCCGAACTGAATAAATAATTAAATTTTATAAATTAGTGCAGTAAGAGTGCTGAGGTGGTGCTGGCTGTGTTGGTAAATAGTTATTGCTTTCAAAAGTTAGTTAACATGAGCGCATGTCTGAATTGTATTACTTTGGTAGGTACTCGTATTTGGTGAAAAGCAATATAACTATATTTAAAAAATATGTCGCAAATCCACAATGTTGCGAGCCCAAAAACAATTAATTCACGGATAATTATATTACCACATCGGTGCACCCCATATTTCTTTCCTATACAACCGATGTAATTGATTTTCACGCACAGTATTGTGTATCAAAATTAACTTACACGTAATAATGAAATATGTGAAAGTCCAATTATTGAACCATTATACAAGTTCAGTAGCGATCTATGGCGAATTGGAATCGATTGTTGTTGTTGTAATTTTCATTATAGTAAATCACTGTTACGCTTTCAATTGCTAACTTTTAAGTTGAGTACATACAAATAGAAGAAATAACACACTTAGGTTACGTCACGCCATAATCTATATTTGAAAGTTCTTCATAAGAAACTACCTTTTGCGAATGTAAAATGAATTCTATGTCTGCGAATTTTGGCACATTCAAAAGTGCCTTTAATAACCGAATTGAAATAAATGGTTTGACTTTAAGTTATTCATAATGCTACCACAACTTCTTTTATTTTTATTTTGGAAAATTAAATAATATTATTGCTATTATCGATTACAGCATCTTCTACGAGTATCTATCTTTAATTTGCATAAAAATCTGACTCCTACACATCACTGCAGTAAAAAGATCTATATCAAAACCGCATAATTTAAATAATTATCAAGCATTCATTTAAAGTGGATAATAGTCTAGTAGTCTAAGTTATTTCTCATCCCCGATACCATCGCTACACAATTAAAAGGCGTCAAATCGTTATAACGATCTCTATAAAAGGCTGTCTAACATCTGATTATGTCGTAAGGCATGCTCCACATTCTCTAATGTGTCCCTGTCCTTATACGCGTCGTCAGGATTGGTCACAGTAATGCGACAGATTAATGAAGTTCGTACGAGGGCTTACGGTGGTAAATAGCTATTCCCACGGGAAATGTGGCGCGCTTTGTTTGGTTACGTGCGGCGCCAGCTGGCGGCGGGGTGGGGTAACGGTGGTGACGGCTTTTTTGGTAGGTTCTGTGGCGTAAGCTAAGTTTGGTTTTATGTTGTTTCTGGTCAAAGCGAAAAATTTTTAAAATTGTCTAAACTTTTTATTATTTGTCATCTTGGGCTACTAAAGGGTTATATAAGTAAGCAGTCCACCTAATAATACCTTGATAAATCGATATGATGTTGACGATGTCCGGGAGGTTGAATAATATACTTACTACTCAATATAAGATTTAACGGCCTTTAATTCCCTTGGTGATATTATTGTCCTCAGGCTAAGTAATTTATGCATCATCACATCAGACATTGTATACGAAAAAGATCGTCCATGATTTGAATTCACAAAAAGATTGCAATAGTCTTTAAAATTTTACAACCCAACTTTACAATCGTAAAAAACGCCTTTACACTTATACAATCTCGAACATCGGAGGCATCCAAATGATTTCATTTCCGCACACCGTCCATTACCATTCCACGCAAGAAATAACCCGTACATTTCAAATAAAGTGCGCAGTGGACGCGTAAACTGCGCATTCCAGTTTACCCACCTCGTAAAGTCAAGTTAAACCATACATAAAGTAGTGGACACACTGTGATTTTTTGTATATAATTGGTACCACTATAGTATGAAAAGATTTTATTAAAATACCTTCTGATAAGGCTCATTTTTTATTAAAGTAGTAGTTATGTTTTCAATGGAGGTGTGAGGAAAACATGGTTTTTCTTTGCAAGTTGTTAGTTTGAGTAAATTGGGTGTGATAAGGCGTCGTGTCTTGGGTTCACTTTGGTTTAGAGATATTGAATTGTTAGCTAAGTTGTTGGGCTGCAGCAAATGATCATTAGAAGAAAAACTAAAGGTACAGGGCAGCACATCAAGCTACTACAATCTGTAAAATTTCTTAAATAGATTTCCAAGTTTATCGGTAAAATTTTACTGTTTCGGGTAGCTTGAAGAATTTTGACGGCACGGTTGGCGCAGGGGCTGAGCGATTGACTGCTGCGCTGCCTGTCGCGAGTTCGATCCCCGCTCCGAACAAATATTTGTAAGGCCTACCGATAGTTGTTCCGGGTCTGGCTGTTTGTGTATGTGAGTTTAAATGTTTGTAAACGCACCCACGATACAGGAGAAAATCCTAGTGTGGGGCAACGTTTTTTTTAAAAAAAGTACTGGCGTCTGTACGTCAAGAACTCCATCTTGTCTTTCTTTTATTTACTACTTTTATTGCCCTTCAATGCAGCTCATAATGTTCAAAACCTATATAATCAGAGTTCAGTTACGACAAGCTGCTAAAAGCGATAACGACTAGGCTCTTCAGGTACGTCATTACCCTCTTACCCCACATCAATAAACACTATTCCCTCCATTTTATCTCTATAACAACTACTGCCTTCGCTCATCAAATGCTGAATACAGCTCCTTACAACATGTTAGTCGGCTAACGCCATATATTTTTTCAAATCTCTACATCTCTATCTCCATCTCTACATCCCTACAGATAAATAAAATTGGAGTGACTGTTTGTAATATTAAAATAACCGCTTTTTACTAAGTGCATATGGATGTACTCGTATACACGGTACATATACCAAAACAATTTTTTTTACAATTTTTGTCTGTCTGTTTGTTCCGGCTAATCTCTGAAATGGCTCGACCGATTTTGACAGGATTTTCACCGGCAGATAGCTGAAGTAACAAGAAGTAACTTAGACTACTTTTATTTTAGATAAATAATTAGGGTTCCGTGCAAAGAAAAAAAACCCGCGAAATTGGTAAGAAAATTCGATTCAAATAGGGAAGTGCTTATAATAAAGGGGATTTTTTTTATAATAATTTCACGCGAACGAAGGTCGCGGGGAACAGCTAGTATGTTATAAAAACATCTCAAGTTATTAAATCGAGATTCCTGATATTGCTGCTGTGTCAGGCATTTTTACTGCCTTGTCGCCTTACCGTTAGTGATACACACTGCTTTTAAAGCATTGGTGATTGAATGTCGAGCATTTTTAAAGAATGACTTTGTATCTCTTCCGGCTAAACGAGCGATTGATGAGGTCGGGGTAAAGGGGTAAACACTTATGTTGGTGTTACTTCGCTAAAATAAAGATTTCCTGTTCTTAGGTCTTTAAATTCGGACAATAATGGCTATGTCAAGACACACTTGTTTCAATTTTTATTCGAAAGTTTTACGAAGATTATTATTTTATTTACTTATACCACACTTACAAAATACTTTTCACTTTGTTTGTACCTAAGCTAGCCGAGTTCACAATATAAGGTCCCATTAAAATAGATGGACACATTTTAACACAGCGTTCAGTACGTCTAACCAATGATATCCAAGCAAAAAAAACAATGATTAAAGTGATTTTATTTTGACCTAAAATAATAAATGGCCGGCCGGCATTTTTAGTGTATTTTCGTTAGCTGATTTTTTTTCTTGTAAGTTATCCAAAGGGTTTTTCTTATTATTTTTTTACCATTGTTCTTATTTTGGTGGTCTGAATGATTACCAAAAGTTTGTCCATCTATTTTAATGGGACCTTATATTGTGAACTCGGCTAGCTTAGGTACAAACAAAGTGAAAAGTATTTTGTAAGTGTGGTATAAGTAAATAAAATAATAACCTTCGTAAAACTTTGGAATAAAAATTGAAACATGTGTGTCTTGACATAGCCATTATTGTCCGAATTTAAAGACCTAAGAACAGGAAAACTTTATTTTTATTCCCCACATTCAATAAGAATCAAATTGCTTGCAAATCTGAAACCCCCATGTGTATCCTGTACATTACATTTATACATATACCAGGTACACAAATAAGCAAACAGCCATTTCTTCACGCAAACTTCTCATAAGCACTTTTTATTCAGCGCTATTAGCTCAACTTACAACAATGCGGACTTTTTATTCATATGGTTTGGATTAGAAAATAAATAAAAACAAGGTGCTACTTGCTAATAATCTTAGAAATAATTTCTCGGCTATGTAGGAGTAGCTAATCGTAAGCTATTATGACCTTTTTTATTTGAAATGCGATCAGAATACTAAGGCTTAATTAACATTGGCATATATACATAAATATAATATAAGAAGAAGCACATAATAAATGTGGATTAAAAACAGTATTTCTAACCAATGGCTACAGGTCTGGTGGCTAAAGCGATATAATTTTCTGCACGAAGGATTTCTAACCTTCAATAAACTAACGAATTGAAATACCATGGAGATATACTTTGAAAAAGTGGCTAAGTACAATCTGTCAATAATACCGAATAAAATTCAAAGTATTTCGTTCCACATCGTAAAATTTCATCACTCCATATATATTAATTGTGTTATAAAATTTCTTACCGGCTTGTAATTGGCCAATCAGTATGAGAAAAAAGCAGAAAAACCTTCTGGAACTGAAAAGTTTCTGAAACTGAAAAGTGATACTTGTCCCACCATTTAATTCAGAATCATTCAGACCATTGGATTCCATATTTACACTAGCTCGATTTTTGGCATCACGTTAAACTGATAGATGACGTCAACATAGTTGGTAAATGGCCGGACGATAATTCGCACAGATTTTCACACCAAGTTTTATTTTTGACGTCACGACATCTAATAAATCGATGAACGCTGCATGCACGACAAAGTGTCTCGGTTCCGTTTCGCTCATTGTACCTACGCATGCGCCACTTTCGTAGTGTCAGATATTGACAAGTCTAGGTTATTATTTTTAATCTACTGCTGGAGCTAGGAGGTTAGGTTCTATGGGTAATTTCTCTCTTCCTCTCAATTTTATGACGTTCTCACGTTAAACTATCGTCCGTAAATCAACTTTACAGATAACCAATTTTTTGGTTATCTGTAAATCTGTCGGAATGTAATCTGTCGGATTTTATTGGTTCCAGTAAAAATACAATACTCAAAATTGCTAGACACATAAATCTGCAAAACACGAGTAGAAAAACTCCGCGTAACGTAATAAGTAAAAGTTTGTATTCAACACAATATATACTCTCTCTCATTTTTTATAAAACAATATTGACCGTGAAGGAAGAGGCAGACATTACATTTTCATTATTTAAATTCTTTTTTTACCAGCCGTGTTCCAAAGTCTTCATTAGAGGCGTGGCCAACACGCAATGTTTTTACTAAACATAGGCCAAACATTACTTAACAATTATATGGAGAAGGCTCACTTTTGTATGAAGTCGAGTCAGACGAATACAACATTCGGTAGGCTATACTAGGTTAAATAAAGCTAGCTAGCGAAACTTCACGGTCATGATATCGATACGATACCACGTCAGCAGAATTACACTCGGTAATTAAATATAACCTTGTACTTAAGAGTGTCCTTGAGTTTTTAAGTACCTACTATACAACTTAAACTTTTATATAATAATATATATATATAAAAGTTTAAGTTGTAAATAAATTTTTATTATTAACATAAAAAATGAAAAAATATAATAAAATAATGTAGTTCAAAAAACTAAAAGCACGCTTCTCGTATTCTTCTTAACAAATCCTTTCATTTGATACCCATATCATTAGCTAGTCCACCATCTTTGAGGTTCCGCCATATTTGATTTAGCATGACATGTATTGTAAAATTTTAGCACAATCGGAAACCAGGAATCTGGTCAAAAACCTCAAAGATTTTTTTAAATAGTTAGTTACAGGTGAAGGTAATAAAAGCGTGTTAAAAATAAAGAAATAAGGCCAAATTGAATGAACTATTTTTAATGGAACTTTGCTCCTAAAGTGAGAGAGGTCAGAATACATATATAAACGTGCGTTCATCATCGCGTATTTTATTGAACTTCTACATTTCCCTACTATCTGTCATTAATTTACTCAGGTTGATCACTTTACATAGTCTATCATTATATATGTGGCCATCTCCTCGTCTACATAGCGTGCTATGTTAGTTTTACGCTGTATTTTTTGTGCCTATCAGAACATAATTAAGCGTTGATTTATGAGATGTTGCTTATTGTATGTTTAGCTTACGTTACGTAATAATGGCTGCATGTATTTGGCGAGATTGAGTGTTTGCGTTATTGCATGTATGTATGAATGAATCAATGTATTTCTATTCAATACATAATATAATTAATTCAGTCATATGTTTTGTCTCAAAAACTGTCAGCCTACCATTGAGAAAAAAAAACATTATTTGTATCGTCTATCTATAGTTTGAAGAATCCACTAAAAGTTAACATATTTCTTTTAAAATAATAAATCTTTTACCGAATTAAATTGAGTATGTTCGGTCTGTAATTTGTTTTCCGTTGTAAAGTTACTATCCGTGCCCACAGTACCCATAATAAACGCGGGATAGCCCATAAAATTACCTTTGTTTCAATCATCGGCGCAGGAGTCAATGAAATCATGTTTTATAGAAGAGCTGGGTAACAGATGTTATTGTAGATTCAAGATTTGTGTTGTTTTAATAAAGAAAGAATTGTTTAAAGAAAGATTTTTCCTAACGCATCTAGGGATTTATTTTTAAGCTGTTCTACGCAAGCAATATACCTCACAATCATGATACAATTTAGTGATTAACAAATATATTGAAATACATATATCAAGGGTAAAGACACATTGTTTTGAGATAAAATAAATATTTTTGTATTTTGAAGTAACATCCTTGTGTCTTATTGAATTAGAAAATCAATTGATGAAATCATTTCCCAAGCTTAGTGATAACCTTTCTCTAAGTATGTGAAAAACCATGTCTATAAGTAATACTAACTTGCTTTCACTGAGGACATAGGCAAGCCAGCAGTGAATTGCGATGAGATAAGTTAATGCTTCAACGGAATAATGTTAAGTTTACGCATTTAGTACAGCAGCCATATGCATCACATAGCGTATGCTGAGTATGATAGTTTCCAACATTACCATAGCAGCTGGTTGCCTGAACATGATTAGCGTAATCAATTTGTTTAATTATCAATTAACTGCCGAGGTCACTCGATTACAAATTAATTGATAGGTATTTAAATACTGCTATTGTACTACTAATAGTTTATCTTCATCCTGCAGGTATTTTTTCATCCTGTTTTGATAGATTTAATAGGGCCGCCCTAATTCAGCCTTGCTAGCTCTATACCTAGTTACCGCTATATGTGTTTTTATGATGATGAATGATAATTCTAAGATATTATTAGTCTAGTGGTTAGAAGTATAAATGCTAAGCGAATAGTTCCATGATCCGATTCAAGGTCGAGCAGGGTTATTGGTTGTATTACACTGCTCAGCCCTTCGTAGATAAGGGTGATGTTAAGTTAAAAGCATAACAAAAAAGTTATGACCTAACTTCCAACTCTTAAAATAACTTTATTTAGTGTGTCACAATCAAAATGGCGACACATTTTACACAATTTACGTACCCATAATCTCACACAACTTAGATCTCACCCATTGATTTAAAAAAAAGTAATATATAAGTCAATGATCTCACCCTTCTGACACCCATTATAATACCCATTGACATTCACGAATGAGCTACACAAGCTAGCTACGATAAGTAATATAATATATACATCGTCTAATATAAGTGTGTCCTAAACAAATTACCGTACACTAAACACCAACCAATTTACATACCCACAGTCTCACACAACTTATATGTTCCATCCTCAATACTGCCAACATCCCAACAATTTACATCAAATCCTTCCATTGACATCTGTCCACGAGTGAGCTACGATTAAATACTGGAATATGGCTGGCCACTCATAAATTATGAGCTACATAAATACAGAGAGCGAGGGATCCGAGACAATTCAATTACTATGAGTTACAGAGATGCAGGGACATTGAAATAAGCGTTCGGTGACTGCTATTTTATGTAAGGGTTGGTACACAGTGTTGTTGATGTGGGAATTCATTTTTATTTTCTGTGGATGCATTTGGTTGGAAGAAAATCAAAAGTAATTAAAAGCTAGCTAACTAGGAACTAACGCCGCCATTTTCTTTTTTCATTGCAAGATTCTTTAATTGTATGAAATATAGTACATTATAGTCTTACAAATAAAAATGTTTCATATAATTCGCTGACTTCAGCTAGCATGCTAACTTAAAATACCTAACAAAATGAAGTCGTAATTTAGGTAAGTAGTTACATTTAGATAACATTTAAGAAAATAAAATATTAATTTTGACAATAATATTCTACGAGAATTTAAATTACTCCTGTGATAGAATAAGAAAAATTTCAACAGTTTCAACATTATGTTTACCAACAGCGGCCCTGACATAATGTTATTCAAGCGGCAAAAGATGGGTAATTGCAGCACAGCAGTATGTAGCTATTATTACCAGTTTCATAGACATAATAGCGGGACAAAGTTGCAGTAATAATTGAATTACTCGAATTCGGGTAAAACAATATATTTAGCTTATAAGTTTTACTTCATAAAATTCTAGTCAATTTTACGTAACCAAAATAAGGGTGTAAATATTACATTTTACACTCACACACACAAACAATTCTTTATTGTCAATTTGAAATCATTTGTTTTATTCAGGTCTATCTGAAAGGGAGCTAATATAATTTTGATAACTTAAATCAAAAGTTAAGGTAGGTTCTATATGTGGATCTCAATCTTTGTTTATTTGAAAGTAAAATTATAGTCAAGTTTGTAGTGTGTAAGAGCATTAGATACCTTCAAAGCGAGTAATGTTTTTCCTAAGATTTCGCCGGCGGCTCCACATAGACCTGAACAGCTAATATTTATCATGTAGCTATTTCCCTTTCGTAGTGAGCAGATGTTTTGTTCTGATGATCTGTTTCAAGACGGTTCAGTTTTCTACAACGACTTCCAACAAGATTGGTATAAACATTTCGATAGATTATGTCAACCCAACTTTGATTTTTCCACTAAAGTAAACTAAGTTTTTACCCGTCTGCGGCAAAGCCAAAAGGAATGGTTATGATTTTAGCAGTCTATGTATGTATGTTTGCATTAACGTATGTACCTCCGTAGTGCCTAAACTTTTCATCCGATTTTAATGAATTAGGTGTTTATCGATTCGTTGTAATGGCCCGAATAACATAGGCTACATTTCAACCGACTTCAACAATAGGAGTCGATTTTACCTTGTAAACCCTGAATTTAATTTAGTCGCTTTTTTTAGTGTAACAGGAAAAATTTGGAGTAGAGTTGCTATAGACAAAATAGCATGTAAACAAATGGAGGTGGCTTTCACCGCTATTGCTGGCGGTCCTTGTATAATATATTAAATAACGGTACATATGTATATAAATCAAGAAACATATTATTACTAACATTTACACTATTAGTCAAAGTAACACTAATCACTAGTTAAGTGAAACTGAAAAACTGGCTAAGTACGAGTCGGACACGCGCACGAAGGTTTCCGTACCATTATCAATCAACATTAGACAAAAACTTTCTGCAAAAAAAAACCAACTTCCAAAAAAACACTAAAAAAAAACTAAAATAACTTTTTTTTAATTACTTTCGGGCGTCGGTGGCTTTGTTTGTTTCATTGTCATTTTTGTCACCGACTTCCGAAAGTAATTAAAAAAAAGTTATTTTAGTTTTTTTTTAGTGTTTTTTTGGAAGTCGGTTTTTTTTCGCAGAAAGTTTTTTATTTTACCCTTTTTAGTTGTAGACTTTTTAGCATACCACACAAATTCTAATCATTAATTAATTTTTATATTGTAACCAGAACTTTAAAGAAGTACTCGTCAAGACGAATCAAACGAGTCCAAACTCGATGGGGTTGTCGTTTTATAGCGGAGTTCTTAAGGCGACCTTACAGCTCCATCACCAGACCCTGGATACTATCTAAAGACAAACTACTCATTAAGACGAATCAAACGAGCCCAAACTCGATGCGGTTACGTCGTTTTATCATGGAGATCCTATGGCCACCTTCCAGCTTCATCATCAGACCCTGGATACCATCTAGAGACAAAGTACTCGTCAAGACGAATCATACGAGCCCAAACTCGATGGGGTTATGTCGTTTCATAACGGAGTTCCTAGGCCGCCGTCCAGCTCCATCATCAGATCAGCTCCATGTCATCGATATATTGTACTATCACGCGATATACATAAGCGTGCAAATTTTTAATTCAATCGGAAATCAGGAAGTGTGTCAAATTAAACATGCAAGACTTCAGGCGTCGTCGCGGGATATAGCAATTAATGTGAAAACATACCAAATTACTGAACCGATTTCGATGAAATTTCTATGGGACCAATCGGGAAGTATATTCTTTCACATAAAAGAAGAATTTTTGAAATCGGTTAAGAATCGACGGAGATATGAGGTAACAAAAACAAAAAAAAAAACATACAACCGAATTGAGAACCTCCTCCTTTTTTGTTCTAAATAGGCTTGCGTTTGGCAGCAACTCGCCTGTGTGAAGCGACGATTCGGTCTTGGGTGTAGCACGCTCATGCCTAGAAGAAACCGATTCACTAAAGTCACTCTGTCTTGGCCCTCAGGTACCTACCACCAGGTGTACCAGGTACATTGAAAACCAACCATAATTGTTTAAATATAAACATATTTATTAACTATAAGTGATGATACAGTTAAGATGGATGAGTGTACTAGTATGTTTATTTCTTCACCGATAAGTACTCGATAAGTGGTAAGCAGTGTATTATTTAAATGATATGGTATTACTTGTGTGGGCAGAGTTAGGTAGGGTAGTAAGTAATTATCACATGTTCATAATTTTATGTTTATTTTGTCTTACAAGCAGTTTTTAAACGAGGTTGGAGCCATAAATGTATCTGTATTCGTATAATTATGATTGTTACATAACATAACATCACGCCTGTAATCCCCGATGGGTTAGGCAGAGGTGTATCTACCTAATTAAATAGTGGGTACACCTATATTTTGCCAGCTATGTTTTAAGTCCCATGTGGTAGGGTACGAGCCTATTGCCATCAACCGGGCACAAAAATAGATGAAGCTATGAGGAATATCAAACTGAACAACTTTCTGTATGAGGCCATTATCATAATCACGCAAATATAATTCAGCTGTCTCTTACAAAATTTCAAATACTCGACCCAAAATGGGACAGTGGATTTTTTTAATCGTCCTTTTTGTCCTTATTGGTTTTAAAAATGACTTATATTTTCTACAAAGATTTCTGCCTAACAACAAAAGTCCTAAAAAAAGAGAATTATAATTTGCTTAGAGGGTAAGGAAATGCCATATATATTTTTTATTTCTTTTGGATGGGAAATCCTCAAATAACTTCTCCCGCTTTGGGCAGACCGGAAGCGAGTGTCAGACTCCTACTGACTAAAACCCATCCCTTTCTTGCCCTTTGTGTTCCAGGGCCGCAGTATCCCTTTCGAACAGTCCCGCAGCCCAAATGCCATATTCACTTTGCAATTTCTCAATACGAGAGCAACTGATCTTACTTTATAACCTGTAACTTCGCACTTTACTGGATATTATTTTAATATATGTATGGCCGCAGTGAAATTATATGCTTTGTAAACGTAATTTGGAGATTATACGAGAGTTAACTTCTTAGACAGGAATGCAACACATTTTAACTTGCGGTATGTGGTGCTGTATTTAATCATTACAATATCTTTATATGTTGCTCCAATGAATATGAAATACAATCCTTTTTTTATTTCATTCATTTAGGTCATTTGATGATTTACCATCCTAAAGATGGTAAATCATCAAATGACCCACCCGCTCTGGGCGGAGCGGAAGGGAGTGTCAGACTTGTAATGACTAAAACCCATCCATGTTCCTACCTTGCCCTCTGAGTTCCAGGGCCGCGGTATCTCTATCGGACAGTCCCGCAGCCCTGGCAGGCATCGGCCCTTACCTTAATCCTCCCTGTTTGCTGACAAAATTAGTCGCACCAGTAAAGTAAAGTAATAGCAGCCATGGAGTCTGGATTTGTGCCCGGTTGATGGCCATAGGCTCGCCCCCTAGTACATCGAACTAAAAACAACTAAACATAAGTGGCGCAATGTGGGTGTACAAATATATTTGATACACCTCTGCCTAACCCTTCGGGTATTACAGACGTGGTTTTATGTGTTAAAAGCACATGTAAGTAATTTTATCTGAGCTATTTTTCTCATAAAAGTAACCGTTTCGAAAAAAAAACAAAAAAAAACTATTTTTTGCGAACTTTGACCCCGCATATTTTTTTTTTGCACACATGTGATCGATGGAGACTTTTCATTATAATGGTATCCTTAACGTTAATGTAAAGTTTCAGTTTCTTGGAAATTTATGCAAGGGTACCCCTATATTTATATCTATTTTGACCGGACTATAAATAATTATTAACTTTCGAATTATTATAAATCATATGTTACAAACTCTCTAGCTAACAAGTATATCCGTACAGTCTAACCTGCCTTAACAAGCCATTTATCCTTTCCTCTAGATTATCACAATTAAGTATCATACATTTTATCATCATGCCATTCCGACCTGATCACTTAACAGTTGCATACTTCATTAAATAATTATCAAGATCGGTCCTGATCGGCCAATCATCTATCAATCATTAGGCTCTCCTCCATCATTAGGCTCTCCATCCTCTTATAGAGGACTAGGGCTTTGGTTAGACGAGACGATTCGTCGACTAATTTTTTAAGCCAATTTCAAAGGTTTATACTCGTAGAATTAATTTGACAACAATGTAGATAGATGAATTGCTTAGGCGTAAAAAGAAAAGACATTCACAAAAATAGTTTTTGTCGAAGAAATTATTTATTTTAATTCATATTTATGTTTTACTTATTAACTAGCTATACAAACTTAAATAGCAACTTGTGACAAAAGCCGAAAGGGCTACAATAAATCAAAGTAAGTATATTTTCAGATTATAGAATGAAAATGTTTAAAACTTCACTACTAGCGTATTTTGTGGTAGTTATATTTGGACAGGCTCTAAGATTACATTTTAATGCAATACATGCATACAATTTTAACTTTATTTTCCGGAAAAACTGTCTATTCTATAATGACTGCCATCTCTTCGCCACAGTCTTAAAGCAATTAGTCACATAATTTTATGGTCGACTAGCTTATGCCCGCGGCTTCGCCCACTACACGTGAAATACGGTAACTGTCCCACGGGATCATAGTACCAGGTTAAAAAGTATCCAGGTTATAAACTATCTAAGTGTTTCATTAAATCCAGTATTCAGTCATTTTCGCGTGACAGAGTAACACACAAAGTTTGTGAGGATGGCTCACAAACTTTCGCATTTATAATATCAGTAAGATGAAAAGTGGAGTTGTTCATCTACTCTCGCCCTAAAACCATAACTATCATAAAATCCCATTGATAATAATCCAATGTATGATCGACGTGTACAATTATATCAACTACCTATCATTGCTAATGGCTAATGGTAATTTAATGGGAACAGAAACTGTTCATAATCTTCTGAACAAATATGTTATTAGTGGATCGATGTAATTGGTGAGGTTGATGTGACATTAATAAGGAATTCGTGTTCAAACCAGTGATATCAGATTACGTGTGAGTAAGGCATCATAAAGGGTGTAAAAAGTCTCTTAACGAAGCCGAAAGGCACTTGTTATCCCCGTAATTGCGATCATTTTTTTGTTCTAGACCATACCTGGGAACCTTCTAGCTACGGAGATATTAGTTATCTAAGTTCCAACTTTGTCACAAGTTTCTTTTTTTATAGAAACATGTATTTATACATGTTTTTATTTATTTTTTACTTAAATACACCTTCACGACCCCCATACTATTCAATCCATCCATAAGCACAATGTTTTGAATGCGTTACATTTATTCCTACCGCGTGACTTTTCACCCCAAAAAAAAAAATGTTTCCCAGTAATAATTTTTGCGTACACATAGTTGGTTTGATGTACAGAATGCTTGGTTGAAGAGTCTGTTTTCACCCTGTATATTTTAAGTTACCTAATTTAAATAACCAGGAGCCTAACTGGCCGCTTTAACAGAATCATAAATTGTATCGTAATTCATATTATTAACCTATTTTTTTCGTGTGATTAGTGGCTAACCTAGAGTTCTTATGGGCCTCTGAATTGGCTTTACACGCATTTGAGAAATATCTCTCAGGCATGCTGGTTTGGTTTCCTATATTCCTATTATGATTCTGGTAAAGCGACCATTTTAGGCTTCCAGATGAGTTGATGAATGCACTGACATTTTTTAATACCTACGGGGTATTTCGGCCACGTATACAGAGGCGGATTTGATACGTTGGTTGCCCTAGGCCTACAAAAGATTGCTATGTGCTGTAAAGCATGAACAATTAATTAAACTATAGAAATTAAATTAAAATGGGAAAAAACGATAGTCAGTAAATGATTTAATTATCTCAATCAGTATTTCAGATACTGATTCTTACCATTTCTATTTGTGAGTAACAATGAATCGGTATTCACAAATTGTCTTTTTGTTTTTACACGTCGGCGCATGGGCAACTATTAAAAAAAAACAAAAACGACCAAATTTTGTCGCCCCCTACATTTTGCTACTACTCGGCCTATAGGGAAATCCGCCCTGCACATAAAACAGACTCTTCACGAAGCCATCAACCAGGCATTCTGTACATAAGTAACTTTACGCAAAAATTATTGCTGGGAAACGACTTTTTTTTTTGGGGTGAAAAATCACGTTTTACGGTAGGACTCAATTTAACGCTTTCAAAACATTGTGTTGATGGATGGATTGAATAGTACGGGGGTCGAGAGGGTCTCTTAAGTAAAAAAATACATATTAAAAAAAAAAAAAACCTGAGAAAAAGTTGGAACTTTGACCCCCAATATCTCCTTCCAGGTATGGTCTAGAACAAAAAAAATGATCGCAATGACGGGGAGAACAAGTGCCTTTCTACCTTTCCTTTCTACGAGAATCTCAATAATAAACCCAGGAATGTGTCTCAAACAATCTATTTACCACATACTGCTACTACTTTGTAGCATTTAAATAGGCTTTTAAAGAAATAACAATATCTTACCGGTAAGGTTGGCGGCAGTTTTTGTTAAAAGGTGATCCGCCCACGTTTTGAATACTGACGGTTACTTAATACAAGTAAAGGTAGAATGTATCTTCCTGCTAGGTTTTCTTGAGCACGTTGGTCCAGTTTGACTAGAAGAGACTGAATACGTTTGATTATATTAATTTGATAGCTTTTTGTGCCCGTGGCCTTCGTCCGCATAAAATTATAAATAATTTATAAAAATATTAATTCTGTATTCAAATCGCTTTTTGTTAACAATTTCAAGGTTTTTAATTGTTTTACACGGAATATTAACCTAACCCTTATCTTTACTCCTTATAACATCTATCTGCCAGTAAAAGTCCTGCCAAAATCGGACTAGCCGTTTCGGAGATTAACTGGATCAAATAAGTAATGACACAGGATACATTCTCAAAAGATTCGAATCCCTATTGTCATATACTAGTTTATTGACGTTGAACAACACTATATGTGTCTCAAGTGCAATTTTGATTAACTAATATAAGTAACCGTTGTGGTCATTTGGAACAGAATATGTTTTTTTAAAGTTTGAGATCGCCTCTTCTTAAGTACATTAAATACTTGTGCTGTCTACCTTCTAGAATCTGCACAAGTATTTAATGTAAAATATCTGAAAAATATGCATCTAGAATCTAGATGCATATTTTTTGAGATATTTTACATTTTTTTTAGGAATTGTCAATTACTGTCACCGTCAAAAGAGTATAATAAACGAGTTTATTATGTGCTTACTTGATCCCTGTATTACTCCACGGGCAACCAAAACACAACTTTTCCCAACACTAGGATGACCGTTAGACAGTCCAAACTATAATGAAACCTTTGATACTCAATGCACCGATAATAGCGAGATCATTTATTTGCAAATTACCTGCGCCCGCGCAGCCGGGCAGGCGGTGTCGAAACATCGGTAGGGCCGTTGTTTACTTAGTAACGATAAGTTAAGCTGATACGGACGTAGGGTGAGCATCTGTACCGAGATTATAGATAAAGTGCAGTACAACCAATTTTGTTTGTTGAGAACTTGATTATGTATCTGGAGAAGTTGTTAAGCTTTACGGTAAATTCAATATTAAGGTCGCCTCGTTGGTCGCCTCTGACTGCCTCGTTGGCTCAGCGCGACTGCTAAGCATGAGGTCCTGGGTTCGATTCCCGGGCCGGGCAAAGTGCTATTGGGCTTTCCCATCAGGAATTTCTCATTAGCGGCTACGGAGTCTGGAGTTGTGCCCGTTTGATGGCAACAGGCTCGCCCCCTATTACATGGGAATTGAAAACATAACTGGTGAAGTGAAATGTGGGTGTAGGTACGCTTCTGCCTAACCCTTCGGGGATTACAGGCATGATGTTATGTATTAACGTCGCGTCGGTTCTTCTTGCATCTTCTTGTGTTGTCGATATTATAATAATTGGTACACCAAAGACCAAACTAAGACTATACCTACACAAATGCAATAGGTGAGAAACCTTTCGTGCGTTAGCCGTAGGGCTACCGTGGCTTCATACTAGGAATTGGGCGTTCCCAAACCTTACAGTTTCTTTAAATTCACACCATACAAGTAAAAGTCAATCTACTAGAATTTAGAACATTACCAGAACCTTTAGACTTAAGTTAGAATTAGAATGGTCCTACATTCCGAAAAGGGTAATAAGACCATGTTAATAATTTACCAAACGAAGGAAATTCCTTGAATTATCGGACATAATTTTGTAAAAGATATTTTATCTTATTGTTACATCGATAAATATGATTAGCGTCGCGAATTAAACGCCTACCACTCCCTCTTTTTCTGCCTAGTTATAGCACTCCCTTTGCATATTTGCAGCCGTGCCCAAATGTCCCTTAAGTTGAGGCAGTCTACGATGACGCCAAAGATTGTTGAGAGGGTCATCATCATCATCGTATCAGCCCGGAATCACCCATTGCTGGGTTTAGGCCGCCCCTTTCTTCTGCTACACTTCCCGGTTCTATGCTACCCTTATCCAGGAGTTTCCCGCAATTTTGACGATATCGTTGACCCAACGAGCTTAAGAGAATCGTCCAGATAAAAATCTAATTATATCATAAAGAACGCCTTCAATTCAGTGAATAGGGACACCTTGTTAACAGAAACTAAAAAAGAATTACCCCAAATTTATAGTTTTCTTTGGCAATGTTACAGATACCCATCTAAATTACTGTATCGGGACAACCTTTTGGAATCTGCTGTTGGCTGTCAACAAGGTGACCCCCTCGGGCCAGTGTTTTTTAGTTTAGCTATTCACCCAATTGTTCGACAGCTAAATTCCAAATTTAACGTTTGGTATCTAGATGATGGAACCTTGGGGGGCGATGTAGATTCTGTTTTAAAAGATCTAAATTTCCTAAAAAATGAACTTCATTCCATTGGCCTCGACCTCAACCTTTCAAAATGTGAAATTTATGTAGCGGACAGTACCGACAGACAACAGACTCTATCAAAATTTAACGCCATAGCCCCTGGCATCAAAATTACAGAAAAAAGCTCTCTTTGTCTCCTTGGATCTCCCATCTTTGAAAATTCTTTTCCCGATTTTATCGAGGAAAAAATTCAAAATTTCAATGATGTTTCGGAAAGATTGCTCGAAATTAACATACATTCGGCCATCACAATAATTCGTTACTGCTGTTTCAGTCCAAAATTAACGTATTTCCTTCGTGCTTCCCCTTTATGGAAGCACACTCCCCTTTTGGACAAAATGGATGAAATTATCAGACATACTCTAACGTCAATTTTAAATGTGGCTTTGGACGACCGAGCTTGGGCACAAGCTACTCTTCCTATTCGCATGGGAGGACTCGGCGTCCGCAAAATTTCCAGTATTAGTTTACCGGCTTTTATATCCTCGGTCCATGGCACTAAGAAATTTATCAGGAATATCCTGTCTTCCACACTGATTGATTTTGATGTGCCGTGCATGCCCGAGGCTATCGATGCTTGGAAACTCGCTTACCCGAATACTGAAGAACCCGACCATCCATTTTCCCAGAGACGGTGGGACGAGCCGCTCTGCAGAGTAGTTCAGAGCAATCTACTGAACACATCTGCTACTACTGCTGAGCGTGCGCGCCTGCGGGCTGTGGGTGAGTAGGAGTCGGGTCTTTGGCTTCACGCACTACCGTCGTCGAGCATAGACACATTGTTCGACGACACAACCTTCCGCCTCGCTGTTTCTTTACCCCTTGGTGCCGCTTGCTGTTCTCCTCATCGCTGTCACTGCGGTGAAGCTGTCAACAACCTCGGTCACCACGGCCTGTCATGCAGCCGAAGTGCGGGCCGTTTTGCACGGCACGCAAATATAAACGACATTATCCGACGAGCTCTTGTCACCGTCGGCGTCCCAGCTGTTTTAGAACCCAATGGCTTGGCACGCGACGATGGCAAGAGACCGGACGGCATGTCTTTGTTTCCTTGGAAGATGGGTAGGCCTTTAGTGTGGGACGCAACATGCGTCGATACTCTTGCGCCGTCCCATCTTCCAAGCTCATCGTGCTGTGCTGGTGCTGCCGCTGCGGCTGCAGAGAACCTCAAGCGGCGTAAATATAGAAACCTGTGTGGTAACTATATTTTCGAGCCGTTTGGGGTTGAAACTCTAGGGCCGTGGGGTCCGATTGCTCATAGCCTATTTAAGGAAATTTCGAAACGCCTAGTTGACGCTTCCCGTGACCCAAGGGCTGGCTTTTACTTTGGCCAGAGGCTAAGTGTTGCCATACAACGTGGCAACGCCGCCAGTCTCTTGGGCACATTACCATCTGACAGCGTTGAGGAGGAGTTTTTCGATGCCCTTTTATAGTTTGTTGTTAGTTTATCTATTTTAGTTTAATAGTTTTTAATTATCAATGTATATAGTTAGTTTAACCTAATATAGTGTAGTTTATTTATTTAATTGTACCACGACGATTTATAAGTAATTATATCATTACGTAAAAACTGGGACTAGTATCAAACGTTTAAAACATTGATAATCCTACTTTTGGTAGCAGTAATGGCTAAGTTATAGTCCGTGGATTGCTGAAGCTACTAAGTATAAATTAATTCATCACTAGTACTCTCAAATGGTGAAAGAAACCATTGTAAAATCGCTATGTCTTAGAACCAAAAACTATGAGACATTAGCCAACCCGCACTGGGCCACATTGTAGATAACGGCTCATTCTCTCTCATTGAGCCAGTTTCTCAGCATTTAGAGCAGTACAGTCTGCTCACATAATCCTACCTCTTCACACTAAGCACATCCTGTTCTAAGACCTGAAAAAATCTAGCCTTATAATCGCCACCCAGGCAGATATCTGTGCCACGAGACGCGCCGGTCGCGAGGCGAATCGCTCGAGATTAGCATGTATATTCCGATGATGGCATTAGCATAATTACTTATGGCAAGCTTTAATGTTGTCGTGACATGCCATGGCTGTGGCAAATTGGCAAAGAAGTATTAGATAACACCTTCCCAGATTTTATTTGAAAGCAAAATCAAATAATTTATTCGCATAATATGGGTAGATAGATGGAATATAAATGTTACATTAGATAATATAACAATAGGGAACCTCATATTAACCATTGAGTTCAAATTGTTTGAGAAGGCTGTCGTTTTTAAGCTCACCAGATTTCGCCACTGCCGAGTAAGGTCCTGTCATTATTTCTATTTTATACTTTAAAGTACAAATAACTTCATAAAAAGTTTATTTCATTTCGTACATCAACATAGTGCAAACTTCACATTTACAAATATTCTCCCTAACATTAACAAGCATAAAACATTTAAAAATCATTCTACCTCCAAGTACTAACAAATAAGATCCTAAGTTGCTACTTAAAATCTTCAAGTTTCTTTAGTTAATGAGAAATGGCTTAATCTAGACCAGAATCATGAATATTAGATATATAAGAATACGTGATAAAAAACATGCAACGCGCGAAAACTCTATGACATCTGACATTTCGGAAGACCATACTCTACACGAACGCCTCTAGCGGAGAATTCATGCGTGATAGCCCCCATTGACATGAAGTTTACAATTTTTATTTATCCTAAATAGGCTTCCGTTTGGCCGCAACTCGCCCGATATGAAGCGATATACATAATACATTGCATAATACCTGATACAAATTCGATTTACTTAGGTCTTAGGTAAGTTCCAATTTTAAAAGTTATGAGTTTTGTTCATGACATTTCCATATACAGGCGGAAGTTCATTTTGATTTTAAGCTTTCTATGTCTAAAGATTGATGTTAAGTTATTGAAGACAGGCGGAAGTCACCAACTCTTAATCTTGTGACATGAGCAAAGCTTTAAAGAGATTATAATAAGATTTTCGATTTGATTTTAGATTTTTATTTCGATTCACAAGTTCTAATTTAGTAATTAACTTCAAAGAGATTAGTAGTCAGTAGATTTTCGATTCGAATTTCGAGATTTTTTTCGATTTTTAAGTGTAAAGTACTCATCATCATCTGCCAAATATTTTTCTACAGTTGATGATATTTCCACTTAAACAAATATCAACTATATGCTAAAGTAAACCAACTTTCAAAATGATTTGAAAAAGTTATAAAATATTGAAAAATGTTTTTCATGTTTGGGTTTGCAAGTTATATTATATTTAACAGTACAAATACGTGGCAAAATATGGCATCATTTTTGAAGTGCCACTTCGAATCGTCACAGAATTTTGCCTTAGTTGCGGACATGCCAGTTTTATTTTTTTTCCTTATAGATTTAACCTTAATAAACCATTCTAAAAAAACCCCGTTTTGATATTTCACTTCATTTAAGAGATACAAATATTTTAGTGAAAGGTCACCGACCTTTTTAAAAAAGTTTTTCGTCTGTATTTCTTGAATAAAACAAATTTCAGTGACTTGTAAACTACCACTTAATTGTTGGTTTTAAATGTATAAATTGTAAAATTTGCAAGACTCTGACGTAACAGGAATGAGAATAAAAAAATATTTTATCAATAAACGAAAAAAAATAATATAAAATTTGCTATTTACGGGTCGCATTTTTTTTATTTCCATAATATAATTATGTAAAGTACCTTTAACTGGAGAAAATTTTAAATATAAATTTTTATTAAATTTCTATGGAAATAGGGTTGTCACAAAGTAATAATAATAATAATGCTTTATTTCCAAGTTTACAATTTAACAGAGTATCACTATGTAGAACAAAGTATATAAACCTAAAAAAAAATACCACTGAAATTAATCTCTGGCACTCAAGATAAGATTAAACTTGTGTTATGGGTGTCAGGGCTCTCTCTTTAAACATTTACCAAGACAGTTTAAAATAACGTCGGAGTTTCATAGTGATTAGTAGTCGGAGCAAGCAGTATAATACGTTAAATACAAACTAAAGAATAGAATAACAATTATAGAAGAAAGTATTAATTAAATTTATTAGTTCAATCGACTTAATCAATTATGCTAGCCAATGTTGTAAACGCTTATTTATAATATATCCTCGCTATCGGATTGAAAAATGATTTCGTCAGTCGTCAGTGTAATATTATTTTCTTCGGATCCTAAATTATTATAGTGAATATTATCTGTTGTGACGCATGGAGTTGAAGCACTGATTTCGAAAATGGTGCCGATTCTCTTGTACGAACTAAACGAACTAAACTATCACTAAAAATTCTTACTTTTGGCTATGAGAATCATAAAGCTATTCTGCAACAAAAAATCTCTAAATTAAAAATTATATTTTGACACAACTAAAATCGAATTTGACAATCGCGATTCCACGTGGTACAGACGCCAGCACATCAAGCTACTACAATCGGTCAGATTTCTTTAATAAATTTTCGACTTTATTGCTCAAGCATTAGGTTCATGGTTGATTGGGAAAATCTGACAGTTTCGGGTAGTTGGACCTGCTGGCGTCTTTACGTATTTGCCCTACCCTGTGCGTGAATGTTTTTTAGAGGTGGAGGCGCACAGGGGCAGCGCGGGGGCAGTTCGACGTGTTTTATACGATTTTTTTTTAGTTTGTAAAATATGAAAAATTATTACCTATAGGCTAAGTTTTAGGGGTTATTGTGTATTATAAAGGGGGTCAAAATTTTCATTATTTTTGCGATAGGACACACCATTTTCGAGATATAAGCAAAAGAAAAGAAAAAAAGACAGTACTGTTTTTGCACCTGAACTCGGGGTGTTGGTGTGAATTTTAGTCCATGACAACTAATTATATTCCACACCTTTTAAATCGCGATTAAAATTAGTCAGATTTAGTAATACAATCAAAATTTTGGGTGGAAAACGTCAAATTCAGAATAGCAAAATTTGCTATTTTCAATATATTATTCTCCGTGCCATGTTAGTGCTGTCAAACTAAAATATAGATAAGTTGTGTCACATAAGTCAATTTCAGAATGGTAAATCGTCATTTGACAGGAATAAACTAAGTTTTGGTGATTTTTAGTCTAGTTTAGAGGCATTTGTGACAAGAGCCGACTGTATATTTTTTTCCGCTCCTCTACATTTGTGGCCGCCGGTGACTTTTTACTTACTCTCCACTTCATAACTACTGGATCATTTTTGTACCCCAAGTGCAGTAAAAACTAAAAAATCCTTATCCAGGCATGTAAGGGACTTAATCCATGACGAAAGGTTTCTGGATTTACGGGTTTGTTCATGACAACATCCAACTTATTAAACTCTGTTGCTGTAACTCCACAAACAGCATAACGAAATTGCTACAATTGACAACCCCCAACCGGAAATTTTAAAATTCAATATTTCCGAAATCCTGGGCTTGCTGCAACTGATTTTTTTTGTGGTGATAGTTATTATAGTAGTCAACATACAGGCTTAAAAAAAAACGACCTTGAAGAGAATTGCCGGAAAAAATGTTTTTCAAAATCATAGAAAAAAAAAATATTCCCACTTGTGTGAGCAAGATTTTTAAAGTTTTCAAGAAAAAATGGTTCCGTTAGTGAATTTTTATAAGAGAGATATGGTGTTTCTATGGTTTTTAAGGATTTTTCTCGATTTTATTTTTTTCTCTTAAACTACAGTAGTTAGAGCCGGCGGAGTTTTATTAAGAGTTTGTTTGATTTAAGCTTTCCTAAATACACATAAAACGAGCATGTCCGCAACTAAGGCAAAATACCACACTGTGCGTCATCAGAACAATTTAGATCAATTTGTTTTAAAAGTATTGAAAACAAAAAAACTTTCTGCAAAAAAAAGTCGTTTTTTTTTTCGCAGAAAGTTTTTTATTTTACCCTTTTTAGTAGTAGTATACCACGCAAATTCTTGTAATGAATTAATTTTTACATTGTTATGTCTCGTACATAATGGTAAGGCACCGTGAACGGCCATAGCATAACAGCGCCACTTCACGAGAGCCAGATTACTGAACCGATTTTGATAAAATTTCTATAGGACCAATCGAGAAGTATATCCTTTGACATGAAAGAAGATTTTTTTAAATCGGTTTAGAAATGACGGAGTTATAAGGTAACAATCATAAAAAAAAACCGAATTGAGAACCTCCGTTTTGAAGAAAATCGGTTAAAAAAGTAACCATGATTATTTAACGAACCGTGATAAAACACAGCACATCGGTATTAAAATAGAATGTACAGTAACACAAACAGCTTAATCAATGAACTGCCTTTTTCAGCACTGAAAAAACTACACCAAAAGATCGTGCACTAAGTTCCATCTAGAACAAAAAAACTAGGCAACATACTTCCATGAAATATTTGCAGAAAAAAAGCAAAAAAAGATATTGAGCGCATTCCGATTTTTCGCTCGCAAATGGTTCACTTAAAAAGTGTATGAATGTGAACGAACTCGGGTTCCAGGAAAAGCTGTTAGCTACCAAATTTCAATCAGTTCAGGTCGACAGTTAAAGTAGATAGGCTTTTTGTGCTTACACGAAAAACATTATAAAATGTACGCTTTTTGTCAATATAAACGTGGTGTAGAGTTGTCTTTGTTGAGAGACTTTTTTTGGGTGGAAATATGAAATTGCTAACAGTATTTTGTAGTATATACGTTATTTTGGCAATATATATTTTTTTTTTATGACGATTTGGTTTTTTTTTTTATTGGGCAGGGTAATTGCATCGTTTTTACCTATCTAGGCATTAGATGCAGCTCAAATTATCATTTGAATTTTTTCAATATTTTCTAACTAATCAATCTTACAATTTCAAAATAAATAAACCAATTTTACGTTACGCCATTCCTGCCAACATACAGCGTTACAAATTTATTGCAACTCATCCATCCATGAAAATTAAAGACAAAAATGCGAGATACGTATAAATCGCGACTTCATGCCACTCGTGTGTTGCGCGTTCATCCGTTTTTGTTCGGCCGAGATGGTTGATATGCGTTGCATTAAATCTTATAATTAAATGCGGATAGGCGTATTATAAGAAGCTGGTTCGACACCACTCACGTATTTTACTAACTTTTGCTGTGGGTTTGCTTGTGATCTGCTGGTCTTTTAGGCCTCTGAGCAAGAGAGCTTTGAGAATTGGTTCTTTGTTAGTGATTGAATGAAATATTACTAAAGGACCACTATGGCTCTACGGGTCTAGTAGCTTTCTCGTCTATTGAAACACCTTACAAGCGAATGCTTCAGTGACGAGACGATAGTTATTGTGATGATTATATAGGTAGGTACTGCAAACTGCTTCTTGGGAATTTGCTTATGTACCTATTTATTCTATTCCTCATTAAAATAACTTAACTTACTGTAGTATTTTTTAAATCTTAGAAGCACCAAAGTATGCCAATCGTTTACTTCAAGTTCGAATAAGTTTGTAGTCTAAACCATATCTTAGTAAGTAGCCATTAAGTATATTAAGTACTTCCGTTCCGTTTATGCAAATTTCATTATTACTAAAACTAGCCTAAACGTACAGACAGACGTTTCTATCAAGAACGGCGTTCCTACTTATAATGGTCGCATGTAGTGATTATTAAAAGCGGATAGGCGTATTATAAGGAGCTGGTTTGACACTGTTCGGAATATATTTCAAAGATTACCTGTTGTAAGACACAACGAGGAATGTTCAAACAGATATATTTGTTGCGATAAGCTTTCATATCTGGTTGACGTTACATCATAACGTAATCGAGATTTAGAACAGAATACCAATTGGGTTTGGGAAATATTATGTTTAATAATACTTAAGTTTTAGTTTGATACCTCAGTGACATAGAGGAATAAGTTATAAAGCTTAATCCTCAATGCCTCAGTGACGATTTATTTACAATGCTGCACGGATCTCTAAGCGCTAAAATGACAATGACGGGCGACCCTGTAAGCATCTTTAACTGTTACGGCGCCATTTTGTTTTTGAAAAAAACAATATGGCGGCATTAGTTCCAATTTTGGCCCTGCGCCAAAACGTCCTGGTAGTTATTTGTGCTTCAATAGTAAGAAAAAGAGACAGTTTTAACCAACTATTGCAGATAAAGAACAAAATAGACCTTTCATTCTTAAATTCGTACCGAAGCTTCTTCATAGATTATTAATACTAATTATAATTCTGAATAGAGAGTCTACATAAATTGGTCGTGTTGCTATGTAGTACCTATTCATGTATATAAAAAAATATAATGAATCATTCGTAACAGTAACTGGTCATGATAAATTGTTAGCATTCATTCAACAATGAGAGGTAGTTTTTAGTCTGTGGTATGAGATCAGATGGTCCCATTCCTTACGTACCCGGTATGACTTGTTATTTTTTTGTGTTTAAATATTTATTAGTTAGTTAATAAATAGGCATTCTTAAACAGTAATTATAAGACCCTCTTCGTTGGGATAGAATCAAGAGAGGTTAGTAATATGTTTTGATAATTATTTATTGAGTTGAGAATTATTCTTAACAAGCTGTTTTGTCTGTTCGATGGATGGAGTGTGTGAAGAATGATATGGCACAAAAGGAGGTATCTGATGAGATGACGAGTAATGGAGAAGTATGGAGAAGAAGACTTGCTGTGCTGATCCCAAATAAATTGGGATAGTGGCAAGAGAATGATGATGATGATGAAGCAGTTTTATTATAATTATATACATGTATAGTACTGCAATTCGTGTGTTAAGATATTCTTAATACCACACTAGCGCGTTAATATTAAAAGTCATTACTCTGGCATTGATGACGCTAGCTTTAGTGCTAATATAAAGATTACTTCTATTCTAACTTCAATTGAAGTTGTTTTCGCGAATTCCCGCTTTCATTCTGGCCTTTTTAGTGGCATTGGTTTAATATGGCCTACCAAAGCTACATCTACTTCACTTCACATCGATAGAACATTTTACAATGCTTTCTACAGTACTACTTTTTAAATAACAATTTGAATCCCAGTTGTTGTTAGAGAATCTAATACCTGAACCTTCTTGCTCCGTCGCCAACTATACCCCCATGCAACTTTCCATAGTTATTTAATACTGCCCTCCATCACCACGACTGTCCCGTCATAATCTGTGGAAAACGTAGTGGGTAGTTGTCTCACTATACACAGAAAAAAACACTAATACCCTGACGGGATACAAATACTGACCGAAAATATAAAATGGCGGCATTGTGGTATAGTAGGATATTTTGCGACAAGGATCTAAATTAACGTTGCTGAAATAGGAACTAACGCCGCCTCGCCGTCTTGTCCACGTTTGTCAGCGGTAAATGTAATATTTTGTTTGGGAAATTCAAAGTAATACTAAATCAATAACAAAGGAGAAACATAACCGAAAAAACGAAAAACCCGGTTTTGCTACTCTTAAAAACCCGGGTTTCAAACCAGGCGGTTATCCGGTTTTTTTCAGTTATCCGGGTATCCGGTTTGCATGCCCTAGTGGGTAGCATATTTATCATAGTTTAGTATGTAAGCCTTATTATAAATCTGCAATATGTTACTGTTTGTTATTCCTAAATAAATAAAATAAAAAAATAAAAAATATTTTTAACAGTGTTGGTCGAATTGGAGCTCGTGGCTAAATAACAGCAGCTTGGGTCGATCTTTAGGTGAATCCGCGCTTGCCTAGGTTGGTCCGTGGATGGTGACCACCCCACACAAACCGTGTTTTCTCCGTGCCTCGGAATGTACCTTAAGCCATTGATCGTTGCTGTCATTTGTAGATCTTTGTTAAAGACGTGGTAGAAATACGATTTGCTTCGAAAGCAATTACCACTTCTCCTGGCTTTCTGTTTCCAGTAGAAGCGTCGGACTAAACAAAAATAAAGATTCAGTACATCAAGCTACCCGAAACTGTCAAATTTTCTTAATCAACCTTGAACCTAATGCTTAGGCAATACAGTCGAAAATCCATTAAAGAAATTTGACAGATTGTAGTAGCTTGATGTACTAGCGTCTGTTCATCGATCAAGCCGTTCTAAATCTAAACTTAATCAGCTCACACGTACAAAATATTGATCGTTCAGGACTAAGATTGAAATTTAATTTCACAGCACTTGAATGTGAAACTAAATAACCAACTTACAAAACTAGCACCAATAGCAATTTATAAAATCTTGCACTATAAATTGGTATCAAACAGCGCCTACTAAACACTTCGTTAGTGGTACCCAGTTACCCACCCTTGGAAAAAGGAAATAGCGTGATCACATGAAAGTGTTCATCTAAAGGCGAATACGCCCTTGATTCCAATTTTACGTTATTTCTACTTATGCGAATATCAACTTAATGAAAGTGTGAACTAATTGTGTGTGTGAACTGATTTCAGAATGACTAGTTCTACGAATTTTATGTAAAGTTGTTTATCCATAGCTACATTTGTTTACATTTTCGGAAGCTAATCTGCAAACGGAGTTTACCGTTAATCGTTGATAAATCATAATACGAGCAATCATTTGGTATTCATTGCACGCAGCGCGAAAACTTGCTTAAAATAATAATTAAAATGTATGATAGTATAGTTAATTATCGGAGCGCACTTGGGAATTTGCTCATGAATATACAGAGACCGGTTCGGGGCGGTTTAGTGGGTGCGATGCGGAGATGGGACGATATCAGAGGGCATAGACAAACTGCTATTCTATCAGCGGCAACGACGATGCAACAGTCAAAAATGAGTTGCATTGACGTGAGCTACTAAAAAGCATGAGGCGGGACTCCACCAAAGCGGAGAGATGCGGAGATGAGCGAACCGGAGAGAAGAGGAGCTAGAGGCTAGACCGGAGGCTGGACCTGTGGACGGTGAGTAATGGGCTAGCTCGTGCCTAGTTTAGCGACCGCCGCACGCCGCTTGCTTCTATTATCGTCCCTGCTGTGTGCTGCTGCCGGCTTGGCCTTAACAAATATGAGGGATCTCCTCTCGTCTCTACCGTTTTCATTATTATAATGCTAACAAGAAGTGTAAATAATGTAACCTTTTGGTGGTTTACAACACATCTCCTCTCCCCTTGTCTCAACTGCCGAGACACGAGCCAAAGACAAGCAGCTCTTCAGCAACTCCGACAAAGGCTTCGAAACAGACGAGATCTTCAGTAATGAAAAAACTAATAAGAACGAGAGAAAAACTTAGCTTAGGTTTATTAAATCAAGCTTGTTTCGCATTCAGTTACAATTTATTATCAAGTACCAAACTTCATGGCGGTCGTCATTTTAAATGTAAGGCAACTCGTAATAAAGTTGCAGTAAGCAACCAGTAATTGCTTTTCAAACCACATTGACAGAAACATCATAGTTGAATCTTATCACATTGAAAATCGTATCGTACCTGTATCGCGACCTATAAACGACCCAACAAAATTGAGACGTCCCAACTTCATCCTACTCCGATCACGTCGTACGGTAATCTAATTAATATGCAGCCGTTTATACCACACGATTAGCTAACGTTTCGGCCGATTAGATTTCATAATCTAACTCCAATGCCGGTGAATTGAACAGTGATTAGTTCAGTCCTGTAATCTAGTGATTGTTTATGTGATTGGAGCTGATTGCTAATGAGTGGTCTGTGGGATCCAACTGCTTTTGACATCGATTGGAGACGTGATTTGGCTGGTTATTTGTTTTGTCTGTTGTAGATTATTTGGATTTGAATTTCATGGTACTTGTTCAATGTTCATTTGCGATTTAAGCAATTACGTACCTACACGTCAGAAGTAAACGATTCATGCAGTATTTTTTGCAATTTATTGTTATATAACTTAAATATAAATTACAAAATTGGCCAACAAGTCCAGTTGACCAATTCAAAAATGTATTAGGTCGCCTGTGCGGGATCAGTTTACTAAAGAGACTTGTATCCGATGAGATATTCCATCGGCAACTTTTGTTTTTCAGGAGTTACGAAAAAAACTATGAAAGAGGAAGAACAACTTTTTGAATTTTCTTAAAAATAATTGATTTTCATGAAAATATAAGATACTCTTTCAAAAAATCATACTGCTTGATCTAGAGCTATAGCGGTTTAGGTTGTAGGTGAATATCATTGATAGACAGTAGGTAGATAGCCAAATGAATCCACAAAACTGTCACCGTTGACCAATAATGTGCCGAAATACAAAAAAGAATTTTCTGATTGTATTAAACTTATATTGTCACTTACGGGATATTTATTTTGAGCACCCGATATTTCGACGCTATTGCAAGCTATGATCGCGGGTTGACTGGAGAATGCAGGTGGGTGGAAATCACTTGTTAGGACCAGACAAATACAAAAACCGTGAAAGCTTAAAACACTTTTTGATGTATTTTCCAGCTTCAAATACCAGCCCAACACACTGACAGGGCAACTTAACTTACTAACTAAGCTCAGGTACTTTTTACCTTACCTGATAACAGTAATTTCTCCTTGCTTTCACGGGAGAACCTGCCTCATTATAGGTATAGAGCAAAATTAGACCGACGAAGGCTGTGTCGGACTTAATTAAACTAAATTACGTACCTTGGGTGTATAGGAAATTTATGTAGCGCGTGCCCATGTACCCGGGCCGGTTAAAAAGTAGGGTTATTATGTTATGGAAGTATAATGGTTGGGTCAGAGTGATGGTTATGTTATAGTTTGAGTTGGTAATAATTTTGGTCTGGTAGGACTGTGTAGTCTAGTCTGAGTTTTGCGTTGTGTGTAATTTAGGATATAGGATTTCTAGCTTCAGTATTGTGTCAGATGTATTACCACTCTTTGGATTTGTTTTTGAAAGAAATCGGAACACAGGATTTGAACACCGCCTGTATCGATAGTGATGATTAAGTCATTTCAACCATCAGCGATTATCATCATTGTAGTCGAAAATGTTCTACGACCTAACATGACGTCACTATTTTCGCAGGGCCTGTTTCTAAAGATTTTTTAACTATTTTAAGCCCAAAATCGCGATCGATTTGGAGATCATCATCATCTCATCTTGCATCAAGGCCATCCACCAACAGCCCGTTACAATCTATCCCAAATGTTTTACTATAATACGACCAACATTCGACCAATAAGATTCCAGAAGTGCTTTATTGAGTTCCAACTCAATAAAGCACTTCTGGAATCTTATTGGTCGAATGTTGGTCTTCCCCACTTTTTTTTTCTTTTATCGTAGCGGTATCAATTCTGCTGGTCCTTATTACTCAAGTACAATCTAGCTATCTACTTCTTCTTTATCATGTGGTAGTGCCTAACCTGGTGTCAGAGTTTTTATGCCGCCTAAGGGCCTCTGACTTTGGCTTTACATGCCGTCGAGAACCCCTCTCGCTTGCTGGTTTCCTCACGATGTTTTCGTTCACCGAAGCAAGTGATAATTATACAATACGCATATGAATCCGAAAAATCATAGGTGCGTGTCTTGGGTTCGAACTCAAGACCTATGTCTTGGCAGTCCAACGGTCACACTACTTGGCTATCACTGGCTGACATCCCACCTACCATTACCTAATGCTTCGCCAAGAGAATAGAAAACAGTGCCTATTGAAACAAAACGGTGATTATGAAGCCTGTCATTAATACCAATCAAACATGACATCATGATGAGCCAAACTGAACACACGTCGTCTATTTACGTCTAATATTTTCTTCTACTACTTATGTCTATTTTTTTCCCGCAATCAGTTTCATAGTATGTCGGGTAGCTATATTAGAAACTCGTAGTCAGTCATGCGTGAAAACATGCCAGTAAATATCGTTCGTTGGTACAGTTACACGCAGTAATAAAGGGTGTAAAAAGACTCATATCGAAGTCGAAGGGCAATTTGTTCTCCAAGTCATTGCGTTATTTTTTTTGGTCTAGACCATACCTTCGAACCTTCTAGTTACGGAGACATAGGGGGTCAAAGTTCCAACTTTTTCACAAGTTTTAAATACATGTTTTTATTGTATTTTTTTGACTTAAGACACCTTCACAACCCCCGTACTATCCATCGGCACAATGTTTTGAATGCGTTACAATCGAGTCCTACCGTAAAACGTGATATTTCACCCTAAAAAAAGTCGTTTCCCAGCAATAATTTTTGCGTAAAGTTACTTCCAATTTGATGAACTAGCGTAATGCTTGGTCGACGGCTTCATGGAGAATCCGTTTACACCCTGTATGTATTGTATACATGTAGCAACTTTTAATAGTGTTTTCCTTACAGTACTGTATTGATAGTTATTTGATGTTTTACGAACAAAGTATTTTAGAGCCCATTTATTATACAGCATGTATCAGTATGGCGTTTTTTCGCGAGCACGATGTTGGTCCCATTGAGTAAGTTATTCAGTTTGAAGGTATATGTACCAGATCCTAAAATATGACCACATTTTTCTGACACCAGCTATAAAGGGTGTAAAAAGACTCTTAACGAAGCCGAAAGGCACTTTTTCTCCCCGTCATGGTGATCACTTTTTTGTTCTAGACCATACCTGGGAACCTTCTAGTTACGGAGATATTGGGGGTCAAAGTTCCAACTTTTTCACAAGTTTTTTTTTCAATAGATGTTTTTAATGTTTTTTTTTTTACTTAAGACACCTTCACGATCCCCGTACTATTCAACCCATCCATCAACACAATGTTTTGAATGCGTTACATTGAGTCCTACCGAAAAACGTGATTTTTCACCCCCCAAAAAAAAGTCGTTTCCCAGCAATAATTTTTGCGTAAAGTTGCTTAATTGTATGTACATAACGCTTGGTTAACGGCTTCGTGAAGAGTCTGTTTACACCCTGTATAAAATAGTTTCCCACTGAATTACGCTTTTAAATTTTCCTAGGTGTATAGATGTTTGTGCCCGTGCCTGTACGTTTTACTGTCTTCACTCAGCTACTGCGTCTGCGGCGGTATGCTATAAACTAATACATTAGTGAGTAACGCCCAAGTTTAGATGCAAGGGGGGGATCTACCTTCTACTTTAATAAGTGGGAGGTGTCACGATTCGCGGTGAAGGTGGGGAGTGCGTGTGCGCACATTTTCATGTATGGCGCAATGAAGATGGGTGTGGTGCTCATATTGGCACATACGCCTTTTGTACGATTAAATATTTTAAAGAGTCATTACATTATTCGTTTAAAATCGGAGTTGCGTGCGTACATACAACATTTTGTTAAACGTTGCATGATTTGACACACCTTTTTGTAACCAGAAAGTTGATTTTTTAACGCATTTATCGGATTAGCATTATCGATTAGGCGTGGATTTGTTTAATTAGTGGAACATCTACATAATTAACTACACGATAGCATTGCAATTGCATTGCATCTGGAATACTAATTCGTTTTTTGCAATTCAAAAGTTGGCAAATTGCATCGAAAACCGTGAAAGCCGCCGCGGGTACATAATTTTTTTGACTGTTTCATAATTAGTGAACTCAATTACTACATTAGTCAGGAGCTTGCTATAATAACAGTCACTCGGGCCCATCGCCAGATTAAGCCGCGCTTGCCTAGGTTGGCCCGTGGATGGGTGACCACCAATTACATAGTGTCTTCCGTGTCTCGGAAATCAGGTCTTGGCTGACATTTGTAGATCTTTGACAGTCGTACGCCAATATTAACTGGGTTGTAAAGGTCAGATAGGCAGTCGCTCCATGTAAAATGTTGGTATTTAGTTACATTCTGTTAGACTGGAAGTCGACCCCAAGATAGTTGTCAAAAGGCATGTCACTGTTCAACTTATAGAGGTTGTCATCTGCATATCCTGTGGGTGCCTTAAGTGTAAGGCCTCCAGCCAGGGCAAAAAACTAATAAACTAAGCGACTACACGCTAAGGGCACCCCCTCTGGGGTACGAGCCTCGGCTTAGGGCGTCGCTGGGGAGGACAGCAAGGGGACAGACTGGATCTGTGTATGATTAAAGGCTAGGCAGATGGTGAATTGCTACATATGTATTTCAATTGCTGAACATCGAATTCTCTCGAAGCACGTACTGGATTAAAGCGAGCATCAAGCGATTGCCTACAAACCGCCCCCTCCTCGTTAGATTTCCACTATTTATTGTCCTTTCGAGTACAATTTTCTTATGACTATCGCCAGTTTATGAGACATTAAAATTTGTCCGGTTCGTCAAGGCAACTATAGCTTCACTAGCACTGACCATCTTCACAACCTCAACTAGATCGTCTTAACAGCGCTTCAGATCAACAGGACTGATTGAAAGGTGATCTGATAACACACACACACACACATACACACACACACTGATTCATCTCGCTGGTTATGCTCGCGTTTGAACCCTATCTCACTTGATGTTAAGCGATAATGCGGTGGACGTTGATGTGCAGTCCCGTCGTAAGGGCCCGGTTCCACAGCAGCTCACGGATAAGCTACACACGTGTGATTTAGCTTTGTCTATGACATGCTACGGACGTGGCAATATACGTACATACGTACACACGTACACGCACGGACGTTACGTATATACGTAGTTGGAGGGTGGACTGATGCGCGTGAGAAACAAAGGCGTCGCTTCTCATCAGCCGACAGCTAAGCTATGCGTGTAACTTTGTTTTTTTGTATGAAATGTTGGTGGGATCGTCCATGGATGGATCCATGGACAGTTCACCAACATTTGTAAATGAATGAACACGTGGCAACCATAAATATTTCAGTCCTTCCACGGTTATTTTTCCATTGACAGCAAAACCTAACAGAGGCCTTATTTTTATTTATTTATTAAAACTTTATGCACAAGTAAAAAAAAAACTGTACAAAGGTGGACTTAATTTTTACTATTATAAAGATCATTGTAGCTTAGACAGACCCGCCAGTGGAACCAAATCGACAGAAACCTTAATGTATCTTGAATAAAGATCATTGCGATTTTGACAGACTGCTGCTCAGAGGCAGCCACCCAAATAAAGGGTTTATTTGGGTGGCTGCTTCTGAGCAGCAGTCTACGGAAAAGAAAAAATATCGATCACTGTACTTTTGACAGAGTTATCAGTGGTAGAGCAACCGTAGTGAATTTGACAGTGGTGCAAGGTCAGATGACATAATAAATTACTAGTACGTAACAGTAGACCCGAGACTGATATGCTTGCCTAGATCACACCGTACCAATCTCTATACTCGTGATCTGACAAATAGTAGAACCTCATCAAAAACTGCTTACCGCGCATAATTTAAGCGGTAAGTGCAGGCGCTTATCGCTTATACCGCTCGTAATGAACACGATGTAGTAAGCGACGTCGTTTACGCTTGAGATGTAATTTCCGATGCGATCCACTATGTTACGGGTTACGGCTAACTAACAAATGGTATTGGATAACCCGTTTGTGCGGTTGGGGTTAAATGCTATGTCGGGTTCGCTTGGTGATGTTAGAGAAGCTTCTGTATGTGATTGTTTTGGATATCATATGGTTATATGAATTATCTGCTTCACTGTTTGTTCTATGGTCTCGTACAGGCAACTAAACGATGACTCAAGAACAAGAGGGACGCATCTATAGAAAAAGAAGAATAATAGACCTCGATAAACAAAAACTATATAACTGGTAATGTCCCCGTGACGGGGACACAGATTACGGGGACAACGGGAATACACGTGGTAATAAGGCTCATTTCCACCATTTTCTTTCAGCACTTGCGTCCCTTTTATTTACGGCGGCAAAAGAGGTAGCAACACACACCCATTATTGTGTTTGAAATAGACATCTTTCTAAATACCTGGGGGGTTACTATGACGTTTTAAAGCAAGAGTAATTCCAGTGTGGGAAAGAGATAGAGCTATACAGGTCGTCTAGCGCCATCTCTTTCTCACACTGGAATTACTCCTGCTTTAAGACGTCATGGTAGGCCACCTATATCGGCACTACAAAAAGTACTAAAGTAATACAGAACTAACTTCAAAATTATAAATCACCGCGACGAGACAGGCGAGACAAACTGTTGGGCAGTAGGATCCTCCCTTCCTACGGGGAAGAAGAACTTTACACCCTGTTCTTCAGACCCCTATATCATCGTCATTTACCTAGCCTTTTCCCAACTATGTTGGGGTTAGTGTTGCCCAAAATCGGTCTTGATCTTGGTCTTGCGAAAATGCAAGAACAAGACCAAGACTGCAAGACCAGGACCAATTTTGAGCTTTAAACTCGCTAAATCTTTACATTACGTGCTTTGTGTGCGCTTTTATATTTACAGAAGAAAGTACGAGGGTCATTCAATAAATACTTAGCCTACAAAAAGTAAACGAAAATTTTAGAAAAGTGGCAATTTATTTTTCAACATAGTCTCCTTTTAGTTCGATACACTTAGCCCAGCGATGCTCCAACTTTTTTAACCCGTCCGAAAAATAGTTTTTGTCAAACTCTGCAAAATAGGCCTCCGTGGCGGCGATGACCTCCTCATTTGATCCATATCTATTCCCGGCGAGTGATTTTTTCAGATTAGGAAACAGAAAGAAGTCACAAGGAGCCAAATCTGGAGAATACGGTGGATGGGGCAGAATTCGTAGCGTAATTCGACCAATTTGGCCATGGCAACGGCAGACGTGTAAACCGGTGCGTTGTCGTGGTGAAACAGAACTTTTTTCTTCGCCAGATGGGGTCGTTTTTTCTTTAATTCGGCGTCGAATCGGCCCAATAACTCTGCATAGTAAAGCCCTGTAATTGTTTTACCCTTCTCGAGGTAATCGATGTAGATCACACCTTGTGAATCCCAGAAAACGGTGGCCATAACTTTTCCGGCCGATTTTACAGTTTTCGCCTTCTTTGGAGCACGTTCCCCGGTCTGGATCCATTGTTTTGATTGCTCCTTGGTCTCTGGTGTGTACCAGTGGATCCAGGTTTCATCGACGGTCACAAAACGACGCAAAAGCTCTGCTGGATTCCGCTTAAACAGCGCCAAACACGTCTCCGATGTGGTCTCACGGTTGCGCTTGTTTTCCGGTGTGAGTAAACGCGGCACCCATCGCGCCGACCGCTTTCTCATGCCGAGTTCCTCGTGAAGAATATGATGCACTGTTCCTTCTGAAATGCCTACAGTCTCAACTAGCTCCCGAACCTTCAATCGGCGATCTGCTAATACGAGATCATGGATTTTTTTAATGTTTTCCTCCGTAGCAGCTGTTTTCGGTGCACCTGGACGTGGTTCATCAAAAACCGACGTACGGCCACGTGCAAACTCGTTGAACCAATTCTTGACGGTGGCCATCGATGGAGAAGAGTCACCGTACACAGCATCCAAGCGCTCTTTGATTTCGATGCGCTTTTTCCCTTCCAAAAATAGGAATCGAATCACCGAACGATATTGCTCTTTTTCCATTTTTGTAAAACCGATCGACACGTTCGCTTCCATAAGTTGTCAAATTATAACTAATGAAGGGATTGGAATGAAAATTTGAGAAAAGAATTAAAAAAGAATGTGCTACACTGTGGTAGAACTCTTTTGAAACTACAGCGCCCTCTGGCGATGAGGCTAGGTACTTATTGAATGCACCTCGTAATTACAGACTGGCGGGAACTGCTTAAGTGAAAAATCAGCCAACCAACACCGAATTTGGGCAACACTACTTGGGGTCGGCTTCCAGTTTTACCGGATGCAGCTGAGTACCAGTATTTTACATCGAGCGACTGCCTATCTGTCCGCAAAATCCAGTTAGTACTATGTAATACGATAACCTTTGGTAAGACTGGTTTTCAGACTTTTTGGGCCACTTACTACCTGTCAACTGTCAAAGATCTACAAATGACAGCCGGGACCAACGGCTTAACGTGCTTTCCGAGGCACGGAGGAAACTCGGTATGTGTGGTAATGGGTGGCCACCCATCCACAGACAAACCTAGGCAAGCACGGCTTAACCTAAAGATCGACCCGAGCGGCAGCTATACTATAGCCACGAGCTCCTCATACCCATATATACCTAAGTAAATAAGGACTTAGATCTAATAACGCAGCACCTTCATAAAGCAAGGATTACCGACTACCGTAATGCTGGCTGCTGGTGGAATATTCATGGATATAATGCACAAAGTTGAGCACATTCTATGTCGTACTACACGATATATCACGAATGTGACGTGGGCTTTAGAAACAGCTGCAGCAGGTGGGATAAGCAAGCCATTAGCGATGATCTTTAAAACTTTGAGTTTTTTAGCCAGGATTTTAATCTTTAAATGCCGCCAGAACATACATTGGTGCCGATTCCCTTGTTCACAAACTAAACTAAATTTAAGGTGAGTGCATCTTTTTCGTTCTATTTCATTATGAAAAGGACAGAAGATAAATATTAGTTTAGTCCTGTCAAATTAGTCGGCACCTGACGTAATTTGATGTAATTTTAGTAGTCAACTTTTTAATCACGTCTAAACTTGTGTCAGGCGCTTGTTAATTTGACAGGACTAAATTAAAATTTATCTTCTGTCCTTTTCTTAATGAAATAGAAAGAAAAAGTTGCACTGAACTTAAATTTGGTTTAGTTTGTAAACAAGGGAATCGGCACCATTGTATACAAAGATAGGTGGAGCTTTGAGCATAGTTTTTCACTAATTATTACAAACTTTTAAATCTGCCAAAAGTAAATCCCAGTTTTTTTTATTGTAAACTAGCTGATGCCCGCAGCTTCGTCCGCGTGGAATTCTGTTATCGCAACCAAAAGTAATCATGAAATTTTGATCCCGTTCTCGCAACAAAAACTTGACAAATTATATACTTAAACATTCTTCGAGAACCACTCTATCCATTGGTGAAAACAAGCATAAAAATCGGTGCAGTAGTTTTATAATATGTAGTGATAGTGATAAACTAAGGATTAGGGTTTCGTTTCTTCTAGAATAGTCTAAGGCAAAGCATGAAAAATATCTGTAAAGTTATAAGTACAGGAAACCTTTAATTTAAGCATGGTGTAACAATAGTCAATCATAATTATTGGAGAAACTGAGCAAGTTGAGTTTATATATCTATTTCGTTCCTCTCGTGGCCTCTATTTGAAAACATGTATAACGGACGGGACGTATTTTATCGTAAAATAATATTTCTGTTATTAGACACCTCTAAATCTACGTATTGTCCCTATAAATTATATGTGTACGAGAAATGAAGTGATAATATGCGGGACAATACCTCTATCGGTGTTAGGTTTCATAGGGACGTGACAAAGTGACATATTCGTTCGATTGTATCGATAACTTTATTCTTCGCAAAAATGTCGACACAGTCAAATGAGTGAAAAGATTTATAAATAATTTTATTTATAGGTATCGTAAAGTAACTAGCGCAACTAAGTTAAGTTGTACTAAATTAAACAACTTATTAATGTTTATATTTCCAACTAAGAAATTAAGTGCTTCGCAAAAACTATTAATTGAGCGACAATTAACCAATTAACTAAAAAGAAAACAAGTAAGTACCGTACCGTAGGTCGTAATAATAATTAGGTCACCGGTTGCTCGGACCCAGTTCCCAATGGCTACTATTTTTTATATTTTTAAATGTTTTATTTTATGTTGTTTTATATTTATGTTTAAAAATGTAGAGAATATGTATATAGATAGATAAAGGAAATTAGGTCATAAAAATAATTGCCCGTAATAATAAATGTCAAACCTAAAATCGCACTTCACCTGACAATTTACGATCTTTAGAGCAGTATTTATATCGATATCGATATTCTAGGAACAAAATGACGCGTGTCAGCAATTTACGATGCAATAACTCATAAGTGTTGTACGAGACGACAGTAACAGCTCTAACGCGAGCCGTTAATGCATGTCGACCGACTTCAGTTGATTGATATCAACCCACCGATATTTATGATGTTTCAAACCACTTTTTTGAAGACGATTGAGCAAATGTATGTATTTTGCTTGTTTTTAATGAGGTTTGCAATTATAATGGTATAGGACGAAAAAAGCAGTTCGTTTTCTTTTGATTGACTAACATCTTGTTGGTGATAAATGACTTTAATTAATTTTCTGGGTGGGTTTAAAAGAAAAAATAATCATAATTTAAAATTTCCAACGTCCATTTTCCCACTCGTGGATAACGGCCCATTCTTTCTCAAGGAAAGGCAGGCTGAAGCCCAGCAAGGGTAATTATAGAATTTTGGTCACTAAAAAAAGGGATCTTTGAAAATAGACTTTGATGACCGCTAGGTTTGCTAGATTTAAACTTAAAAATGGTTCGATAAAAAATGTGTAATCGTTTTCACGTTGGATGCTTTTATACCTTATTTCACTTCATCCGGTTAAGCTCGGGTACTAAAATAGAAAATAACAAACACTGATAATTATTAAGGTATTAAAACTTTTAAACACTGAAAGTGTTAATTAAAAACGGTAACTAGTGCTTATTATTTTTAAACGTTGAGTTAATTATAGTCTTGTTTCATATTTGTTATATTTTAGCATCATAAATGGTTTTATGATTTGTAGTTACTTAAAATAATAATTTATTTTCTTATTATCGTAATATATTTCTCGTAATCCAAATAGGATTAAGAGAAATATTATTACGAAAAATTATATGTTTGAAAAAGAGTAGGTACTCGTTTCCAAAGGGCCAATACTGACATACATGCGGATTAAAAAGTTTGAAAGTAGAAGACATGCTGCATCGACCCAAAATAAAATGTGATTGGAATCACTAAAAGAAAACCTTAACAGATAATCAGCATATTGCGGGGCTCAAGTCTCCTTTCTTCAAGAAGAACTGGGGGTCCAAAACGGCTTTTTAAAGACGTCTAAGCGGCCATTTTAGGCCTCCTTGACTTTGTTCAAGCACGCGGGTGCAGAGGTGATGGTGGTGGATGTCTCATGTCTTTGATTGTCAGATTTTGGTTCCCCCACAATGCTTTTCTCCTTTATATGGAAAAAAAATATTCAGTTCAAAACGACGTAAATCAAAGATGTTTTTTAGCTACAACTGCTCTTATTGTCAACCTGATGAAACATATCTTACATTAACGAAATGGCGATCAACATTTATGAGTTCTAGATTCCACCATGCTGACAGCTGATTCATCTCAGAATCTCACAAACCGTTACGAAGTTCAAGACAGTAAACAAAGCTATTTCTTGTCGTATAGCAATAATTAAAGCAGTAAAACAATCGATTATTAGAGAAGTATGCTCATTAGTAGGTAGGGCCGTTAGCTCATTTATTTAAACAACGAGTAATAAGGCATTTCCCTTAGACTGGTTGTAAAGAGGCTTTCCGCTCTAAGGATGTACCCTTAACTTATAATTATTTTGGACATTATATTAGAGAAATAATCTTTTACACTTTAATAGTATCAAAGATTATGTCTTATGGTTAACATCGTGGGCAGATGACAACAATATATTTATAATATTTAAAGAAGAAATATTTTGAATGCTGCAAATCAACCTCAAAATCTACCTCGTCTCCTAAGAAAAGTAACAAACTTTTTTGTTCATAGAATGAAGAGTAATTTGTGCTGAATTCTTGGTGACAGCTAGCCAATTGTTATACCCTTATACCATTTATAATATCTTAGTTGTCATCTCCCTACAATAAATAAATAAGAATAAAATGTCAATTATTGACATTTTATTTTAGTAGGGGTCTTGTCAAGTACTGAATTCTTAGCAATAATTTTGTGCATCGAAGTCTCTTACACCCTGTCTAGTATACTGATGTAATAAGAAATGATTTCGTTGAAAGAATGAGCTTATCGTTCAGAAAGAGTTTCGCGTACTTGGAGCAAAGATAAAAGAAAAGATTTTTTTTTTCTATCATCATGTTTGATAAAAATGCAGAAAGATTAAATTTAATCATCAATAGATGCTGAAGATTATGAACGAAAATTGTTTCTTATGTATTCATGGCACTTTAAATTCCATTTCTAGAGAAATGATTATTTTATCGATATCGAATTCCACTAGTTTATGACGTGTGACAGGCAGTAACTCATCGAGGATACGATATGACAGTAACAGGCACAACACTGGTTGGACGGTAATATTATGTGGCGCAACACTTAAATTGATCGTTATTAACATTGCTTTTATATTTCTGACAGATTCTATTTCATCTAACTCGCATTTAATATTTGTATGAAAGTTGTAAATTATTCCTGGTCCGTGTTCCGTGTTTCTGAGATCAAAAAATAATTATAGTCTTCTTAGCAGATTATTCATTTGTGTGAATGTTGGATCGATTTCAGTTTCAAATTCAAAATATGCAAATTACAATTATTGAAAACACCTCCAAATGTGAAATATTATAGACACACTTCACTGAAGTTTTATCAACGTTGCTCAAATAAAAGAAATCACTTCACCCCGAACTAAACCGTCCTTTAAAGGCTTAAAACACAAGCCATACTTAATTGTTAAAACCCGGACACACCAAAAAAGCTTTAACTACAAAGTTGTCAGAAAAAATCAAAAACAGCAAATAAGTAGGCTACTTATTGACACTTCGTTGTTTGTTACGAAAGACCGTTAATTTCGCCTGTGAGCTCCAAGTGACACAAATTGCACCTCCTCACATTTTTCCCGTACAATTTTCGCGTCACCTGGCCTCTGAGCCTGCAGCTACCGTTTCGTCTAAGTTACTAACTATAATAGTCGATAAATAATGGACTATGAGTTATGATGACGTTTCACAATTGTCGATAATAGCAGATGCGATGCGCAACACTATTTTTCAAGGGTTGAACGAATTTAATCTTTGATGGAGTTATTTTTAGACACAGGAAAGATAATTCCAAAAGACTTTAAAGTACCAAGATATTCTTTGCTTTTATAAATATTGGTATTGATTCATGTTATTTTACTACAGGTCATGCTTAAAATGAATTGAAAGCGCATTATCATAGTTTAATTTCTAATTTCTGGATATTAGAGTTGAAAACTTGTAACGAATAGCTTAAAATAATACCAAGTTATTATAAATATATAATATAAGTTATATAAAATATATTGGTCAAAATCTATATCTTTCAAAAAAAAATTGGTTGTCTGTAAAGTTGGTTTACGGATGATAGTTAAACGTGACAACGTCATAAAATCGAGTGGAAGAGAGAAATAACCTATACAACTTAACCTCCTAGCTCCAGCAGTAGATTAAAAATAATAACCTAGGCTTGTCAATATCTGACACTACGAAAGTGGCGCATGCGTACAATGAGCGTAACGGGACGGGACAATTGTTCGTGCATGCAGCCGGCGTTCATCGATTTATTAGACGTTGTGACGTAAAAATTAATAAAATGAATTTTGCTACAGTAAAAATCATGGTGTTTTACATGACATTACACAAATAAATTGATATATTAGTTCGCAGATAGGGGAGTATATCGCAGATCTCTTTAAGTGCTCCGCTCCGGAGGTCTGACAATAATCTATATTGTGCTGTGTCGACATAACTCATCTGACGGTTTATTTATCGACAAAACATAAACAATATTATGGTTTGTCCCAGCTTTAGAATTCAATTTAGCTTAGTGACAGACCATAACCTACTTATATGGTAGCTTTCAATTTGAATGTGATTTTTGTTTTACACCTTACGTCGTGAAGAATAATGTTTCCGTGGACTCTTATCAATAGGTCACAGATTATGGTCTGCCATAAAATACTACTTTTGAGAGTTCAGATGTCAGTTATCTCGGTGCTGTGTTAAAAGATATCAGAGATTTTATACATGATTCTAGACCCTCAACGGAGAAATGACAAATAATAAACAGCAATTCAAATTATTTTGACTGAAAATTTTCAACGCTGTGACACGTTCATGTCCGTCGATGGACCATTCATGCTGTTGCATCGTCGATCTCATTCATTACTTCTCAACAAGCGTGAAATCAAGAGCAGAACCATCCTTCACAAAAAACATACAAAGTGACCACTAAATCTAAGCGACAACTATTATGAATGCCTAAATTAATATTACAGTGCGCTTCTATTGAAGCATACATTATCATCATATAACATAATATCACGCCTGTAGTCCCCGAAGGATTAGGCAGAGGAGTACATAATACTACACCAAAATTTCCCCAGTTATGTTTAAGTCCCATATAATAGGGGGTATATATATACTCTCAAGTATTGTCATCAACCGGGCACAAATCCAGACTCCGTAGCTGCTACTGAGAAAATCCTGAAGGAAAAAACTAATAACACTTTGCGCGACCTAGGAATCGAACCCAAGACCTCATGCTCAGTAATCGCGCTTGCAGTCACTAGACTAATGAGGCAGTCTACAAGTGGAACAATAATTCTATATTTATTATTTTAAAATGTGTAAGTAAACACCCATTCCCGCCTGGCCTGTTACCATAAACTTGTGGACAGCTATTTTCGGTCCACAATTTTGGTGTACAGCATCTAAGTACAGCGGGTTGAGATAACAATCTCTATTGTGCGGTGTCGTAATAACTCATCTTATGCCTTATTTATAGTCGCATTATCACGTCCTCTCGGGGAAATTTACTGCAAAATGTTTACGTACGTTACGTTTTCGTTTTGAATAGATTTCTTGAGGAACTATAATGGTGTTCGAGATGTGTATTAATTTTCTGATTTGTTGGTTGGGTGTTGGAGTAATGAGGATCTATTGGGTTAGTTAGTGGCTTTGTACATGACATATTTACGGACAGGACAAGATGAAAAAAATCGTAATACAATACTTGTTACTACTTTGTAAAAAAACGGTTAGTCTACCCGCTTGTCAGGAAGCATGCGTGTGTCAAAATCAAAAATGTTCGGGGTCAACATTTTTGTATTAAAATAATCCCAATGTCCGCTCAATATATGTGTCTTTTAAATCTCTTTGAGGTATATAAGTAATATTTAAATCTTTTTGATAGGTACCTACTTAATTCCTAAGTACTTTTAACCAGTAAGAAACGAACTTTTAACTCCTGTAAAGAGTTCGTAGTTCTTGGTAAAATAAAAATACTATCAAAAAATTACAGTTAAGGATTTTTGTCATATTATTTTATAGCAGCGAATGATTCAATTCCTTTGAAAGGACAAAATTGCATAATTCGTAAAACATTTAACATAGGTTAGGTATTTTTTTAAAAGCCCCCTTACTCCTCTGACTTTTATGGCGTTATATTTGTATTTATGGTACAAACCGGTGCTGTTTTACTTAAGCTACGAAAGAAAATGATATCTAAAAGTCGCCTACATAAAAAAAGCTAAAAGTGTGAATTCTGAAAATTCGTTTTTAAAGTTATACTTCTTTTGGCGCGTTAGGGAAACATGATGAGAGTAAATTTTAACGATGCGCGCGCACACCATCGCGAAAAACCGACACCCTGAAGTTAGCTAGTCAACATACACCCTGAAGTTAGCTAATCAACATTTTAGTTTTATACGCCAAAGAAGTATAACTTCTTCGTGCGTAATAAGTACTTACACACACAATTTTTTTTATTTTCCTATAGCAAAGGTCTCTCCCATTCCTTTCCAACTTCCAAATTCCTTAAAACCTTAAATCTCCAAAAACTACCTAAGCAAGAAACAAGCAGTCCCATTATTATTATATGCCCAGTCCCATTATTATTATATCTCCCAGTCCAGTATTATTATTATATTCGATAATATTCTAAAATAGCCCACATTTTCCGTCGTGAACCCCGACACACTATTAGAGGTAGACCGGTGGCTGTTAGGAGTCAGGTTGTAACTCCTGACCCCGCACCGCTTTATCATATCTTTCACCAACATGCCCGAACAAGCACGAGTATGCAATATCTGTATTTCACAAATATTATAAGGATAATGCATTTAGATTTATGTAGATAACTTAGAATTATAGATATATGTTTATCTGGTGCACGTTTAACTGAGTTATTGGATAAAACCATGTTTTTGGGTGATTTAGTGATCAGTAGTCGATAGAGCATAAATATCATGTATTTACGCAACGTTCAAAAACGATGTACTCGTGTTTACATCTATTTGTTTGTTTCTACAACACCGAAAGGTAGACTGGTAGAAAATGCTGATTGCGTTAAGCCCGCCTCTGTACTCTGTAATATAAAAAAAAAAACGGCAAAAATCACGTTTGTTGTATGGGAGCCCCTCTTAAATATTTATTTTATACTGTTTTTAGTATTTGTTGTTATAGCGGCAACAAAACTACATCATCTGAAAATATCAATAGTCTAGCTATCACGGTTCATGAGATATAGCCTGGTGAGTCTTAGTAATAGGGTCCCGTTTTACCCTCCGGATACGGAACTCTAAAATAAAACCATTGCAGCTTGAGAAAACAGTTTTTCCACTGTAGTATAGTTTCGAGGTTAAGGCCTTACCTCTCATGCTCAAATTCGAGCAAGTGCCAATGTAACTTTTTCAATTTAAATGTAGTTTGTTTCATCACTGACATACTCGTCAGTTAAGGAAAACATCGTGAGGAAGCTTGGTCTATAATTCATCAAAGTCTGAACCTGTCCATCTTGAGAACTGATCAATGCTGGTGCTTTTTTTGTATAAGAGGAGGCCTTTGCCCAACAGTGGGACAGTAACAGGCTGGTATTATTTGTCACTTAAAATTTCCACCGTCGTAGCATAAATTTTATATTTGTATATATTTTCGCACAAGACACAGTAAACCTCCAGTAGTCCCTCTTAATTAGCTGCCTACACCACCCAGAATATAGAGGCGCTATATCACAGTGATGAGTTATACCGCCGCTGTATACAATAGCGATCGTTATCGTCCCCTGCGCGTGCGCAAGTGCGCATAAAGACCACTTTCACTCAACCGTGTCGGATGTGAAGGACCACCTAATTTGTGCAGTGAGTATATCTGAGGTTTTAATAAATTGTGTTGTTTTGAATAATGTTGCCTCTTCTGTAGGTGTACTTGTAAGTTCTTAAAGTTGCAAAAAGAAACTCATGTTTTTTTAGGAGGTATACAGGAAGGTATATTGCTGCAAAACATGTTTTAGATGTTAATAAGCACAGATACTAGCTGATAAAAAATCCGTATCTACGAACACGAATAAAAAGATATCTGTATCTTCTAATGGTTTGTTTATTCGTATTACTAAGCACTAAATTATGTAACAACACGCGTAAAAGAAATAACAACCCCACACAAGAACTGCTACAATTTTAATCTATTAACTCGAAGGACCAGAAAAATGGCATTACCCAGAAAAATCGCTGGCACGCTTTATCTTACCATCGAACCTGCCAGCTATAGCCAGGTATTTATCACCCATAACGACATCCACTTTAAAAATATTTTCACACAAAAAACTACATAAACTCATCTTTCATATCGTGTCATCAATAAAACCAGTCTCGACTCGGAATTTCATGAAAAAGAAACTCGAATACACGTCAACACTTCCTTAGTTGAGTATTTTCTTTATAAAAAATGATATTGAGAGCAGGCAGTTCCTGGGAGCATCCATATGGATTACATCCTCAATTAATGTTCAATAGCATTTATCCTGATTAGGCGCGCCGGTATGCGGACAGTGGGGGACGGAGAGAAAGACAAGTTTGTACGGATTTTTAAAACATTATTTGGTTGTAGCCACGGAGTCTGATCTTAAATAATAAGAACCTAGTAGTTTAGAATGGGTAAGAATTTTAATTTAAAAATTTCGATCTCCGGCCTGGTGCTGCTTAGCTGATCCAGTATTTATTGACTTGGTCCATATGTTCCGATGTTTTCGATATCTTGACTATGCAAGGCAAAATAAGATACACAAAGTATTTGGTCTGTCAGAATAAATAGAGAAAAAGCAATTCATATTTTCCATTTATACCATACCATTTATACAAATACTTTACTAAATATTAGTTGTAACTTACAACTCGTAAATAAATCACCATAATTCAGTAGTCCTAACCCAAACACATTCTACATGAAGAATCACTAGAACCTCAGTTATTTTTGCAGTTGATTTACTGCCCTTTGTGCTTTGTAGCCCACTCTATTATTACACTCACTGTAGGCCCGCTATCACGGCGCAGCACTAATGGGGAGAGCAGAGAATAATAACAGCATCCAGCCTCCTTATAATTGAAACATCCAACGTCCAAGGCGCAAGTATTTCGTTCGCTTTATTATGTTATTAGAAAAATGGCGGATTTTTAAGTAAAGAGGCTCGTAATGATAGGATGGAGAGAGCACGTTTGTATGTATACTCAAACTATAGTGATTGCAATGCAAAATGTCATTAAAAGTGGCCGCGGAGTACCGCATTTATTTCCTCACACTTCACCCTTTCAAACAGGTAAAACAATAGAGATAGAAACTGATTATGTCCTGTATTGAAGTGGTCCTTCGAGCCGGATAAAGCTGAGATTTTTCAGGTCCAGTGATTTCTAGTTTCATTTTTTTACGGACTGTAATTAGATCTTATCTAACTATAAACTCATCAAGCAAGATTCTGATTGATAACGTTTCAAATAATTGACTCCAAAAGTCAGCGTTCGATGTCGATGTACAGTCAGCGTCACGATGTGGGTACCCCCTTGAAAGCACCTACGTTCGAACCCGCGATGGCGCAGAGCAAGTTTTGTATTAATGTAATATTTTTTCAAACAGTTTATAGGTATTTTATATAAATTTGTCCCTTTCTTGTAAACATTTAGTTTTAATTATAATATTCTAAGTAGCTTTAATTTAATCATTTACAGAAACCAACAAATAAATCGTTTATGTTTAAAGACAAACAACAAGAGTATTTCAGAGACTCGTTGAGTAGTTGAGGATGTGACATGTGATACTGATGGGTCAGGTTCGATACTGGTAGTCTAATATTTAGTATTTTTGTTTTCGTCAAATTTAATTTTTCTCTAAGTTATACTATAAATACAACTTTTTCTTTTTATATATTGTTTTATCTAGAAGGTTTATAGAAATGAAAGAAATATAATTTATTTTAGTTATATTTATTATAAATTAAAGACTTAACTAAGTTTCCAACATTATAGATAGCGGTAACATATTAAGTTTGTATCGCTTTGACATATTTTTTAACTTACGACAACTACTTATAATGGTTGACAATTTACAGGGAAAAAAAGAGCATACGCAAAATATGAAATGCATTAAATACTAATCTTGCGACAGCTGAAAGGATAAAGAAACAACTGAATAAAATCCTGAAAATTCTGAAAATCAATATAGTATTTGCTGACGTATACGTAATATTTTTCCAACAGCTTGTTAAATACAACATTTTTTGCCGGTTAATTTTTGTATGAATTTTTCGGTGATTCATTTTAACCAAGATTAGTGAACCACAAATCGTTGGAAGTTTATAATTTTTTTCGGAAGCTTTTTTATTTCCCATATATAATTAACTAGTGAAAAACATGTTATCATTAGAACATTCTAATGAATAAACAATTTACATCTCTCGTAAATCATAAATATTATCTACCTTCAATTACTATTAGCTATTAATCACGATAATGAAATAGTGGGGTCAAATGGTTTTAATTTCTTTGGGTTATTTCAATGTGTCAATGTCGACATTTATTTATTATATTAGGACGATATAAACCAAACGGAATTTCGGTACCAAAAAATGTATAGGATGTTTGCAATTAGGATTTAGGACCCACTTACCTATTTACTATAGTTCGTTTTGTTTTTAATAATGTCTATAGCGTAATGTTAATAGCGGAGGGGATGACCCTCACTAAGTATTTTTTGCTATAGTCGGCTCCTCATTTGAGTTACCATATTCCAGCCCATATTCCTACCACGCATCAATTCCCAAGTCCGTATGACTTCTTGTTGTAAATTATCCTTGGTCTTCAATTCACTTGAGTCCCAATTTAAAAACATTTGACCCCACAAATTTTCAATTGGATTAAGATCCGGACTTTTAGCTGGCCAGGCAATAACAGTTATATCAGCCTGTAAACTTAGCCACTCCTTCACCATTCGGGATCGATGCACAACACAGTTATCATGGACGAAATATATTTGTCCTTCTGGGTAAGCAACACGCACTGTAGGCAACATAACCTCTTGCAATATTTCAAGATTTGCCTGGCCATTCATGCGCCCGTCTACTTCTATTAATTCGCCCGGGCCACCTCCTTCCCCGGCCACATCCATCCCCAGTAACCTGAAAACAAGTATTTTTTTAGTAACATAATAATAGTTTATTAGGTTAAGGATTAGGTTAAGGTAGTAAGTATAATGTTTAAGATATTGTGGTGATAAACATTGCTAAGTAATAGCTTAATTTCTCATAACAATGTCAATAAAATTAAATCTGTCATAAAATGGAAATCAATAATGTCATAATAAAGCCGTTTATTTCATCATCATCATCATCAGCCTTTTTTAATGTTCCCACTGCTGGGACACAGGCCTCCTCTCTATGAGAGGGAATGGGCTATAATCCACCACGCGGGCCCAGTGCGGATTGGTAGATGTCACATGTCTTCGAATTTTTGGTTCTAGGACATGCCGGTTTCCTCACGATGTTTTCCTTCACCGTTTTTGAGAGCAGTGGTGATTAAATAAATTACACAAAGTAATGCGCCTGGGTTCGAACCCACGACCTGGGTTCGAACCCACGCCGGCCTGGGTTCGAACCCACGACTTACTGTTCGTAAGTCGGGGTCGCTACCACTGGGCCACCGCTGCTCTCAGCCGTTTATTTACCTAATGTTATTCTACCACTGGACCTGTTCGGTAATATGTTTTGTGGATTGTAGCGTTCATTAGGTTTCCGCCGTAGTATTTTTTTCCCATCATTATCGGACCTAAAAGTTTTTTCATCCGTGAAAATAACTAAGTTATTTTCCCAGTCGAAGTCCATAAACTCCTGAGCAAACCGAACTCTTGCTGCCCGATGAGCTTCCGATAGTTGTATTCTCTTCGCTGGACGATAGTTATGAATTCCTGCTGCGTCCAAGGGCCTCCGCACTGTGGCGATTGAGATGCCGTGTCGTTGAGCACTTGAGTAAGTGGTTGCGAACGGCGAATTTAAGTGAACGTTTACTATATCATGGTGGCGTTCACAGCTGTTTGTATAGATGCCTGAACTTCTCCGCCCAAAAGGTTTCGACTTCACATCACCAGTATCCAAATAACGTCGCACCCACAAGCGCACCCTTTTTCTCTCTGTAGAAAATGCTTTTTCAGCTAAGAACATTCACGGCCATGTTGCCGCTCGGCTAGTTCCAAAAGACCTGAATTTTCTCCAAAAACTCAATAGCATAAGAGCGAGGAGGACGTGCTAGAACTAGTCAATTACGACCCAACATTCATGAAACGCATTGTTACTGGTGACGACTTGACGAGACGTAGGTTTACGAGTTTGACATCCAAACTAGTCAACAAGATTTGCAGTGGCGCCTTCCAAGTGAACTAAAACCGAAAAAAAACACTACAGAGTTACGAACAAAGATTCCACAAATGCCAATTTTACACTAAAACATGAACATCCAAATTAATGCTTTAATATTCCAAAGTGTGACTTTATTTACGCTTTCGTTGAGGTATCGCCCAGTGTCAGTGAATAGAAGTTTCAAATTGGAACAAGCGCATTTACACATTACAAATGAAAACAAATAATGCCCAGTTATGATTCCATAAATGACGACAAAATGCAAACTAGAGCCCCAGGTTGCCTTCGTGGGAGGCCCTAGATAGGTACACACACAAAAAATCCGGCATATTTTAATATTCATCAATAAACCCCATACATTTTCATACATACATGCATGACAAATATTAAAATCTAAAGGAAATCAACCATATACTCCTTTAGCGTCAAACAAAAAGGTTTTATGTTGTCAATAAAGTAGAAATGTAACAATTAGTTAGTCTTTTGTAACAAAGGTAGCATTAACTATTCCTATTTTAGTCACGACGCGGAATCTGATTATGTTTTTATTTCTCATTTAATTATTTTATATGGTAACATTGTTAAAAGGCAGAAAGACGGACAAAAAACTACTCTATTTATAGTAGCTATATTAATAATTTTATGGCGTCCAATTGTGTGGAGGGTGATTAAAATAGAGCATTCTTTGTAAGTATACGATTTTTTGTTCAGTTTTCAATCTAGAATATATTCATTTGCAATTATTATTCATAAGACAACGGCTTAATCTTACTATAATTAGGTCTTCTTACAATGGTGTGCGTCCATAAGATAATGTTAATATGTCATTTGTGTTAAGGTTTCACACTCGTCAAAGCTATTAGTATAATACAGTTCCACTCTGTGGTTCCATACTATATTTGCAAAGTATACACTTTTAGTATGGATTAGACAACCTGTACAAGTCAGTTATGCGTAACGCGCTAACAACTGCTCGGCTACTTATGTGTCATTTAGGTATAATTCTCATTAATAAAGACTTTTGTGAAATCAGGGAGCCTAAATTGGCCGTTTTAGCATAGAATCATAATAGGATAATAATATGAATAACGTTCAATTCGTAAAATGGTCACAAAGTGACAATTCATAATATTAAGTTCGTCTGTGACCATTAATATATTGTTTTCAACAAACGAACGCATCAATAAAATATAAGTTATTATCAACCTTTTATGATTCTGTGCTACAGCGGCCATTTTAGGCCCAGGTTTCCAATACTTCTTTTTTAAAACAATGGTCACGCATGGATGTAAAATCAAAGCTGCCAGATTTTATAACAATATTTTTGGCGGGTGATCCTTTTTGACACAAATCGCGCCATTTTGTTGATCTTGTGTTTTCCAACAACGGCCCATTGTCACAGTCACAGTTAGTCAAGGGCCATAAGATTTCTGTAGCTTAGTAGATAAAACAAAAAAAACCACTTCCAAAAAAAAAAAACCTAAAATAACTTTACTTTCATTTTAGGATTTTTGTGTTTTTTTTGAAGTCGGTTTTTTTTCGCAGAAAGTTTTTTATTTTACCCTTTTTAGTTGTAGTATGCCACACAAATTCTTATAATGAATTAATTTTTAAATTGTAACTAGAAGTTGACGACCTCACTTGATCTTCCAAAAGAGTGGGTCTTAAAATTAGCATGGACAAAACCAAGGTCATGTTGAAAGCCCATATACACCCACTCCTATCAAGATCGGAGACTTTACCACCGTCCAGTTCCATCATCAGACCTGGATACCATCTAAAGACAAACTACGTTGTTTTATTACGGAGATTCTATAGCCACTTTCTAGCTTCATCATCAAACCCTGGTTACCATTTAGAGACAAAGTATTCGTCAAGACAAATCAAACGAGCCCAAACTCGATGGGGTTATGTGATGTCGTTTTATATCGGAGTTCCTATGGCCACCGTACAGCTCCATCATTAGACCCTGGATACCGTCTAAAGAGAAACTACTCATTAAGACGAATCAAACGAGCCCAAACTCGATGCAGTTACGTCGTTTTATTACCGAAATCATATGGCCACCTTCCAGCTCCATTGTCGGACCCTGGATACCATCTAGAGACAAAGTACTCGTCAAGACAAATCATACGAGCCCAAACTCGATGGGATTATGTTATTTCATAACGGAGTTCTTAAAGCCACCTTCCAGCTCCATCATCAGATCAGCTCCATGTCATCTATATATTGCACTATCACGCAATATACAAAAGCGTGAAAAATTTCAATTCAATTGGAAATCGGGAAGTACGTCAAATTTAACATGCAAGACTTCACGCGACGTCGCGTGATGTACCAATTAACGTGAAAAAGGAACCAAATTACTGAACCGATATAGATGAAATTTGTATGAGACCAATCGGGAAGTATATCCTTTCACATAAAAGAAGAATTTTTCAAACCGGTTTCGAAATGACGGAGTTATGAGGTAACAAACACAAAAAAAAAGAAAAAAAAAACATACAACCGAACTGAGAACCTCCTCCTTTTTGAAGGAAGTCGGTTAAAAATGAAAGTGTGCCTGTAAAGTCTAAACCGCAAAAATGCCAGAATACTGTTACGTCACTTTAGCATCGTTTAACCGGTTAATGAGTACTGTTGTTGTAATAACACACCAATGCCATGGTTATTAGCTGTCACTTAAAAAGTTAATAATCCTAAAACACGCCCACTCTGAAACTGGCGCCTGTATTTATGTTTCTCTGAACCTTGAAACCACAACACAGCCCATTCCTAATGACTACTAATGACAATAAATTGGATTAACCAACGTCTTAATATCACCAGCCTTGAACCACAGGCACGTATTACAAATTATACTTCTCCAATTAGTTTTAATCAAGTGGTAACGCAAGCTACCAATTCTCAGAAAATAACTATGCAAGAATTCAACACCTCGACGTTAATATTCTAGTCAACAAACGAACGCATCAATAAAATATAAGTAAACTTTTTTCGATCCACCATAAAGATTTCTAAAAATGCATATTTCGATTTGCCCATTTCACACCATGACTGCCTAAGTGTTAACAAATACCGCCCAAGAATAAAAAAAAATACCTCTTTCGAAAAACATGACGCCATTTTGTTTTCTTTCGGAATTAAAATAAATTAAAATCGCTCTATCTCCGTCTATTTCCTACACAATAAAAGAAACCAGGTTGATTTTTAGGAATTAGTAATGGTTGCAAACCCTATTTTCTCGAAATGTTGTTGGAAAAACTCGAGTGGATATCGGCGAAATTCGTAGTATTGTTGTCCACACAGCAGGTCCTGGAAACATTATAATTTCTATGGTGCAAGCACACGCTAAATGTTCTCCGGAACCCGCGGTTAGCTGGATCCATGGTATTTTTTATGTCTGTATCGACACTTGGAACATTAAATTTGTTAGGGATGTGCCATTATTAGAAAAAGCACCGCATTACTGATCGATTCAGAGATTTCGTATCTATTGCCCAAAATGACGATTGTCAGTTTTTGACTTAGATCTTTTTTGTAGTACAGTAATAATGTATATGCAGTTAAGTGTATTTCAAAACGTGTACAGTAATAATGTATTTGCAATTAAGTCTATCTCGAACGTTGATTTTGCATAACTTTCAAATCAAGTTTTTCCTTTTTATCCATCATCTCCTCTCTATATCCACCCCTTCTGTGTAGATTTTTGACCTGTCTGAACTTCCTTCTTTGTACAAACATAAGACCCTATGTAAAACATCCCCTATTATTACACAGCTATTAATTAAAAACCAGTAAGGTCTACATTACAAATGGCCGAACTGTAAAACTAACAGGCAAGCAATTGTTTCCTCTAAACTGTCAAGTCACAAAAACGAAGCGGCGTTGACCAATCAGACACGTCGGCTAGGGCGCTTTCGGTAACCTATCCCCATAATATTAATTTCATTCTAAAAACAACGACACGCTAAAACAAACTGTCGGAACCACATTACCCACAAACGATTTAAAACTAAGTATCACAAAATCCACAGAAATATTGTGCTGTTTCCTAGCCCCTATTTCCAAAGAAATTATCGATGAATGCGAATCGATCGCAACCCTATGAAATGAAAAATTCCGTGCGGACATTTCCAAATACTGTTTATACCCGAGATTCTAGAAAAGCGCAGGCCACTGCACCTTTCCCGATGCCATTACATCTTTTTTACCGTCGTTATGTTGCCAACTTGCTAATGTCTTAATCTAATGTTTATATACTGAAGTGTATGTGACATTTTGTCATTATTACATAATGTCTCGCATATTTGTCAGCGTTTAGTATGTGGTTCGTGGTAGGTAGTTTGTTGTGGTTGGCTCGCTAAAGATATTAATGGTAGGTACTTTGTTATAAAGGTTATAGAGTCGCATGTCATATACTTTTATGTATGTAATTAGTCGTAAGTCGCACCGCGATGCTAGCAGTTTTGAGAAATAAGGTCGAAATACATTATTAGTGGTTGGTTCGTGTAATTAATAGAGTAGCAGTAGTTCTATACGCAGTAACACAGGGGACAAGAAGGGCGTTAATTCAAATAAATGGATGAATTAGAATTAAATCAACCTACCTATAGAGTGTTTTACCACGAATATTTGCCAAAATGGAACATAAAGTCACTGTGAGGAAGTAACCCATAGGTACATAGAAATCATGGAAATATTAATATGTTAAGATTCTCATTCTAATTCGCTTACTTTTAATTCCAAATATTGCTGTCCATGTGCACCAGATGAGCTTTCGAAGATTTACCTGCAAAAAACAAGCAATTCATTATTTTATAATTCACATTTTCCAATCCAAGGCGACTGAAAATGACAACTATAGTACATATAACACACAATACATTGTCGATTCCCCAATTTTTAAATTGGCAGTAGTCAGAAAATTCTAACTAACTAAATAATTCTGTATATCCTATCTTAACCTAAACTGCAAGTCAAAGGCCTCCCTCTAATTTTCCCAAACATATCAATTTGTATTAATTAAAAACATCAAGTTCATACAATCATTAATACCGTTCTCATATAAATTCAAAACACAGCGGTACTTCATTTTGTCACATCATAAGCTCAGTCCAATACTCTACCATCCCAGCCCAATTATTTTCACAAACGGCCTGTATACTAAATATCATTTCTAATACATTTAGGTATTCCTATCTGTTCTAACGAATGCACCGGCCGCGCTATGCAGATCGCAGCAGCTTTGATTTACATCCTACCTTGTTACCAAGCCGTAGAAAAAAAACCTACGACGTGCATGTACACCGCTTACGAAGTTACACGAGCCAACTTCGGCAAATCTCGACGAATTTCTCTGAGCTCATGACCAATTTTCTATTTGAATGTCTATGAATTCTAAATTCGTTTTGTGATTGGGAGTTCAGAGAATTTTTGGCAGTTCGTGATGGTTCTAAATTCAAAAGCCAACGAGATTTTAATTTTTTTTAAGATGCCATAAAATTAATTGATATGCGGTTGGTATTACTGTAAATGCAGTGATCTGTAACGTCCTATATGGTAATCTAAGTCTCTTTTTAGTATTTTCCCTCTCTCTGTAAGTTTTAATTATTCAAAATCCACTATTGTTAGAGGTTAGGTTTATTGTATGTTGCAACAAAGTTAACTGATTGGGAACAACGTGTGTTATTCTATCACAAGCCGTGGTTAGTAGACCGTAACTAATAACGAATAGTCGCAACCTTACATTTACCGATAAACACGATAGCACTGAATGTTTTATGATGAAATGTTATTAATAAGTATTTTTCTTTACAAGATGAACTCGTAAGAATTTCGGAAGTTGGTAAGAAAACCAGACCAATAAAAATGTAATGTATGTATGTAATGTTTCACATTTTACGTTCACACACACACACACACGTGTGTTTTTCACTTTTTACATTTTTCTGGTTGGCGATTTTACGATGTATCGTAAAATCGTGAAGACGTGCGTACGCTTTTCCGCACAGCGGAACATTCCGCACACTTTGGCAGATATTAAATGAAGTCTAACCCTGGTATGTATTAGTCAAGTTAAAGTTATTACTTGAGTTTAAATAATTATTTATGCAACCGTCAAAGAAAGCAAAGCTAAGAATTCTTACTTTTGACAGTTCTAACTTCAAGCAATTACTAAACTACAGAATGAAACTTAACGATCTTATGTTATTATTTACTCGAGTAATCGCTTTGACTTCTTCACGGCCCGGGTGTTAATATATCAATGTCGGGTGTCAGCAGCTAGTTCCCAATTTGCCCATACCAGTTAGACGGAAGTCTAACTCTACAGAACAAATGCGACAATTTAAAAATCGAAATTGATGATTGTGAGTTTATATTTCGTTCCCCATTTTTGACGAACAAACCCGAAGCCGATATCCTTTGATCCTTCGTAAGCAGTGTACGCGCATGTCCCCGGGATCCTCCGGATAGAGTCATACGTATCTTCTGCAGAGAATTATGTGAACCAACTCGAATATTTATAGTTAACTAATAGATGAGGTTACATTTGTTCATTTTATCTCCAGACGGTGGCCATTTTTCGCTATTGACAAAGATATAAATCTTCCCTGTAACAAATTATCTATAGGGAATGTTTAGTCCGAGTTATTGTTTCCTTAGGATTTGCGGAATGTTCACTTAAACTATGATTTATTGAGAGAATAGTTTATGGATTTCTATTTGTGTGGAAAGTGGGATGGGTTGTCATATTGTTTTACTGTCGGTTCGGTATTTGTAGTGGAAATATTGTATTGTAAAAGCTGAGGAGGTCTTTGGTCTGTAGCGGTGTGATGTTATGTTATTACTTATTATTTAATGCTGCTTCAATTTTGAATATAAAAGCGGACGTAAATCTAGTATTTCAACCGACTACGGCGAAACCACAAAGAGAGTTAAGATTTTGAAATCAATATGGCGCCCTCTAGACTCGAGAGGGCGCCATATTCGATTTGATGTGACGTCCAGAGTCTAGAGGACATAAAGTCCTCTGAATTTCACTATGGACATGTATTAAATAGATTAAAATATTTTAAAGGCGATAATTGTTGTTTTTATATAAAACAATTTCAGATGAGATTTATTTCTTATTTCATGCTTTTTAGAGCGGGATTTTTTGGATATTCGATAGATATATGGATAAGGTTTGCCACCATAGTGAACAATTGTTTTTTTACGATGATGATGTACCTACATTAGTCTGTAAGGTACATATGTATGGACCAATGTATTGAGGTTGCCCAACGTGCGATACTGAAGGTAAGTACCTTCAAACCGATACTTTTCTCTACTGCCTCATAAACTGTGCGGAGTACTAACCGTGAGACAATTATTCTTATTAAAAATAATCACAATGCAGCATTCACAAATAACTTACAACCCCCAGATAATGAGTAAACGCAGATATTACACGGTTTGCACACAACAAAGATATTATAATACTAAATAAATAACAAAATTCATTAATTCTCTTGGCCCCTATATTTACAACAAAATTAATAAACTCCTTAACATATATCCCCTCAATACAGATCGTTGTAAGAGTAAGGTATTGGAATACCTACAAAGTCTCACTTATGACGAGACCGAGCAGCTTTTAACCGTATCAAGATAGAGAGCAATTATACACTATTATTATATATAAACACTTATATTATTATATATACTCGCAAAATCGTATCTCACTCATGAACATATCCACTCACAAACTGCCACATATCACACTTCACACAACTAACACCCTCTCACACTCACTCATTCACCTAGCATAACACACAAAGAGAGGTTCAGACCACTATTTATATATATAAGAGTACCAACCACTAAATGTTATTGTTAAATGCAAGCATATAAGAAACCTTAACTAAATTAACACAAGGGGATTGGCGCTGTAAGCCGAAATACAGGTTCCTCCTAGTTCGGCTCCAGATGCTAAAACTTTTGTGTACAAAATACTGTTTGTAGCATTGATTTTGTAAATTAGATTAAGTATTTTATTGAAAGAAATAAAATTATTATTAATTATTATTATTATGTTGCCAGAAAATAATTGGCTTATTAATTTACTTAATAGACAGTCTTGTTAATTGCGTACCAAACGGATCTCTAAACTTTCTTAGTAAACAGCCTTTAAAACTTTGCTATTTATTGAACGGAAAAAGGATTTATTTCTTTTTAAATACTTTCTAATGCAGACCAACTTGATTTCTGATTGCCTGAAGCACATTTTCAGAGTGCAACAGTAAAATAGCTGACTAATTTGTGTTCACGGCTCTGATCTCTGGGCCTTCGGGAATAAACGAGCTATTTATTGCCCGGGCTAGAAATGCTGCGGTAGGTACAAGACCTGATACTAGGTAGAAGGTTTCAACTTTCTTATAGAAAGTTGCTCTCTGAAAATATATTAAAAATAAAATTAGTAGATATATGATTGTTTTCTTTCACAAATAAAAATGTAATTGTTTTGAGTACCGTATTAATTCAATTTCAATATAAAAGTACTACTAAAATCAATTCATTGTTGTAGTTTATGTGTGTATATTAAGGCTTCATAGTTAAAAACAAAATCTCGAGTTTTATCATCTCTTGAAAACCGCGTGAAGCTCTAAATCCTTGATTTTGATGCGATTGTCATAATTTTTTTTTAGAGTACCTACTTAGGTGTAAAAATACCCTTAACGAGGCCAAAAGGCATCGGTTCTTCACGTCATTATGATATTTTTTTGTTCTAGACCATACCTGGGAACCTTTTAATTATGAAGATATGGGGGGGGGGGTCAAAGTACCAACTTTTTTACAAGTTTTTTTTTTTTTTAATATAAATTTTTAGTGTTGTAACTTTACTTTAAATACCTCCACGACCCCCGTACTATTCAATGCACCAATCCGAACAATGTTTTGAGTGCGTTACATAGAAATAACTCACTTTTACTACCGGCTAAAATAATTCAGAAAATGTTTTCTGAATGAGTTTATTTTCATAAGTACGGAAATAAAGGAAAAGCATCATAAATAAGCAGATTTTTTTTCATAATTAACAATTAACTCGCCAGAGGGAATGTTAACATTTACTAAGGAAACTATAAATCACGGTGATTTATAGTTTCTTTATTCAAATTACTATACCTTCATTTTAAACACTAGCTTTTAGCTGCGACTTCGTATTCGAGGACTTCGAAAAATTTGGAACATGCACAGGAACTTGCTTTTGGTATATAAACCTCCTCTTTGCTTCGCCGGACTCGGGTAAAAAAATATTATCCTATATCCTAACCTAAGTCAAGGTCTACGTCCATATGCCAAATATAATCGAAATCTATTCAGCCGAAAGAAACAGACACTTTCGCATTTTTTTATGCTATTGCATACCTAGCTTCTATCGCGGGCCTTGAGCGTGGAGACCGAATCCAGAAATTCCGTAACGAAAATAACGTAACGAAAATAACACCTAGTGCCTAACACGTATAGGTAAACCTATACAACCTAACCTCCTAGCTCCAGCAGTAGATTAAAAATAATAACCTAGGCTTGTCAATATCTGACACTACGAAAGTGAATAAATAATTATAATTACATAAGTTGATAAAAATGCTATGCAATAGCTTTACCGCGGCAGTCTCCGAGTGCCACACGTCTTTTTTTTTTACTAGCTTTTGCCCACGGCTTCGCCCGCGTGGAGTTCGGTAATTGTCCCACAAGATCGTACTACCGGGATAAAATATCCTTTGTGTTAATCCACGTTAGTAGTTTTTGCGTGAAATAGTAACAAACACCCAGACATCTCTACATCCTCGCAAACTTTCGCATTTATAATATTAAAGTAGGATAGTAGGATTCAAATACCAATAAAGCAACACTATACTGCAACGGTTGGTTCAAAAGTAGTGCACATAGATACCTATTATTTGAAACTGACAGATTTTTTTGGTTATAGTAATAACCGGTGTCAGACGTATCTGTATTACAATATAGTATGTCATATTTAGTGATGACTTCCATGTGACCCCGGTTATACGAAAACCGAAATCACATCGATGTCTTGTTTCTGACTTTTTTGCTGGCGGGTTTGTAGTTTGAGAGATATTTTCTATTCTAACTTATATAAATGTATCGATGAAATGACAATGTTATTTACAAATAATTACGTGGTACCATATTTGGGACCCGACTATTTCTCTGCACGGTAATTGCTAGTTGATTGTTCTGCTGTCTCTTAAATTAACAATTTTCAAATAGTAATTTTGCATTACCTAGTGCGGTTCCCTTAGTTACCCATATATGGTACTTACCGGAAAAGAGGTTGACATTACATTACAAGCAATTTTATTTCTATGGACAAAATAAAAAAAAAAACCACCTGACAATTTAGCTGGCTTAAGGGCTTTTGCACACGACGTTTTTTTATGCGCTGACGACACGCGAAGTTTACACAATCAGGACGCTCAGCCAACGCGAGACTGAAGTCACGTTGTTACGTTTGCATACAGTCCCTGCATTTATATCGCTGAAAAGCGCTGAGATATGCTACAAACGCGCTATGAACGCGCGTTTGTATCAATGCATCGCGCAGTAAGCTGCCGCCAAGAATACAGAAAAAAAACAGCGCTGTAAGCGCAAACGCGCGTTAAATTTGCGTTTGTATTTATACAAACGTGTAAAATCTAGCAAAAGTGTTGATAATACGCAGAGGACAAGCGAATCCTCCATCCGCATAAAAAAACGTGGTGTGCAAAGGCCCTAAGGCTGCAACCGTTACAGAATATGGCTAACAGAATGTCATTATGTCACATTAAGTACGGTGTTACGAGTATGAGGTCTCATGTCACACACATTCCACAAAAGAGACCGACAGGAAGAAAAAGTAATTCATTTAAAAAATATTTAATTCCCATGTAATTTACTAAGAAAAAAATGTCACCTAAAAAGGTAAGTTCACAATAGATTAATTTAATAGCTATTAAATGTCTTGCGGGACAGGCCTGTCTAAATATGGGTCGGACACATCGGGAACATTCAATTTTAAATTAATGGTGTGGCATAGTCACGCATTGGCGGCTTGTCGATAGATGAATAATTATACGTTAATATCTTGTTGTTAAATAATAAGTAGAATAATATCTTTGAATGTACCGCCGTTTTTACTGTAATTACTTCGGGCTAGAGAACCAGCGTGTATTAACAGGCGCTAGCGAGATGCCTACGTTTCGGAATTTGAAGAAGCTGGAAAAATGGGAGGTTTCTTCGTCTTAATTAAAAAATATAAATGTTTCTCTTGTTCAGCGTGACTTACTTAATTCGTTGTTGTAAATAGTTAATAAGTATTATCTGTTAATTACTTCGAGATTGAAATCGTTTTGGGTATTTCTTAAGGAATTTTTGTTTAAAATTACTGTATGTTGTTCCATATTTGGTTCATGTTCTATGGTTTCGAGTGAGGTAAACTATGTATGATGGACTGTAGCACAAAATTAATAAATAAATAATAAATAAATAGTTACATTACATCTATTAATATTTGTTTACCACCGAATAGACCTCGTAAAATGTAATGGTCAACATTTAGGGTCCTCGGGCCCTACACGAATTTCGGCCGCAAAAGTTTCGACCAGGAAGAAAGTTTGGTCGCACAACCGGGCCTCCGATCAGTTCTGTTCAAGATAGAGCGGTCGATCATGCGACAAATCGTGGTCCCTAAATGTTATTTAATAGTTGACCATTACAACATTTTACGAGGTTAGTTTGGTTGTAAAAAAATATGATTAGATGTAGTAGCGTAGTGCGCGTGGTCTCTTAATGTAGAGACGACTGCACTGTAGAAGCCACTGTCATGACTTGACATTTAACTAAAATATTATTAGTAATTATTTATCATTCGTCGGTTATACTAAACATAATTTTATTCTAAAACGCATATTATAAATATGAATTTATCTGTAAATTAATAAATATCCAATTATTATTAGCTAAGTGATTAATTATACCATAAGAAAAATCATTAATATTTTTTGCAATAATTTCAAGAGTCGTTATTTTTTCCTGTAAATTGTCGCCTCTCCCTTTGACATGTAAACCGTTATGTTAATTAAAGTATTGTATTTTTTACAATTAAGCATCTGGTTATCATGCTGATAAAGGATAAAAGAGTTCCGACTTGTAATAGACAATTAATGTTTTTGTCATATTGTCAATAGCGTGTAGCTGTCTTGGTGTCGCTCGTTGTTATACCTAGAGTTTTGACCATTGAATGAGCCGACCATCGATAAAACTGTCACCTGTTGACAAAATGGCGGCACACTTGAACATTTAAGGGTGGCGATTAAATGGCATGTTTATATTGATTAATTAATATACAGAGACATTGTACATTAAACTGGCAAAGATATAACACAATAAATACAAGAATTGCTCGTTTAAAGGTATTAGATATTATTATTAGATAAGCGAAATTACGAGGAGGCACGTATAAAGAGCACGTGGAAGGAATTGAGGGAGGCCTTTGCCCAGCAGTGGGACAGTACAGGCAGCTAAAAAAAAAAAAGCGAAATGTAGCTGTACTATTAGGTACACCTCTGCTTAACCCTTCGGGGATTACAGGCGTGATATTTATGAATTTATGTGTAACAATTGGACATTGTGATTTGTGAGTTGAGAGACCACTGCTAGCGGACAATATTACACACGTACACACGTATCAAACAACTTATTTGTAACAGTTAAAAAAGGTTTATATTATTTATATATAAGTTATTTTTAAAGTTGAGTTTTGTTAAGTATTAGCCGTAAGTTGATTTTCGATTTATCTTGTGTGTGTTTGCAAACCGTTGTGTGTGTTTAATCTATACATCTATCTATACATCTATACTCTATACATACATTCAGATAAATAAAATTGGAGTGTCTGTTTGTAATATTAAAATAACCGCTTTTTACTAAGTGCATATTGATGTATACACGGTACATATACCAAAACAACATGTTTTACAATTTTTCTCTGTCTGTCTGTCTGTTTGTTCCGGCTAATATCTGAAATGGCTGGACCGATTTTTACGGGACTTTCACTGGCAGATAGCTAATGTAACAAGGAGTAACTTAGGCTACTTTTATTTTAGATAAATAATTAAGGTTCCGTGCAAAAAATAAACCCTTGAAATTGGTAACAAAACTCGATTCAAATAGGGAAGTGCTTATAATAATGAGGATTTTATAATAATAATTTTACGCGAACGAAGGTTGCGGGCAACAGCTAGTAAATAAATAAATAAAATAAATAATTTGTGCAGGCGGGAAAACACTACACTAAAATAAATGTACCAACCAAGTTTGAAAAATCGATGTATTTTTTCTTGAAAAGCAGCGCTACCTTGAACCGCACACTTAAAGTGATCATATATGCCACATAATATTATGGCTTTACCATAGTATAAATAAATAAACACTAATAAAGGGTGTAAAGAGACTCTAAACGAAAGGCACTTGGTTTCCCCGTCAGCGTCACTGCGATATTTTTTTTGTTCTAGACCATACCTGGGAACCTTCTAGTTACGGATATATTGGGGGTCAAAGTTCCAACTTTTTCACAACTTTTTTTTTTTTAAATACATTTTATTAATGTAGGATTTTTACTTTAAACACCTCTACGATCCCCTTACTATTCAATCCATCCATCAGCACAATGTTTTGAGTAATAAAAGAGCATTAGCGTTACTTTGAGTCCTACCGTAAAACGGGATTTTTCAGTCCAAAAAAGTTTCCCAGCAATAATTTTTGCGTAAAGTTACTTAGTTTGATGTATGTACATAGTGCTTGGTTGACGGCTTCTTGAAGACTCTGTTTACACCCTGTATAATAAACGACTCTACCATTACTAAATCTATACTAATACAATGAAGAGGTTAATGTTTACATAAAATCTCCGAAACCCTAGTTTCGGAGATTTTATGTAAACATTACCTACGAATCCGATTTAAAAAATTAATAACAGGTAGAAAGCTAGGCTATAGGCCGGGTGGTATAGGATGTTTATTCCACGTGGGAGAAGTCGCGGGCAGAGGCTAGTATGTGAATAAACACATACATAATATTATCACGCCTGTAATCCCTGAAGGAGCCGGGTTAGGTAAAGGTGCACTTAATAGTACACCCACATTTCGCCAGTTATGTTTAGGTCCATATGTACCTATTACATTTAGGGCCAGCCTATTGCCATTAACCGGGCACAAATCCAGGCTCCGTGCCTGCTATTAAGAAATTCCTGACGGAAAAGCTATGACACTTTGCCCGACCTGGGAATCGCGCTTGCGACCACTAGACAAACGAGGGATATTTTTTTGTTAAATTACCCAAAACTGCTCTTTTATTGAATTTGCCATAACATTGCGTTGCTCTTAACATCCTGATGAACTTGATTATACTATGGGGACATTGTTGCGTAGTAGTGAACTGATTTACTAATTCATCATCATCATCCTATAATTTTCCCACTGCTGGGACACAGGCCTCCTCTCTATGAAAGGGAATGGGCTATAATCCACCACGCGGGCCCAGTGCAGATTGGTAGATGTCACATGTCTTCGAATTTTTGGTTCTAGGACATGCCGGTTTCCTCACGATGTTTTCCTTCACCGTTTTTGAGAGCAGTGGTGATGAAATAAATTACACAAAGTAATGCGCCTGCCTGGGTTCGAACCCACGACTTACTGTTGTCGGGGTCGCTACCACTGGGCCACCGCTGCTCTCTCAATTAACTAATTGGCTTTTACAAATTGACATTGGAATTCTTTGCCTCTATGTACCTGCAGTCATACACATAATATGTTATATATGTATATCCTCAGGTATAAAAACAATATTCTACTGATAAAGAACGAATGTAGTGTTTTACGATAATAAACGATTTTTTTAATTCAGATACTAAGAGTTAACATAAACGTGTACCTACCTAAGTTTTAGCCTAATACGCGAATTGTGTTACCTGATTCAATATCGACTTTAAACACAGTTGCCTAAAGAACATTATGCAATAGGGTTTCAAGTTTCAAAGAATGCGATTATCACTCATTTAAAGTTGCTGAATTATCGACCTTATGACACTTCGAACAAAATGACTCAATCTCTTCAAACCATTGATATCTTATTTATGTATTAACTAGCGTCCGTAGAAATATAATATAATTATAGCCTATGTTATTTCCTTATAATTTAGCTTTCTAATAGTGAAACAATTTTGGGAATCGGTGCAGTAGTTTTTGAGTTTATTCGTTACAAACATACAAAAATGCAAATCTTTCCTCTTTAAAATATTAGTGTAGATAAGTATGCCTTTTAATTACTATATCAATAATTATAACAACAAAGACCTATTAAACCAACCGGTATTTACTCATAACATTAATAAAACTAGTTCCTCAAATCGATAAGAGATGACACCGCTGTGCCAGAAATATTAGTACCGTTATCGCTATCTCGGTCGCTCCTGGTGTTTTTATATAATCCCATTTCACGTGACGTACGTAAAAATGCTTATTCCTCCGAAATTAATACATTTTTGTAAAAGATAAAATTATTTTGTGTTTTATTACGCAGAGTTGAGTCTATTTGAGTAAACATAAGTGACAAATACCGCAAAAGTTCTAAATCGCGCTATTAAAGTTTTCATCGCACTTTGTATAGATACAGTCACGGCGCCAATCATTTCGGGGAGTCCGTTTCTACGCAGTGAAGTAGTACTCGGGGTGGATCTACTCTAAGTCCACTCACATTCGACACGACCTAGCTGGGGGGTCGTGTACACACGTCTCGCATGACGCATTCGGATACACAGGTTATCAGATATGCCTGTTATCACACTCGTGAAGCTAGCTCGGCGCCAAGGATCATTCAGAAACCGGCCGATAGCCAATCAGACGCAACTACGCATTAGTAAGCAAACAATCTCTTCATTGAGTCAAATCGAGGGACGCACCTCAACCCCACTGGTGTAGAAAAATTGACTTCCTTTTGTTGTTGATTTTGAGAAGATATTTAGGTTTCAGGGACTATATAGTTTGTTTTGATTGTTATTCAAGTTGTATTGCCATCATTCAGCACTCTCTTTGTCAGTATTTCTATAACATTCAGTTTTTTTTTTTGTTTTGATAATAGTGTTTTATTTTACCATGTGTGAACAGTACCATTCACTTTTTATGATCTGGTAATAACATAAATTAGGACAGGACATGTATACGCTGTTTAGCCTGTGTCAAGTTAATTCAATTACGACAAAATACGGGGTGGAAGGGACAATGACGCGAAAACGCTACCACGTATTCAGTATCTACATCATTCTGAGCCCCTCTAGATAGGATTTTTTTTTTTAAAGACGTTGCCCCACACTAGGAATTTCTCCTATATTCATCAGTAATTAAAAAAAAAACAGCTGTTTCCTACAAAAGTGCAATACCTACTCAGTTAAAATGTATGGAACACCTGATTTTTTTGATTTGACAGTGGCGGTCAAAAGATTATGCATCGAAAAACTTTTCTTAAGTATTTTGGTTTTATAATTTCACGAAATACACAATTAATAGATACCAATGAATAAAGCCTTTAAACCAAATAAAGACTTGTAAAACGAATATTTGTATCAGCCTACAATGTTTCCACTGGAGGAGCTCAGACCTCCTCTCTATGAGAGGGAATGGGATATCCACCTGGCTGAACCAGTGTGGTAGGTAAATTAAACATATATTCCAATTTTTTTTTCTGCCTCACGAAGTTTTCTTTCACCGTTTTGATAGCAGTGCCGATCGGTATATGGCTATCGGTAAATTATAGGAACGAACCAGCCTTTAACAACATCATTGTTTTGGAACGAACCAGCCTTTAAGAACATCATTGTTTTGGAATGAACCAGCCTTTAACAACATCATTGTTTTGGAACGAACCAGCCTTTAACAACATCATTGTTTTGGAACGAACCAGCCTTTAACAACATTATTGTTTTGGAACGAACCAGCCTTTAACAACATTGTTTTGCTTCCAATACATGTAAACGGACCCTTCACGAAGCCGTCAGGCGTCAAACATCAAACTAAGTTACTCATCATCATCAGCCTATAATGTTCCCACTGCTGGGACACAGGCCTCCTCTCTATGAGAGGGAATGGGCTATAATCCACCACGCGGGCCCAGTGCGGGTTGGTAGATGTCACAAGTCTTCGAATTTTTGATTCTAGGACATGCCAGTTTCCTCACGATGTTTTCCTTCACCGTTTTTGAGAGCAGTGGTGATGAAATAAATTACACAAAGTAATGCGCCTGCCTGGGTTCGAACTCACGACATACTGTTCGTAAGTCGGGGTCGCTACCACTGGGCCATCGCTGCTCTCAAGTTACTCTACGCAAAAAATATTACTAGAAAATGATTTTTTTTCTGTGTGAAAAATCACGTTTTACGGTAGTACTCAATATCTCTGTAACTAGAAGTTCCCAGGTATGGTCTAGAACAAAAAAATGATCGCAATGACGGGGAGAACAAGTACCTTTCGGCTTCGTTAAGGGTACTTTTACACCCTTTATATCGTGACATACGTCGTTCATCTGTCACCACGGAATAATAAAAACTGTAATTATTATTCCGTGTCTGTCACAGTAGCATGACAATCGTATAAATAAAGTTATTAATTCAGTTGAAAAATAATGACTTAAATTGGCTTTTCAAACATAATTAGTCAATTATTGACTTATCATCATTGATATTATTTTTTATATTACACCTGTAGTTATCTGTACCAATGCTCTGACAGTACAGTTTTGTTTATGTCTTCAGAGCACAGTGTGCTGTAACGGCACAGTTTTGTAAAATGCTTTTCTGAAGTTGAAGAGTTCAAGAGACTAATTTGTCGCAATTTTCCCAACTATGTTGAGGTCGGCTTCTGGTCTAAACGCATGCAGTTAAATACCGTTACTTTAGATTGAGTGTATTTGTAGCATCCCGTGGCACCATCACCGAACACCTCGCGGGCGAAGTCTCGGGCATAAAAGACTTGTGTTATAAAACCTTATGTTTGGATTCTGCTAAAACTCCCAGTTGTTAATGCAGTTGTCGCAAGCGCAAATGCATCGGTACATATTCATCTTGTAAGTGTGAAAAAAATATCCAAATATGATTTCTAATTCGCTCAAATTCGCTGTAATTTTTGGTAACACGATTGTTTTCGGTGTACGATCATTTTATGATATTTAAACAGGACTATCATGTTAATTTTTTATTAATTTTCTTGTTTTTTTTTTTTATCGTAACACAATGTTCGAAAATATATTAAAAGTGACTGACTAAATTATCTCTCTGCCCTTTTTCCCAAGTATTTCGGAAACCGGATACAGATAAATACACTATGAATAAAGATATTTTATATGGAGCGGCTGCCTATCTGACCACCACAGCCAATTGACTGATAAATTAATTTTTATCCAAAATGTCGTACTAGTCAATTCAACTGACATTTTGTTCTTAATTAATGATCCTTATTAATGACGTAAATATATGTATACCCAAGTTTAATGCTTAATTCAGCAAATGACTAATGAATGTTTTTTTTTTATGTCAACATATGACACTTTTCACATATTAGGCGCGTAACGGACAAAACTGCACTATTTATTCTTCCCTCAACAGAAAATTTAGTAAAAAATCAATAAAATATACAGAGCAAAAAATCAGTAAAAACGCGCTAAATATTTTCAATGCCCCTTGTTCTTGGCAAATCGATGCGTTCTCGACTAAACGTCCGCTCGAATGAAGAATCGATTAAATGTGTTAAATGTCATACGACGGGTGCGACAAATTGCAGCGGCGACTGCGACAAAACGTCGTAAGAAGCGGCAAATGTGACGCCTAGTTATTGGTAGGTGTTAAGTACAGTCGCTACCGGAGTCGCATGGGGAAACTTGTTTAGTTACAAACAAAAATAATAGGTGATGATCCAGGATTCATATCCAGTCATTTCATTTTTTTTTTGAAGATTCGGTACTTATATTTTTTTTGTTTTGTTGTGTTCTTCAATCTGGATCAGTTTCGTTGATAAAGCATAAGTAATTGTTTTTGCATTTAGTTCATTTTATTTTTGTTGCCCTCTTTTTATTCTATAACCTATTTGTGTACCTATCTTATATTTAAGAGATTATCTTTATATATATCTAGGCATAAGGGACATACAAAATACATCACATAGAAATGTTTAATAATAACTAAGAAAAAGGCAAAAAATAAAATCTGCTCCTATTTTATTACAACTTATTTCGATTTTCCAATCGACATAAGTAGTAAAATTAATAAATTGAAACTTTGATCGCTGTTGTTGACTGTTTGTTTCCTCCTTTGTAAATGAACTTCCACCTGTGCCAATGTTAGAGGCATTTTTACGTGTAAAAGGCAATTATAAAATTGTTGACATGCATTATTTTAACTCAAAACTAAGAACTCGAGTTTTTCAAGAGTTTTTAATCTATTAAAATGTAAGACCATGTAATTGTCATTTGTGTTTTTTTTTAATACTTGAAAATAGAATTAAATTCTTGAAGTTTATAAATACCATTTTACGAACAACGTTTCTAAGAAAATGGCTGCAGGCGACTCCGGACAATATACAGACGTTTCCTGCAAATGAGCAGCACACATCGAGTGCATGCTTTTAAATTCAAAACAACAGTTACCGTAAAGGTCACAATAGAAACCAGTCAAGTGCGTGTCAGGCCACGCACAATGTAGGGTTCCGTAGTTGCCCATCAACATATGCAGACACTTCCTACTGTATTGTAGTAATAAAAAACAAACTTACATTTGCAGTTGAAAATCCTGTGCTTCCATATCCGAGTACATATTATAAGCTGGTCGACTATTACTCGTAACTTGTAAAGCCTACTCAGTTGTGATAGTTTTCCTTTTAATTTCGTTATATATACTACCACCGTGAATTTTTTCAAACACCGAAACACAACCGTTTAGCTAGTAGAGGGGGACACTTGAGTCTCACAAAAATTAGCACATTAAAGCTTAATATTTCACAAACGAATCTCTTAGTCGAAAAAATTTTTGAACAAACTCACAATATTTTTTACCTATCCAACGACATCCCACACTATGGGAAAAAAAAAAAAATAAACAAACATCCCCACTTTACTTGTACAGTATATTTTACCATTTTGTCGGCGTAACTGATTTGTATATTCATGCCAAATTACAGCTTTCTAGTACTAAGAATCTTTGAGATAAGCTGCGGACAGACGGACATGGCGAAACTATAAGGGTTCCTTGTTGACTACGGAACCCTAAAAATGTCATTACCGATAAGCAGCATTAATTGTTGAATTTTGTGTGGATTAATGTCACCACAATTTTAAGTTTTCCCAACGGATACGCTTGCGCGGTCCAAGCGCCGTAGCCGTTGGGAATGTGTGCGTGCCAGTAGGATTCTGTGCGAAAAATTGCCGTTTGTGAATGTGTGGGTGATTTAGAAAATTATATTAAGTGAACGCCGTTTTAACGTTGGGCGGTGCGTACGTTTTCTCTAAATGTCTGCACGTTTCAACTGATTAGAATTACCTCTTAATGGGGGCGCTTTATGGGTGAATTTTATTAATTAAGCTCACAAAAACATGTCGCAGTGCCGTATTAGTTAAGGTTTAATCTAATTAATAAAATGTTTTTTTCATATTTTTATCTCATTACATCTCAATGTTGGAGTCCAATTAAAATGATAGTTCTTTTCTGTTTACGTCGTCAAGTGTTTAATAAAATTAAGTATCTTTTAGCAAATATTAACGTTAAGCATAATTAAGTGCCATGTCTGATATCTTAAATAAATTGATCTTATTGATAAACTTGTAAATAATTGATGTCACGTGTTAAGGGTAGCTCTAAGCGATTATTTCTTTTTTTAATGCAAACTCAACGAGACGACAGATGGTTCGCCTCCAACCAACCAGTAATGATCTAACATCTGCGAACCCTGCAGATGTGAGCTTCTTCAATGACACGGCGTTTTCCGTTAAAACTGCTTATCAACAGGAATGATAATTTTCACACTTTATATAATTAGGTAATCATCGTATTACGATTAAAGCAACAGGTGATTGAGTGCCTCTCCAAATGACTATATTCCTAAATGTTTGAGGATGCATGAGAATTTCTGCGACAGTAATTGTCGGGTATTAATTGCAGCTGCGGTACTATTATATAAAACGACATTTTACAATTAGCCAGACAATAGGACCTTCCAATTACATCAATCAATGTAAGTCAATAAATCCACCGTTTCTTTTTATGGAAAACGTTATGATACGTGCCGCTCTTACACTTAATTATAAAGTAATAATGGCAAGTGTCGAAGTAGAACATGTTCAATGCCTCAAACCTTTAATGAGTGTAATAAATTGGGATCTTGGCTATCCTTGCGTCAAATGTAAAAACTTGGTGACCTTATTTCCTAGTGTTTCTACTCTGTAAAACTGTCTTAAAACATAATGTCAAAAGAACATTTCATTTATTCAAAAATGGAAGTCATGCCTGTAAATTTCCTCATAATTGTATTTTTTCTTCTTCTGCAATTTTGAGTACACTTCACACTGTAAAAGGTTAATTACCCAAAGTATAAAAAACGAGCACCTGCCAATTAGCTTTCAATAATACTAGATGGCGTGTCACAGACACCACACGATGTTTCTTTGTAAACCTAGAAATGGCATCCGAGCCGTTATGATCGAAAACTAGTGTCACTACTGCACATAAGACCTTTCATAGCGGTTGCTTAGCCACTATAAAGGTTAATTAAAATTTTTGTTTTGTTGTATCAGTCTCATCATAGAATTTAGTTTTTTGCTGTCAGCAAAAAGTAGCATAAATTCTTATTGAACAATTTTTCTCTGAATATAGAAAACTAAATTGATGTCTTTAGTTTTTTATTGTGATTATAACGATTTTTTGTTGTATCCCTAATAAAAAGATAATAGGAACACATTGAGCTGTTATTCTCGACATGGAACGAATTATCATTTTTGTCACGAGGATGGCACGCTTCTTTACATATTTTTTTTAAATTACGTATTAATAATCCACGGTAGCCAGTTGGAGGGTTCCGGGACAAACAATACTACTGTACTTTGTCGGTTTGTCCACACATCTTTAAAAGAGCGCGAAATATATTCCACATGTTCTGCCTTCTAAACGGGAATATTTCCTACACGTTGTAATGTAACCCTGCAGGATTCCCGCAGGCTTAAAATAACATGTGTTTTGACATAATAAATTGCTGTCAAATGAATACATTTATCATTTTCCTTCATAAAACGCACGCTTTTATGTCTTTTAATAATTCGAAGCTTAGTCACGTAGGCTATTGGCGGACGTTGTTTTATACAACAATTAGCAAGGTAAGTTTGTGGGCGTGTGTCGTAGCAAATGGGAAAAAAATTACACGATAAACTGTAACTTTACCACACTAAAAGCTGTCCTTTTAATGTCAATAACTAATTACGAACGGTACAGAATTTTATATAAGTGTCGATCATCTTATTCAATGGTCAAAAAAATACTTCACGACATTGTATTTTTTCTACCAAACATGCGCAGTAAACGGTCGCAATAAAAAATTATTAGGCCGCTTAGAAACAAAAACAATGGAATCTGCAATGTGATTTTTTTCCATTGAAAACTCTTCATTCGCATCGAATGGCGTAGTGACTGGGAAAACTTTGTAAGGCAGACCGAGCGAATGGGAATTCGACCATCGCTTAGCAGTGAATCAAGTATGTGACCGCGTCGCCGCCGTTGGGAACTACTACTAAGAACAAGTGTCCATTCTTTACGCGAGGGAAAGAGACACTAGCAGACGTATGAAAAGAACGGGTGCTATTAACGTGCACGCCACTGCTACAAGTATTTATACGGTTTTTTTTCTCACTTTTTTAATAAAAACAGCATCCAAAATGCTGTTGATAAACGATGACAACTGAATCACTTGATGTCACAATATAGAATTGGATTACAATCCAATTATTCGATGCAAACGTCATCCAAGTATTGTTTTAATATATCAATGGAATACAACATTTGCATGCGATGCTAAGATGCTTAAATGTATTGCCCTTAACAAAGCTGTCCGAAGACTTAATATGTAATTAATTACGCATTAAATTAAAACCCTTACAACTTACCTGTTTTGTTGAATGGCTGATTTGTATCTGTAAATAAACTCCGTACAACAATAAAACTGCATTCCGGTTTCGTATTTAGGTCAAAAAACACATTTCGTGCAATGTACAAATATCTTTTAACTGATTTATTATTTTTTCCAATAATAATCTTATCTTTTCTTTTCAAAAGCCATCAAGTTCCACATAAACCACTTTTTGCAGTATTTCAAAAAGTCACAGCGAGTACTTTGGTCAATTTTACAACGTCAAAGTTGCGTCGTGATTGGGAAAAAATCTCATTACTAGAATATTATCTAAATGGGAATAAATTTTATGATTTCCCATTCAAGGTAATAAACCTTGAATGGGAAATATTTGTTTAAAATGTTAAATAACTGAATTACGAATCCATACGATTTTTTATACGAAGCAAATATTTCAAATTTTCCCAATGGGTTTTGTCTCGAAATGTAGCAAAGCATGGCCACAGTCATTCTTCGCTCTGGAATCATTAATTATCCCATTTTTTTTTTCATGTTTTGGTCAAGACTAGTTTCCATTTTTGTCTAGGTATATCTCGAACTAGATCAAGATAGAGTTTTGATAAAACTATAAAATGTATAAGTGTAATGTATATAATAAAACAATAAGTTTATAAATGATTTTATATTGCTATTTTGGTTGTCAATGTGCATTGTGGTTTATTTGAAAAAAAAATATAGTTTACTTATTTTTTAACAAACAACAAAAAAAAGGCCACTAATAAGTGGCAAAAACTTACCCATTTTTTTCATTACTTTTTTTTAAATTTTAGCAGAACTTATGAAATACTTATCTAATCCTTTTCATTGAACCATTAACGACATTTATTTTGACATAACATACATTAAAATGGATGAAAAAATGGTAGCTTCTTCCATATTTTGTTCTTATAAAAACTTTTGCAATTTTTTTTTTTAGATACAACTACTTTATTCAAGCTTATGTGACAGTTACAATATTGTTGTTTGCAGCTCTCTTGCCTGTTAAGTATCAATCAGAAATAAATACAACGTAATGCAATGCGGTTTTGCTATTTGTAACTAAAAAAATACGATCAGCCTGTAATCCCCTAACGGTTTAGGCGGGCATTTTACTATTTATGTTTAAGTCCCATGTAATAGGGCCGTGCTCAAGTTGCGGACACAAGCTGTTTATAATTATAATACAACTAGATTATGCCCGCGGCTTCCCCCGCGTGAAGTTCGATAACTGTCCCACGGGATTATACTATTGGGATGCCTATGACACTCACAAATAATGTGGCTTTTTATTGGTAAAAGAATTTTCAAAATCGGTTCAGTAGATCCAGAGATTACCCCCTACAACCTCACAAACTCACAAACTTTACCTCTCTATAATATTAAGTATAGATAGGGTCCAGGCTGGGCTGTTACTGAGAAATTTCTGTTAGAAAAATCCAAATATAATTTACCTAATCTCTAAAAAAGTCCTGCAGTGCGTCACGCACTCTTAGCAGTAACGACTACCTATTTCTAGATCAATGAGTTTCACTTCACTTTTAAAGTTCGAGTGAATCGGTTTCTTCAAGGCTCCATCCTCGGCCGCGTCATCGGTTCACATCAGGCCAGTTGCAGCTAAACGCAAGCCTAATTACTGATACTGTTAGCCTCCGTCATCCCACTGCTGGGCAAAGGCCTGACCGCATGTTTTCTAGTCGTTCACATTAGCTCTCGATCGAAACAACTGGAAGTCAAGCGTAATTAGTATTATAAAAACTAACCAAGTGCGAGTCGGACTCGCGTACGAAAGGTTCCGTACCACATACCGAAAAAAATACGTATAATATATAATTCTTGTATGGGAGCCCACTTTAATTATGAAATAATTTATATTTTTATTAGAAATACATCATCTGTGAAAATTTCAACTGTTTTGCTATCACGGTTCATGAGATACATCCTAGTGACAGACAGCCAGACAGACAGAAAGACGGACAGTAGAGTCTTAGTAATAGGGTCCCGTTTTTACCCTTTGGGTACGGAACCCTAAAAATGTGTCACGGTAGTTCCGTACCCCTCAGTCCGAAATCTATGAGAGATACTTACCACGACCTTTGTCTAAACGTTACTCCTGTCATTATCGCAGAACTGTCAATTAACAAGTGCATGACGTATACGAGATGTCAAATCGTCGTTTATATCCTGATCTCGGCTACAGATAATCTATTATTCAGCCACGAGCTCAGCCAGTTCCATCGTGATATTATTAAAGACATTAGTTTATGCCGCTTCCGCGGCTTCGCCCGCGTGAAGTTCTGTAATCCTCCCACAGGACCATCAAATATCCTATATGTTAATCCAGATTATAAACTATCGATGTGGCCAATTTTATCCAAACTTGTTCAGTAGTTTTTGCGTGAAAGAATTTTAAATATAAGTAAGATGTTCAAACTTTCCACGGACTCGGCGCATTCCTGACCTAAGCACCCATGCTATATAACCTGCAACGTTCCACAGGCCTCTATTCGATCGTCTAACCAATGAGTGTAAAAGTCCCTTTAACGAAGTCGAAAGACATTTGTTCTCCCCGACCGTCATTGCGATATATTTTTTGTTCTAGACCGTACCTCGGAACGTTATAGTTACGGAGATATTGGGGGTCGAGGTTTAATTTTTTTTTTCAATAATAGTTTTTTTTAATATTATACGTTTACTTTTAATACTTCCACGACCCCCGTACTATTCAATACACCGATCAGCACAATGTTTTGAGTGCGTTACATTGAATCCTTCCATAAAACTTGATTTTTCACCCCAAAAAAGGCGTTTACAAGTAATAATTTCTGCGTAAAGTTACTTTGTTTGATGTAATGAATAATGCTTGGTTGACGACTTCGCGAAAAGTCCGTTTACACCCTGTATATAATAAAGAACGCTAATGGCTAAAGTATTAATAATTTACCTTAAATGTTCAAGAAAGGCGATTAAAACAACGTAGAAGTTATAATTAAGTTTTTTAGGGTTTCCATTGTTGTGTACAGTTTGCAGAAATGTGAGAGATAGTTGGTATAACATGTTACGAACTAAAGCTTCTAAACCTCGAAACTAAGAATCTACTTGATCTAAAGTTTTTGAGAATGTTTGGATGTCTGGATGTTTGTTACTCTTTCACGCAAAACTACTGAACGGATTTGGATGAAATTTCTCACATATATAGTTTATAACCTGGATAAAAATATAGGATTATTTTTATCTCGGTAGTACGATCCCGTTGGAGAATTACGGAACTCCACGTGGACGAAGACTCAACTGTCAAGAAATTCTACTGATTATTTCTAAAACCTACATGGCACTCTTGCAATTTCTGTATTTACCAATTTGTTTCTGTACTATTTATCGATGATGACACGATATTTGCTCGAAGTACTAGGTTTTCTTTGAACATCCCGCGTCGGGACAAAATATAAAAAAGATATGATAAGAAAGAAACAGGAGTCAATTCGACACTCATTTGTTATCTGCATGCGTGCTACGAATATGCGATGAAACAGCACTACGAATAGTGATGCGAGAAATATCGATACCTGAGTAATATCGATGATGATATCTACTATCGTATACTCGATCCTTTTCAAGTGACATCGACACTGGAGTTCTCGAGTTCTGGAGTTTGTTCTCGAGTCGAAAATACTTTTTTGTTATTTAAGAAAACAGCACCATAATTGCTGTGCGCTTGGAATGACAATAACAGTTATTTTCATTTTGGCGACAAAATTCATAATCAACAAAAAATAACTGATTAGATTTTTTTAATTGCCAAAATGCCTGATCGACTGGATTAAGAATTAAAAATTATAAGTTTTACTTAATTTAAAATGATACCCAACTTATTACTTATTGGACACTTTTATTCCGATGCCTGCAAATCGATTTATAAGTACTTTCGATTTGATAACGAACAAAAATGTAAAATAAGTGCACTTATTACTCGAATATTAATGTGTCACAAACAAAAGATGATATTTGAGATGTTAATTACTCGCATGTTTCTTGACAATTAACATCTTGTCCAATATGTAAACAAGTGCCTTGTTAATTTTATATTCTGAAACATAATACTTTTTTAAAACATTCGTTTTTTACCTATAAAAGAAGCCATTTAAAAACGGGAGCCGTATGAATTACACAGGTCTTACAAAAACTGCTGTCAATTTTATTGTCGAGATATAATCCGCTGTTAAAAGGGATGGAGATATAATTTAGATAGCGTTATCTTTTTCTAGCATCGAAATTCCTGTGTGTTGATAGCTTTATTTATGCTTTTCGATATTAGAACCTACCTATACCTATACTTATTTGTAAATGATTATGTTTTGTAAGTTTTTTTTTTCTACTTTTCTAGTTTTTGACGTATTACGACGATTTGACGCAGTTTGACAGCTGTCGTCCAGTTTTGTCGCCTTTCTAATTAGAATACTAGATGTTCCTTTATTTTTTCATGCAACTTGATTTTTTTGGTTGTACTTATTGGTGTTTAGTTTTTTAATTCTTACACTTAATTTTTTTATCTCTTCTTTGTTAACTGTACAAACATTTCTAATGTATGATCTCTCAAAGACAACAGTTTTACAAACAAATAAAATCTACATAAAAACTGAAAGAAAAAGTTATTTAATAGTTCATAAAATTCCATTGCTGAATGGCATGTCAACATTACGACTGTCAGAGGCGTTAACCACCTCATTCATATAATTAAATGACTAACTATAGAGTGTTTATACTTTGATGTCGTGTGAGTGTATAACTATTGACTGAGTATCTGGGTACTTAGCAGCAGCAAAGGGTCAATTTGTGTAAGCGGTAAGCCGGAGTATATATCTTTAATGTGATTATATTATTTGTTTATAGAATACTGACTGTGCCATTTTTTCAAGGGAAGCTGGTAGGAATCGAGTTCTATGGAACCTTCGCCACTGGTATTTTAGTGTGTCAAGAAACCGAGAGGTATTGAAAATTGTGATCAAGTGATGATAGCAGGGTGGTAGCACCCCTGTTATTTTGTGAGAGGGTGAAGACCGATGAAGGGCTAGTATACAGCGTTTAAACAGACTCTTCACGAAGCCGTCAACCAAGCACATCAAATTAAGTAACTTTACGCAACAATTAGTGCTGGGAAACGACTTTTTTTTGGGCTGGAAAATCACGTTTTACGGTAGGACTCAATGTAACGCACTCAAAACATTGTGCTGATGGATGGATTGAATAGAAAAGGGGTCGTGGAGGTGTTTGAAGTAAATATCATACAATAAAAACATGTATTTAAAAAAAAACCTTGTGAAAAATCTCTGTAACTAAAAGGTATAGTATAGAACAAAAAAGTGATCGCAATGACGGGGAGAACAAGTGCATTTCGGCTTCGTTAAGTGACTCTTAACGACGAAGCCGAAAGGCACTTGTTCTCCTTTAACCCCTCAGTTAACGGTGTCGAATCAGACATACTTTGTCACACACATAGTGAGTGACCGATATACAGTCGACTGTCGGTTTTAGAAGTAAACTATGTAAAATACCGATTTTTTTATTGTTGTGGCAAATCTTAATGTACTTGAACGTGAGTGAATTATTGCTTTAGTCAGAGTCAAGCCAAACTAGGTCAGCATACTTAGATATATGTAAAGAACATATATCTAATCTATCTGATTCGACACCGTTGACTGAGCGGTTAAAGGAGAACAAGTGCCTTTCGGCTTCGTTAAGAGTCACTTAACGAAGCATATGGTAAGCTTGTCAAAAATCAGAATTCTACATCTCTTCCAACAGAACTAACTCATCATCTGCCTAAGCTTTTCCTAACTACAATGTTGGGGTCGGCTTAATGTCTAACTAGATGCAGACTGACCTCCACAACCCAGTTAGTACTGGGTAATACGATACCCTTTAGAAAGGCTGGGTGTTAGACTTTCGGGTCACTGACTACCAGTAACGACTGTCAAAGATCTATAAATGACAGCCGGGACCAATGGCTTAACGTACTTTCCCATGCACGGAGCAAACTCGATTTGTACGGTGGTCGCCCATCCACGGACCAACCTAGACAAGCGCGGCTTTACCTGAAGATCAACCCGAGCCGCTGTTATTATTTAGCCACGAGCTCTTCATATCGAGCATATGTGTTTCGCGAAAGTCAGAATTCTATGTCTCTACCAGACAGTCTCTAACTACATAAAATAATACAAAACAATGCTCCTTTTTCATTCCCATAAAAATGACTTAACACAAAACATCATCGATTGTTGACGGATATGACGCATTGATGGATTATGATCCGACACTTGCGACAAAAAGTCGCACAGTCGCGAGCGGTCGCACGGTCGCGCGTGCGTCTGTAATGTGGCGCCGTCTAGCCTTGCTCCCAGATAGACTGGATGCTGTGATATATCTTCATCCGCGTTGTTTTTATGACACGAGATTAAACTTGGTGATATAGCTCTATATAGGAATGTGATTGAATGTTCCCTTAACCACGTGAATTTTTATTCGGAGATGGCTGATAATTTTGAACTCAGGATGGATAATAATTTTGAAATTTGTCAGTGTTTTTTTATTCAGCGGTTAGGTCCACCTACTGGTCATACATAACATCACGCCTGTAATACCACAAGGGTTAGATAGACGTGTACCTAATAGTACACCCACATTTCGCTAGTTATGTTAAAGATCTATGTTATAATGGGCGAGCCTTATTTTTTATTACAAACTGGGCCTGCTCTTGACCTCGATCACACCTGATGGAAAGCGATGGATGAGGTATATGATGGAACATTCCAGACTCCGTGGCACAAATCCAGACTCCGTGGCTGCTACTGTGGAATTCCTGATAGAAATACCCAATAACACTTTGCCCAGGACCTCCTGCTCAGCAGTCGCGCTTGTGGCCGCTAGACCAACGAGGCAGTCTATCTATCTAGTCTCTATACATAATAGTCTCCATATATCCTTACCAATCCACAAATCCCACCTGACTATTACAAATACCGCCTCTCATAGCCCTTTCTGCCAAACAGCTGCCTCGACTCTTATGGTAATCCGCGCCGGTATCCAATAGATCATCTGTTCTATTTGCAACCAGCAGATGCCTGACGATACAATGCGATATTACACTCAGATAAACACGTTGCCACACTTCTGCAGCTCTAGCAACGTGTAGAATTAGCTTTATTTTGTGTGGTTGCCATGATTTATTTTATACAAAGTTCATTGACTCTGTGATACTAATACGTTGGTAGCCTTTATCCTGTTGGCTGCTGTTGGTTTCACATTATTTAAATAAATATAAATAGTCTTGGACGAATTTCTAAATGGGACGCCAATCCAACACGACCGGAGAGATCTCGATATATATTAAGAAAACGGTCACCCAACCATAGATTCAGCTCAGCAATCGCAGCTTAACCTCGAAGATCTTGAGGGTACCGACTACATTCGGTCGGTGTAGTTTGAAACAGGTCGGGCACCGAAATGAAATACATATTTTTCCGCCCGACTGAAATCAAGCCGACTGAACATGTTTGTATGTTTTTATATAAATAAAATGGTATATCTCATGTCCATCGGTACAGGGTGACAGAGGTTAAATATTCCTTGAAAGAGGTCATACTAGAGGTTATTATCATTAGCAGCAAATTAAGCATTCTTCAAGTTGTTTATTGATTTCAAAAATTTCAATATTTTTGTGAAAAAACTAATAAAATGAGGTGGATTGCTTTTCCAGTTTTCCGTCACTATTTTGTTTCTTTAGCACTTTCATTTCTATAATTAGAATTTCGCAACTGATAATTTTTTCATACTTTGTAATATTAATAGAAAACGAATGATAATCGTTAAATGTTAAACCTATTAACGACTAAGCAAATAACATAATTGCGCTTTACGTCTTATTCGATGGTATCTCGGGATTAATCGGACACGAATCCTTGAGGCAATGATATTAATTAACTAAACAAATGAACAATCGTTAGTCATTCCTTACAATTTTATTGTGTCGCGTGGAATTTAAAGAAAAGGTTACGCTTTGAGAATTAGCTTATCAGTTGACGATCGTCATTAAAATTGAAACATTGAAAGAAGTTAATTAAGCAGAGAAGTATTTTGAAGAAGTATTTCCAGCATGTTTGAAAGAAATGATATAAATATAGGGATTATTTCAGGAAATTAATATTGCTTTTGCTTAGGCACCTATTAAGTTGTTTATTGTATGACGTTTTTAGGTAGGTATTTCTTGTTATTTTTCTTCATTTTAACGTAGTTTATTTTTATCATAATTATCTTAGTTGGGTGTACTTTAGGTACATTTCTGCCCAACCATTTGGAGATTACAGTTACAACTATAAAAAATAATAAAACATTAGTATATAAAATATTCTAATGTTTTGTTAGTTTTTTTTTTCTATTAGAATATCATATGGGCCTGCTCTTGACCTCGATTCCGCCTGATGGAAAAGGTCTATGATGGAACGAGCGTGCCCAGAAGATACAATGATTATACTTTATATAAAAGTACCTAAATGTGCTTTATATAAACTTCAGTTTTAAGATTAATTTTCTTATGGAGATAAAAAACAATTTTATTTACGAAAAAAAAAACATTAAAATACCTTCTATGTCTTGCTTGTTGGTGACGCTGCTTGCTAATGCTTTAAATATATAATAGTGACACAAAAGGATGACATTTTACCTACTAAAACACTGGATACAATAATTTTAGATAACTGAAAACACCATAACTAAATCACAATATAATTCAACTTTCACCTTACACACAGACCGATCGCATTTATCTAAATATCAAAGTTGTTGTAAGCCGTAAGGTCGGGCAGTGGGTGTGCAAGCGCACGACGCGCTTGCGACGGTAGTCCGGGACGCCGGGCGAAAGGACCAGAGTTCAGACGGTGCTATGATTATCATATTAACGCTGTATGTGATGTGGGGTTGAGAGTTTTATAGAGGTCAAGTGTAAAATACTGCCGGATACACTAAAGCATACAGTTAAAAAGTATAAGCTGTTTCTAACGTGTCTCAGAAAAGTAAAGCCTAAAATTGTCATAAACACACAATTCGTTTCTATCTGTAATTGAAATCGTAATCGTGGCGCATTCCGAGACCCATGAAAGCACATGGCCTCGAACTTGTTCAATGCCACCTCGAGACACAATTGCCGGATCCTCTCCACGACTATCGCAACCCCGCGTGTCATTGCTTCGGCCACCGCTTCGTGCGACCTCCCTTGTGCCAGCACCAGCATGTCAAACTACGCTGACGTCGCTCAGGAGGTCGGCAAGCAACACCCAGTAGTAACCGATGTTCCACAAGGGCGGCCCCAGAACCGATCCCTGTGAAACTAAGACCGAAAATGAGATATTACAAGCCCAATACTTTGCTTCTTCATCGGTGGTAGTGGCAGCGCGAAGGTCACTTGAACTGTAACTTTTGGAGCACAGCAGACAGAATATGAGGCATAGTCTACGATCCAGTTTCACAACCCCAACCTTTAACTAACATAACATACCATCACGCCCGTAATCCCCGAAGGGTTAGGCAGAAGTGTACCTATTAGTAATACACCCACATTTCGCCAGTTATGTTTTAAGTCCCATGTAATAAGAGGCGAGCCTATTGCCACTACCGGGCACAAATCTAGACTCCGTGGCTGATACTGATAATGTAATTAAATTTCTGATAGAAAAATTCAATAACACTTTACCCGACCCGTGAATCGAACACAGGACCTCAACTACCTTTAACTATTTCGTCAATATTTTCTTTGTTGATAACCAACCATTATTAAATTTATAACTTGACATCATACAACTTAGCTATAAAATGTAGGTCAGGTTACCATAGATTCTATGCCAAAAGAAAAAAAAACTGAAGCCTGAAATTATCGAAACCATAGTCATTTTTATATTTCTCAAAGTCTTAATAAAATAGAAATGCTAGTATTTATCTAAATATCGAATAGTTTCCAAGTGTTGTCGGGGGCGTGCTAGCTCACGGAGTCCGGCCGGTAGTCAGGTGAAAGGACAAGGTTCAAATCCCGACTACTGCGATTATCATATCAACATCATCTACGCTGTTTTATTAGATTTTATGGATGTTGGTGTTTTATTGGGTTGTGTGTTATGTAGTTAAGTAGTTCTAGTTTGCCATTTTGTAACAACAAATTTTTTTTCTTAAATAAGCGAAAATTATACAATATCGTCCAATTTTCTCTCGTTTCGATACGAAACAGGTACTTACATTGTTTTAAGCTTTCACGGTTTCTAACTACACTTATATAAACGCGAAAGCAACGATGTCTGTCACGTCTAACGGCGGAATGGATTTCGATATGATTTGGACCTTAGGTGGGCTATGACCTGGATATGGACATAAAATACGTTTTGACGTGACAACGTCTAATAAATCAATGAACGCCGACTGTATGCACGAAAAAGTGTCCCGTTACGCTCATTGTCCCGTTACGTTCATTGCACGCATGCGTCGCATCTATCTCTCTTCCACTCGATTTTATGACGTTGTCACGTTAAACCATCATCCGTAAACCAACTTTACAGACAACCAATTTTTATCCCGAAAGTACGTTCTCGTGTGCCCATTTTCTACTAAAGTTTTACCCACGGCTTCGCTCGCTTATACGCAAGAGTACAATAATTATAAAATTGTGGATTTTACCTTGTATGGTGCAGTTATCGTATGAACACCATACTACTTAACAAAAATGGTCCTTTGTGTATCCAAAGACCACATTTAACATGATTGTGATGATGAAGATAATATAGCCTAATTACTTTCCCATTAAATAAGTACCAATGATCAGTTTGTTGATAATTTGTAAACTTAATGAGTATTTCGACATTTCAAAAATAACACTAGGTTAACAATTAATTTGGTTTTATCTAAAATCAATAGATAGTGTTAAATAATTTCACGTTCCATGTTCACCTGTCTAGTATCTAAAGATCTTAATAAAAGGGTCTCTGTCTTGATTACAAAACTTAATTTGTCCTTACATTTGATTCTGTGTCCGATAACATAACACACACATAACATCACGCCTGTAATCCCCGTAGGGTTAGGCAGAGGTGTACCTAATAGTACACCCACTTTTCGCCAGTTATGTTTAAGTCCCATGTAATAGGGGGCGAGCCTATTGCCATCAACCGGGCACAAATCCAGACTCCGTGGCTGCTACTGAGAAATTCCTGATAGAAAAACCCAATAGCACTTTGCCCGACCTGGGAATCGAACCCAAGACCTCATGCTCAGCAGTCGCGCTTGCGACCACTCGACCAACGAGGCAGTGTCCGATAAATAAAACGTATTACCTAGAACTAAATGAAAGATAGCAGAAAAATACAGTAAATTTAATTCAGTGATAATTTTGTGTTATTTCATGGTTAAGTCACTTCATAAAACTGGTTAGATTTTTATTTAATTACATAAAAATGAAAAGCTACTAACAAAACGACAAGTTATTTATTATTGAATGATCATTTTAAATTTGCAGTCGAAAGTGGCGCTGCTTGTCAAGAAAAAATGCACCGATATGTCAAACTTGGTACAGACGCCAGCAGGTCAAGCTACCCGAAACTGTCAGATTTTCCCAATCAAACTTGAACCTAATGCTTTAGAGACAAAGTTTAAAATCTATTAAAGAAATTTACAGATTGTAGTAGCTTGATGTGCTGGCGACTGTACATTTATTTTAGTTCTGTGATACCTGATTTTGGTGGTCTGTCTGTCTGGTCGTGTGGCTTTTCTAGCCATGCAGCGGATTTTAATGAGAATCAACATCATATCGTATATAGAGAATAAATTCTGTATACTGAAATCTCTTTATGAAAATACGGTTTTCCGACTGAACAAAGTAAAGTCGTAAAAACCTTGCGAAGCACACTACTCACCGTCCGATAACTAAATGGACGGCAAAAACTGTAATAAAAGTAATAAACATACAAATTAAAACGCTTAAAAGAAACGCACCTTTTTGAAAAACCACGCACAAATTGTTTAAAAAATGAACAACGAAATACCAACCGAACATCTTCATACCTACCAGTGGCGTAAAAGGTCGGAACGATTTGTAATTCCTTACGCCAAGCAAGAGCCTCGAGATCCGTACGGTTGGTATTAAATCGTAACTATTTACAATATTAATAGGTTATTTTGTACGTAAACTGTTCGCTATAAATACTAGTTTTGTGCTCCCGCCACTAGATTAATAGTTGTTTTGAATCTCGCGACCGGGAGCCCGCGAAATTGTTTGCAGTTTTGTAATGTTGCTAGGTTAAAATTGTGGACGTTTGGTAATTTTTTAAATTAAAATACGTCTTTTACGAGAATTTTTAGTTCGGTTCTTGAACATTTGACGTGTTCACATTTATCTTAATTTGAAAATTATCTGTTGTGGCAATAAGAACCTAAATGCAATTTTGACGACCGACACTGCCTGGCAAAGATAAGTCGGGTCAATCCATTTCAATCTAAAATTTTAGTTTGGTTGAAGAACTGTCCCTGATAGGTGCTTTTCATCAAATGAAATCACAGTAGGCATGTTGTTTAAAACCACATTGCAACAACTTCCATTGGGTCCATTTCTTCCGCCTTTACCTTTTGATTACCAACTCCATACCAGCCAATCCCGAAACATTAACCCATAATAAACCAATCGCAGCTCCATTAAAATAAGTGTTACAATTAGAACAGCCAATTACAAGAGCTTGTATTTTAATAATCAGTGTAAAAATCTGCACAAGTTACAAACAACGGGCTGGTTCGTGAGCTACGATACTGGGATACTGGGGATTAACGGCTGTGAGGGGCAAATGAAATTATTTCGCCTCTATCCGCCATCTTCATTTCGCGGTATCACGCTAGGGCTGCGTTTGTGTAGAATGGAGAAGATTTGTGTCGTAAGCTATAAATTTTATAGGAGGGCCTTAGTGACGTTTTAACTATACCATAGTGACCCAAAAATAAAGTACATCTCAATTTTCTCACGAGGACATTGTTTCTTTTTTTTAAACTACTACACCGTTTCAAGTTGCTCCATTTGTAACCACGTATGCCTTTTACTTAGACTTAAGCGTTTAAATTAGAACTATTTCTACCGATTTTTGGCTACAATCGTTAAGTTTTTCACAAATACCAGATTAAGAATAATCCTTTCACAGTTATTTTACTTGTCACCGCAGCAAGCCAACAACAACTTTATTCGGATTGAAATAAAAAACACTGTCATTTCGACAAACTTCTCAGTGGTAGAGACTCAACAACACCCAGGAAAATAAAAATTATTGTAATTTTTGACAGTAATGCAAAGTCATCATCTGTTTAACCTTTTCAGAATTATGTTGGTATCGGCTTCCTAACCGGATGCAGTTGAATACCATTCATATTGATGTAAAGAAGACACAAATAAAAGAAAAAATGATGAAAAGATTGTAATCTTTCCACGTTGACGCCCCTGTCCCCAGTTAACCACTAAGAACTAATCTATTTCTCCCATAAACAATAAAAGCAAAATCTTGCAAACCCTGCGCTTGCGCCGCTCAATTTGTTGTCCGATCATATTGAGATCTCTTTATATCGGCACAAGAGCGCCTGCGCAGCTAAATTGAACTAACTGTACTCCGCTAGTAGATGATTGTAAATATTTGTGTTCGGTTAAAAATAGCGAGTGTTGATAGATTGGCTTCGGAGTTAGATTGTTGTAGGTATTCTTTAATAGGCTGTGCGCAAAATGAGAGTGGTTTTATAACATCAGGCCTTGCAATTTTCGAAGGATTAGGCATAGGTGTACCTAACAAGTACACCCACATTTCGCCAGTTATGTTTAAATTACGTGTAATAGAAGGCGAGCCTATTGCCATGAACCGGGCATAGATCCAGACTCCGTGGCTGCTACTGAGAAATTCCTGATGGAAAAACTCAATAACAGTTTACCCAACCCGGGAAACGAATCTCATGCTCAGCAGTACCGCTTGCGACCACTAGACTAACAGGGCACTCGTCAGCCTTTATGACATACTCAGATCTCCGAAACGGCTGGACCGATTTTGACGGGTCTTTTACTGACTGGAAGTTAAAACGAGTAACTTTTATTTTAGAAAAAAAGGATTAGAGGTCCGTGCGCAAAAAATCTAAACCCTTGAAATTATTGACAAAATCCCTTCCATGGATTCAAATATCCCTATTTGAATCCATGGCGGGATAGGCGCTGGCTAATTTGAAAGGACGAAACTAAAATGTATCTTCTGTCCTTTTCTTGATGAAATAGAAAGAAAAAGATGCACTGAACTTAAATTTAGTTTAGTTTGTGAACAAGGGAATCGGCACCATTATTCTATAAATAATTTCAAGCCGACGAAAGTCGCGGTCTACAGCTATAAAAACAACAGTTTTTTCAAAGTACGCACGACAGCTGATCAAGCTATACAAAACCAGTTTATGCGGATCTGTCATTGTACATAAAATATATACAAAGCGAGGCCACGTTATACTGGAAAGTTGAAGCTTGATGTGCCGCCGTGTGTACATTTTTTTGTTATCACTTAAACCGATTTAACCTTTCTTTATGTTACCTATCTACCAATTATCAGGCAATGCTCGGCATTCCTTATCAGAACAGTCGAATTATCAGCAAGTGGCAAGCGCCAAATTCAAATACCCAGTTAAAAAAGATAAGATATAATTTTTAAAGTAATATATACCGCTCCTGTTATCAAATTAAAGATAATTTTCCTCCCATTTACAATATCAGGGTATACACGAACATAAAAATAGGCATCGCATGCTTCAAATTAGTGCACCTGAATGAAATGACATAAAAATAAGGTAAATACTCTTATAAACTGGTTGCTATTTCACCTGGCCCTTGACAAGAAGGATTTAGTTAAGGGGCATGCTTTTATCACAACACTTTGCTAAATTAAATTCCTGAATCCGTTTAAACTAGACGTCGTGGAGAGTTAAAAATACACAAGACATTTTAAGAGCTTAGGTTACTAAATTTAGAGAACGGCCATTTCTTATTTTTAACAGACTCCTAAAAGAAGGAGGTTCTCTTTAGGACTCTTAAAAGACGAAGGCTGTATTTTTGAAATAATACTTCTTTTGGCGCGTTAGGGAAAATTGATGAGAGTAAATTTTTACGATGCACGCGCACACCGTCACGAAAAACCGACACCCTGAAGTTAGCTAGTCAACATACACCCTGAAGTTAGCTAGTCAACATTTTAGTTTTATACGCTAAAGAAGTATAACTTCTTACGTGCGTAATAAGTACTTACACACACACTTTTTTTTTAATGTTGTTACCTCATATCTCCGTGATTACTGGTCCGATTTACGTGACTCCTTTAATTTGGTAGAGGAGATTCATATGGTATATATATTTGATATGGAACTTCTCGCGCGGTGATACCGCAATAAGCAATGCAAATAAAATTCATATGGGATGATCCATATGAATTTTATTTGCATTGCTTAGGTAGTTATAAGTTATCTTCTATTATACATATTTTTTCACGTGTGTTCACGTGGATGATCTGCTAATAACTTTTAGTAACAATGAAAATGGATTTTCAACAAGAATTTGTATGAAATATCATACTACAACTAAAAAGTTTTTCTCAAATCAGGTTTCGATTCCTTTTACCTGTAATTGCCTACTTTAGTTTTAATTTACATGTGTGGGTAAATATATCGTTTGAAGAACCCAATTAATACGGAAAGGAGTAAAAGCACAACTCCTTAAGTGCACTTGTATTGAAATCCCAAGGATATACGCTAAGTGCTAGGTCCTTTCATCTGGAAACAATTAGTCAAAATGACCTTTATTTTCCCGCCGCTTGCATTCATTTTCGTAATGCTCTAATCATGTTTTATAGTAGGGGCATGTATACATAAACGTATGTCCCACCCTAACAAGACACTATGTGGTTTCTATTACTACTAAGTATGTCCCAAAAACAATATTTTTATGTTAATCAATATGATGTTTAGCTAACTCAAATCATCATCATCTGTCTAGCCTTTATCCCAACTATGTTGGGGTCGGCTTCCAGTCTAACCGGATGCAGCTGAATACCAGTATTTTACATGGAGCGACTGCCTATCTGATCTGCACAACCCAGTTAGAACTGGGTAATACGATACCCCTTGGTTAGACTGGTTGTTAGACTTTTTTGGGCCACTGACTACCTAACGACTATCAAAGATCTTCAAATGACAGCCGGGACCACCGGCTTAGCGTGCTTTCCGAGGCACGGAGGAAACTCGGTATGTAATGGGTGGTCACCCATCCACAGACCAACCTAGGCAAGCACTGCTTAACCTATAGATCGACCCGAGCGGCTGTTATCATTTAGCCACGAGCTCCTCCTAACTCAAATGCTGGACAGAAAACTGAAATAGATATTGGTAGTTTTGTCTAACGTCGTGTTGAGTTATGGAATTCTAATCCTGGAGCATTATCATACAAACAAACATCCTACATAAACATGTGTGAAAATGACTTTTGTTTCATGTTTAGTTCCTCGACTATTAACAACGTTCACTCACAATTAACCAGCACCAATTAACCTAAATGCAAGCCAAAAGTAATCACCTTCGTACGCAGACAATCCTAACAAAGCAACCAATCTCACACTCCATTTGAGATAACAGATACTGGCCGATGGTGTTGGGAACCTCGTTAGTCCAAATGGGGGTTTGTCACGAAGACCCTCCACCATATTTATGATGTCAATGTGCTGTGATTCCGATCAGGGTAGCAGATTGGTAGGGCCTTGTTCCTATCTGGTTGGTGATCTCTGCCTGGTCTGGTGATATTATAAAAGGTGATTAGTATTATTGTCAGTCAAAGCTTTGTATAATATTTTTTTGTTGGCAAAATCTCTCAACATTTGTCATGTTTCACCATGTCCGGAAAATTTCTTCAAGTACTAATACAAGGGTACAAGGTCTCCAAAGGGTATTGAAAAACAAGATTCAAGATTAGTTCCAAGTTTGACCACGCGCCTAATGATCTTTGTACAGCTTTATGGATGTATGTTGCTTTTGTTTCAATAATACGCTACAATAATGTGACTAAACGAACGAATGTTCAGTTCAACATTTGCGGATTTTAGGAGTATCTGAAACATTAAAACACATTTTGCAAAAAGCAAAAGGTTAATATTTTTCTATCTTAATATCGTCCGCATGAAAGATAAACGCGCGGATGAAAATAAAGGCGACGGCAGCAAAGACCAAACGGCTATCTACAAAATCACTAGTTTCCAGGAGAGCGTTTTTAACGCAAAAATGTATTAACTTCTACAAGATCAAAGTTAGCTTCTTCAATTTGTAATAGTTAACCATAAAAAATATTTTTCATAAAAAAATGAAAAAAAAAATACCTGGATGGAATAAAGAATTCTGAATTCATTTATGTTAAGAAGTGAATTTTGCAAAAAATGTAGTCGTTTTTTTGTTCTTTGCTGCCGTCGAAGTAATCTTCCCTAATTGTGAAAAAGGCCCATCTATGAGATTAGGATCTATGTGGAATATACACCTTTCTTGAACATCACAATGCCGTTTCTAGTCCTCATAAGATTGTAATAAAAAGGGCACAGAAGAATCAAAAAGTGGTTAGTGGTGGTTACCTCATTGACTCTTGGAAATGGTTTACTTCATGTCTACAAAAAACCATTTCTCATTTCAAATTAAAATAAAGATGCATAATTATGCACATGTTAAGGATACTTAAACTTTAACCATAAAATTAATTTTCCCTAAGCAGTTTTAACGCTAAACATCTAAAGTACTGCTCATAATTCAGAATCCACTTACGGTAATATTTTTAAAGTTAAATGGCTGCTAAAGAGCTCAAAGCAAATAGTACCAGTAACTCATAGGCACTAAGTTAACCGACAGTAAAACGCCTTACCTAATGGTGGAGCTAACTGGTACAAATCGATTGTTAGAGTCAATCGATTTATGATTTGAGTAACGGTGGAGTCGATTGATCGGAATGGTTATGAGGAGTGACTATTTGCGTGGTGGCATTTGATCTTTATTTAAATTACGTTATGCAAGAACTGTGATATTAAAGCAAAGCAAGCGTTACTGCTGAGCATAACATCCAGGAATAAATTCCCAAGTCGGTTAAAATGTCGACTGCTGAGCATGAGGGCCGGGCGTGGATTCCAGGGTCGAGCAAATTGTTATAGGGTTTTTACTTAACTTCTGGAATTTATCATAGCAGACTGGACTACTAAACTGGACGGGGCTGGCTACTACTGAGTCCCTGCCAGGGCTGCGGCCTGTTCGAAAGAGATACCGCGGCCATGGAACACAAAAAGCAAAAAAGGAACATGGATGGGTTTTAGTCAGTACAAGTCTGACACTCCCTTCCGCTCTGCCCAGAGCGGGAGAAGTCATTTGATGATTTACAAGCCGAAAAAAAAAACCGGACTGGAATCTCGATATGTGCCCGGTTGATGGCAATAGACTCGCGCTCTGTTACAACTGGCGAATCGTGGGTGCGCTATAAAGGTACAGCGCCATCACTCATTTACCGAAATCTACAAGTGTCATAATAGCGTAGCAGTCGACGATCGGCCATAGAAAAGAGTTCAACGAGGATATACGTAATGTGTGATCATTTTATAGTGTTTAAATGTGTACCTACACTTCTGCCTTACCCTTCGGGGATTTCAAATGGTATTATGTTTTATTTAAAAAAAGTGTGTGTGTACTTATTACGCACGTAAGAAGTTATCTCTATCTTCTCTGGCGTATAAAACTACTAAAATGTTGACTAGCTAACTGCAGGGTGCATGCTGACTAGCCAACTTCAGGGTGTCGGTTTTTCATGACGGTGTGCGCGCGCATCCTAAAAATTTACTCTCATAATTTTTCTCTATTTTCCTAACGCGCCAAAAGAAGTATAACTTCAAAAACTATTTCTAATGTTTAAAGTGTCGTTTTACTTGCAGATGGGCTGTCGTCAGCGTTCCGCCAGCAAATAACGGGTAAGCACAGCTATAGCTCAGACTCAGACAAATCTACGGAACACATAATTACGAGTTAGGTAAATGAACTCGTGCGAGATGGTGCAGAGTACTATTTATTAGGCTCAGTGTAGACTTGACTTCAATACTGTCTTTAGACATACAAGGTGTAAACAGTCCCTTCACGAAACTGTCAACCAAGCATACTGTACATTATATCAAACTAATATTGTTGGGAAACGAAATCTTTTTGGGTTGAAAAAAAGCGTTAAAAAAAAGGCAATGGCGGGGAGGACAAGTGCCTTTGGCCTTCGTCAAGGGTATTTTTACACCCATTATATCATGTTGAACTATGTTCAGCTTGTTTTGTCCCATTCATTGGACTATGAATAGAATAGAATAGTATTATTTAGTAATATTTGTTTATTTGCTCTAAACCGAAGGGGATGGTGATGTTTCTAATGTTCTAGTTAACATATCTTTACACATATAAGATACATAATAAAAGAATTATCATGGAAACTGAAACACAGCGCCGGCGCCGCAACGCGGTGTTTTTATGATCTGTGAATGTACGTAAATACTCACTTAATTACTTGTTCATTAACTACATAACATAACATGAACACGCAACAGCAGTTACATAGGAACGCAAAGAGACGCAGACGGGCCTAAGAGCCAACACGTCCAACCATTTAAAAACACAAACAAAATTAAATAAAAGATATCTTCTTTAAATAATTATTTAAAAAAATACAGTCTGCCCAAAGTATCCTAACAGTCGGCAAAACATGGAACTAAAACAAAATCTACCAGATTTGACATAACACTGACATTAGCCACCACGACCAGCGCCACACTGGCTCGCCAATTTATACTGGCCACATTATACTTCCATTTACTTTAATTAGGGTAAAAACCGGATACGGACATAAAGCAAACTGTTTCAATGCAATTCTAAAGCTTGAGAATGCGAATCCGTCGGTGTATAAAGCGATAATAGGTATAAAGAGAACCCCGAAATATTTTTATGGCATCTTTACTGGCAGATGTTGGCATGTCTCGCAAGGTTTTGTTAATTGTTATGACATAAACGACGCTACGTCAGGTGGACTGGCTTGTTTGTATTCTGTGCCTTATTTTTATGCAGTAGTTATCTAGTCTTTCTTTCTTTTTTTAGTTATCTGTGGCTGTTTTCTATAGGTCCTTGCCACCAACTTATCTGTGCTGGCGGGAAAACACAGAAATGAAATAAATGTATCGAGTTTGACATATCGATTCAAATCTTGACAAGCAGCGCCAACTTGAACTGCACACTTAAAGTGGTCATACTTAAAGTGGTAATTTGGTGTTCGGATGACTTTGACAGAGGGGTGTTCATAAAAATGTGTTCAAAAACAAGATGGCAGCATCAGTTTCTATTTGAGCCACGCGCCAGAAGATGTACAGTACAACTACAGTACCGCAAATAAATAATTTTGATTTGACGTATTCCAACAACTTTTAACTCAATTCCTATGCCATTGAAGTTTAATTCCTGTTAAATACTAAACAATGCACAAAATTACTTATTTCCTTTTATCATAACCTTAGTTTTGAACAAATTGATATTATGCACATTGAACAAAATACACAAATGTCATCGAATGGCTCACCTGTTGTGCAGGCTCGTCGTAAGAAATTAATTTGAAGTAATATTTTACCATCTTAACATCTTATCTTTTCGTATCTTCATGTCTTATCTTGTCTTTTCTTTTTATAGAAGTACTAATAGGCGCTTGCACATCCCTAGTTTTTGTTCGAAATAACAGATCTAGTATCTGTATTGTAACAAATAATAGTATGGTTTTAATGAATGGGTGCAAAACGGTAAATTCCTTCAGAAATACCTTAATCACTAGATTACTCTTATGAACGCAGCCGCTCTCCTGATGAACCCCAACCCAAAATGAACCTTTAACACAGCCTTTAATCACCTCTGGGGCAGTGCGACAAATAAATACGTAATTATGCTTTATTAACTAATCCGAAGTTTAACTGGTTTTACAATTCATCTCCATAACCATCCTCCCATGGATCAGTACAAAAAAAATGATCGCATCAATGACGGGAAGAATCAGTGACTTCACTATGTGTTTTTACACTCGTGATTTCCACATAGAAAATCCATTCATCCATCTTTATTTTGGACTAGCACTTCGCACGCGACTTTGTCCGCAAAAATTGTGTACCTCGGCTAATATGCATGATATAAATATAGTTTATAGCTTAAAGCACCCACAAATAATGTAGCTTTCTGCCAGTGCAACCATTTTTAGAGTTGGATCATTCGTTCCGGAGATTATCCCCTACACAAACTTACAAACTTTTACCTCTTTAGAATATTAGTATAAATCAGCGGAGCACATTTTCTTTCAAACATCTCTATCAACCGTATTTTATTTTATTATAATTATTAGGGATATAAAACAGTTACATCGTACAGAAAATAAAAAAAGTCCTTAAAAGCTAAAGATCACAAACATGTAACCCACACCAAAACCCAAGTCTTAACAAAAGAATACCAGACTATATGGTATTGATGCTTAAACTTATCCTAAACACTGCTTATACTTATCTTACCTCATCAACACCTTACCACATCCAGTAGCTTCACATGGATCATACTCTCCAATCTCTCAATAGTAATTGGTCTAAAGGTCGGACATATCTGGCCATTGTAGTCCCCTGGCATTTGTGTGTTACAACATCTGGCATTTAAAGTTTATTCAGATAACTTGGCTGTTATTATAGAAAGGCTTTTCAGGAATTTCGACCATTATACCATTAATATTATTATTCATTTAAGTCGAGATTTGTTTGAGGATAAAGAAGGTAAATGGCTTGCCATCTTAGTATTGTGGCAGAGGTGTGAAACCTTTTGTGTTCAGTATTTTGTGATTGAATCTTAGTTAGGATGTTTAAAGATTTTTTTTTATATTTCTGAAGGTTATATAAACTAGAAGGAAAAGACATCTTAATTTTGCATAAAGGGTTAAATTTAATTCGCTAGCGAACGCCCGGACTAAAAGGGTCTCGATGTTTAATTGTTTAACGACTGCGTCATATTCTTACATTGTTGAGCCGGGCATCTAATTCAATAGAGCTATATAAATTTACAGATTTTAATGTCATCATTGTTTACTAAAAAATAAACATACCACACCTTTTAACGGTAAAATCCTACTATAATTTTGTAAATGCGAAAGTTTGTGAGGAAGGATGGGTGGATGGATGGATGTTTGTTACTCGTTCACGCAAAAACTAGTTGTCGGATTTGGATGAAATTTTGCACACAGATAGTTTATAACCTGAATTAACACATAGACTACTTTTATCCCGGTAGTATAACCCCCTGGGATAATTATCGAACGTCACGCGGGCGTAGCCGCGGGCATAAGCTAGTAGGTAAAACAAAACACAAAAGCCGTGTGTTACAGGACATTTAAAGTTTACCCATTGCAAAACATCAACAAAGCGAACTCTTAAATCAGTCCGATGAACGAAACATTTTGAGATACGTCGGAAACTAAAGTACTATCGCTAGAGTAATTAATTTTGTTTATCAGACAACGAGAAATACCTGCCGCTGGATATAATTTAGTGCGCGCTGACTATTATCGCGGAAAGTACGTTGCAACACTCTTTTGTGGCATTGTAAGTTGGGTAAGTAGGTATTTTACTGCACCAGTGACTCCACTGATGTGACAGAGAGCTCTCTTGTTCTTCAACACACCAAATATGAACAGAAACCAGCTTCTCAAGCTAATACAATCTGTCAAACTTCTTTAATAGATTTTCAACTTTATCGCTAAAGCATTAGGTTCAAGGTCGATTGGGAAAATTTGACAGTTTCGGGTAGCTTGATGTGCTGGCGTCTGTACTATACCAAAAGCGGAGAAAATACCAAAGACAACGCTGTTTAATGAGCTTCTTAATTCTGTGGAACTAACCATTATTAGCAGTGATCGGAATAGGTTGACTATATTTACCTAAACTTCGGAGAACAGAGACAGAAAGTGGAGACTTCCTTACGATGACATTTTTTTTCCCGGGATTCGGGAAAATTCTTAAATAAGTTGAAAATAAGCTTTATTTAAGATAAGTAAAGGCTATTTTTATTTATATCCACGTAAAATCCCGTAATTAATTGTCTAAATTTAATTCATATATTCGAATTATATGTACGATCCTTAAACTAAACGTTGTATCAAATCATTGAATACATGTTTTTTTTCAACTTATTTAAGATTTTCCGGAATTTCGGGAAAAAAAATGTCGTCGTAAGAAAGTCTTCACTTTCTGTCTCTGTTCTCCGAAGTTTAGTTAAATATAGTCGGCCTATTCCGATCACTGGTTATTAGTTACCAGTACGTTGCTTTTGTCGGTTAATGTAGTGTGCCATATTTCCGATTAGCTTATCCATAATTGGCCCCACGACCACCGTTAGGAAGTGTAAACTCATAATTTAAAATACTGCATGCTTGTTTCCTTCGTCCGTAACATGCATCCCGCCACTCCACGCATTTATGATCGACACAACACCGATTGCCGCTTAATCAAGCGGCTTACACAACGACTCAGCTGCTTACCTCACAACATTTCTCTCTAAAAACCATAAATTCAACTTAAACGCTTTGTTATCACAATAATTTAACATCTAAACTACTCGTTTCCCCTGATAACTTGTTGTAAATAACTTCAAAAATCAGATAAAATACATTAAAGCGGGCTGTATCGTGAATCGCTTAATTAAACAGCACTAAATCTGTCATTTGAGCCTTCTGTGGGGCTTTACAGCGCTATAAAGCGCTTTCCCCTTAAACTGTGCGTTTAAACCCTTATCTGAGTCCCATTATATCACTAATAGAGGCTGGTTTATGTGGATGCAATGAGCTAGGAAATGGAGTGGTCAAGATTGATAGCTCCAGTGGCAGCGATTGTGTTTTAGATAATTATATTGATGTTCGTGGATTCACAAGCAACCTGATTTTGACTTGTGGTCAATTTTACACTTGCATTTTCTGGCAACGTTTTTTAATTTTGTCCATTTTCATAAAGCTTTTATCAAATTCTAATATTTGTGTTCCAGATTTAAAAAACCGCAAAATATCGAGTCCACGTAGTTTAGAAATGTATTAAGCAACGTTTAAGGATTTATTTTTTATGGAAGACATAAAAACTTTCTAGGCAACTATAGATAGTTTTTACAGCAGCTTTCTTTATGAAAAATCCCTAGAATCTATATTTTTATTTCTACACCTCTACCCTATGCAGCCTATCCATTTTCAATCTTACCTGCATGGTATCGGACGTAGACTAAAGGCTACCAGCGCCCGCGGACAGTACTTACCGATCATCGATATTACCTAATTTAGTTATTTTCACAATCTACACTTAATATGGACCAGATTGGCCAGATCTTTGATAAGCAATTGTAGGCCTCAATGTGCTGAAATAGCTGTGTTTTCTTGTGATAAGGGCCCGGATTCGATTCATAGGTAGGGTAAAGTATTACGTCAGGTTTTTCTGTAAAGAATTTGCCAGTAGTACGGATTCGTACTCGGTTTTTGGCAATAAACTTGGCCCTATAGCCCTTTTTTACACGGAACTTTGGCAATTTGGCATTATAAGAGAAATATGGCGGTACTGCCTAACCCTTTCGGGAAAAACAGGAAAGCCACCATGTTTTAGATGAAGTATTTCCTGCGATAGTGTTGCTGTATTTTGACTAGATGTTTAAATTGCCTCCGAAACTATTGACAATCAAGAAAACATATTTTAACACTTTCTAAATTAATATACAATTCTAGTTCGTCTACTCGACATTATAAATAACGCAAAGAATTTGGTTGATGTTGAAAGATGCCCAAAGTCCTTAAGGGCGAATTTCACCAATAAATCTGAAACTGATAAACATCTTTGAACCGGGATCAAGAACTGTCAGTTTCATCATCGCTATGGAATATTGACATTGGTACAAATGTGAATAAGAATGAACGCGTTTGTTTCATGGGTGGAATTCGCTCTTAAGAGTACTTGGAACCAAATGGAGCTATCTTGATCATCTTATCATATTTGATGGCACTGCCATCTGTCACTTTGTGGACATGATCGTTATTTATGCTGATCCAAATTACCTTTATGGTATATCCATAAAACATGACGTTATATGTCCCATAACTTTCTATGGGACACTAAAAACATGACACTTGAGGAACACCTTGTTATTTTTTGTCTCGTTCTGTCATCCCAGTTACCGATATGTGTGATAAGGATATGGCATAATTGGCATAGGTTTTTAGACACATTGTTGAACCATGTAGGTTTATTGCTCAATAAATTTAGAATACTAATGCTATAAGGATAAAATTACACCATTACATTGTAATTAGTTGTGGTTTTAATGAGTTATTAGGGAACTTTACTAGTGGTAGCGCAGAAAACTTTCAGGCAATATTAAACTTTAGCTCGGAAGAATAAAGTTCACTTATCAAAAAGTAGTAGGTCATAAAATTACAAGGTTTTTTATTAAAAGTAATTATGTCCTAAACATCAATTGGTAATGAGTTAGTGGTTTTCTACTTATAATTTTATTTGTTTATACATTGGAATTAAGCAATTGTCGACATACATTATAAACCAATTACTGTAATGTCACTTGATGCAGACGTGACGTATTCGATTCGATTCATTCTGTAACGTTGCCACTAGCAGAACACAGGACTCCTGTCTATGAGAGGCAGTGGGTCATAGTAATTATCCACCACGCGGGCCCCGTGCGGTTTGGTGGATGTCAAAAATCAGAACATGGATGTCAGTACAAGTCTGACACTCCCTTCCGCTGGAAGGAATGGAAATGGAAGCCATACACAAAAAAAAGCTGACATCACGTAAAAGGCGCTACTACAGGTTTCTTACTCCCCATCTATCAACTTTGATGATCGTTGACCATTGATTGAACTTAGTTTTGAGCTACTTACTATTGACACGTTGAAACTATTCATGAACGATTGGCTCTGCCAATCTATTTCCTGTGATCTATCTTAAGTTATCGTAGATAAGTTTTATGATAGATGGCGACTTAATTTGAGCTCTTGTTGCAGTCATTCCGATGTATGATGGTTTATTAGCCAAGCTGCCTAGTGCGCGGGTGCTCTTAACATATACCAACTACCCTCGGAACTATACTGAATTATTTCAGTAGTTAGTCAAAAAAAATGCTGAGAAGCACACCAGATTAAAACGCTAACTGAAAGCTATCATGATTGGATGCGTAAAGAAAAACATTAAGAAACTCCGCCTTGTACGGATACCCTCGCGAAGGTTGAACCTTGGTTGGTGAACCTTTTGTCCCTACGCAACAGTTTTTAACATTTTAATATAATTTACAACATACATTCTTAACAAATCGTGTCATACAGGGTGTAAACAGACTCTTCACGAAGCCGTCAACCAAGCATTAGGTACATCAAACTAAGTAACTTTACGCAAAAATTAGTACTGGGAAACGACTTTTTTTTTTGGGTTGAAAAATCACGTTTTACAGTAGGACTCAATGAAACACACTCAAAACATTGTGCTTATGGATGAATTGAATAGTAAAGGGGTCCTGGAGGTGTTTAAAGTAAAAATCTGACATTAAAAACATGTATTTAAAAAAAACTTGTGAAATAGTTGGAACTTTGACCCCCAATATCTCCGTAACTATAAGGTTCCCAGGTATGGTCTAGAACAAAAAAATGATAGCAATGACGGAGAGAACCAGTGCCTTTCAGCTTCGTTAAGAGTCTGTTTACACCCTTTATAAACAATGCCACAGCAATAGATAGACGTATGTTTGCGATACATCAAAAAAAATAATGACCCATTGAGTGGACATTTTATGTGGATTCTAGCCAGATGCATGGAACCAATTTAGGGCAGACAGCGTCAAACGATAGACATTGCTCCAATTACTTGATCAAAGAAACAAATTATCATGTAGTAGAAAATAATTGCGATGTATAATTAATTTATTATTGCAATACTTATGTTTGGAATGATGATTGCATTATCTTCTAGAGTTAGTCCCCATTAAAAAAAAAAACAAATTGAAAAATTTAATGGGTTGTTTTGTAATTTTTGTAGTTTGAAGCACTGTAAGTACATACATAATGTCCTTCAAACTACAAAAAATATAAAAGAGTACTGCAAACAAAACCTACTTACCTAAAATACTCAATAGCTTTTTTAGATCTAAAGCTTTCTTCAAATTCTTTACCTGTATCTAAAATTACACAAATTAGGTAAATGTTAATGGATGCCTGATAGAGGCAATCGCGGACGAGGTAGAGCACATGCGACCTGATCATGACCAGAAATCGCACAAGACAGAGAGGTTTTGGGGGAGAAAGAGAAAGCCTATAACGCAGCAGTGGGACACTTGAGAAACTATTTTATTTTTAACAATTTGGCCAAGTCTGTCGATAAAGCAAAACCGTGGGCCCGCATCGCGCAAAACTGGAGCCCTGAGACAGATAGGCGGGGTCGCGGCAGACCGCGGAGATGACACCTTGGATGGCTTTCTCGTTAATTGGCTAGAAGAGGCGTAAAATCGAGAAACGTGTGAGCAATAGGGGAAGGCCTTGCCCAGGAGTGGGACAGTTCAGGCTAATTAAACTTCATCATCATCAGCCTATAATGTTCCCACTGCTGGGACACAGGCCTCCTCTCTATGAGAGGGAATGGGCTATAATCCACCACGCGGGCCCAGTGGGGATTGGTAGATGTCACATATCTTCGAATTTTTGGACTAGGACTTTTTCGATGAGCAGTGGTGATGAAATATTACACAAAGTAATGGGCCTGCCTGGGTTCGAACCCACGATTTACTGTTCGTAAGTCGGGGTCGCTACCACTGGGCCACCGCTGCTCTCAATAAAACTTTAGATAAAGCATTAGTTCAGCTCCATCATCAAACCTACACACCATCTCTGTCTAATCTATACACTTTTCACAATACAAAATTCTCATTTTTATTCGCGTTGACGCGTCAGATGTCTATATAATAACAAGATCAATACCAGCCCCTGCTGAAATCCTCAAACCCTCAACACAATATTCTTACAACGCAATCTCAAATTGGCAATAGCAATTTATAGTATCAATAAAATAACAATCTATTATTATAAATTATGAATCACGACACTACGGGAATCCGAATGCTTGGACGGTGAGTAATTGTGTCAAATATCTCCGTTCAGATTGAGCTGATTTGATTTACAAGCCAATTGGCTGTGAGGCCGTGACTCAGGCTTTATAAGCGCCGGCTGATAAATCTAGAGCGAGATTTTCGGTTAAATCGCTTTAGCTTGCTATTTGTCTTGCATTGGCATTTTAGATGTGATGATAAAGTGCCACCAAAGGAAATTAATTCCCAAAAACTAAGGAATATTAATAAATGTTTATAGATCCAATTACTTTAAATTAGACACAAGAGCGCAGAGCAAGAGCAGCAGTGGCCCAGTGGTTGCGGCCTCGACTTAAGAACAGAAAGTCAAAACGGAAAACATCGTGAGGTAACCGGCATTTCATAGAACCAAAAAATCGAGGAGGCGATGTGTCCCAGCAGTGGGAACATTATTTGCCGATTATGCTTAAGCTACACAAACTAGAATTATAGGTTCAAAGTAAATCCGTGATCAAAATCTAGTGTAAAAAATTTTTGTGTGGAAAATCTATGGGTAAATACAATATTTAGTTGAGACCTTAGAACCCCGAAATATGCTGTATTTTGGGATTTCGAAGATAGGAAGGTTTGTCAGCAGCTGTAGGTGACTGCATTGGTAACGGAAAGCTATAGAATTATCAAAATATTAGGCCACATAAATAAATGAAGATTCATGAAAAAATCAAGTTAGTACCTACGTTTCCAAATTTAAAAAAATCTGCTTTTTAAAACCACATTGGGCGTTCATTTGTTCATTAGTCAAAAATAAATGTTTTGTTTTAAACAGCAATGCCTGCCAATGCCTCACTTTTCTCAACGAGTATCCTTAAACTTAATAAAGTCACCATCAAGCACCATCTTGAAATCAAAAGCTACAATATAATAAACGCAATCATTAACAGTTACAGCGCATAAAATCAAAATAATTACCTTTATCGCTGTTACTCGCTATCTTAGGTCTTACATTTAATTACTTAGGCTAATTAAGTGTGGCCCAAGCTTTGCAACGAGTCACGAGTCAACGTCAAACTATTTAACATACGAAAGATTATAATGACCAAGTTAAATGTGATTTCATTCTTGTGTATGGTTTTTTTTAAACGTAGAATAGTATGGGGAAGGTTGGTCAAAGCTCATTTTTTATAAAGTTTTCAATGCTCATATTGGAAAATCAGTCTTGTTATTTAGTTTCATACGTTTATTTCTTTTTAGCATTCAGTAGATCTTTCAAAATTCAACTTGCTTTATCGATACGGACAACATGCGAGTTTGAAATGTTCATTTTAAAAACTGAGTCTAGTTAACTTAACCTTTACACAAACTGCACATTTGTAGATACTATACACAGTTAGAAATTAAGCTATATCTAAAACATTTCAAAATTGCAGTCTAACCGTATCAGAAACAGTTATTAATCGCTAGCGCAAATAAATAAACATACAAGAAAAGCAGCCGATCACAACGGCAGACATTTTTCTTGTAGTGTTACCAGAACAATGAATCACTAGACTCCTTTATTATTTTAGAAAGATAATTAAATGTATTTATTTGTAATAATTTAGGTACCAACTTTCGAATTTAATTAAATGACCTAAAAATATTAAGTATAAACAAATAATATTATTTTCTTCAGTATAGGAAGTCAATAAAAAAATATTATTAGTATTTTAAAATAATATTTATTTTATGGCAACACAATAAAAACATGCGAGAGTGGATCAGTGGATAGTATTCCATCTCGCTCTATTCAAACCCCCCAAGGTCATCCCCGATACCAAACTGCTACTAAGAAGTTGACTGGGCCTGCACTAGACCATCAGACCTTATCCATTGGCAGAGTTAGAAAGTTTTCAGAAAAAATAATAAATCAATAGTCAGGCGTGGTTCTTTTGGCGTGTGTCTATTTCGAATTCCGAATTAACGACGTTCTTTTATTTTTGCATTCAATTTCTAGAAACAATTTCAGAAATATTTACCATCAGTCATTTCCTCACAATTTCATTGAAGAGCCAAAACAATCATAGTATACTTTACATTACTACGAGGCTTTTTGGTGCTCGTATGACTTTTTTGGCCTCGCGACATAATATCTTTGTACGAGCTAAAGAGTTCTCTTCTAATTTCTAAACATAACAGGCCTACAGGAAAAAGGAGACTTTCGAAGATTTTGTACAGTTGTAAGCTATTTATATTAGGTGTATTTAATTAAACCACTTCAAGTCCTAAGGAATTTGCGAGCATGCTTTTACCAAGCCGAAGTACTATGATTAAAATATACTTTCTGCAATTCATTTAGACCCTACATCTCGAGTTTAACCCTTTGCTCGTAACGGAACCGGTTTTTTTTAAACATTTAATTACTGAGCGAAAACATTCAATTTCCCGCACATCAATCACGCTTGCTTCCTGCTGCATCCGCACTTCTTCAAGCTAATTACTTCGGGAGCCGGTCACGATCCGCTATTTACATACTTACTCGTTATGAGGTTGGTAAACGTTGGTTGAATAGCCTGTAGCGTTTGCCTAGACCTGACATGGATGCTCTGTGGAGAGATGAGAATATCAGGATTAGATTACTTTAAACTTAGAATTTGTTACGTTCTTAAGTTACGTTACAGATCATAGATTATAGTGTGTGCACTATGACGTCGAAGTGCAATTCTGACAATAGAGCATGAACAAAAAGTTTATTTAAAATGGCTTTTATTTATTGCAGTATTCAAATGATTCTTTTGTATCAATGACATGATTAGACTATTAAAAACGAAAACGAGTACACTTGATGCCTTGTTCAAGATTAAAATTAATACATTTAAATATAAAGTAATAGCAATTTAACCATTGCAAAGCGACTTCTTATACTATTACTAATATCTTTATCAGTCAAAGAAAAGACGGTTCACACTTTGTGAAGAGTCACGAGTCTTTATGTATTTACATACACGTTTTATGTTTCTCTATGAAGTAGGCAGTTTGCCTTATGGGCTTTGCCTCCCGCTGCCGCGTTTTGCTGTGTCTATGGTTTCGGAAAAAGGAGGATTATCTGAAAAGCAAAACCAATAATGAACAATGATATAATTTAAACTATAGATACGTTACCCGCGCTCTGTAGTGGCAACATAAATACCGGGTAATTGTCCTGAGTCCCTTTAGTTGCGTATCAGCCAGTGCCGCAGCTGTACGTAATACTAAATTAACTTGTCTGAATAACTTCCTCAAAACCAAAAACAAAATGCCATCCTGTGTTTTTAGGAAATGTAAAATTTATACTGCAACAAATAAAGATTAAAAAGTATCATTTAATTTGTAAGTATTAAGAAAAATGTATTTTATTTTATTTTTTTCGATGCATTCTAATGGCGACCGGCGCCTAAGGTAAGTGACGTGCCGTACGTACAAGATGACAACGTAACTAAAGAAATATAGTTATCTCTCTCTAACAACAGGAATTCCGTAATGTCATTTAATGTTCTTTCTCTTTCTCTCGCTACCGATAAGTTTGACGCTGTTTTCGAGTGTCGCGATGTTCTTGCATGACGCGTCTATTTATAATACGTCATTGATAATGAATGAATTATTTTTTTAAGAAAATAGAAACAATACAACAACGAAACTGCTCTTAGCTCGTTCTTCTTTATTTCTCTTTTATCTTATTTCCAGCATTGCCCTTTCCATGGTTCATTTCTATTGGCCTTTTTGCTACTTTATGGCTTCTGGTCTAAATACGTTGACGAAAAACATCATGAGAGGAGCTGGCTAAGTTTGCATTTGCAATAACTCGTAGTGGACCTAGGAAGTCGATTTCTGCCCACTCCTCTTAAACAGGCCTAGTCTTATTAGTGAGAATGAGTAGGACTGATTATGGCGTTTTCGTTTAAGCCAAGTGACAAAATAAAAGAGAGAAGCCTTCTATCTCCCTTTAGTTCACTTCAAGAGGTAAACAGACCGTTCACGAAGCCTTCAACAACAACCATTCAGTACATCAAACTAAGTAAATGTAACTTTTTTTGGGGTAAAAAATCACGGTTTACCGTAGTGTTCAATGTAACCCAATCAGAACATTGTGTTGATAGATGCATTGAATACTTAGGGGGTCATTGAGATATTTAAAGTACATTTTTTGTAACATATACCAATGACGTCAGTTGATGCATAGCGTGTCCGTGGTTTGCAGTGGACACAATGACATAAATATGTATATTCTTGCAAAGCGAAGCTTAACACACGTGCGTGGCTTATCCGTGCGCCGCGGTGGACCTTTATACGCACGAAAATAAGACAAAAGTTCAAACATAAAAAATCCGTGTTCCGTCAATAATAACACTATCCACAATTCCTCACAAATAACAGTTACCATGTTGTCATCGCGTGCAGTGAAGCGCCGGCGCGATGAATAAAATTAATCCTCTGCACTAAACGCATACAAATTCCACAACGTTGTTGTAATCTCTATTTATCTGTCAAGAAAGACTTGTTGCAGGGATTATGTTACACAACTCCTGTTTTGACTGTGTTGTTCTCATTTTGAATTTTAAGTAGGCTGTGGTATATGGGCTTGGTTTATGGTCATCGTACTTTAGCCGATAGTCAGAATCAATATCAGAGCTAAAATAAACTAAATTTAGAGGATCTTCCAAAATTACGATACTGAAGAGAAATCATGATTTTTATGATAGTTTTGCGGCAAAGATAACTAAACAAGTTTACCTACGGACGGAGACAAAATGTTTTTTTTTTATGTAGGATGTTGCATTTAAACTTAGCCAAAACGTAAGAAAATCTAAATTTCACGGGCTATCTTTTCAGTTCTGTTGACGTAAATTCCCAATCAGCAACTTTTAAAAGGGATTTAGTAAAACTTTGTTTCATGTTCAAAAAATCGTCCACGACAACGTAAAGCAATGTTGCTGTACTGTCAAAATGACATTGGGAACGCGAGTGTGTGCGTTTTATACTCGCTAATTAGCCCACGGGTAAGAGTGGTTATATTAACACAACAATTTCTCAGTCCATCAGCGAATATTGAAAGAGAAACCTCAATATTTCAACTCATCTATGACAAACAGTCTGCCAGCGCAAATGTATTATATATGAGCTAACTAAGGCGAAAGGATTACTCTAAAGCCGTGTGGGCAATGAGTTTGCAACTTGTCACTTTCTGTGCTGTTGGGTTATATCTACTTTCGGACTAGTAAGGTCTGGTGGTCTACCATAACGTCTGAGAAAGAGATGGCGCTAGACGACCTGTATAGCTTTGTCTCTTTCCCACACTGGAATGTTTTAAGACGTCATAGTAACACCCTTTTTTTTCGGATGGGAAATCATGATTGAATGACTTCTCCCGCTCTGGGCAGAGCGGAAGGGAGTGTCAGACTTGTACTGACTAAAACCTATCCATGTTCTTTCCTTGCCCTTTGTGTTCCAGGGCCGTGGTATGTCTTTCGAACAGTCCCGCAGCCCTGGTTAGTAACACCGGAAGTAAACATTATGGCGACAGGCGTTCCTAGTATACAGGGTAGCGGTTTAGTTACCATTAAAGAACTTACCCTAAGATAGTAATATCCGATTCCCAAAAAAAAGAAACCGGCCTAGTGCGAGTTGGACTCGCGCACCGAGGGCTCCGTATAAACTTGTAGGTACATATTTTGTTAGCAAAGCTCGGTCATCCACGTACTAATGATAAAGCTCGCTCTTTATTAAAATTTGAGGTCGAAAATTCATGAAAATTAACAATAAATTACTACACGTTACATAAAGCTGTTTTTTATTCTTAATATTCAATAACTAGTACATTTATCTACCTAAAATACAACACGCATTTATACAATCTCTATCACAAAGATATTTATCGATTTCAACAAAGACAAAAACAAGAGAGGTACATTAAAAGTTTGAATCTATTGAACTGAAAAATCTCGGATGAAATTATATGATTTTATAGTGAGTAACATAATTACGTTGGCAACCCAGTCATTAAATAATTGAAGTTCTGTTATGAAATGAAGACATTTTGCATTTCGCTCGATGAAAACACTTATTTTTAATTAGGGTATTTATGTGATTTGATTGCGATATCTACCGCATACAGTTTAGGATGACTCATAGCCGTTTTCACTAAGACAAGGTGACACCCAAACGTCGGAAAGATGAAAATCAGACAGCACATTTCTATTTAGGTATTTATTACGACATCACCCATCATCATCTACCGAGCCTTTTCTCAACTATGTTGGGGTTGGCTTCCAGTCTAACCGGATACAGCTGAATACCAGTATTTTACATGGAACGACTGCCTCTCTAACCTCCACATCCCAGTTAATACTGGGTAATACGATACCTCTCGGTAAGACTGGTTGTCAGACTTTTCGGGCCACTGACTACATGTAACGACTGTCAAAGATGTACAAATGTCAGCCGGGACCAATTCCGAGGCACGGAGGAACTCGGTTTGTAATGGGTGATCACCCATCCACAGACAAACCTAGGCAAGCATGACTTAACCTAAAGATACTGAGAAGCGGCTGTATTTTGTTACGAGCTCTTCATATTAGGACATCACCCCTGTTTGTGAAAACGAAAATTAAAATTCATTGTGAATCTTTCAAGAGTGAAAAAATTGTCAAGTTATCTTTGCTCCCATTTAATTTTGATTCCATTTAAGTTTTTTTTTAAGATAACATAAAACAATACTAAACTCAATACAAAGCAATTTCAAAAGAAATTGAGTTCGACACAAAAAAAAACACTACAGGCTTTCTGGCTTGCAATAACCAACATCAAACATTGGCTCCAAGCACCAACACACCAAGCTAATAGTCAGTTAATCTGTAGCAGTAATTACCCTGCCAATATAGAAAATATACAGCTTTCATTATGAAGCGCAATGCTACCTACTAGCTAACTCGTTCGCATTATCTGGCTGGGTCCATCGGTGATCTAAAGGAGATGAAATCTGTAATAGTTGCTCATTACCCTGCCATACCCTGCCATGGTGGGATGTAGGCCGATTATTATTTAACTTCAAATAGTCGTATGTCATCTTAGTGTAGGGATACCATTTATTCAGGAGGTTTACTGGCTTATTCAGTCCTGCATGGATATTTTGGCGCCTGAATGACATAGCCAGGCGCTGTGAAATTGTGTTAAAAAAAAAACAATATGGCGGCGCTACTTGCAATCACGACCACGTGCTAAGAGATCCAAGTAGAATTACAGGGAAACTTTGACATTTAATTTAATTTCCTTCGTCCTAGCCTTTTGTCAAGTACGTTGAAGTCGGTTTTCAGTCTAACCGGAAGATCTCAATCTAAATTTCACCTGCCTATCTGATCTCTAAACTCAGTTAAGTACTAGTTAAGACGATAAAAAGTATTAGAAATAGGATAGAAAAAAAAAATGTGTAACATGGCCGTTTTCTTGCTAACTGTAATTTTTTTTCTAAAATCTAGAACTATTTCTAGATTTTAGAAATCACAATTTCACGAAAAATTATAGATAGTCTCATAAAACCATTTCCGTATAGTTACAACGGTTAAGGTCCCTTTGCTGCCCCGCTGAAAGTTGCCACCCTGTATACATATATGGCCCAAATTACAACAAGCAATTACACATTCTGCCAAAACGCCTACCTCACTTCAACCAATAAATCCTGCGCTTTACGTAATGGGCGGTATGCTCTCAACCACAAAGGAACACAATCGGACACAAAACTTATCACGAATATTGTATCGACAAAATATATTACAGGGACCCCTCTAATCTTACCGATCGATTGGTCACGCCACTAAGCACGCACTGCGTACCCCGATCTTGCGTTCAGACATTCAATTAGCCGATAGGAACATAACTTGGATAGATAACCAGTGCGGCTACACAATTACACCTTATAATTGTTCGTATTCATTTATTAATTAAAATACTTGCCTGTCTATCGGAAATCGAATCGATGTTTCGCAATTAATCGTTGCGATGATGAATTGTTTGTTTATTCGGAATTTAAAATCGATTGTTTTTTTTATGATTTATTAATATTGCTTTTTTTTAATGTTGAGTAACAAATTCATAAAAATATGTTGCATGGTTCTTTTAGTCTAAACTTAGCATAAGTTTAGACTATATATCTTGATTTTTCAATAAGATCATAGATAATTTAAGGACTGACCAAGAGCGCCTTCCTGACAAAGACATTAAAACGTCAAAATACTCCTTGCTGCACTATAACATAATATTGGCGGGTAATTTGCTCGACGATGTATCTTATAAGCACACTAGGAACAATGGATGGCAATGTTACTAGGAGAACTTAGGATGCAACAGCGAGCGATGCGAGCTCTGGATTTGGGGCACCCCGACTCGATTAGGTTAGGTTAGGATCTGTGAGCAAAAATTACCGCGAAAATCATATAGCTTTCCTAATTAAATCTAGGTCTGCTTTTATTATGTCGTTTTCTTTCTAAAAGCGCATAATTAATTTGTAAGGACATTGACACACTTGCAAACACTTGAATTAAGCCTAATAAACGACTTGTATAATTTTGTCATTTCCCCATGAATTAAATCTTAATTTCTTAATCATTACTTTGCCACTGAAGTTTTGTAAAATGAGCCTTGATTATCTGTGGCCATTTAGTGTGGCAAGATAGTTGCCAATATAATAATTAAGAATTATAAAGACTTATATTTAAGTAGTAAAACGATACGGATCGGACTTGCACAACTAATTTTAATAGCAATTTATGTAGTGCTTATCTCAAATAGATATCTTTTCGGCAAAGTTCAATCGGTAAGATAGAGTAGTTTGTCAGCTGTTATTTAAATTATAGATAATGTTAATTACTTAATAAATACTTGGAGTGCCGCTGTGAGAAATGTGATATCTGTTTTTTTGCAGTTTACTTTTGGATGAAGAATTTGTCGTACGGTACTTTATAGGTTGTTGTTAATAGTTGTTTATATTCTGCATTTAATTAGTTTATGTTGCATTTACATTTTTCTATGTAACATTACAACGGTTCGAATTGTTTTGAATTTTGTCCGTTATTTTTTGAAGTTTTAAATATTTTCCAAATTATCAGCGTGCTTTTCAAATAAAATTAAACTTTTGCTTTAAATCCACCTAGAATCAAAATTCATCGTATCTTTATATTATCTACTTCACCTAAGTATTTAGTTCAACAGTTTCGCACGCACAGAGCTCAATGATATATTTTTTTATATCTATATCCAGACATCACGTTTAATAATCGCCCAAAGGTCAAGTCTAGCCAATTAGTCGAAATCAATTAGTTGAAAATGGTTGACGAAACGGGATTCAATAAATGAAGTTTAAAATAGTTACGAAAGGGCACTTTTTTCATTTGTTTTGTCTTTTGTTTAGTTGGCGAATCGGAAAAGTTACCAAACGGGATGTACCCTAAATACATACATCATAGACACAACAACAAGATTCTTTGTTTTCAAATTATAACTGCAAGTTCCCACATTTAAAAATTCACACCCACGCGTAGTACTGGGATACAGCATACTTATCAGCATTCCCATTCAATATAGAATTAACAAAAACCAGATAATACAGATATCATTTACGCTCACTTAATCCTGCTTTTTTTTAAAAATCGAACTCTGATTTTTATTTTTTCCCAGTCTAATGAGTACAAATTGGCGTGAAACAAATCCTACCTACATCTTATCAGGAATTTCACACTTTTTGCCAATAAAACTACTATAATACCGTTGAATAAGTATAATTTCGTGGAACTGAACATATTAAAAAGGGGTAAATGCTTTATAATAAGGCTAACTAGCGACCCGAGGCATTTAGCTTTATGCTAGCAGGCTCATCATTGTTATGCAATTTTTTATGCTGGTAACGTACTGTGGGGGCTTGAGAACAACGTGTTCTTTTTTTAAATATTTGAAAGAAA